>CM056576.1:14387893-15092893 GCA_029721435.1 Gymnothorax reevesii
TTGGCTTGTTAGGTTGATCTCAGCCATGGGCACAAAACTATGCCTTGGCGATGCGTCCATCATCCACAAGTCATGAAAATTGTAATCTCTCTCATAACCCATGGTTATATTTAGCTCATATCACAATGATCCATCCCTCATCCATCTCGCTGTTCAACCAATGACCAATGAGCTACAGTGTCATTGTACTTTACATTATTAGTGGTACAGTGCACCGCATTATTTTCAGCCATCAAAAAGTTTTTGTCACATGTTTCTGGTCACTTCTGCGACGGGGGACACAAGGCCTTCAGGCCAGCAGGCCATTTTTATTCCTGAAAGTTTTACCTGGATGTGTTGACATTGTGTATGAGAATAATGGCTGGAATGTGGTTCCAATTTGGCATATTATTGCAGTAATAAATGTGAATCGAGATGCAACAAAAACGCCTCTGCAGTTTGATAAATATATTTTTGTTAACATTACTGAAGGCACTGTCTTCAGGATGCTAAGATTGGCCCATTGGCAAACAAAACATCTTGTAGGTAGTGAGCACACCCCTGCCTTCTAATGACTAGCATTTTTATATGATCTGGCTTTGCCATGAAATTCTCGCCCTCCGTGCAGGTAAATGCATCAAGTGAAAACTGACATTTCATGACATTTTGTGATTTTTGAGATGAAGACTGTTAAAGTTGGGTACTTTCTCCTTGATCTGCGATAGCGGTTTATTTTTTTTATAATTCCATCGAAACTATTGTGTGAATCGCTCATTTTTTGACATCAAATACTTCATAGGTACATACAACAAACTATCGGAAAAAGTCTAATTCCTAGTGTCCTGAAATGTCCATTTTTACTTGATTTGTGAATGAAAGTCATTTTCATATTCTTGTCATGTACCACAATGGGATGGAGAAAATCCTGGTTTGTTGCTGATCACAGAAGACCTGAGTCATCCAGTTAGATTCTGTCAGTGTCTCAGCTGAACAGGATTTAAGGAAGTCTTATCTCCTGCCTTTTCTTTCTTTAATATATTTTTATGCGGCTAATATTGTGGCTAATGCGGCTAAATTGTGGTGGGGGTCAGTAGCAATATTGAGGCTGTTTAAAATGGGTGATGGGTTTAGGTTTGTTGCTGCAGACTGCAGTTATTAATTGCTTGACCTGATATCTTTAAAACCAAAACCAGGAAACCACGTTTTTATGGCCACAGCATTACACAATATGGAAAATAACCAAATTTTGTGCATCATTTTGTACGCATTTCCCTGTAATTCAGCAGGAGATATTTGGGATCGTTGGAAACCTTATGATCTCCTCTTGAATGTGAAATAGGCCTGAAGTTACACAGTTTGAATACAACAGCTGCATTTATGGGATGCATATATGAGTCCCTTGGTTTTTTGTCAAAAAGTTGGCATCTTTGATTGTAACCAACTATCTTTCATTGATTAATTTAAGGAATAAGTTTACCGGGGCCTACCTTTTGCATCAACGGTCAATCTGGGTCTTTCCCGACTAATCGAGAACACCTGTGCCGCAGTTTTTCCCAAACATTATAGTGCCGAGAAAGTCGATGCACTTTCTATAAGCTGTGTTGTAGTATTAATTGGGTATACCCAAAATGTATTAAAGGGCTTTATATTGCTGATAGTCTGCTCATCGACAATACATGTGTACTGCTTACCTGTATATTTGAAATTATGTTGTACGAGACCAAATCCCAAGAAGTGTTTTTTGCAGAGAATATCGCTGGGATTTGTGTTATATCAGAAAAATGATGGAAATATAAGTTGAGTGTGTCTCCTTTTGATAATTGCTGATCTGGCTTTGATTCCTCAGGTGAGCATACTGAACCAGTTGAGCGCAGAGAACGCCGATGAGTTTAACTTCGTGCGCTGGTATGAGTGCTTCCAGCACAAGAGCCACATGTGTCTGGTGTTCGAGATGCTCGGCCAGAACCTGTACGAGTTCCTGCAGCACAGGGAGTTCAGCCCGCTGCAGCTGAAGTGCATCCGGCCCGTGCTGCAGCAGTTGGCCACCGCCCTGATGAAGCTGAAGAGCCTCGGCGTCATCCACACTGACCTCAAGCCCGAGAACATCATGCTGGTGGACCCCATCCACCAGCCCTACCGGGTCAAAGTCATTGACTTTGGCTCGGCCTGCCACGTCTCTAAGGCCGTTTTCCCCGCCAACCTGCAGACCAGATACTACCGGTGAGCTGCGGGACCCGCACCCTCCGACATTACCATTGTCTGTACTGCGCTGACTGAGTTGAAAACGTTGGGTCTCTTGGTGATGGTTAGTCGTTTGCCATCTGTTTACAGCTGAAGATCCTTGGGCTTGACTACCTTTGAATTTAAATTGGTTTTAAATTTTAAATTAGGCCTTCCAATAAATTGACATGGCTTTTTTTAAATCATAATGAACGAAGAGTTTGATTGTGTATTTTGTATGAATGGTGAGGAGAGGGTTTTTTTTGTTGGTGATTTGACCAGGGCTCCAGAGATCATTCTGGGCCTTCCCTTCTGCGAGGCCATAGACATGTGGTCTCTGGGCTGCGTCATCGCCGAGCTCTTCCTGGGCTGGCCCCTGTATCCCGGGGCGTCCGAGTACGACCAGGTCTGTTCTGCTGCATCTCTGTGTGCTTTAACAGTCGGCAAGGATTCATATGTACACTAGGCTTTTGTTCAGAAGTGAATGTACACGCAGTTACAGAAAAAAAACATGTAACTGGGATGGCTAAAGGTACATACCGAATGCCCGTCTGACCGTGTCGTGCTATTGTAGATCCGCTTCATCTCCAAGACCCAAGGGCTGCCGCCCAAGCACCTCCTGAGCGCTGGAACTAAGACCAGCCATTTCTTCAACCGAGTACCCAGCTCCACCTACGCCCTGTGGAGACTGAAGGTGAGGGGGTGGCGGGATTTCTCTCTGTATGGGATTATCATCATGTCATTTCAGTTACCCTTAGGGTGCTAAATACAAATAGTTGCTCAAAGATTCAAGATCTGAAATTCAAAGCTGTTGAAAACCTATCAAGTGGCCACTTGATAATACACAAGATAATTTCATTTATAAATTTCTTAAATTTAATTCTGCTCCCTAAGGGTTAATAATGTTGTATTCACTAGCCAAATTATAGTCTTTGCTGCAGTAAGGAAGCTGTGAACAAAATGCATTTATCTGATGCATCACATGCACCTTTTAGTAAAGCCAGATCAACACAGCTGCGGCTGGAACTGGCGATTTTGGTCATGTACCACTTTGGTTTTTTTTTTTTTTTTTTTGATTGTTCACTTGCAGGCTGAGTGCTTGTTTCTCCAGGGTTCTCGCCATTGTTCATCCTGCTGAAGCACTTCCTGTTGTTCTGGATAAGAGCATCTGCTCAGTGCTAAGAATGTAGCGTAATGACTCTGATCCACACTGGACCTCAGTCAGACCTGTGCTGTAACTGAAGTCACGTTGAGATCCCTGATGGCGTTCTTTTCCTCTCGAACCCGCAGACTCCATCAGAACATTATGCAAAGATGGGGATCAAGTCTAAGGAAACCCGGAATTACATCTTTAACTGCCTGGATGATATGATGCAGGTATTGTGTGCTGATTGTGTGGGGAGTTTTGAGCAGTGATGTTTACCAGAACTTCATATTTTTTTTTATCATGAATCCACCGTCTTATTCTGGCTTTGTCTCTCTCTCACTGAAACTTTGCCCACGTTGCTGTTGTGCACCTGTTCTTGTTGTGACTTCTGAAGTTTCATTAGGGGGTAAATTAAATCTTTGGTTACGGAAACTTTGTGGCTGGAAATGGGGGGGGAAATGGGAAGGCTGAAAATTCTGACTGAATGTGCGTCAGCAGTGATTGACGACTAAGAGGGTGGCAGCTCAAATGACAGACTGGGCTTTTAAAAATTGTGATTTTTTTAATTGTATTTTTTAATCATCAAAATGTAGATAATTCCTATCGTGATTGCTGTTAGGAATTTAAACGAATAACGTAAAACTGTGCTGTTTGATAGGCCTATGGCCTATAGGCTTTTTTTTCTGGTTGGACTGCAGCTGCAGAGCCAGCGCTACAAACACAAACATCCATGACTCACTGACTGAGTAGCTGAGTGAGGGAGTTAGCTCAGTGTTAACATAAAATTGGAATTGCCATTACACGCTAGCTGAGGGCTCATTACTGGTTGGTCCGATCTGATTGTTTGCTGAACGGCTTCAGGTGAACATGACCAGCCTGAAGGGGATAGACATGCTGGCGGAGAAGGCCGATCGGAGGGAGTTCATCAACCTGCTGAAGAGGATGCTGAGGATGGATGCTGACAAGCGCATCACCCCGATGAAGACCCTCACGCATCCGTTTGTGACCATGGACCATCTGCTCAACTTCCCCCACAGCTCACAGTAAGCCACGCCCACCTCAACTGCCGTTGGTGCAGTGCTGAATATCTGAGTAGGTTTTGCTCGTGCTTCCTTAATATAAGGCACTTTAATGAAAATTTCCTCACTAAATGATTAGTTGTGCGCGTGTGGACCACAGATATTAGGGGATGTATGTGCCGCTTAGTGCAGGTGGTTACTTAGAATGTGTGTGTGTGAAATAAGGGTAATTGGAGGTTATTTATAATATATCTTGCTTTGCAGTGTGAAGTCCTGTTTCCAAAACATGGACGTCTGCAAGCGGAGATGTGATGCTCTCAACAACGGGAAGAACCTCTTCGCCAGTGCTGCCACGCCCGGTGCTGCCGCCAGCCTCACCGTCACCTTCAGAAGTCAGCTGAATCAGAACGGCCAGGTGAGATGCGCCTCGAGTTCGCCCTCTGCTCGCCCACTCTGACTATGGTCAAATCTGTGTGCTTCCGTTCATCCTTCCTCATTTACTCGTGTCTTGGGGATCCAAAGAGTGCCGTGACCTCGCAGATTTCATATTTCTATTGGAAAGGAGTTCAAATTCAACTAGAAGAGTGCAGTTCCAGGGGACACTGCGCGGGCGATCTGGACGCTACAAAGAATGAGGTTCAGGGTGCTGAAAAAGTCAGGTTTATGGGTCGAAAATTAGTTTAAAGCTTCTGAAAAATACAATTAATTTATGGCAGAAGGATTTTTTAAAGTTTAACTACGTTGTTAGAAAGGGAACCAAAAAAATTTGGAAACATTATAAGGTATGGAAATGCTGAATAAAAATAATTGTTGATATGGAATTGAACATAATAGTATGTGAAGGGAGTGAAATCAGCGTGACAGTGCTACTAAGAATTACCATTTGGACAGCAGACTGTGAATACTTGTCAGCTATGTTATCTGCACAAAATGAAGGTGAACATAAACGGCAACATTTTGCGTTGGGTAAAATGACTCCATATATTTTGTTGGAGCAAAGAACCCCATATGTGCCATAAACGCTTAACATATTTGAGTATAAACAGCAAAAATTATAGTAGGAGGGATTAACCAATATGCTGGGGCCGGTCGCACGCATCTACTGGATTAACGCCTGACTTCAAGCCAAATTGCGCGATCGTAAAGGCATAACTTTAAGACCACTGCACCAGTTGGTAGTAAACAATATTCACGAAGCTGGGGTGTAAATTCAACGCCTATCTGACAGGAGGCGTAAAGTGAATTTCCTGGCAGTTTCCAAAGGAAACCACTTATCAGGCCTACCAAAGAAATGAACGAAATGGGACTGAAATTAAATGAAATATAACATTATTAGCTTAAACTGCATCACAATTTAGCAAAGCGGAAGAAATGAATAGAAACTGCATAACTATGCAGCGATCTGCGATGGAAAAGCATAGAGAACGAGATTTGAAAGACTCGAAACAAAACACCATGTAACTGCGCATGTGCTGGTCAAATCCATCATGGCGAACGAAAGTCTGACTCCATCGTATGGTTAGTATGAATGCTTTTTATGCTTGACATATGTATGTTTGATATTCATGAATTGTAGAATGTAGTATAAGTAGTACACAAAAGGTAACTGCAAAGATTTAGGTCTCTCTCTCTCCATATTGAAGAATATTTATGATTTTAATTTCGAACGGTCATTCAGTATAGTCTGTATCCGTAAAATGTACTTGATTAAGCATTGGACGCATTTCGTCGACTTGCATGAAAGTCTTAATGAAATTAATATATTCTGTTAAGAAGAATCATGTTTGAATAAAGAATCATTCATACTGGTGTAAGTTAGTAGACATTGTTGAAGATGACATGATTTTTAAAATTTACCACATAACCCCAATATGTTTCACAAAATGCAACTCCATGTTAATATTGTTATTTGGTCAATAATTTGATAGATTTAACTTTAATAAGTGAAAGTTTTATTTTCCCGCGCTGTCATACTCCTCATCCTGTTTGGCATTTGCCAATAGTTCTTCATATCAAACGGGCTCTGTATCGCCTGCAGTGTCCCAGTCAACATACTAATAAGTTACCAAATACTTAAAGGAAGCTTATTGTGTTGCCTTTCTTCCAGGTTCGATACATTTTTTAAAATATGCATAATATTTATGATGTGTGAACAAAGATCCTGAAAAAGGCAAATTATTATTATGGACTTGATGATGACTTTTAACATTTACTTGTTAAATTACAAACTATTATTGTTCCCTTATTTTCTTTTTAAAATATAGCTTTGTAAATGTTTTATGGCTTTAGAGAACTTTTAATACTAATGTAAAGAGATGTTTTAAATAAAGAAAATGTCTTAACGAACTTCCAAAACTTAATTTATCATTAGCTAAAATACTTTTAGCATTTTTCTCAGTTCAGTAGATTTGAATATTCTGTGTTTGAATACTGTAACGATGATTGTATATTTAAAGTGGAAAATAAAATTTTAAAATCGGTCCTATCTAATGACATCTAATATTACTTGTTGTTGATTTCAGAAATGACTCTAAACAGCATGACAGACCCCAGCCTGTCAAGCCCAACATCCACTTTTGGAGCTGACAACAACGCCTGAGTCGCCATCTTCAACTCCTACATCATCTCAGAAACCAACGCAAGTGAAGGAGCTCATGTGCAGTCTCTGTGACAAGGCTCTAGGGACTTAAGATGGGACTTAAGATGCACATGAGACTGCATACACTTAAGTTTCCCTTTCAATGTAGCCAATGTGAAAGGGGCCCCAATACCAGAGTCCACCTTAAGGCCCATATTGCGAAACATCTAAATAGGCCATATGCTTGGAATGTAATAAACGCTTTCATGTAAGTACTATTGAAGAAGCACATTGAAAGAGGTTCACGGTGAAAAGATACACCAATGTTAGTTGTGTGCATATGCCACCAGTAGAAAACATGACTTGCAGAGGCATAGGGCAATGCACAGACAGTCAAATATTGAAATCTGTTTGGTATGTGGAAAGGCCTTCAAGTGGAAAAGTTCTAGACGGTGCCATGAAATAATATGCCGAGGTCCTTAGGAGGACAGCAACTTCAGCATTGCGGATGTCGACCCAGACCTCCTAATTAGGTGCAGTTACCAGTCGTAGCTGAAGGTGTACTTGCTATACAGAAGTTAGATGCCAAACAATGGAATTGAACCAGAAGAGACTGTGATATGTAAATATGTTCTTTTTTATCATCCAGAAGAGACTGTGATGTGTATACATGTTCTATTTTATCATCCAGAAGAGACTGTGATGTGTATATATGTTCTATTTTATCATCCAGAAGAGACTGTGATGTGTATATATGTTCTTTTTTATCATCCAGAAGAGACTGTGATGTGTATATATGTTGTTCTTTCATCCTGAAGAAATTAAAAGGACAGCTGGATTTGCATCAGGATTCTTGTTTTCATAAAAGTCATCACTTCTAATGTGAGGAAAAGGACAGGAAACAAATTCTTTAAAAAATTGAGTGCAAGACTAAGTCAGAGCTCCAGATAAGCTTTTGATCATGTGGGTATTTTACCCATATTTTTAAAAGTTACTGGGTATTTTCCACTTAAGGTGGGTTTCCACACTTTGTTACCCACCACATTTTCAAAATGTGGGTATTTATATAACAAGTTTATGAGGTGTGAAAATAAGTCTTTATATTTAATTAAATATTTTCCCTGAAATTGTAACATGAAATCGGTTAACCTTGGTTGCAAAATGTGACTAGTTAATAAAAATGGTGTATATTGATATCGTTTTACAATGAAATTATATTTTATACTTATTTTGGTGAATGTTAACTGATGTATACTCAGCAACAAAAGTTTCTGTGACACCATTTATGTGTATGTTATACATGACACGCAAAGATCTCAATGCAATCAATATGTTTATTTAACAGGAGAAACACTGACTTTTCAGTGCCAACGTCACTCAAAACGAAAAATGTCATTTTCATGCGTCATGAAGCACTTGTCTGACGTCTAACCAATTGTGACCTTCACACTTCAATAGCGGGTGTGACTTCCTCATGCCATTATGTAAGCAACGCATCTCCGGCGCATGGACCGAATCAGATGTGCCAGAAATTGCTGTGGGATGTCATTCCAAATCTGATGTAGACGTTGTCGCAATTCCTGGAGTGTAGCTGGCGGGTTATCCAACCGCCGCAAACGTCGATCCATCTCGTCCCAAAGATGCTCGATTGGGGACATGTCTGGGGATCTGGCTGGCCATGGCAGGACATTGACATGTTGTTGCATCAGATACTGCTGTACAATCCTTGCAACGTGTGGTCTGGCGTTATCATGTTGCAGCGTTATTCCGGGACCATGTTGCATCAAAAACGGTACCACCAATGGCCGTAGCACTTCATCGCGATATCTTTGACCTGTCAGATTTCCATCAATAACAAGCAAATCTGTTCTGTTTCTAGCTGTGATCCCTCCCCAAATCATGACACTACCACCTCCAAAACGATCAAATTCCTGAACACAGTTGTTGGCATAACGTTCTCCACGTCGACGGTATACACGTAAACGACCATCACATCGGTTAAGCATGAATCTTGATTCATCAGTGAAGAGTACAAGATCCCACTGACGTTGGATCCACCGTCGATGTTGTTGTGCCCACTGTAGACGCAGTCGTCGGTGTTGTACTGTGAGTATTGGACGTCTTGCTGGCCGACGTGGGACAATGCCAAAATGATGGAGACGGCGACGGATTGTCTGTGCAGACAGTTGCCTCAAACCAGGTATCGTTCTTGCAGTTATGGTTGCAGGTTGGAATCGATTTCGGAGATGGGTTGTTCGAATTCAGTTGTCCTGTCTGGGAGTGGTTACTCGTGGATGGCCGCTGCGAGGACGGTCTCTGACATGTCTTGTCTGCTGATGACGCTGCCATAAGTTCCAAATGGTGTTTCGGTGGACATTCAGGCGATGAGCAACTTCCCTCTGCGAGGTTCCGGATTCAATCATCCCAATGACCCTCCACCGATCATTTTCAGACAGTCTTGGCATTTAGAGGGTAGAGTTCCTGATCCGAAATGGCTGTGTTTTCGATAAGTGATGCTTCCGTCGTTCATCAGGCACAATGTGAACATTCCAAAAATTCTCCTCTTTTATTGCCATCCACAAGCATGATTTACGCACATTTTCACGTGCAAAGTCATTTTCTCGCATTTACATGATTTCCATTTCAATGTTGTGTTTACGTGTACTGTTTCAGTCTGATATCACCATGTATGACAATTTCATAATTGCGTTATGAAAAATAATTAACAATATTGGTGTCACAGAAACTTTTGTTGCTGAGTATAATACATAACATGATTTTGTTGAAATGGGTAAATACACATTGAATTTTTACGGTACTGTACATTAACATACTGAACTGCAAAAGAAACGTCACCTTGGACAATATTCCAAAAAGTTCTCTTGTTTAATATTAAGCTGAAATTTTGGAAATATCTGATCTGGAAACCTTTCTAATTCACTTAAGTCAACATTGCAATTTGAACTGAAATTTGAAATGACAAAAGTCATTTGTTTCTAATGTTATGGTAAAATAGTGACTGTGGTACCTACAATCTCGGGTGACGTTTCTTTTGCGGTTGCGTATATTTTGTGTTTTTGGGATATGCAGTCATCCTTAATTTGTGGGTATTTAAATATTTTAGCTTATCTGGAGCTCAGTAAATATAATACTAAACATCGTTAACAGTTTGTTCATTCATATTCCTCTAGATTGCAGTTGATTTATCATTATAACAGGTTCAATTAGCAAGTGCTTATTCATTCTTACAATAAATGACAAATTTGGAACTTCTCTCAGTTTGGGCTGACAGTATTGGCATGGCCTTCAATTTTGTCTGACAATGCGAAAGGTGCAATATCTGCTACAATGACATCAAAACAAAGATATCCCCTGCCATTTGAAATATTGCAAAATGTAACATTTTTTGCCTCAGATGAGGCAATATTATATATTGACATATCGCAATATTAGACTTTGGATTGACAATTAACTTCACAAATGACATGGTCATCTTGGATAAAATGTTAACTTGAATATAAAAATATAACACTTGCTTGAATGTTGTTTTATGAAATTATTTTAAAAGGTTTTCTATATATGCTCAGATTCCAGTAACCAAGACGACATACCCCCCAAACTTTAGCTCCTGAAAATTGGGCTTTTATGTCAAAATATTCTCAAAACATTTGACAGAATATCATAGCATCTCATTTAAAATCCTTAGAGACACTCAAGCTTTTTAATTTTTTAAGAGTGTGAAATCAAGAGTCAGTCATAACAATGACATGACAACTTGCCAATAACACAATATTAATGGGCTCTGCAGGGTAAAACTCTTAACGGCTATTACAGTGGGTATTAAGTATTGAAGACGTGTCAGTTATGTCTGGGTACTACGTGATAAACAAATTCATTCATGCTGAAACAAGTTAATATCAAAACTATGAAGGTATACAGGTGCTGGTCAACAAATTGGAATAATTTGAAATAGTGCAATCATAAAATTTAATGCATTTTTTGTGCAGAAAGCAAATCAGGTGTTCACCGCGCCTGTCCTACTTGTTAGTCACAGAACTCGTTACCTGTAAAAAAAAAAAAATTTGCTCAGCTGAGCTTTCCAGAAGGCCCATTTAGGCCATATAACTGTGACACTTTCATTGAATTAGAATAATGGAGAAACCGTTTCACTGAATTAGAATAATTTTTATTATAATCATTGCTTTCTCAGTATTTTGTGGCTGCCCCCTTGGCTTGTATGACTGCCTGAAGTCTCCACGGCATCGATTTGACCAGCTTGTCGCAAGTTTCTGCACTCACCGCTTCCCAGGCTGTGGCGATGTTCTGCTTCAGTTGGTCCAGCATAGTCGGCCCTTTGTCGCTAATTTTCCGCTTGACGATGGCCCAAAGGTTTTCAATGACATTGAGGTCAGGCTAGTTGGTCGGCCATGCCAAAACTTCAAGCTGTTTTTCGGCGAACCAAGCTTTGGTCGACTTTGGCGCATGAGCTGGTGTAAGATCCTGTGGAAATATGAGATCTTCGTCAAACTGTCCCTCAACAGTCAGAATTAGGAACATTTTCAGAACATGTTGGTATACGGCAGCATTGACAGTCTTCTTGAAGAAGCAGAGTTTCCCTACATCCCGAGCGGACATGCATACCCAGACCATAACGCTCTGGGGAAACTTGATGGATCTTTTCACGGCCTCGTGGTTGTAGGTTTCGCCACCATGACGCCAGACACGAGGACCTTAGTCACCAAAGGAGATGCAAAAGCGTAATTCGTCACTGAAGACCACTTTGTCAGTCTTCAGCAGTCCACTCGCCGTGTTCTTTGGCCCTCTTCAGCCATTTCTCCATTTGTTTCTTGTTCAGCATTGGTGTTACTGCTGGAACGCGAGATTTGAAGCCGAGTTCACGCAGACGACGGTAAGTGGTTGATCTTGAGACGTTAGTGCTGGTCTGCTCGTTCCACGTGTCGCTGAGCTCGGAAGTGGACTTGAACCAGTTGCTGACTGCGATCTCAGCTGCTTGTTGTCGCAGGCAGAAGTTTTTCGGACGCCGGAACAGGTGGTGCGCTTGCTCCAGTCTTTCTTGAGAGCTTTGCAGAGGGAAGACGGGCTGATGCCAAGCTGCTCAGCAATTTTAGATTGGGTCAAGCCTTGTAGGCGAAGGGTTGAATTTGAGCCACTATTCCGGTTGAGAGGTTGCGCTGCTTACCCATGATTGATTTTACAACTTAGAAATTCTACTCAACACTGACTTTATACTGCACAGTGAACACTCTTCACAGAACAAAAATTCAAGCACTTATTCTAATTCAATGAAACAGTGTCACAGTTAAATGGCCTAAATGGGCCCTTTGGAAAGCTCAGCAGAGCAAATTTTTTTATTTTTTTTTTTTAAAAAACAGGTAGCAAGTTCTGTGATTACTAACAAGTAGGACATGAAAGGAACGGACTTGGACTCCAAGTGCAGTTCAGCATCGGCAGGGCATTTATTGGGATTACCAAAGCTCATGGTCAAGGACAGAAATGGATTAATAGCCAGGCAAACAGAGTAATGCAGGATAGTCAGAATCAAGGTCAGGGGACAAGCAAGTAGTTCAGTAACCAGAGAATTAATCCGCACAAAGACAGAAACAAAGGGGACTGAGCTAAGGGAATGGAAGAGGAAGGAAAAAGGGAGTTGGATTGGATAAGGGAGAACAAAGGAGAAACTAAACAGTTGGGTACAAAATGGGAATAAGGGAGAACAGAGTACTAATCAATCAGCCAGCAATCAAACAACGTAATACAAACATTCAATAACAAGACTTACAGGAGATATTCACAAGAAACGAGCAATCAACAATCGAAACCAAGAAAGCGCAGAAACGAGACGTAACCAAAGTGAGCTATGGGAAGAAACGAGTCGACAGGGAGCTGAGGAAAAGTGGGCCTTTTACACACACAAACTAATTAAGTGGAATCCCAGCTAAACACAGGACAGCTGTAGAGAGAGGTGGAGCTAGAAAAGCAAGGACGGTGATAGGAGAGAGAGAGGGAAAAGGGTGGAGTTCTAACTCTAACTAAACACCCATGCCTCACTAAACTACTCTCAGGTGTGGATAGCCAATGAGAACAGCAAGAGAGAAGGAAGAGGAAATACCTCACCGAAATACAGGGAAGAGAGTGTGATGAAAAAGACAAGACACTGCGAGACAGAAACGAGAGGAAGACACTGAAGACTAAATACAGAGCAATCTTACAGAAACATACATACTCTAAACGAATAAATATTATAAATAAATAAATAAATAGCAATAAAAATTACAAAAACATACTAAAAACAAATATACAAATCAGCGATTGCTAACAGGACAGGCGTGGTGAATACCTGATTTGCTTTCTGCACAAAAAATGCATTAAAAAAATGTAACAAGTGCACTATTTCAAATTATTCTAATTCATTGACTAGCACCTGTATATACAAAATTTCAGCTCAGTTCTACACAAGTTCATCGGAACTACACAGTGTTTTTCAAAAAAAAGTGGGTCAAGGTTGAGTTCGGATTAAATTTACAATTAAATAGCAGTGTCTTTGGATTTCCGCATTCTGATGAGTGGATTAATTCTTGATTCATCAACTTTGTGATGTTGTCTTACTCCAGATACCCCTTTAGCAGGTTCCTGTATGCTTGACAACCCATGTAGACGATGATGTGCAGTTCGACGACGGCATTCCTTGTCAAAAGGGTGATCCTGAAGTGAAAAATGGATTATTAAATAAATATTTCTTGTGTTGAATTAAGTTATAGTAAATAGGGATTTTTGGCTGACCCCAGACAAACAAAAGTATGTCAAACTTGTAAAATAAGAATTTTTATGTTCCATTCATCAAGATTCACAACATTTAATGATTGCATTTATTAAACATAAATAACCTTGGAAAGGAACTTTTGTAAGATAAATGTGCTTGTATCCTTTTTTCCTTCAAGGAGAAGTATTTAGACTGATAAGGACCTCTAACGACAAACAACCATACGTACCATTATCTGTATGGAATCTGTGAAGATGGGAGGCGGGCAGTGTCTGGGACTGGATGGCTTCCTTTCTCCAGGGTTTGCTGAGGATATACTGGTGCGGAAGGCATCCGGAGCAGGAATCCTCTGCCGCAAAACAATTGATATTTACAAAAATGCATATTTTAATGTCATTTGCATAGCCAATGTTTGTTAATTCAACTTTATAATTAAATATCTTAATGGGCTTTAGAATTCTTATTGTTAGTGGGAAACGGTAAAGAAGAAAAGGAAATATCCTGATAGGCTCAGTAAAAATATGTTTGAACTTAATAATTGTAAATTCTTCTATCTGTGATCTTCGGAGATAACAAGATCTAGTTAAGATGCGAAATACCTTTCTGGGTCTAGCCTCACAAGACTCTCCCCACACAACTTTGCCATATTTGTTTCAAGACTAATGCACGTAGGTACCCCATTGTTTGACCCAGGAGGAGCTGCCAATGAGGAATAGAGAGCTTCACAATTCTGACTGCTAACTGCACGGTGATTGTAGGTTCTTCGTTTGGTCAGGCTATAAAGCTGAAGATCCACATCAATGCTTGCTATTGTCACTTCCCATAACTGTTTTGGACATCCCTTTATATGCATTCCAGGAGGAGGAAACATCTCTAGGTCCACAAAAGAAAGGAATTTTTCTCTGTACCTTAAATGAAAACATGTGGAGGTCATCATTAAACCACTGCAAAATAAATAGATCTTATTACATTGTTGTCATAGTAGTAAAGGTAATCAATGGAAATCAAGGGATTCAATAAACTTGGGTTTGTGTAAGTGGATAAGAAGAGGAAAAAAGGTTGTAAGGTCATGACCCCTGTGACCTGTATTTAACCGATAACTGACAGATAATTATTGCAAAATGCATTGACAATGATCAATTAAGAAGATTCAATACACTCACATACGTACATATCAAGTATCATATTGGCCAAAAAATTTATTGATATTTTTTGTTTAAACATAAATGATATTGTCATGTTAACCTATTCCATCATTGACCGTACTTGCCTCCACATATTTCTGCATCTGTCAAGCGCTGGAATTCTGGGCTGACCACATGCTTCAAACAAGTCACGTATCTGAAACAAATGTACTCAATTATATTCAGAAAAAAAAAACTTATGTAGGTGAGGTTATTTAGTCTCGCTGTAGCGGGATGGACGAACGGATGTGGATCAGGCCAGGAAAAATCAGAGGGAGAGAGAAAATCCAAGCAAAAGTTCTTTTTATTATTATTATTTAAAGCTTGGTGACAAATTCAAGCCAAAAAGTGTTTAAAATTCAGTCCCTTTTTGTTATTTTAAGGAAATAGAAATTTACAAAAATGAACTTTCAACAGACAAAATTTTCCAATGTCCAAAAAAAATCTCACTTGTCAACTGTCCAAAAAGAAACAATTTTGCCAAGTCTCTTACAAAAAACAGAGAACACAATAGCAGCAAAACCAGTGACACACGCAATGAGCTCAAATACTAGACTAAAGACACAGGACTAGACTAACACACAAATAGGAGGCGACCAGCACCATTTTACACCGAAAGGGGAACACAAAACAAAAATCACTAGACACAAACAATACTACACTGACTGTGATGCATCATGAAGACACTTAACAGTATTTGTACAACCGTCTGACAAAAATGGGCATTTTAATTCAACCGCGCATAACATCACCAAAATACTTCAAAGACGGCTTGATCAAGGCCATCTTGTTCAACCCTGCGACATTATTACGAGTTGGCCCGGACCAATTCTGTCCGGAACGCAATAAATAAGTCCTTGTTTCCTGACGGCGCTCTTTGTCACCCGGAGGACCTGACAACAAGGAAGCTCAACACCTTGGTATGCACAGCTTTGTTACTTGCTTTTCATGTACCCTAAAAGCTCCGAATACTTTCAGAATACAATAAAAGACATGCATTTGAAATAGACTGTCTAGCGTTTTTCTTTAAGTAATTGTCCATTACGCAGCACTTAAAGTTCGTAGTGTAATTTCCCTGCTATTGGGTTAGCTCCGTAGCATGTTTGGCAATCGAAAGTCCATATCGGTGTACGTGTACCTGCGTTTAAACTTGAGGCGGCGTTAAAACAAATGCTGCCTCACAGCTTCAAATCAAAGGGGGAAAATGGCAAAAATGTGCGGTCTGGCCCACGACCGTCACACTCGCGGTGTGTGAAAAATTATTGATAATGTGTCATTTGCGCTTGAATGAAGTAACTTTACCACATTTTTTAAATTTGGTGACATAAAAACTACTTACAAAAAAGAAACTTCATAACCTTATTTAGGAAAGTCAACAATGAGTACTATTTTCGTAACTTTAATGCTACCTGAATAATTGAAAAGTGTAAAAAAAAGTAGAGAACTTACCAGTTTGCACATATCTGCAGAACTGTGTGCTCTCATGGCTCTCACTTCATTCTCCACTTCGATGGAGAAGGTTATCGAGGAGAAGTCTGTGCTCTGCATATTAATGCGATCATTAATCATTCCAAGTTTCAACTGTGTCTTTCCTTGTTCTGCTACTTAAACAAAGTCAGACCTGTTAGCTGATCCAAGATTGCCCTCGCACAAAGCTGACCTATGTTGGGTAAGGAGATGATGTGGATCTATTTTCTTGGTTTCCAATTGGTTTCTATCAGGATGCCATTCAGGGATGTCGAACCATTTAACAGGTTTTTGTTAACCTTGAACAACCATGTTATTCTTTATCTTTGTTCTTTGTCGCCATTCATCTATTATCTCTCCAAATTTCCAGGCAGCATATGATACATTCAGAGCCATTTTAGGATATGACTTTTGCTGAAGACATCTTAAAGAGAGGCATTTCAATTTTGCAGGTGACCTCCTTCGAATATTCTGGGATGGTATGTCTCCTGAAATCTGCAGCTGAGACCCTACCTCTTCCAAATGTCTTTGCTTTGACCCCGATACTTTCACATTCAACAATTTTCTGTCACGTAAGAACTTGAGGACTGTACTTAGCTCCTTGCTGTTCATTTTGGACATTTCATGGCAACTTACAAAGTATCCTTTTAAATCTGCCACTGAATTTGAGGCCCATTTGCTGAAATTCCTTGAGAGGTCATCTTTCAATTCCTCATAGTCTTCATTGGACAGAAAAAATGTTGGCAATGCTACAGTCTCTTTGGGTTCATCAACAGGATGGTTATCATAATCTTCAATGTGTTGTAATGATGATTTATGTAAATCCTGCAGTTGAGTCGTACTGCTATCAACGCTGATAAGTTCAAGTGGTATGTCCTCCAAGTCTTGAGCAATATCCAAGTTTTCTTCCATTCCTAATTTCACAGTCTTCACCCTCTCATGAATGTCTCTATGGCTTACAAATTTCTTTGCTGTTTTGGGCAAGTTGATAGAGTAACTCCTTAGGATGTAAGTTTGTGCATCACTTCTCTTTATATTTGGATTATGAACAACAGAAGTGTCAGCTTGATGACAATTCTTGAATTCAGCCATTATCTTTGCCTTTGGAAGCTTACATACACTATTCCAAAACTGCTTTTGAAGCTCCAAGATGGTCTCTGGATGTCCGTTCCAGGTCTGCACAAGTTTCATGGACTGGCCAACAAAGCAAGAAACAGGTATATGAATCCGTTGTGTGTGGCAGTATTGGAGAAAATCTTCCAGAATATTTCCTACAGTGGAAATTGGTAGACTGTATCCTCAAAGGAAGTAACCAATAGGAACATCATGAACTTGATCTTTGGACCACATCCTGTCTAAGTCACCAGCCACAAAAGTAACAACTTCTGTAGCTTTGTGTCGTGTAGCTTGGAACTGCTCCCAGAGAGTCTGCAAACTTTCTTCACAGAGTCCATTAACTTGTTCTTGTAGTGGAACTTTATGCTGAGTTGTGCTTTCCGATCTTTGCAGTGGTGATAGTTGGTCAATGTCAGGTTCACATGCATGTAGGGACTTTATTTCACACATTAAGCTGCAATGAGTCTTGTTTCCACTCTTTATGAGATCCTTTAGAACTTGGACTGATGAGGTCAGTTTTGACGGGCATGTTTTAACTTCTTTTCCAAATGTTGCCACAAGTATTTCTAAAGCCATTTCCCATACATTCCTGTCAAAGGAAACTTGCATTACTTGTGTTGTTTCCTTGGTCCATGTAATGAAGATGCAGTTCTGGACATGTGGTGCTACCATCTCAGCTTGCACTTGAAGATAGTATCTTTCAGATATTGCAGCAGGCAGAACTCCAGAATATTGACATTTGATCTTGATTGCTGCCACAGGATCATTTGTAAACTTGTCACTAAAAATGCCATCCGGTGAAATTATCAGAGTGCTGTTTTCTTGTGAGACAGTTACACCTCCAATTTCTTTGACAATGTGACCTGGGAAGAAGATTGGTAATACCTTGAGACAAAATGTCACCATTGCACAGGGTTCATGCTTTCGTCCATGGTTCATAGCGTTCTGTACTTCTTTCGACACTGGAGGTTTCTCTTGACCCATTCTCTCAAAAAATGACTCCTTTTGTTGAGGCCTGCACAACCAGTGACATTGAAAAGTTTACTTCTAGTAGCAGAGGCAGTTCTTCTTGCCTCAAGCCACTCTTCAGTCCCTTGCTTCGGATGTCCATGGTCAACTTCATCACCAGGAAGGAAAATGTAGGTGGTGCACGTCTTTAAAAGCATGAACTTGTGCAAGGGCCAGGTGTATCGCTGATGAGTTGTGGCCAGTTCCAGTATCTTGTCCCTCAGATCGTCATTTCTATTGTTTAGATCTCGCAATTCCAGCAATAGTGCTGTCAACATGCTTATAGCCAAAAGAAAATCTGGACTTTGTGTAATCTACCCCTCCTTGTTTTTTTAATTTTTCAAGAGAATATAACTTTTTCTTGATAACGGCATCTAGCTCCATCTTCTTCTGTGAAAAGACTGTTATCACATTTCTTAGATTTGCAGGGAATGGATATTCTGGACCCCTCTCTAATTTCTGAGTTCCGTGCACAAGGTTCCTCGGGGGGGGGGTCCTGTCATGGTTTGAAGATATTGAGAGCTTTCTTTGTTGCTCTCGTCCGGGACGATATCGGTTGCTCCCTATTGGATTCCTGGGCCAGCTGGCATTGATTGGGGGCATAGCCCGGACTCTATTTAAGCTCCTATGTCGCCTCGCTCCCGTTGCTAGAGTGTCAGTGCTTCTTTGGTGCTTTAGCCAGTAAGGTCTCTAGAGAGAGTATTGTCAGGGACTTAGTTGCATAACAGGAATAGTGTTAGTGAGCAAGGGAATCTTTGGTTTATTTCCCTTTTCTTTTGTTTTCCTCGAGCTCGCCTGTTTTCTACCGCGGATGGCGTCAGGTCCGTTGGTAGCGTGAGTCTCGTTATTTTTATCTGTTTTTAGTCTCTCAGCACGCTGTGAGTGTTGCCTTTTATTTCTAGCCGCTGCTCTTGGCGTCCACTTCCAGCACCCATCACAGAAAACGACTCTGACCCACTAACGCCTAACCCTGCAGATCTAGAATCCTATAACTGCGGTCCTGAAACTGCAGCCTCCTCTAATGCAGGGCTGTAATACCGGGTAAGGGGGGTGAGGGAGCTCATGGTTAGTGGTGGGAGTTCAGCTGCTGAGGAGATAAAGCTGTTCTTGACCCTGCTGGTGCAGCAGTAGAGGCTCCTGAACTGCTTATCAGAGGAGAGCAGAGAGAAGATTTGTGGTTGGGGTTGAGGGGTCTCTGTAAATACTGTGGGCCCCTGCAGACAGGGCCGGTGCTGGAGGCCCTTTACTGAGGGAAGTAGGACACCAGAGATCTTCTGCTCAGTTTCACCACACGTTTAACAGCTGTCCTGTCAGCCTTAGTGCAGCTGCTGTACCAGGGTGTGAAACTAAAGCTGAGGATGCTGTCGATGTCCGTGCAGTTGAACTGAAGCAGGATGTTCTGTGAGGAGTCCTCCATCTTCAGCTGTCTTCAGCACCACAGGACCCTGCTGAGTGAGGATGAGGTCTTCAGGGACCAGGTTTGGTCCTTGGAGATCTGGGCGCTCAGAAATACAAACTGATAGACTTGATCCACCTCAGACCCATCTAAATGGATCAGATCATGGTTGTGTTACTTTCACCTAATGTCTACAGTCAGCTCTGTGGTCTCAGAGTTCAGGCCCAAGTTGTTCTTGGCACATCATATAACAAGCCACTACACCTCCTCCCTGTAGCTGCACCTCCTCACAGGGGCCGTCTCAATGTCACTGATCAGCCCGACTGCAGTGATGTCAACTGTGAACTTGATTATGGAGTAAGAACCATATGCAGGTACACACGCAGTCATGGCTGTAGAGGGAGAAGGTGAGAGGGTTCAGGACATGTCCCTGGGGGAAGCTTAAATGTTAGTTTGTGAAGCCAAAGCATATCGACTTACTGTTCCTTCCCCTCAACACAGAGTTCTCAGGATGCCTTAGAAAGATCATGACACTTTGTAGTAACCCTTATGGACTGAACCCCAGCTGAGTTCTCCCGTATTGATGCTATAAGAGAGTGATCACCATTTGGTGTTGGAAGATAACACAACAGGAATGGCAAGAACAGGCCGTTCAGCCCATCAAGGCTCAGCAGTTTCTTTATACCATTGTCAATATATCACTTCATATACTTTGACTCAATGTTATCAAGCTTTAAGTCAAGCCTGCTCCTAAACTCCCAAGGTCTTTGCCTCAACAATATGGTCAGGCAAGCTGTTCCACATCAAAATTACTCTTTGGGTGAAGAAATATTTCCGAATATCAGTGCTAAATTTACCTTTGGTCAGCTTCCATTTGTGACCCCGAGTTCTACGAACAACACTTGGTTGAAGGAGTCCTACATAATTCACTTTGTTAATCCCTTTAACATATTTTAAGACCTCAATCAGATCACCCCTTAGTCTCCTTTTCCTAAGAAAAAAGAGATTAAGGATCTTCAGCCTCTTCTCATACCTTTCATCTTTTATACCAGGAATTAGCTTAGTGGCTCTTCTCTTTAACTTTCTCTAGAGCCTCTATGTCTTTCTTAAAGTATGGTCCCCAGTACACAATACTCTAGATGTAGTCTGATGAATGTGTTGTTCAAAAGAAGCATCACCTCCTTGGATTTGAGCTCAATACTTTTGGCAATGTATCCCAGCATCCGATTGGCTTTTTTAACTACTACAGCACAATGGCTTGAGACTGTGAGGGTTTGGTCAACAATCACTCCCAGATGTTTTTTGTGTGGAGCACATTCCAGTTTAAAACCTCCCATGAAGTAATCCCGTCTAATGTTTTTATAACCTACATGAACAACTTTACATTTCACAACATTAAATTTCATTTACCACATTTCTGCCCAATTCTGGATTATATCCAAATAATCCTGAATCACTTTAGTGGACTCTAAACTATTTGCCAAACCTCCCAATTTAGTATCATCTGCAAATTTAACTAATCTGCCCTCAATATTCATATCAAGGTCATTAATATAGATGAGGAACAGCAGGGGTCCCAACACCGATCCCTGGGGGATGCAACTCCCCATCATACCTAGCTCAGATGGCATACCACTGACCACCACTCTTTGGGTTCTGTTCTGCAACCAGTTTAGAATCCATTTCAGAATACCTCCTGTAACTCCAATGGAGCTCATTTTAAAAATTAGTCTCCTATGCGGGACTGTGTCAAATGCTTTCTGAAAATCCAAATATATGATGTCATAAGCCCTGCTCTGGTCATAAGTCTTGGTGGCCTCTTCAAAAAATTCCAGAAGGTTTGTCAGGCATGACCTTTCCTTCCGGAAACCATGTTGGCTATCCTTCAAGATACTTTTACGTTCAAGAAATAAGTCCAGCTCATCTTTTTTGAAAGATTCCAATATTTTGCACACAATGCAAGTTAAACTGACTGGCCTGTAATTTCCTTTCGAATCATTTGGTATTTCTCCAGTTTCTAAAGACTGTCTGAAGATGCCAGATAGCGGCTTAAAGATGATCTCACTAACTTCCTTTAGCACTCTCGGATATAAACCATCAGGACCCGCCGCCTTATCTGCCTTTAGTTTATGCAACTTGCCTAAAACTTTGTTATCCCTAACCTCAATTTCAGCTAAATAATCTTGAGCATTTGACATGCCCTCAGGACGAATAAAGACCCGCTCTGAGGTAAAATTCTCAGCAAAATATCTGTTAAAGGTATTCGCAGTATCCTTGTCATCATATAGCAGCAATCCACTTTTATTCTTTATCCACTGAACCTACTCTTTGACTTTCCTTTATCTGCTACAGTACTGAAAGAAGTGCTTAGGGTTAGTTTTTGCCCCCTCTGCAATTGTCTTTCAAGATGTTACTGAAGGGGTGAGTATCACAGAGTTATTGTACAGCCAGATAACCTATCAAAAGTCAACAGAATAATCAGCCAATTGTAACAAGCCAATTGTAGGAACTAAACAGCACTGTTTTCTTACCTTTTAAAATAGAACAAAATGGCAGGGACAAATGCTCTCTGGTTTAAAAGCCCCTATAGCAGTGATTCCCAAAGTGTGGGCCGTGGTGGTACTGCTGGTGGGCCGTGAGAGGTCATTAAAAATATGATTCATTTTTGCAAATATGATTTTTTGTGATTTTTATTGTAAAATATTTATTGCACGATTTAAAAAAATATTTAGAAGTAATAACCTATTGAGTGTTATTGACCTCACAATATTTTAGGAACCTTATATAGTTTATGATCGGAACGTAGCTTTCTGGTCATCATGACCGGGGGTCATAATCGGAGGAGCACGTACTGTGTTCGATAATTAATTCTGTCTTGTGTGTACACCACAGATTAAAAGTTTGGGCTTCCTTTCTCCCCCTGCTTTCATTTCAATCCTGAATCTTTATAATAATAATAATAATAATAATAATAATAATAAATAAATAAATAACAACAATTATTGTTGTTTTTTTATTTATTTTACTCATTTTATTTTCTTAACAACAACAGCAATTACTATTGTTAAGTGTTCTGAGAATGCATGATTTCGTCTATGTACTGTTTATAGGACAAAGGTGGGCCATGGACATTTTTTAGATTTTCAAGTGGGCCCTGATTTGGAAAAGTTTGGGAACCCCTGCCCTATAGGGCCTTATTTGCCTCCAGTTACCCACGTCCCTCATATACAGCGCTGTCCTCTCTAATTCACACAGGAGCTGTCAGAGCATGATTGCAAGATCTCTGCACACTACTGAAGGATTAATTTGTTGTACATATCATTGGTTATGTTTATTTCCTTGATGTGCAACATAACCATAAGTGTACAGAAGCCTGCTTATTCTACATGTCATTCCAAAATCATGAGTGAAGTTCCACTAAACTGCTGTAATGTAAGATTCTCCACTCTTCTTGGAGAGCAATCCACTTGATGTTAGAATAACTCTGCTGGAGTTTGCTTCCACTCAGACAGGATAACTGGTGTTAAAATGAGAGGCTATTCATTGAGTCTGATGCAGAACATTATTACTGGTTCAGAGCTGAATAGACCCGCTCTGGTTACTCGGCGCACAGATGTGCATTACCCTGAATACAGAGAGAAGTTATATCTACCTCAGGAAAAAAGACTCTCAAATAAATAAAACAGAACTAAACAACAGCTGGAAGCTGTGGTGGTGGCGGGTGAGCAGCAAAAGAAAATATCAGCAAAGGAGGCAAAGCTACTAATCAGTAATTGCAGGGACCAGGGACACTTAGCAAACAAGCAGCTGCTGTTGCTGTAGTGTGAACAGTTACAGAGTGCTGGCCTGTTTGACAGTTTTTGAAGTGTGCGCTCTATTACTGATGTGATGCGCACAGATGTGATTGGTTGGTGAGAGGATACGTGTTCTCTGAGTTCGGCCACGCAGCTGCAGCAAGAGGTTTGACCCAGAACTTCTGATGAGCATTTCATGCGCGCAGCTTATTAGTAAGGTGGGGCACAGTGATGTTTCATGATTTGTCCGGGCTCGATGTCTGCGTTCATGTTGATCCCTTTGGTTTTTGATGTATTTGAGGTCAGGCCAAACTAATGAAAGTAAAACTGTAATTCCAAACAGAAAGAAATGCTTTCTGTTCTTTTATAATGAACATATTTGGGGTTTAAGATAGCTGAGAATATGGCATAATTCCATACATAGAACAAGGGCCATGGCGATAAACACTGTGCAAGTTGTTTGGTTGATTCGTTCGTCATGAACCAGATGCCATGGCTGCAGCAGGGTGACCTCGGAGTAACAGAAGAAATACTAACAATAAGTAAAAGGGAACTTTCTAAATCGTGCCCCTCTTGACGTCACATAGGGAGGTAAGCAACAAGAGGCAAGAAGAGCTGATCAACTTCAGCCAAACAGCCAATCAGATTTCAGTATTCTGGGTGGTTGCTTGTGATGTCAGGAAGGGGAGATTTTGAACTCATTGATTTTTTTGGCTCATACTGGCTATGAGCACAGTTCCCAAACCTTGTTATGCTGTCACTCACCAGTCTAGCCATGTTCGGAGAAAAATGCAAAGACAGTGGTGTGTCCCAATTCTTTCTTCATTGTTCTAAAGTGAAAACTATTTGGAAAATATTTTGTTAATTTTAAAGTAATAAGTATTATTAGATGTATTTATTTTTTTTTAAATCAAACAATTTATGAGATGGGGTTTTAAGCTGAATATTTTTTCTGAAATATGTTCCAAATTGAGGTAATATATCTGTACTCCAATTGTAGGTTTTTGGTTTTACAAAAAGAGCATTTGTTGAAGAGGCTAGTCCCTAGGTGCCCAGTAGGTGGCGAGCAAGTATTAGTATCCGAGCTGCAATTCAACAGAATTTATTGAGTTTCTAAATCCTGACGAACAGACTTGAGCACAATTGCTTAATCAGAAATGATCAAATTACTGACACTGTGTGCTGTGTAGAACGGAACTAGTGTATTAAAGGTGATCATCAGACTTACTGCGATCAAGAACTAGAGTAACAAAAATTATTTCTGCTTGCACATTGCCATTTTTTCCTGCTCTTCCATCCCTTCGTCTGACACCCCATTTCAAAAGGAGAAGATATGATTATTAGAAGCCATTTTGCCCTTGATACCGTGGCATTGTGCTGCTTTTACAGCTTTCTGTAGCAGGACTGAACCATAAGGGATAAGTCAAATATAAGTTTTCATAAACAGAGAAAAACATGGGTTTTTTTCAATGAAGGTTTAAAGTAAGTGTAAGCCCATGTCCCCCCTCATCTCTGATGCAATACAGCCTTTACTTATTGAAAAAACCACCATGGCATAAGGAACGTTGTCGAGATCTCATATTTTTGACTATGGGTATTGCCTGCTATTATTACGCTTTTTGGCAAATATGCTTTCCTTGGCGATCATGTGCGACTCCAGCTAAATATGGTTTTGAATGAATGATTCTCAGTTTTGCTCACTGGAGCATTCGGGTTGTAGGTCTTTGACAAAGAGACCGGTTGTGTCATCTAAGAGGTACAAGTGAGAGAGCAGGATTGATGGCTCGAGTCAACTTCAGCACTTACTTTAGCCTTTTTTTATTTATTTTTTCTTCTATTTACTCCTCTCATTTCAAAGCTATATACACATGAAATCAATCCAGGCCTGTTCAGAAAAGCTGGAAAATAAATAACGTCTTTTAGTTACTGAGAGGGAAATAACCACTGAAGGCACAAACAGCCACTCAGTTTCCCTTTGAGATGGCAGCTCTGGTTTCTGTCTGTCCACAGTCTCGCCTCAAGGACTTTCTAGGTATTTTATCCTGTGTAACATGCTCAACTGTATGGAAGCCCACAGTCTGTAGTTGAATTTGATAATCACTAAAACATTCCCCTCCATGTGACTTTTCTCTCCATGGGCAGCATTGCATGTGTCAATGAGAGGATCATGCAGGTGAGTGATGCAGTGGCGTCTGGACGCCCAATGATCACAGGCACCCAGTAAAGGTCTTCAGCCTCATGCACAGAGATTTTTCCGGTTCTCTGAATCTTTTGAAGATGTTTTGCACTGTCGATGATGAGAGCCTTTGAGATACCTCTACTTCAGAGAGACTCAGCCTTTGGAATTTGACATTGAGGAACATTGTTTTTGAAGTATCCCCCAATTTTATATGCAAGCCTTCACAGGTTGGAGAGTCTCTGGCCATCTTTACTTCTGAGAGACTCAGCCTCTCTAAGACATCCCTTTAATAGCCAATCATGTTACACACCTGATGCCAGTTAACCTAATTACTTGCTAAATATTCTATCTGATTCTGATTCTCTCATATATGCTACTCAAAATTTCATAGGGATCATAGGAATTTTTTTGTGAAATGACATGCAAATTTGGTAACTGCCACTGATGAGCAATATATTGGATAACTGACATGCAGTCAGACACAAAACACATTTGCATGTGCATTTCATGACCTTAAATGAGCGTGCAGCCTCACATTTTGGCTTTGACTAACACTTCACCATTTCAACTCAGACGTGTGTGTTGCTTGTTGGTAAAAATTTGGAAGTCGCCAAATTTTTTGCATTACATTTAGCAATAACAATGTCTCCTCAACATCTTAGACATCGATTGTCTTCAGAACAATTGGGAAGATGCATCAGAATGCTTGACTCTGGCTTCTCACAATGTCACGTTGCTAATGCACTTAACGTCAGCCAAAGCGTGAACAGAGCGTGGAACCGGCATCAAAAGTTTGGTACAGCAGCACACTGTCATGGGGTTGGTCATCAGAGATCGAGTACTCAACGACAAGACCACTTTCTCACACTTCAGGTACGACGTCATCCTTTCTGGACAGCCACCACCCTACGAAATGACCACGCCTCGGAGGTCAGGGAATCCACTCAGACGATATTGAGTCGTCTTCATACTGCTGGCCTCAACTCAAAAAAGCCATGTGTTCGAATCCCACTGACCGTGCGTCATAGGCTTGACGGTTTGGATTTGGCTCACGATCGTGTCACATTGACACACAACGATTGGGCTACAGTTCTCTTTACTGATGAGTCCTGATATTGCTTGGACTTTACTGACAGGAGGCAACGGGTGTGGCGAAGACAACATGAGCAACGTGATACTGATGCCTACATCAACGAACATGACGGATCAATTGATGGCGGATCAATTATGGTCTGAGGAGGAATAAGCAGGAACGGCAGAACGGACCTGCATGTCATGGGGAGAGGGACGATGACAGGGGTACGGTACAGGGATGAGATCCTCAATGTGTACGTAAGACCATACGCTGGTGCTGTTGGCCCTGATTTCATCTTGATGGATGATAACGCCCGTCCCCATCATGCTAGGGTGGTGAATCAATTCCTAGAGCAGGAGACAATTGTCCGCATGGACTGGCCCGCACTTTTGCCCGACCTAAACTCTATCGAGCATGTGTGGAACGTGCTGCAGGTCGCCATTTCTGGTCGGAGGGCACAACCCACAACTCTAGAAGAGCTCGGAAATGCCCTTGTTAAAGCATGGAACAACATTCCATTTGCAAGCATCCGGATTCTGATTGACAGTATGACCCGACGTTGTCAAGCCGTCATTCAAGCTAGGGGAGGCCATACCCGTTACTGACATTATTTGCAGTGAAAAACCTGTGCAGAGATATATTGGCCCTCAAGTACAACTCCAGCTAAATTTGGTTTTGAATGAATGATTTTCAGCTTTGTTCACTGGAGTGCATCAAGTAGTAGGTCTTTTACAAAGAGACGGGTGAGGGGATCACTAGAATTGAGGGTCATGTGTCATCTAAGAAGTACTAGAGGGGGAGCAGGATTGATGGCTTGTGTCTAGATCAGCACTTACTTTTGCCTTTTTACTGTTTCATTGTGTCCTTGGTATAGGGAAGCAACACATTTTTCTTCTTAAGTCCGTTTATTATTTTTCCATATCGACACGCTTTTTTGTTCTTTGTAATGTCTGACAAGTTGTTGCAGAATTGCAACACATCCTAAATTCTATGGCTGTTACCTGCTTTCATACTGGACCCACCTTCTTGAACTTATACAATATGGGTTCTCTTGTGCAAACTCTGCAACTTGTCCAGCAGTCCAGCAGGGCATGGCATTACATTGTTCCTTTTTATTTTAAAGATCTGTCCAATGGAAAATATTTTGCATGACTCATTATAATCTGTACACCACAAGTTACAATGGAGTTCTGTAATATGTAAACAGTCAACAGACTTGTGATCACAGAGTGCATTAAATGACTGGATGTTTGAGCATTTTCAACACCTGAACGGATATGAAACTCGTCTAGTTGAAATATCACTTTGACCTGAGACAATTAGCAACAACCTTGAAATAATTCAAGTGCACTAAGGCCTATAAGGTACAGGATTGTGCACGTAATAACAGAAGGTAAGTCAACTGTGTATCCCATCGCATTGCTCCCAGCTGCAGCCAATCACTGACTTTCAAATTCCATAGTTCTGCTTTTGCCAGTATTACTGAAACTGAGTAAATATATCTCATTAATTCTTTGCTGTGTTTGTATACTTAAGAAGACGGGCAGAGATTGTGTAAATGTATCTAGTTGCAAAATAAAAAAAATAAAAATAAAACAAATCACTATGTCTTATATACAAAGGAAGTGTAATTCAAAACTAAATATTTTCATGTAATCATACTAACTTAATTTTTCACTCTAATTATCACAGATTTAACTAGAGTTGGTCTTGCGAGAGCCCATACCTCTGCCAGCTGGATTTGAACTTTGGCCCGTGGAGGGACATTCAAAAGATAGCAATGGAAGCAAATTGCAGGTCCAGTCTGATCACCAATTTTATCAGGTCTTGGTGCGTCCTTATCAGTGCCTTTGCCATAATCTTATAATCAAGTGATAGGAGAACGATCGCTGTCCAATTCTGGAGGTCCTTCAGGTCCCCCTTCCTTGAGATAAGAGACACTGTGCTCCGTCTCTGTGAGGCACCCAACTGTCCCTCCCAGTGCCCCACTCTGAGAACTGCAGGCACTTTCTCCGTATGGAGTTCCTAAAAGGCCCAACAGAATTTGGCTGGAGATCCCATCAGGGCCTGGGGCTTTATGAGGGTTTAATGAGTTTCGATCATGGGCGAGTTTCTCATAAACATCTCAGTCTCCATGTACTCCTCACCTAGGCGTCTGTTCAACGAGCCCAGGAAGGTGTCTGTGAGGGTCTCATCTGTGGGTTTTTGGCTGTGGAGGCCCAAATAAAAGTGTAAGACCACCTCCTGCAGTTTCACACCTGATTCTATTAATCAAGGGTCAATGGCAAAAGCTTCAAGCATTGATTGGCAGAATCAGGTCGGTTACTGGTTGATTAGAATGAAAGACTGCACCCACTCCGGCTGATTCTGTATAAGAGTGAGCATCGCTGCCTTAGGCCCGTATTCAGAGACGACACTCACCCTCACCCTCCACTCACCATATAGTGAGTACGATTGTAATGTAACTGGAGTGTGAGAAAGATATCGACCTAGCACTAACCGAGGGAGCGGTCCCACTCCTCGCCAAATGCCATTCATAAACGCCACTTGAGCATAACTGACAGTAGTGGGCACTGGGTACCACAGGCAGTGCGTCGACTGCTGCAAAGGGGACGCTCAATCCTCACCCTTCAGTCCTGAATAACCTAAACCTGAGGCAGTTTACTTTTCTTGATTAGAAAGTTTCCCAGACAAATTGGTAAAACGACAATCAAATTTATTTTAATAGCGTTGTTATACATTGCTTCACAAAATTGAGGCGTTTCTTTCGCACATAAATGACGACGTAAATATCAGCATGTCTTCATAAATTCTGTGGTCGAGTGGCTCGCGAAAGGTGCAAGACAGCCCGCGAGGCTCACTAAGCAGCAAGCTGTGAAACGCGCCAGACATTTCCTTCTACATTCAGCTATTAAGAATGTAGAAAAGAACAGATTCTCGTGACTTAAAGCTACATGAGCCTCGCAGACCAATCCACACGCGCCCCACGAGCCGCTGAGCGCAGCATTTTCCAACCCATGAGTAAAGACAAGCGCGAGAAATCCGAATGCGTGAGAGTTGACAGGTATGCGTCATTAACGAAAACAGGCCAAACCTGATAATGATGAGAGTTTTTGGAGTTTCTGCAATGGTAATTTAAATGAGTTGAAAACAGGTCATGTCCAGTCATTATTTTTAAGGGATGGTTTTAAGCTTCCCATATTGCCAGTTCACCAGTAGCCACTGGTGGGTACACAAATGCTAACCTTGAGTTCACCACAGTGCAGTTCGTAAACACTGAAACCAGGTGGTCAGTTAGTAAGTTACCGGCATCGTTATCATCATTATAGTTAAAATTTGCGTAGTTGCGATTGCGTCGAGCACGTGGCCGTAAATGATTCAGAGTTTCTAATGTTTGTAACCACCTGAAAGCCATGACAACGAAATACCGGCGCAAGTTAGTGCGGCTCAAGGGAGGTGTTCCCTGCACTCAACCTTCACTCAGAAAGAGACGCTATTTTCAGTGTGAGTGAGCTGTCTGAAAGCAAATGAGTGTTGGGACAACCTCTGACTCATTTAGTATAACATGACACTAACTAAGTTTTAGTACTCACTTGCACTCAATTAGTGTGAGTGTCGTTTCTGAATACGGGCCTTAGACTATGCTCTGCAGAAGGAGTACCTGGTGTGTTTCTCATACTCCTCAAGGCCCGAGAGCTTGGATCGGAAGGTGACTTTCTTCCTTTGGCTCTTCCAGGTTGAGGAAGGTGAGATTCTCTATTGTCTGTGATACTTCCCTCCAAACATTCAGTGTTTGGGACTGGAGGAAACACAACCTCTGTAGGGGAGCATTAAGGTGGTCAAATGCTGCCCTCCTCTCCCTCGCCTTCCTATTCCGATTACCTGAAAGAAGCCCCGCACTCGCAGCTTAACTATCCATCAGTCTATCGGGGAGTCAAATAGATGTTTTAAACTCACTCTCGGTAATGCCATGAGAAGGAGAGCCGTACCCTTGGGGTCTGAGAGGTGGCTGGTGTTCATTCACCAAATTCCGGACCAATCTTTACCTCCGTCTCCCAAACCAGGGACGTGGTCACGGCGTGTTGGTCTGAGAAGAGCACAGCGCTGATGTTGCAGGAGTGCGTCCTCAAGAATGGAGAGAGCAGAAACATGTCAAGACAAAACAAGAAGTTTTCAAAGGAACTCACCTCACCCATGTGTGTTAGGGGGGTAATGCCCCCCAGTATTGTGTAGAGAGAAGTTCCCTCTGAGAGATTGCAGCTCCTCGCATGGCCACTGTCGGCACCAGAACTGGAATCTAAGGTGTGGGGGAAATTTTTATTCCTGAAAGAAACACTCAGAGACAGATATAGTAAACAGGATCCAGTCTTTACTATATGCATATAGGGTCCAGGTTACATGCAGGAACAAGGACAAAGGGACCTTCTTTGCTTGGATAGTTGTATGTGCACAACGCCTTAAATGTACGCCCCTGCGGCAAATTTCCCCCAATTGTTTATTACTCTCCTCCTTTCTATTAACATTTGTTAATTCACGCGCATCACCTAAAACCAAGCACATGCATAATCACCTAAAACTTCTGTTGAAATCTTATCCCAAGGTCTCAGAGGAAAACACTGTTCAGTAAACACACTTCATGACACTTCTGCATATGTACACGATAGGTTACAAAGATAATTTATAAGTTTAAACAATTTAAAACTAAATAGCCAATTTTCAACAAAATTTATCTCAGAGGGGGCACAGACACCTCCCTTAAAAACAATAATTAGTCCTGACTCGTTCTTTGTCATTTTCTAAATTAACAATACATTCACTCCAAAAACACTCCACACTATCAGGAGTTGCTAGTTCTCCCCATAAAAGTAAGGTGACTATCATTCATTTGGACGTGCACCTTGTAGTAAATTAGTAAATTATTTTTTTATGTACTGAATTCAGCCTATCATTTCATCACTATTAGATCGCATGGGGAGTGAATTTGTGTCTTCAGTTGCCAATGTATGATTACTATAATTGGAAAACATTACAATAAGGAAAATGATTGACAACTAGCCAGGACTGATTGCTGTTAAAAAGGGATATGGTTGTGGCCCCCCAAATTCTACTTCTGGTACCAACACTGAGGTTGACGTCTGAGGTAAACTGTTGGAAAAAAGGTGAAACTGCACGTTTTTTTGGAGGGTAATCCATTAAATCACCTGAAAAAGACTAATGACGCGACCGGAAAGAAAGCGAAGACCGTACATGGGTAAGACGTGGACCGGAATAACACGGGAGAAATACGAAATGTGAAACATTAAGACATGAGACTAAAAACGGACATCACAAAAAATAAAAACCGAAAATTGACTATCCGAAACACACAGAAACCCAGAGAACACAACATTGTCATTATCACCTCTGAATTATTACAGGCTTAATTGTCCAGAAAAAGGTCAAATTGATTGATTGTCAATCAGGCATAGTATGTGGAAACAGGTTGACAAAATCTAGCGATAAAAAAAGAGAAGTCACTGCCTACCCTGACCACATGGCCCTGGCTATATTATGATATAGGCTATTTGTGAAGTTAGGAATTGTAGCAAAATTGTAAGCGTAGGAGTTTCGTTGCCGTTATAGTTTGTAGCAGAGGTGTAGTGGTATTTGAAGAGTCATATCTGAGCGGTGATGTTACACTTGCACAATGATGGTAGTGACGATCAGGGTGTCAGTGATTGTTTTTATTGCTGATAGTTTGCTGCAAATACAAGAACAAAGACAGTCATGATGAGTACAAACTTTCCGCGCTTCCATCTCGACTGTTTAACATGCATGACTGGACTTCATTCCTTGTTCGCCAGGATTATAGCCAATCAGTATCAATAAAAATACCATACTGCCCTCTAGCAGCAAAAAATTGGTATCGTCCTCTAGCTAAGTGAAGCAGGTGAATTCTTCCTGTTTTTAAGTGACACAGCGTTTTAAATGATAAAAAAACAAATAATTGCAGGTGGACGGAGTTAATTACTAAACTGATAATTCTGGACATCATCTGAACTAGTAAAATGTCCAGGATGCCACAGTGACAACTGAGCTTTAAAAGTAAGAGGCCCTCTATGATGATTTCCATGGATGCTTTCCTTAGTTGCCTTGACAGATGCCCAGGAGATGAGCCTGTTCTGGTCCTTGGTTCTGACGGAATCCCAGCTGAGTTTTACAAAACCTTCTGGGATATCCAGATGAGGGATGTGGCGAAAGTGTTTAGATCGGCGCACAGGGAGGGTCGGTTGGGCAACTCACAGAGACAGAGCTCAGTAACCTCTGTCCTTAAGAAGGGGGGGTCTGAGGGACCTCACAAACTGGTGACAGATCAACCTCCATTCAATTGACTAAAACATCATGGCGAAGGCGCTGAGGTGTAGATTCCGAGAGCTGACGTCATCGGTGATCGGACCGGACCAGACATGCAGTGTGCACAGGAAGTCCTTTAATAAAAACTTTTTTGTAAGGGATTTGATCATCCAGTCCAGGGATGGCAGATCACCCCTTGGCCTTCCCAGTCAGGATCAGGAGAAGGCCTTTGACTGAGCAAGTTATTTGTACTTAAACTGGGTGCTGGAAAAATAAACATCCCTGGCCCTCTCTGATGCTGGGTGAAGATCAGTCTAAGGCACGTTTCCCGAAATTACAAATGCTTACTTACATACTTGGAACCATTGACTGTGAATTGACAAGCTATGTAAGTTGCTAATTTAGTTAGCAGCTAAACTGCTAGGAAACACACCTCTGACTGGCATAAGGGGAATATTTAGATTTAGATTTAGATTTATTGGTCCCCGTGGGGAAATTCATTTTCACTGACTGTACAAGAAGAAGACAACAAACATTGCACAAACACCAAGAAAAAAAAAAAAAAAAAACAGCTTACATGACAGTGGGACAGTAAAAGGCTGGTCATATAGGTCAGCGGGGCCTGTTGTTTAAGGTGGTTATGGCTGTTGGGATCAGGCTTTTCCTGAGGCGGGCCCTCCTGAATTTTATTGTCCTGTATCTGCGTCCTGAAGGTAGTGGGATGATGTATTGGTGTAGTGGGTGAGTGATGTCCTGGACTATTGTGTTTGCCAGTCGGGTGATGGACCTGTTGTTTAAGTCTGAGAGGTTGGGTGTGGGTAGGCCGATGATTTTAGCTGCTGTGTTTGTAATGCGTGTGAGTTTGGTCCGGTTTGTAACAGAGAGCATGGTGAAGAAACATGTGGAGCAGTACAGGAGGATGGGTTGAACAATGCTTTGATACAGCAGTAACAGGAGGTGGGGTGCAACATATAGTCCTTTAAGTTTACGAATGGCTGACAGTCTTTGTTGACTTCTCTTTTGAATGTCCGTGGTGTGCTGATCAAAAGTGAGTTTATTGTCCGAGGTTACTCCCAGGTATTTGAAGGTGTCCACTGTCTCAACTGTTTGAGTATTTATGGTGATGGGGTGCTGGGGTGAGGGGGGGTTGAACGATATTTCTTTTGTTTTATTGACATTGATTTCAAGGTGAGCGGCTGTGCATGACTCTGTGAAATGTTTGACTGTGTTTTGATAGTCCAGTATGGATTGACTGTCAGAGAGGAGCGCAAGAATGGCTGTGTCGTCCAAGTATTTTAGATATGTTGTGGTGGGAGAGATGCTGCGGCAGTCATTGGTGTAGAGTGTATACAGGAAAGGGCTCAGCACACATCCCTGCGGGACCCCGGTGTTGATCGTAAGTACCGGGGATGTGGTTGAGCCCACCCTTACTGCTTGCAGTCTGTCGGTGAGGAAGTCGTGGGTGAGGTGGATCAGCTGAGGGGGGATGTTGAGATGGTGTAGTTTCTGGATCAGTAGGTGCTTCTGTAGGGAGTTGAAGGCAGAGCTGAAGTCCACAAAGAGGATCCAAGTTGCCTGGGGAGTCCAGATGCTGGAGGAGGAGATGCAGCAGGCAGGCCACAGTGTCCTCCGTGCCCCTCCTAGCCTTGTAGGCAAATTGAAGGGGGTCCAGGTGTGGGGTGACAACTGGAAGGATGGTGTTGAGCAGCAGTTTCTCCAGGCACTTCATAATTATGGATGTGAGCGCTATGGGGCGGTAGTGGTTGAGTTCTGTGGGTCTGGGTTTTTTCGATACTGGGATGATGGTTGCAGTTTTCCACAGTGTGGGTATTGTGGCAGTCCGGTAACATTGGCAGAAGAGTGAGTGTAGGATAGGGGAGAGCTCCATGGCACAGTTCTTGATCGCCCTGGCTGGGATGCCGTCGGGCCCAGGTGCCTTGCCTGGCTTGCAGCGGCTCAGCTGGCGCCGTACCTCCTCCTCAGTGAAGGGGGCTGGTTCTTTGGGGTCTGGTGGTGGGAGGGCTCTCAGAAATTCCTGACACTCTGGTGAGAAATCCAAGTCATCAAAACGGGTGAAGAATGAGTTCAGATCCTTAGAGAGGGTTTCCGGGTCACTGACTGTGCATGGTGTTTTGTGTTTGCATCCCATCAGGGTTTTCACTCTCTGAAAGGCCTGCCTAGTGTTCATGCGACTGAATTCAGTTTCCAGTTTGTTTTTGTAGTTCAATTTTGCTTTAAGTACCTCGTTTATTAAGTCCCTATTTATTGTCTTGAGGCCGGCCCAGTCCTGGTGCCTGAAGGATTTGTGTTTCTCCCTCAGGCTCCGTTTTAATTGTGGGGTAATCCATGGTTTGGAGTTGGGATAGATTTTTATTGTTTTGGTTGGGATTGGGGAACTCATACAGAATTTGATGTAGTCTATAATGACAGAGACCCTGTCATTCAGATTATCGTCATGAAAGATGCCCAGTCGGTGCAAGCTAGGGAGCCTTGGAGTTTTATGATGGCGCCCTCCGTCCACTGGGGGGCACTGCTGCATTGTGGTTTGTGGTGCTTTAGTTCCTGTTTGTACCGCGGAAGTAAACAGATGACGTTATGGTCAGCAGCTCCGAGCAGTGGATATGAACTAGCACGGAAGGCATCGGTGATGTTCCCGTAACATAAATCCAAGATGTTACCCCTTCTTGTTGGAATGTCCACATACTGTTGGAATAATGGTAATACGTTGCCCAGTCTGCATCCGTTAAAGTCCCCCAAATAAAGCAGCGGAGCACTGGGATACTTAGCTAACATGGCATTCGCAGCCTTGGCTATCAGCTCCGCTGATGTATGGAAGTCAGCACTGGGGGCTACATAGATACAGCTGACCACAACAGTGGGGAATTCCTGGGGGAGATAGAAAGCACGAAGAGACAGGGTCAGCAACCCCAGGTTGGGTGTGCACACTTTACGGTGCACTTTGATGTTATTACACCATCTGTTGTTGATGTAAAGGCAGACCCCACCGCCTCGCGTCTTCCCCGAATGGTTCGTCCTGTCGGACCTGATGATGGTGAAACTGTCCAGGCTCACCTCAGAGTCAGGGACCGACTCATACAGCCAGGTCTCACAGAGAGCGACGATAAAGATGTCCCTGAAGGCCCTTTCAAATCGGCTCCTTGCATGTAGTAGATCCATCTTGTTACGGAGTGAACGTAAGTTATTCTTAAAAACACGCAAATAATACTTACGTAAAACACTAGACACAGGGTACAGTCAGTGCTGTCGCAGCAGAGCGTGCGCCATCTTGTTGCACATAATGCAAGCAAGACCATGGAGACCATATTGACTGTTAACCAGCAGCTCTCAGAGCCTTTGGCCATCAGATCCAGCATCAGACAGGGGTGCCCTGCAGCATCTTACTTGTACGTCATTTATCTGGGACTGTTCCTGCAGGCCATCAGGGCCAACCTGGGGGTAGCTGCTTACCAACTCCCACGAGCCCAAAGTGAGCATGTGAAGCAAATGGCATACAGGGTTGACATTACCACTGCTGCACCAACAAAAAAGCTGATATAGGTTAGACTGTTCATGGAAAAATTGATTTAATATAAACTCTAAATAAGACAAATACTACCATGCAAGAAATGAATTACATGAAGAGAATTGTTATGGCCCCAATTTGTTATTGCCCCAATTTGCCACGACATTTACGACAGCAAGGGATGACAGACAAAAATTTAAAACTTCAACAGATTTAATTGAACAAAGACAACTAACTACCAACTACTCTACTGACCAAGATTGAAATATACAAGAAAAAAAATATTTACAGTCCCTTTGGTTGGGTTGCTTGGTGATGTCCTGGGTGAGGAAAATGCTCAAACACAGGCAAAAATCCACAAGAAACTTCACAGGTCTTGAACAGAATGACAGGTCTGGTCACATGTATCCTACTCCTTGCAATTTCTCCTGCTACTCCACTCCCTCAATTTTCCTCCTGATGTACTCTTTTGCCGACCCCTCCCACATTTAGACCTCTTTTTTAAAAATTCTCTGGGACTTGTCCCAGACATGCCCAAACCTAGCTCCAGTGTGGACTTAACAAAAGAAAGGTCAATACTGCCATCTAGTGGTTGCTATTCGCATTACAGAATGCAAACGAACACGTCGGCTACAGCAGTAGCCAACAACATTCAATCATAGCACTCACATGTGCAAATACTTATGTAATTGGATTTTTACTCAAAAACTATGTGTTGTGAATTATGCTGATTATTGCGAATTGCGCTATTTAATTTTTTTATGTCTCTGTTTTGTTAATTGTATATTATATTATCCCACATGGAGAGAACCTATATAACCATAATGGCTTCGCAAGTAAGCGACTTTCATAAAATTATCCTCTTGCACTTTTTATTAATCTTCTATGCACGCATTCAAGTCTGATAACATTATTTAGGCTACAAGATGCGCTTAGTATGTAATGTATAACACTGCAGCGGCATGCCTGATGGCTTTTCAGGAGAGAGCGCACAGCCTGTGGTTTCTCCTCGGAGAGGTGCATTTTCCACGCACCCTGGGCAAAAGTATGTTGAGTCGGTATCAATAACCTGCTTGGTGAGAATTTTTTATATAACCGCTTATCTAGCTAACAGGACTCGCCTAAAAGAACTATAATTTACATAACCCTTCCCAGCAGGCCCTTTTATATTTTGCATCCCTGGCGCGCATTGGCCAGTTGTGCGCTACTTCTGAAAAGAGCTGCACTGCTGGTTCATGCGAGGCGGGTATTAAAACTTATGTGTTTATATCGGTCCTTTCTGTGTGGGAGTTTAAGAATCCTTGTTATTTCATCCCCGAAGGAAAAAGTCTGGGACCTTTAGTTGGTATATGAGGATCTCAGATAAAAGGCAAGTGTCTGTACATTAATACTGTGAACGGAAATGTTGACTTTGTCTTCAAATTCATTAACCACAGTGAAATGCTCAAATAGATGTGGGGATGAAAATGACTTTTGAAAGACATGTTTACGTGAATGTATGTTCTTCTGTGTACTTTAATTTTGTAATTCTTGTTTATTACATTTAGACAAAAGACCTCCATATACATCAGGAAACTGCATTACAGACAAGATAGAAAACATTGCATTTGGTGGATGCAACAGTGTAGTGTATTACCTTTCAGTGGATGTGTATGAGCTGTGATGATGTTAATCCAATTTTATCTAATGTGGTGAATCTGGCAGTGACTTAAATTAAATGCTTAATTGATGAAACAAACATAATCAAACCATTTTGTTTTTATACATTTCCTTCTCTTCCATAATACACAACTCAGTCTTCATAGAATGGAAATAAGTTTGGTCAAGAAAGAATTGATGACCTTGTTATTGTTAATGTTTTAGGGAAAAAAAGGAACAAATAGTATTAGATATTTGTGTTGATATCATAGGTTTTTGTCTTCGCTCACATGCCATAGTTAATAATGACTGGTTTACACATAAAATGCCATTGTCACATGTCAACATCTATTTAGGATCAAATGTGATGCCAATTTCACATGTTCACATGCAGTTAATAAGTTGTGGCGGGAAAAACTTGTTATTTCTGTAAGGGACTTTGGACTAATATGCAGATATTACCTTGAGAATAAAAATATGAGCTAAGCTTCTTGTATGACAGTTGCAAAAGTGAGATATGAGCTATACAATAGGTATGACAAACAGAACCTGCCACAGGGTATATGAGCTATATAGGAGACCTATATGCCCTCTATAAGCACCTATATGTACCTGAATTTGGCCTATATGCTGCATACTATATATGCTGCACATATGTGGCATATAGATTGCATATATGCGCATATATGTTCATATAGATTCTTTCCGTGAAGGATTTATGTTTTTATTGATATGATGGGCAATTGATAAGAATATGAAAACCGAACAACCTACTTTAAACCAATTATCAGGCCTTAACTGTGCTTTACTGTACCGTTCAAAATCATGTTTATTATCACGTCCAATGGCTTTATTTATTTCTTAGCGACCATTGTCGTTAAAAGCTGATGTACAATCTGGGTGTCTGGCAAAATTACTTGAAAAGATATTAGTTGTACAAGGTAACTTCTGAGTTTATATATATAAAACCCAGGTGGAAACCAAAGAAGCAGAGTTATGCTCCACCTGAATTTTCATTAGTCAGAAGTCGAGGCTTTGACATGACAAAAAAAAAAATCCTTGGTGTATGTCTCAAGACAAATGCTTATTTCAGTCCTTAAATCGAACAAACCTGTACTTTTGAGAAAATATGGACAGTACTCGTTTTGGCAACTGAAGTAGATGAATTCGTTTAAAATTTTAAGTGTTGACTCTTACTTACCGCTGCTGTGACAGAAGATGAATTGTGTACAAAAGGGAGTCATAACAGTGGCGTGAATCATGATATCAAATTACAGAGTCGGATGCGATGACGTAGTAGCTTTAGGTCTGCAACTGAGTATATATGCAGAGTGAAAAGAACAATCACGCGCTACCTTGCGCACCTGCTGAGGGAGGAATACACTGTCGGGGTACGGGTGATTATAGCTATTCTACTTTACTGCAAGTTACGGCGCGACATCCTTTAGTTGAGCGCTTAATTGTGAAGGGTAGAAATCTCCGCAGTGCGTTGAGCAGCAGCAAGTGTAAAATAGGCGTTTACCATGGGAAATACAGCCTTATAATGCACGCCTTCGTAATTCTCCTGTACATGGGACTGCACTCTTCCACTGGTAAGTGGGCACTTTTCTGTTTCTCTGTTGTAACTTTTGGCCCTATGCTGCAACATAAAACCTACTAGCTGTATACTTGGCTGTTCTTGGACAATTTCAATGCATGGGAAACTGCAATTACGAAAAAGACAAACTCCCAAGGAACTAATCAAGTGACGAGAATACTGTAACGACCTTGCAGTATTTCTGAACAGGTGCACCAGTAATAAGTTGGGGGAGGATGGTGGTAGTTAGTAGCAGTACTGTTAAGTTTTGTTGTGTTGCTGCAGAAACATAGGGGGTGTGGGAAAAAGGGGAAGGAGAAATGACCCAGTTTCAGGTGGACTTGGGGGCGGGAAGGAGGAGGGAGAGGGAGAGCTAGGGTGAGAGGAGACAGTGGTGGGGTTTTGGTTTTTCCTGCGATCATCCAACCCATGTTCTAGCCTGTGAACGAGAGGGAATAAAAAGCCCTAGGCAAGCTAAACGGATATTATGCCTTCATTAATCTTAAGTGCTATAAACGGTCAGTACAATATGAATGAGTATGTAGGCGATCCACACTGACTCTGGACCTCTTATTGATTGATAGAAGCGGCCGGAAACCTCTTTGAACATCTTAATAATCAGTCCTCTACCGGAGTTATGTCTGACCTCAGCTCTACATCACTCCAAAATTTTCCAAAACCAAGATTACTGTTTTCATTTAAGGAATTTAAAGTGAATGAGGTCCTTGCAGAATTAAAATGTATAGATATAAATAATTCCACTGCAGAGGATCACCTAGTCCCAAGTCTTTTGCGTCTCACAGCCCCACTGATTGCACATTCAATAACTAATATTTTTTGTCATCATCGACTGGGACTGTTCCCAGTGTTTGGAAAGCTGTCCATGTTTTTCCATATATTAGGGGGGTGACTCCAGTTCAGTAAACAGCTATCGGCCCATCTCAAAATTGCCTTGCCTGGCTAAGATTTTAGAATCTCTTTTTTAGCAACAATTTTGCAGCCTTTTAACTTTCAACAACATTTAAAGTTCACAGCAATCTGGCTTTAGGCCTGGACATAGCACCATTACTGCAGCTTCATTGGTTTTAAATGATGTGTTAGCAGCTATGGATAATAAACAGAAATATGCAGCCCTAATTATTGATCTAGCAAAAGCCTTTGATACAGTAGACCATACAATCTTATTAAAAAAGTTGTCCTCTATTGGTCTTGATTGCATAGCCTGCACATGGTTCCAGGAGCCTCTCTAATAGAACACAAGCTATTATGAATGCGGAAGTGGAGTCTCAATTTTTAAAGGTGATGAGAAGAGAAGCCCAAAGATTCTTGGACAAATTTTATTCGCAATTTATTTAAATGATATCGGTAGCAATATAGAAAATTGCAAGGCTCATTTTTATGCTGATGACACAGTGCTTTACTCCTCAGCACCAACAAGGCCCCTGTATACTTACAGACAGCTTTTGATGTTATACTGCAAGCTCTTGCTTGTCTTAAACTTGTTTTCAATAATGATAAAACTAATTTCATGATCTTTTCTGAACAAAATACAATTACGCCAAATGCCTCCATTTTGTCAGTGTCTGCTGCTAAAATTGAGCATGTTCAGGTCTACAAATATTTGGGTATCTGGCTGGATCATGACTTCTCTTTTAAAACACATGTGGCCAACTTTGTCAGAAAAATTAAAACAAAAATTGAGGTTCTTTACAGAAACAGATCCTGCTTTTCATTTGAATCTAGGAAGAGGATTGTCCATTTGACTTTGGGGATGTCCTGTACATTCATGCCTGTAATAGTACCTTAAGACCCTTTGTTATGACTTGAAAATCACAAGAAAAAAAAACAAGCAAAGACAACACAAACAAATTTATTCTTCACTGATTAGGTCCAAAACTTTCTACAAATAATCCACTGTGCAATCTTATAATAACACTCTAATGCCACTATGTAACTGTTGTGAATTAAGTAATTTATGCTTTGTTTTTGTATGTTTTTAGTTTCATGATGTTTAGAATTATTTGTTTCTTTGTGTTAGATTTATTTCTCGTGCGATTGTTCATGTTTCATGAATGCTTGTCTTTTGTCTCTCGCTCCCTTGTGTGTCTAAGTGTGGTGTCTTGTTTCCATTCACAGTCTTTCCTCTGTTTTTTCTGGTTGGGTACGTCCTGCTTCCTTCTTCCTGTGCTTGTTAACTGTCTGCACCTGAGAATAGTTTAGCTGAGGCACTGGTGATTAGAAATGGGTAGGACTACACATTAGAGCAGAGTAGTTAGGCACGGTGATGAGTTAGTTTGAAGAAGCAGGGCACACCTACTTCCTCAATCTGTCCTATCACTATCCTTTGCTGTTCTAGATTCTGCCTCCTCTCAGCTGTCCTTCATTTCTTGGGCTCAACACTCTAATTAGTTTGTTTATAAAGACCCCACTTTTCCGCTTGTCTTTGTCGATTCCTGACCGTTCCTTGTGTAATGTGAATATAGGCCACCAGATGGCAGTATTTACCTTTTTTGTATTCAGCCCAGACTGGAGCTAGGTTTAGACATGTCCTGGGCATGTCTGGGGAAAGTCCCAGAAAATAAAAAAAAGAGGTCTAAATGTGGGTGGGGTCTGCTAAAGAGTATATAAAGAGTAGAATTGAGACAGTAAAGTAGTAGGAGAAATTGCAAGAAGAAGGTTACATGTGACCAGACCTGTCATTCTGTTCAAGACCAGTGAAGTTTCTTTTGTGGATTTTTGCCCGTGTTAGAGCATTTTTCCTTACCCAGGACATCACCAAGCCACCCCAACAAAGAGGGACTGTAAATATTTCTGTTTTTTGTCGTGTTCAATCTTGGTCTAAGTTGTTGATAGTAGTTTAGTCTTTGTTTGTTCATTAAATGTGTTTAAGTTTTTAAAACTGTGTCTGTCATCCCTTGCTGTTGCTGTTATGTTGTAAATGTAATAACAAATTGGGGCCATAACACTTGTTTTTCCTGGTCGTTCCGGTTCTGCGCTTTTTCTCCATGTGTTTCTGCGATTATTGAGAGTTTTTGTCTTTTGTGATTTTCTGTATTCAAGTAATTGATTGTATTGGTCGAGTGAGTGTGGTGAGTTTGTGAGTCCCCCGTTTCCCCAGCTCCCTTTATACTTCAACTGTTTAGTTTATTTCTGTGTCTCCCTCTTTTCCCTTCCTATTACCCTTTCCCTCTCCCCATTCCCTTAGATTTGTTCCCTTCGTTTCTGTATTCTGTGCTGACTGATTTCCTGGTGTTTTGACATTTTGCCTGTCCCTGACTACGATTGAGCTTTTCTGTGATATTCCTGATTTCTGGCTATTGACCTCTGTTTCTGTCTTATCATGAGCAACGGTAATGTGAATAAGACGCTCTTCCAAGCTTGAACCGCGATTGGAGTCTCCGTACGTTCATTACAGTAACTCTGATGCCAAAACAAAAACCTCCCTCACTGACCAAAATCACAGCATTTATAAAGGCTAGGATTATTCTGGAAAGATCTACAGGAGTCCTGGGTGATCCGGCCCCCTCCGGGCAAGAATGTAGCAACTCATAATGTAATAACAGCTAATGTTGTAATTGGCTCATAATGTAATAAAATCATGAACCCATAACGTAAACAGCTTTGCACTTAAAAACTTTTTCCATCATTAGCCTGACTGATGCTGCTCATAATGTAATAACAGCTAATAATGTAATAATAGCTCTTATTGTGAAAACAGTGTTGCATTATCATCTTTTACCTCTCAAAGGTGCAAATAAAGGAAAAGGCATGGGTTTCAGCACATTAATAAACCAAATCAGTGAAACTGAGTAGCCTATTATTTAATATTAACTGCATTCTTACATTTTATTGATGTATAAAGTTGAGCCACGAGGTGGCATCTATGAGAGTTGTTTTGGGCCTTTAGTCCATGAGCCAGATGTCAAAATTTAAGGTCTCATTACCAAAAAGGTGAACAGATTTGGCCAAGGATTTTTATTAGGCTGATGTCTGAGGGGTCCAGAAATGATTGATGGACTTTTGGATCACTTTACTAAATGCCATTTTGGCAGCCATCTTTAATAACAGCCGCCCGGTTTTTCGCAAAATATATAGGTGTCAGGAAATCTTCAGTAACTCGGCACAGAAGTAGCGTCACAATGTCAGAGTAGGCTCAAATTGTTCCTAACAAAATTCTGCAGCTAATGATGTATGATTTATATTGTTTAATTAATGTTATCTGTCTCAAATTTGCAAAATATTCTGGGAAAAAAATGACATTTTTGCATTTTTTTTCTCAATTTTCTTTCAGACGTTTTCTCCCATGGCCTAACAAGATCAATAATGGCCAAACTATGACTAGGGTTAGTTAGAGAGATGTCTTGGGCATCTACAACAAGCGTTATTATTACACACTACATGATATTTAAGTCCATAATCACCTTTTCAAATCATACAGTCCTTGAAGTCCTCCGCCTAGAAATGTGTCATTTTAACCATGTGATTACGGTATTGTGCACTGCCTACGTACTGACCAACCCAATTCATTACATAGAATATGCCAAATTGTAAAAAAAAATGTATAAATCAGTCACAAAAATATAGGTGGCACCACCCATCGGACTAATGGCATGCATAGCCTGAATAAAATTGAAAGTGAAAGTATCAGGCAGATGTTCATGATTCCATATAGCAGCGTGTACAGTATTCGAGCCGAGAGATCCCGTAGTGCAGACATGGTGTAAGTTCCATCCGTAATGAATCCAGTTCGTCCCAGACATACTGTAATTGGTCAATCATCAGTTACTCACAAGAACTGGAAAAACTTAAGAAGCTTGATCAGGATGATGACAATGAAACAGATCAGGGAGCACCGAGACAATCAGCTCATAGAGGATCATCAGAAACTACCCGTGTGTACTACAGTGTGTGTGTCTTTTGTGATTGTAAGAACAAGTGTATAAAAGGAACATCAACCGGAGAAACATTAATCCAGGCGGTTGATCTCCGTGCTGACAGGACACTCCGATCTGTTGCAGCGAAAAAAAAATGAGGCAAAGATGCTAGCAGTTACCTCCCGGGACATAGTAGCAGCTGAGGCATGTTACCATACATCCTGTTTCAAGAGGTACACCCGTGTGCGAGAACAGAACACTTTGAACGAGTCTGGGATGAAAAACGAAGATGATGCATACAAGAAAGCAGAGACTACCTCTTACCTAGCCTTGTACAGGTGTAGAATCTGAATGTTTGGTTAATTTAGCTCACAACAGACATGTCAAATGTCAAAAATAATATTGTTAGAACACATGCTCATTACGCTTGTAGAATCTGAATGTTTGGTTTATTTAGCTCAATCCAGAGCCAGCAGTAAAACTTTTATGGTCCTGCAGCCAGGCTGTGGGGGTAGCATCTCTGGTTCTGCTCAGCAGGAGGCAGAAGCCGTTAAGTCCTGGCTGCCCAAGTCTCCTCTGAAAGTTACATCACTGTCCCCACTGAAGTTAAAGTCCAGTTACATTAATCTGTTTAAAGCAATCTAAATCTCTGAGAAATTCATAATATATTTATGTTCAATATCCTGTGAAGAAATCACTTATAAACTTATTACACAATTAGACTTTATAATACTCAATTTTAAGGCTTTTTTATGACAACTGCATCATATTAGTACAAATTCCTATCATGTTTGGTCTTGTTATTCTCGGGGGAATCCAAGGAGTTGAATGGAGCATGTTTCATTTCCCTTGAAATTATGGTTCATCCTGTTTGAGAAACTCCTAAAATTGGTTAGATTTTACGCGAGCAATTACCCTAGTCTCCTCTCTCTGCTAGGAAGTCTATTACATTCCCAAATGGGGGGGAAACCCAGATTCGGCACTCCCTTCCTCTGCCTTGATCAGATGTATAGTTTTGAGGGCTTAAAGGCAAGAAAGGTCTCTTCTTTTTCAAGATCTCGCATGCTAAAGGTGAGTTCGGGAGAATCACATGCCGCCTCGCTCCGCCCGCCTGGGTCTGTGCGTAAGTAACAGATCTAGGTAGGCGAAGAGGGATTGCATCCGAGTTCTTCCTGGGCACGTGGCCTTCATTTTTCCAGGTATGAATTTGTTCCCTCTTTCTAAATTGTGTGTAACTGATAATTGGCTTAACGTTGATTTGTTTGATCCAAGTTTTTGCCTACCTGGTGATTAAATTATTGTTATTCCTTTTCCAGCTTGCATGGTCTTCATAACTCTTAACACTAGTACATTCTTTCTATCCTTGTTACGACCGGTATTTAGGGGGCAAATTCTTACCTTCCAGACCAGCTAGCTGATGCTTGTAAGTAGTTGTATGTCCTAAGTTGGATTGTAGATTACTTTCTACCCCTAAGGATTTTTGTATTACCGGTCTTGGAGATTGTATCTTAAAGAATACCCCTGGGCTGAGAAGCTGGTATTTGATTAATCCCCTTAAGGGGCCCTTTGGAATACATAAACCTGGGATGTGATATGTTTATGCTCAGTGCTATTTTGTTTATGCCTCGATGCTACTATCATGCTACTATGCTACGATGGTAATTTCTTCCATCCTCTAGAACTATCACCGAACTAAGATTAGGCAGTGACGCTTATTTACCCTGGGAGCGTTTTGCTGAGTGACAATGGTTCTCGCAGACGAGTCTCTGATGGCGTAACGGCCTCGAGATTCATGCATGCTGTCCCCAAACTATCAATTCTAATTCTAATTTGGAGTCAGATATTTAACGAGGATGGAACTAAATTTGGTATTCTAAATTTATGGAGTAATATTATAATATTATGGAGTCGGATTAATTGTAACTGTTGTGCTTTGTGCCCTGTCTTTGGACGGAGAGAAATATCCATTATATTGTGATTCACACCAGCCAGGAAGTTGCTCAAATTAATGCCAGCCAAAATGAACACGTGAAACCTTCAGCCCTTTGCAATGTCCACCCTTGGAATTGTTTTGCGGGGTTCAACACAGGTATATTTGTGTCAACCTGTTTTCAAACCCACAAATCCTCTCGCTGTTAGAACTCACATTAAAGCTAGTGTCCCTGTTACAGGAAGGCGTAGATGAGATTCAACTTTCTACCAAAACTCATATCCGCAGGAAACTTGAGTCAGAATTTAGTGACACATTGTGCTCTTTCTCTGCTAGTGCCGCAAACCCTGTTTACGTTCGGCCAAATAACCTCTTGATAGACTCCATTGCTAGTGACTACATAGACGTGAAGGATAAACTTGATAGGTATAACCGCAGTCAACAATGTGAAGAACTTATCGTTCAGGTTGCTCTGTTATTATGAGACAAAATCTCAGAATGTTTACAGAAGCAGGCCTGGCCACCCAAATCTGAGGAGATGACTGCAGATTATGTTGAACTTCCAGATTGTCTTGTTAACTTCTTATCTACACTTCTTGGTGACAGTCGACAGGTTGTCACCTCTGATGAAGTAAAACGGCTGTCATTCTCCATCGGTCAGGATATCATTAGTGCGGTTACGAATGCCCGTGTTCTGACCCCAAAGCACCTGCTCCTTCCTTAGGCTATCAAGGCACTGACGGGCAATGTTGAGCTTATTAAAACATTGAATCGCCTAGGCTATGGGTGTTCCTAAACCAAATTACAGGAGATAGATACAGATCTGTGCATTGAAAAGATGCAAGGGTATGCAGATGAAGACAAGCCTGCCCTTCCCTCATGGGCACATCCAGGCATTCCAACAGTGCTTGCCTTCGATAACATTGATAGACAGGAAGAAACACTAAGTAAAGGAGGTACGTCCCATTGTGTAAATGATGTAGTTGTTCAACCTCAAGCTCGATCATGCGCACTAGAGAGAAAATCAAGTGTTGACAAAAAGGAGACGAGGCGTACATTGAAATTGCCAGAACAACAATTACCCATTTACATATCTGGCAAGAGGATTGGTCCCCCACCGTTGAAGCCTAACCTGTCCATGCCCCGAGATGGCGCAACAGAGAGTGCAAGGCAAAAGAACTTCCTATGGATACTCACCAGACTGCATGCCACTGTGAATCAAAGAGTCAGTTCTTGGACTGGATTCAACATTAGGATTAGAAACAATGTGCATGTGAAGCCTGACATGGTTGGGTATTTGCCTACAATAAATGCACTGGCGACCGAGTTGTCGACTGTCCAAGAGATCCTTACACAGTCAGTCTCCATTCAAGAACACCTAGGCTTAGACAAGGTTGCGGTTGTTATGGATCAGGCTCTGTATGCCAAGGCAACAGAGGTTGCCTGGAAGCAGCAACAAAGGTTTCAGAATGTCATCCTGATGATGGCTAGTTTCCATATCATTTGTAACATGCTTTCAGTCATTGGAAAACTCTTCTGAGATGCAGGGCTACAAGACCTTGCAGTTGAATCCGGAGTGATAGCTGAGGGTTCTATCAACAAAGTTCTAGATGGGAAACAGTATAACAGAGGCGTTCGTCTCCATAAGCTGACCTACGAAGCAATGATGCGGCTAGTATGGAGGAGCTTTCTTGAATGGCTGGAGTCCGACCACAGTGCAGGCCTGAAACATTTAGATGAAACCTTGAGAGTCGTGATAGAACTACACAATCATATATGTTCAGCTACTCTGGAGTCATCGATGGTCAACGAGTCATGCCAACGGATCCTGCATCTTCAACCCTGTTACTTGGATGTTCTGCGACATGAGAGAGGGTGTTTGGCTAAGTTTTGGATGATATATCTTGACATGGTCGAGATTCACTTAGGCCTGATCCGAGCAGATTGTGAAGGTGACTAGTACCATCATTTGGCAAGTATAAGGAACATGCTTCCCTGGTGTTTTGCATTGGACAAGACAAACTATGCGAGGTACCTGCCACTATATTTTGTGCAGATGACAAGGTTAGAGGAGACCTGTCCAGACCTACATGCTCACTTCATCAACGGTGGTTTCAGCGTTCAGCTTGGGAAGGCAAACCTATTTGGCAAAATTGCCATTGACTAAACTGTTGAAGAGACGGTGAACAAGGATACTCAAACTGCTGGTGGAACAAAAGGTTTCAGTCTGAAACATAGTGCTCTAAACCACTTTTATTTCACAGCTGAACGCAGAGCTGAAGCTGTGAGACAGCTACGCGACCTTGTTTCAGTATCGGAGCAAAGTCAGCATGGACTTAGCCATGCCGACTTGCAACCAGCAAGAGTGAAGAAGGATGAAGCTAATGTGATGTCTATCATCGATTTGCTGGAAAACAACAGGATAAATCCATTTTCCAATCAACCATCGGACCTTGTATGTCTGTCTACTGGCACCGCAGCTACATCAGCAATAATAGAGGACATGCTGAAGGCTCACAGTAAGGGGGAAGAAGCACTGAAAGCTTATATGGCCACACTGGGGAAAGGGTCAGGATTTTTTGATCCAATCAAGAAACTGAAATTACAAACATTCAGTGCTTTACAGTGTTATGGCCCCAATTACTTATTACATTTAAGACAGCAAGGGATGACAGACAAAATTTTAAAACTCAAACACATTTAATTAAACAAAAACCAACACTAAGCTACAATTTATACTACTGACCAAGATTGATAATATACAAGAAAAAAAAATATTTACAGTCCCTTGAGATGGGGTTGCTTGGTGATGTTCCGGGTGAGGAAAATGCTCCAACACAGGCAAAAATCCACAAAAGCTTCACAGGTCTTGAAAAGAGTGACAGGTCTGGTCAAATGTATCCTTCTCCTTGCAATTTCTCCTACTACTTTACTCTCTCAATTTTCCTCCTGTAATGTGAATATAGGCCACTAGATGGCAGTATTTACCTTTTTTTATTCAGCTCAGACTAGAGCTAGGTTTAGACATGTCCTGGACATGTCTGGGGAAAGTCCCAGAAAATAAAAAAAAGAGGTCTAAATGTGGGTGGGCTCTGCAAAAGAGTATATAAAGAGTAGAATTGAGACAGTAAAGTAGTAGGAGAAATTGCAAGAAGAAGGATACGTGTGACCAGACCTGTCATTTCTGTTCAAGACCTGTGAAGTTTCTTTTGTGGATTTTTGCCTGTGTTTGAGCCTTTTTCCTCACCCAGGACATCACCAAGCCACCCCACCAAAACAAGGGACTGTAAATATTTCTGTTTTTTTTTATATATTCAATCTTGGTCTAAGTTGTAGGTTATTGTTAGTTGTTGTCTTTGTTAATTAAATGTGTTTAAGTTTTTTTAAACTGTGTCTGTCATCCCTTGCTGTTGCTGCTGCTGTTCTGTTGTAAATGTAATAACAAATTGGGGCCATAACAAATTGGGGGCTCAAGTCCGGGACAGACCATTGTGTGAGTAATTTATTGAAAATCTAACATTTCAAACTGTAAAATTGTTTTTTGAATTTTCCTATATAAATATATTGACAGATCAACAGCAATGGATGATTTCTTGGCATCACCAACCGTTGAGGTTTTGAAGTCTTTTAAAATGACAGAACTGCTAGAAATTTGCAGACATTTAGAGCAGAAAGAGAGAGACAGAGACAGAGAGATTTTGAATTAGAGAAATTCGATAGAGAAGAAAGACTCCAAATGGAGCAACGAAAAATAAAAATTCAAACTGAAAATAAATTTCGGGCTAGCCAGGAGGTAAAATTAGTGCCTCCATTTTCGGAAAAGGATGTTGACAACTATTTCCAGTGTTTTGAAAAGGTAGCAAAGAGTTGCCAGTGGCCAAAGGAACACTGGCCTCTGATGTTGCAAACTGTCCTCAAGGGTAAAGCTCAACAAGCCTATTCGGCTTTGTCTGCAGATGATTCCTCTGATTATGAGGTTGTCAGTTGGTTCCAGAGGCTTACCGACAGAAATTCAGAGGTCTGAAGAAATCTGAAAATCAGACTTATGTGGAATTTGCTAATGAGAAGAAGGTTTGCTTTGAGCGCTGGTGTGCTTCTATGGAGGTCAAGGATGATTTCAACTCACTAAAAGAGATGGTGTTAGTTGAAGAATTCAAGAACTGTGTTAAGGATGATGTTTAGACCTACCTTAATGAGAAGCAGGCACTGAATTTGCAATCAGCTGCCAAATTTGCAGATGAATATGTTCTCACACATAAGTCCAAATTTCAGTCTAGCAGTAACAATAGATGGTCCCAATTTCAGAAAAAGGGTTACGGTGATACCCAAGATTCCTCACCCAAAGACAAAGACAAATCTGGTGATGGTGCTCAGAAATCCAGTAACAGGTCTGATCAAAGTGTGAAAGCTGACAGTGACAAAAGTGGTGTAGTTTGCAGTTATTGCAAGAAATCTGGTCATGTTACAACTAACTGTTGGTTCCTAAAGCTAAGAAAGAAAAAGAAAAGGATACCAAACCAAATGCCTTTGTGAAAACAAGGTTAGAAACCCCTGTAGTAGATAACCGATCTGCTAAATTACCTGCTTCTTGTGGGGCTAAAAAGCCTGATACTGCTGACTTTGTGAGGGAGGAATTTCTTCCATTTGTGTCAGAGGGATTTGTGGCTCTGAATGAGCATACTACTCCTGTCCCCATATATATCCTAAGGGATACCGGAGCTTCTCAGTCACTTTTGTTGATGGACTCCTTGGAGTTACGTGATGAGACCGCTTCAGTGGATTTCATACTTGTACAAGGTATTGAAGGCAGGACTGTATCTGTACCCCTGCGCTCTATATTCTTGAAGTCAGATTTAGTTACAGGACAGGTAAAGGTGGGACTTATGTCAAGTCTACCTATAAAGGGTGTTTCTCTGTTGCTAGGCAATGACCTGGCTGGGGGCAAAGTAGTTCCCCCTGTACATCTTACTTCACAGCCGAGCACTAAAGATGGGGATGAGGACCCATCTCTGTATCCTTCTTGCGCAGTGAATCGTGCTATGGCCAAGAAGGCTAAAGAAGAAGATGATGTGGTGCCGTCCAGCACATTGAATAGTCAGGACTCAGGTGGTTCGCCTCATGACTCTGATTGGCCTACTATGGTTTCTCCGTTTGAGAACTTATCAGACACTTTTATCAGTTCATTGTTCAGCCAGCCAGATGGGTTTGGTGATTCTGATGTGTCTGGAGACTTGTCTCTGTCCAGAAAGCGGTTGATTGAGGAGCAAACTAATGATCCTGAAATTTGTGCACTAAGGAGGAGAGCCCTTCCTGATAAAGAAATAGACGCAGTTCCAGTTGGGTATTATCTCAAGGATGGTGTGTTGATGCAGAAGTGGCGCCCTCCTGATATCCCTGCCAATGCAGATTGGGCAGTGGTCAGGCAAATTGTTGTTCCGAAGGTCTACAGGAATGAGATCTTAACAATGGCTCATAGTTTACCTTTAGGAGGTCATCTTGGTGTTAACACGACTGTTAATAAGATCATGAAACACCTCTTTTGGCCTGGGCTTCGGAAAGACGTTTCCAACTTTTGCAAAACCTATCACACTTGTCAGGTAGTTGGAAAACACCAGTTAGACCCACCTGTAGCTCCATTGCAGCCTATCCCAGCATTTGGGGAGTCATTCTCTAAGGTCATTGTTGATTGTGTTGGTCCATTACCCAAGACTAGATCTGGAAATCAGTACTTGTTGACAATCATGTGTGCGAGTACCAGATTCCCCGAAGCCATACCTCTACGTAACAGCAAGGCAACTGCAATCTCGAAGGCTTTGATAAAGTTCTTCACGTTGTTTGGCCTTCCCAGGGAAATTCAGTCAGACTACGGTAGCAATTTCACTTCAGGATTGTTTCAGCAGGTTGTGTATGAACTAGGTGCAAAGCAGATTCTTTCTAGTGCCCATCATCCAGAAAGTCAGGGTGCCTTAGAGTGGTTTCATTCCACTCTCAAGACAATGATGAGGACTTATTGTTATGACCATGAGAAAGACTGGGATGAAGGTGTTCATTTGCTGTTGTTTGCAGCTAGAGAAGCAGTGCAGGAGTCTACTGGATTCAGTCCATTTGAGCTAGTGTTTGGTCATGAAGTGAGAGGACCTTTGCTATTATTGAGTGAACAATGGCAAGAGGAAGAGCCGCACATCAGTCTGTTAGACTATGTTAGCAAGTTCAAGGAAAGATTGCGTGCAGCTTGTGACCTTGCCAAAGAGAACTTGGAATCAAGTCAGGGAAAAATGAAAACTTGGTATGATCATAAGGCTAGAAGCCGTGAGTTTAATTCAGGAGACAAGGTTCTTGTGTTGTTTCCCTTGCAGTTCAATCCATTGCAGGCTAGATTTCATGGTCCTTATGAAATTCTGACAAAACTCAATGATCTCAATTACATTGTGAAGACTCCAGATAGGAGAAAACCAAAACAATTGTGTCACATTAACATGCTGAAGCCTTATCTTAACAGAAATGCTAGGGTTGCAGCTGTCACTTCAGATTCTCCTATGGCCGAGATATGTGAAGATGAGGGGGAGTTTCAAGATGATGAACCTAGAATTAAAGCTGAAGATCTTTCATGTAAATTGTCAAATTCTGAAGTGTTGTAAAACTCCAGCACTTAGAACCCTCACAGAGAGATCAGTTTGAGAGGTTGATCAAGAAATATGAGGATCTGTTTCCTGATGTTCCAAAAAGAGTTTCTATAGCCTCTCATGATGTAGATGTTGGTGATGCCAAACCAATAACACAGCATCCGTACCGGATGAATCCTGAAAAGAGAAAGATTGCTGAGAAAGAGGTTGAGTACATGTTAGAACATGATATTATCAGACCCTCCAACTCAGATTGGAGTTCATCCTGTGTGCTAGTTCCAAAACCTGATGGAAGTACTAGATTCTGTACAGATTATCGCAAAGTCAATGCTGTAACTAGAACTGACGTGTTTCCAATTCCTAGGATTGATGATTGTATTGATAGAGTAGGACAAGCAAAGTTTCTGACCAAGATTGATTTATTGAAGGGTTATTGGTGTGTGCCTTTAACTGAGAGGGCCAAGAGCATCTCTGCTTTTGCCACACCATCTGGATTGTACCAGTATGAAGTCCTACCCTTTGGGATGAAAAATGCCCCAGCCACATCTCAAAGGATGATACAGTCTACAATCGCCGGATTGCCACACACGGGTGCGTACATCGATGACCTGATCACATGGAGTGACTCCTGGGAAGAACATCTAAAAGACGTAGAGACGTTGTTCCAGCGCCTGACCCAGGCTAACCTGACTGTTAACCTGAACAAGAGTGACTTTGGTTGTGCTACTGTCACCTATCTTGGCTACGTCATAGACCAGGGTAAGGTGGCACCCATAAATGCTAAAGTCCAAGCCATCATGGACTTTCCCGTTCCTGACAACAAAAAAAGCTTTGCGCCGCTTCCTTGGAATGATCGGGTACTACCGCAAGTTCTGCAAGAACTTTGCTGAGATTGCTCTCAGTCTAACTAACCAACTGAAGAAAGACGTAAAGTTCACTTGGGATTATGCATGCCAGAGAGCCTTCGATCGCCTGAAGTCTCTGCTGTGTCACTTCCCCGTGCTCAAATCTCCTGACTTCAACAAACCGTTCTCCATCGCGGTCGATGCTAGCGACCAAGCTTGTGGATCTGTGCTCCTACAGAGAAGTGACTCTGATGACATTGAGCATCCCGTGGCATACTTCTCCAGGAAGTTCAATCACCACCAAAGGAACTATTCCACAATAAAGAAGGAGCTGTTGGCTCTGGTCCTTTCTTTACAACACTTTGAGGTTTATGTTTGTACAGGACAAAAGCCAATGATTGTGTACACTGACCACAATCCGTTAATGTTTTTGAGTAAGATGAAAAACAAGAATCGGAGATTGTTGAATTGGAGTTTGATTTTACAGGAGTTTGACTTGGAAATTAAGCATGTGAAGGGTACAGACAATGTAATTGCTGATTGCTTATCCCATGTTTGAATATGTAAATATATGTCACGTGTTTATTTGAAAATTGTATGATATGTATATATAGACAAGTGTCCACTTAACCATTTTGTATTGAAAAGAAAAAGTTTGCCTTTATGAGTCAAAATTTTTCCCTTTTGGAATGGAGGTGTAATGTGAATATAGGTCACTAGATGGCAGTATTTACCTTTTTTTATTCAGCTCAGACTAGAGCTAGGTTTAGACATGTCCTGGACATGTCTGGGGAAAGTCCCAGAAAATAAAAAAAGAGGTCTAAATGTGGGTGGGGTCTGCAAAAGAGTATATAAAGAGTAGAATTGAGACAGTAAAGTAGTAGGAGAAATTGCATACATGTGACCAGACCTGTCATTTCTGTTCAAGACCTGTGAAGTTTCTTTTGTGGATTTTTGCCTGTGTTTGAGCCTTTTTCCTCACCCAGGACATCACCAAGCCACCCCACCAAAACAAGGGACTGTAAATATTTCTGTTTTTTTTTTATATATTCAATCTTGGTCTAAGTTGTAGGTTATTGTTAGTTGTTGTCTTTGTTAATTAAATGTGTTTAAGTTTTTTTTAAACTGAGTCTGTCATCCCTTGCTGTTGCTGTTGCTGTTATGTTGTAAATGTAATAACAAATTGGGGCCATAACACTCCTTATATACTCTTTTGCAGACCCCTCCCACCTTTTACGCTTTTTTTTTAATTCTCTGGGACTTTCCATCTCAGACATACCCAGGACATGCCCAAACCTAGCTCCAGTCTGGGCTGAACAAAAAAAGGTCAATACTGCCATCTAGTGGCTTCTTTTTGCATTACACCTCCATTCCAAAAGGGAAAATTTTTGACTCACTAAGGCAAATTTTTTCTTTTCAATACAAAAATGGTTACGTAGACACTATATACACATAATACAATATGCTAATAAACGTGATATATACACATACTCAAACACGGGATAAGCAATCATCAATTACATTGTCAGTACCCTTTACATGCTTAATTTCCAAGTCAAACTCCTTTAAAATCAAACTCCAATTCAACAATCTCCGATTCTTGTTTTTTATCTTACTCAAAAACATTAACAGATTGTGGTCAGTGTACACAATCATTGGCTTTTGCCCTGTACCAACATAAACCTCAAAGTGTTGTAAGGATAGAACCAGAGTCAACAGCACCTTCTCTATTGTGGAATAGTTCTTTTGGTGGCGATTGAACTTCCTTGAGAAGTATGCCACAGGATGCTCAACGTCATCAGAGTCACTTCTCTGTAGGAGCACAGATCCACAAGCTTGGTAGCTAGCATCGACCGCAAGGGAGAACGGTTTGTTGAAGTCAGGAGATTTGAGCACGGGGAAGTGACACAGCAGAGGCTTCAGGCGATAGAAGGCTCTCTGGCATGCTTCATCCCAAGTGAACTTTACTTCTTTCTTCAGTTAGTTAGTGAGACTGAGAACAATCTCGGCAAAGTTCTTGCAGAACTTGCGGTAGTGCCCGATCATTCCAAGAAAGCGGCGCAAAGCTTTTTTGTTGTCAGGAACTGGAAAGTCCATGATGGCTTGGACTTTAGCATTTATGGGCGCCACCTTACCCTGGCCTATGACATAGCCAAGATAGGTGACAATAGCACAACCAAAGTCACTCTTGTTCACAGTCAGGTTAGTCTGGGTCAGGCGCTGGAACAACGTCACCACATCTTCCAGATGTTCTTCCCAGGAGTCACTCCATGTTATCAGGTCGTCGATGTGTGGCACCCGTGTGTGGCAATCTGGTGATTCTATACTGTATCATCCTTTGGAACGTGGCTGGAGCATTTTTCATGCCAAAGGGTAGGACTTTATACTGGTATAACTCAGATGGTGTGGCAAAAGCAGAGATGCTTTTGGCCCTCTCAGTTAAAGGCACACACCAATAACCCTTCAATAAATCAATCTTGATCAGAAACTTTGCTAGCCCTACTCTATCGATAAAATCATCAATCCTAGGTATTGGAAACACATCAGTACTAGTTCCAACATTAACTTTGCAATAATCTGTACAGAATCTAGTACTTCCATCAGGTTTTGGAACTAGCACACAGGGTGAACTCGATCTGAGTTAGAGGGTCTGATAGTATTATGTTCTAACATGTACTCAACCTCTTCCTCTTTCCGTACCAGGATTCATCTGGTACGGATGCTGTTTTATTGGTTTGGCATCACCAACATTTACATCATGAGAGGCTATGGAAACTTTCTTTGGAACATCAGGAAATAGATCTTTATATTTCTTGATCAACCTCTCAAACTGATTTTTCTGTGAGGGTTCTAAGTGCTGGAGTTTTACATCAAGATTTTGCAACACTTCAGAATTTGACAATTTACATGAAAGAACATCAGCTTTAATTCTAGGTATATCATCTTGAAACACCCCCTTATCTTCACAAGTCTCGGCCATAGGAGGATCTGAAGTGACAGCTGCAACCCTAGCATTCCTATCATTATAAGGCTTCAGCATGTTAATGTGACACAACTGTTTTGGCTTTCTCCTATCTGGAGTCTTCACAATGTAATTGAGATCATTGAGTTTTGTCAGAATTTCATAAGGACCATGAAATCTAGCCTGCAATGGATTGAACTGCAAGGGAAACAACACAAGAACCTTGTCTCCTGAATTAAACTCACGGCTTCTAGCCTTATGATCATACCAAGTTTTCATTTTTCCCTGACTTGATTTCAAGTTCTCTTTGGCTAGGTCACAAGCTACATGCAGTCTTTCCTTGAACTTGCTAACATAGTCTAACAGACTGATATGCGGCTCTTTCTCTTGCCATTGTTCACTCAACCATAGCAAAGGTCCTCTCACTTCATGGCCAAACACTAGCTCAAACGGACTGAATCCAGTAGACTCCTGTACTGCTTCTCTAGCTGTAAACAACAGCAAATGAACACCTTCATCCCAGTCTTTCTCTTCATCATGACAATAAATCCTCATCATTGTCTTGAGAGTGGAATGAAACCACTCTAACGCACCCTGACTCTCTGGATGAAAGGCACTAGAAAGAATCTGCTTCGCACCTAGTTCATACACAACATGCTGAAACAATCGGGAAGTCAATTGCTACTTTGGTCTGACTGAATTTCCCTGGGAAGCCCAAACAACGTGAAGAACTTTATCAAAGCCTTCGAGATTGCAGTTGCCTTGATGTTACGTAGAGGTATGGCTTCAGGGAATCTGGTAGATGCACACATGATTGTCAACAAGTACTGATACCCAGATCTAGTCTTGGGTAATGGACTAACACAATCAACGATAACCTTAGAGAAGGACTCCCAAATGCTGGGATAGACTGCAATGGAGCTACAGGAGGGTCTAACTGTTGTTTTCTAACTATATTACAAGTGTGACAGGATTTGCAAAAGTTGGAAACATCTTTCCGAAGCCCAGGCCAGAAGAAGTGTTTCATGATCTTATTAACAGTCGTGTTAACACCAAGATGACCTCCTAAAGGTAAACTATGAGCCATTGTTAAGATCTCATTCCTGTACACCTTCGGAACAACAATTCGCTTGACCACTGCCTAATCTGCATTGGCAGAGATATCAGGAGGGCGCCACTTCCGCATCAATACTCCATCCTTGAGATTATACCCAACTGGAACTGCATCTATTTCTTTATCAGGAAGGGCTCTCCTCTTTAGTACACAAATTTCAGGGTCATTAGTTTGCTCCTGAATCAACCGATTACTGGACAGAGACAAGTCTCCAGACACATCAGAATCACCAGACCCGTCTGGCTGGCTGAACAGAGAACTGATAAAAGTATCTGATAAGTCCTCTAATGGAAAAACCATAGTAGGCCGAACAGAGTCATGAGGCGAACCACCTGAGTTCTGATTATTCAATGTGCTGGACGGGACCACATCATCATCTTCTTGAGCCTTCTTGGCCATAGCATGAGTCACTGCGCAGAAAGGATACGGAGATGGTTCTTCATCGCCATCTTCAGTGTTCGGCTGTGAAGTAAGATGAACAGGGGGAACTAAATTGCCCCCAGCCAGGTCATTGCCTAGCTACAGAGAAACACCCTTGATTGGTTGACTTGACATAAGTCCCACCTTTAGCTGTCCTGTAGCTAAATTTGACTTCAAGAATACAGAGCGCCGGGGTACAGATACAGTTCTCCCTTCAATACCTTGTACAAGTATGAAATCCCCAGAAGCGGTCTCATCATGTACCTACAAGGAGTCCATCAACAAAAGTAACTGAGAAGCTCCGGTATCCATTGGATATATATGGGGACAGGAGTAGAATGCTCATTCAGAGCCACAAATCCCTCTGACACAAATGGAAGAAATTCCTCCCTCACAAAGTCAGCAGTATCCGGCTTCTTAGTCCCACAAGGAGCAGGCAATTTAGCAGATTGGTCATCTACTACAGGGGTTTCTAAACTTGTCTTCACAAATGCATTTGGTTTGGTATCCTTTTCTTTTTCTTTCTTAGCTTTAGGAACCAACAGTTAGTTGTAACATGACCAGATTTCTTGCAATAACTGCAAACTACACCACTTTTGTCACTGTCAGCTTTCACACTTTGATCAGACCTGTGACTGGATTTCTGAGCACCATCACCAGATTTGTCTTTGGTTTTGGGTGAGGATTCTTGGGTATCACCATCACGTTTTTTCTGAAATTGGGACCATCTATTGTTACTGCTAGACTGAAATTCGGACTTATGTGTGAGAACATATTCATCTGCAAATTTGGCAGCTGACTGCAAATTCAGGGCTTGCTTCTCATTCAGGTAGGTCTTAATATCATCCTTAACACAGTTCTTGAATTCTTCAACTAACACCATCTCTTTTAGTGATTGGAAATCATCCTTGACCTCCATAGAACTACACCAGCACTCAAAGCAAACCTTCTTCTCATTAGCAAATTCCACATAAGTCTGATCATCAGATTTCTTCAGACCACTGAATTTCTGTTGGTAAGCCTCTGGAACCAACTCATAAGCTCTCAAAATAACCTTTTTGACAACCTCATAATCAGAGGAATCATCTGCAGACAAAGCCGAATAGGCGTGTTGAGCTTTACCCTTGAGGACAGTTTGCAACATCAGAGGCCAGTGTTCCTCTGGCCACTGACAACTCTTAGCTACCTTTTCAAAGCACTTGAAATAGTTATCAACGTCCTTCTCCAAGAATGGACGCACCAGTTTTACCTCCTGGCTAGCACAAAATTTATTTTCAATGTCTATTTTTATTTTTAGCTGCTCCATTGGGAGCCTTTCACCTCTTTCGAATTTCTGTAAATCGAAATCTCTCTGTCTTGCTAATTTTTCAAACTCAAATTCTCTGTTTTTCTTTTTCAGCCCTCTCAAATTCTCTTTGTTTTCTTTTTCCTCCCTTTCTTTCTCTCTTTCTGCCCTCTCAAATGCTCTTTCCTCTCTTTCAATCTCTAGAATTTTTAATTTAAGTTCCAGATCTCCTGGTGCAAACACATTTTCATCAATGTAATATTCAACAATCTCTCTAGCCAGTCTTGCTTTTCGCATGGCTGGTTTTACCTCTGTCAGCTCTAAATGTCTGCATATTTCTTTTTAAAAAGACTCTTTTTAAAAGACTTCAAAACCTCTACGGTTGGTGATGCCAAGAAATCATCCATTGCTGTTGATCTGTCAATATATATTTAGGAAAATTAAAAAAACTATTTCACAATTTGAAATTTTAGATTTTCAATAAATGACTCACACAATGGTCTATCCCGGACTTGAGCCCCAATTTGTTATGACATTTACGACAGCAAGGGATGACAGACAAAATTTCAAAACTCAAACAAATTTAAGTAAACAAAAACCAACACTAACTTACAATTTGTACTCCTGTCCTGACCAAGATTGATAATATACAAGAAAAAAAAGAATTTACAGTCCCTTGAGATGGGGTTGCTTGGTGATGTTCTGGGTGAGGAAAATGCTCCAACACAGGCAAAAATCCACAAAAACCTTCACAGGTATTGAAAAGAGTGACAGGTCTGGTCAAATGTATCCTTCTCCTTGCAATTTCTCCTACTACTTTACTCTCTCAGTTTTCCTCATTATATACTCTTTTGCAGACCCTTCCCACCCTTTAGACTTCTTTTTTTTAATTCTCTGGGACTTTCCGTCTCAGACATGTCCAGGACATGCCCAAACCTAGCTCCAGTCAGGGCTTAACAAAAAAAGGTCAATAACATCTCGTGGCTTCTTTTCACATCACAACAGAAAACCAATGCTGTCAAAGCTGGTGCCAAGAGATTATTTTGAACGCAGATAATAGGGTCTTTAGACAAATGCTTTTGATAGCCCAGAACAGAAAGTTGGATATGAAAGAAGTACTTGGATATCCCCTCGGTGCAAAACCCTGAGCCTTAACAAATCCAGATGGAACACTGAAGAAAACAGGGAAAGCAACATTAGGCAATCATCTGGAGAAGGAAGTTGCGAATGTTGAGGCACCGACTGGCTCACGGGCAACAGTGGTTGATGCAATGGTAATCGTGCAAACGACTCACGGAGAGAACGTGACCTTTTATGAACTGTCCGACTCAGTTCTGAAGAAAGTTCTCCATGAAGGTTGGGGAAGCGAACGAATTGATTTTGTTTTCGACATGTACCGTGATCAGTCCATCAAAACTGCTGAGAGGGCAAACTGTGGTTCTCAACATGGGAATGTGTTCAGCCAGATTAGACCAGGGCATCGAATCAAAAATTGGAAAAGGATCCTGGCGAGCACAGAACGCAAGGCCAAAGTCACTGTGTTCCTTGCAGAGATCTGGAAGGAAGATAACAGGAGGGATAAACTTGGCAAGGTTGTACTCATGGTAACCTCGGGTGAAAGATGTTTCCAGATTACAAAGGACGACGTGGTGGAGGTTGTCAAACTCGGGTCAACGCATAAGAAGCTGATAGACGGATGATGATCCACGTGAAGCATGCTGCTGCAGTTTTCTGAAAGGTTGCAGTGATTTAGGAAGTCACTGATGTGTTCATGATACTCCTCTCCCTTCACTCACAAATGGGTACTCATGTTCTTTTTAGAAAGGGTAAGAAAAATGCAGTGAGACTCATATATGTATCACGGCTAGGAACAGTTCTTGGAAAGGACGTGTGCAATTCTTTGATTGGTGTCCACACATTTACGGGATGCGACTCAGTTAGCTCATTTTCTGGACAAGGCAAGGTCAAAGCTGTGAATCTGGTCATCAAGAATGAGGTCTACAGAGAAATGTTCACAGCCTTTGGGAAGCAATGGCAAGTGACGGACGACATGTTCCACATCATGCAGGCATTCACATGCAGCATGTATCGTTTAAATACAAAGATAAAAGAGGTCAATACACTCAGCTACGAAATGTTCCAGTCAAGGAAAGGGGATATTTCATCAGGAGCGCTGCCCCCATGTGAAGATGCATTACGAAAGCATACGAATCAGGCAAATTACCTAGCAGCCATCTGGAGAAGAAGTCTCGAGAATTCACTGATGGTACCCAGTCCAACTGATGGACAGCAATGGAGTGTAACAGAGGGAAAACTTGGAATTTGCTGTCTCACAGGAGCACCTGCTCCAGAGGTTGTCCTTGAGCTGATGTCCTGCAAATGTCCACAGCGTTGTGATGAAAACTGTCCATGCGTGGCGAATGGATTCCATTGTACCCCAGCTTGCAAATTGATGAACTGTGCCAACATGAAAGAGGAGGATGAGGACGAATCGGACAGTAGGCCTGTGATGGATGACAGTGACAGTGACGAAGAGTAAATCTTTGACATGGAGAATATGAGACGATTGGGTTCTGGTAAACCACAGGCCCCATGAAAGAAATATGTGGCCATTCACTTCCATCTGGGTTTCCTATAACAGGTCACAATAATTATTGCAGTTATTCCACATTTCAGTTTTAAAAGATGTTGTAGTTGTAGGCCCCTATACTGTGTTCAGAATACTCCAATTTGCCGAAAAATGCTTAAGATGAGCATGTTTAAAAGAATGGATGATTGGATCAAATAAAGTCCGAATAATGCCAAAGTTATACTTGTTGTAGATGCCCAAGACATCCCTCTAACTAACCCTAGTCATAGTTTGGCCATTATTGATCTTGTTAGGCCATGGGAGAAAACGCAAAATGCAAAAATTTCATTTTTTTCCAGAATATTTTGCAAATTTGAGACAGATAGCATTAATTAAACAACATAAATCATACATCATTAGCTGCAGAATTTTGTTTGGAACAATTTGAGCCTACTCTGACATTGCTAGGTTACTTCTGTGCTGAGTTACGGAAGATTTCCTGACACCCTATATTTCGCGAGAAAGCGGGCTGTTGTTTTTGAAGATGGCTGCCAAAATGGCGTTTGGCAAAGTGATTTGAAAGTCCATCAACCATTTCTAGACCCCTAAGACATCAGGCTAACCAAAATGCATGGCCAAATCTGTTCACCAATTTGGTAATGAAATTCGGTCTGGCACATGGACTACTTTGAGAACAATGTGCTCACGTCTACTGTCTGACTACTGCATGTAAGCAGCACTTTTTGTGACCTAAGTTCAGTTAATATCTTTGTTAAACCAAGCCATCTCCTGTTTTTGTTTAAACATTCTGTGTATTAAGATTTTGGTATTTTGTATGTTTTAGCTAGCCACTATTTCTTGTGTTTTAGCTTGCAGCTATTTCTTTTGTTTTAGCTAGGAGCTATTTCTTGTGTGTTAAGATGTTGATGTTAATTTTGTCTCCCATGTTAACTGAGCAATGTGTTATGGATTTTCTATCTGCTTTTAGGACATGCTCTCTCAGGAATCTTATCCCTAAACTACACCAGTACTTTCAACATGTTAAACAGTGGTTTTAATGAATAGCTCAGCAGTTTTAATGCCTACCCGCAGTAATGTTTGGCTCAGAACAGAGAAATTTGTGGCTTATGACAGAAAACAAAAAATTCTAGTAGTCAGTGTGCAGATGTGGCCGTTTTGGCCTTAATGCTCCACCACGTTTTGCAGAGATTGTGATTCTGCTGACATACAGACTGACAATCACAGAGGTGAAAGCATGGCCTTTATCCCTGCAGGAATGGCAAAGGTAGAAATGGTGATAATGCAACACTTTTCTTACAGTTAAAGCCATTCTGACATTATGAGCTGTTATTACATTATGAGTGGCATCAGTTTGGGCTCATAAAGCAATAAATTGTTATGTTATTACATTATACGCAAAGACGTTATTACGTTATGCACTCATGATTTTAATACATTATGAGCCATTATTACATTATGAGTTGCTACAAAGAAGAAGCCAGAAACCTCTAGAGAGCACTAGTCTATTTCTGTGGTATTGCATCAGATCATGTTTTGCAGCAGACATACCACCAGGGGGTGCCAAATGATGAACAAAATAAACAAATAGCTGACCAGCAAAGCAGCACATATCTAACAAATCTCCATTTACAAATGATGTACAATGCTTTACATAAAACACTCATATATAACACCTTGGACGCAATTTATCATAGCACACTGCGCTTCATCACCAGTGATGGTTTCCAAACTCATCACTGTGCTTTATATAGTTCAATAGGGTGGTTTTCCCTTCACTATAGATGGGAGCTACATTGCATTTTATGCATTTATAAAGCATTGCTAGGCAAACTTCTTTCCTACCTTACTAGGCTTTTGTCCATTAAATTCACAAGTCGGCATATTCAATCAAAAGAGTGGATTATTTCAAAGGCACCCAGGACTAGAATAAGTCTGGGCTGTACCAGTTTCATTGCATTTTCAGCTTGTATGTGGAATAATTGTTAGGATATGATGAAGCTAGATTGCCTTATCCCATTTGAGTCCTACAAGAAATTAGTTTTGGATATGTTACTGAAAGAGGCCCGATTTGCTTGCTTTTATTTTTAATATGTGTCATTATTCTCTGTCCTATAGCCGTATATGTTTTTATTTAGAATTATCTTCTATTTTATTTTGAAAAAAAATGTTTTGCCTTTTATCTGCACTTGCTGTATGCGAATTTTGGAGTAATTTTAACTGTTTTGTTTGTTGCTAAATTCCCATTGCAAATGTCTATTTTGTAATCAGGGCTCCCCTGTAAAAGAGACCTCGGTCTTAGTGGGACATCCCTTCAAAAGTGACTATCGGTAGAATGAAAGGGAACTTTTACTTCTGACACCAGTGTGACGTAATCACCGCAGTACTTTATGCGTTGAAAATTGTCCTACACCTTGGCAGATTTGTTGGCTTATTCTGGTGAGACTGTGTTAATTAGTCAACGACTTTAATGTCTACTTAGTTATGGTTACCTAGATATCAAGTTGTGCAACTGGTGGCAATTTATGTCCGTAGACAAGCATGTTTGGCTAATGTTTGGAAGGTAATCAGCATCGTTAATGCATTACTGACCTAGCTACATTGCTAATTCACACCTCCTTGCTAATCAAACACTATTTCAGTTGAGAAATCATTGTTGTTCTTGTTATAGTGATTTACCTGCACAAAATATCTAGATGAACTAGGAAACTAACGGTTACCCAGCTAGCTTTGCCAGTGAGCCAGTTTGGTGGCTTTGTTAGTTAGCTTACATTATATTCAGTGTAAGTAAATGCCAGCTAGCTTGCTAATGCTTATGGTTCAGTGCTTGCCAAGTAGAAAAATAATGGCTGTTCCCTTTTTTCTATTAACTCGTATACAGCAAATATAGCTAGCTAGCCAGGCTAGTGAACTAGCTAGTTAACTATTTCAGTAGCTCAGCTAGTTAAATTTGTTGCATAAATACTAGCTAGCTGATGAAATATTTGTGAGCAACTGCAAACCAACTATTTGCAGTTTTCTATTCATTTATGTGCTCCAAATGTAAAAAGCTGGCTAGCTAGGTAGTTCACTGACTTAGCTATTCATATTTGGTGCAAATAAATGCTAGATAGCTAGCAAAATAGCAAAATAATAACCATTCACTGTTATCTATTGATTTAGGGGCATCACATGTAGTTAGCTAGATAATAGTAGCCGCCGAGTAATACCTTTGCTTCGTCGCAGATGTATTGGTTTCCCAGAGATGATCTATGGCAATAATGGTCACTAGTCGGCTTCTGTCAAGTCACGCTGTGACTGTTTGCCAAATTGAGGTACCTCATCGGCTGGGAACAAATGAGTCACGCTAACACACGCAAACTCGGTCGCGCTACTGGTGTGTTTGTGTATTGGATATGTTGTTTGCAATAGTGGACCACAAACTGGACTACAAATGCAAAAGTATAACTTTGTCGACAATAAACAATGAATATTGATATGATGACTTCCATCGGTATATCCTGTTGGCTAATCTCGGAGCAAGCTGGCAAATAAAATTCATTTTAATTAGAGCAAAGCCAAGAAGAGTTCAAACTTCTGGTAAATTTTAATTGAGATTTTACCTTCGTCACCAAAAGCTAAGTAGCTGAGATGTGGTCATCTCAGTACTCCATGACCAGACTCATCTGATTTTGCTACCGGCTATTCGGCTCACATCATCAAAAAATGAGCATGTGCATTTGTTGACTCATGCGTGATCCGTGGCATCGAGGGTGAAAGATGAAATTTACATGGAGTCCCAGCCTAAAGGGAAATGCTGAAGGAGCTGTATCATGACAACTTTGCAAAGCAGAACTGTGAAAATGATTCCATCCGCAAGAAATCAGATTAAGTCAATGCACCCGACTGCAAGTCAAAAACGGATTCCATCGTTGTTAATCTGTCTTTGTTTTGTATTGTATTTTTATATTTTAGTTACTCAGGCTTGCAGCATTTTATACTGAGGAGTTTATATGGAAATTTGGGGATTCAAAGTGTTTTGGCACAGCTTTCGTCTACTGCATGAAGGAGCCTCTCTACAGAAACAACTGGCTGCTTTGCAAGGACATCCTTGCATACTTAGTAATTTTGAAAGAATTGACAATAAAAATATATTTGCCCTGAACAAAGCATCATGTACTGTTAGCTGCTATGCTATTGTTAGTAGCTAGTTTAATCGTTCTCTGGCTAGTTTTACAAGATTTGATTGCAGGTCACCTTAGGTGCCTATAGAAAATAATGCTAAAAAGCTCTTAACTCTGAACATGGCTCAATGTAATTGTTTCTTTAGTTTATCAATAATGCCAGAAAGTAAACATATTTTAATTTTGCTGGATAAAGAACTCAGTCCTTTGCGTAGAACTTGACATTGGGAGGACCGTTTTAATGTCACTGACTGTAAGTACCAGGAGAGTCTTGGAAAATGCTGTGATTGTGTTTTATTTCCCCCGTCTATAGGTCTGTCAGAAACTCACTCCCTCATTGGTACCTACACTGCTGTGAATGCTGATGAGTTCACTGCTGTTCTGTGGCTTGATGGTGAAGAGGTCGACTCCTACAGTAGCAGTGGTGCAGTCAGAGAGCCCCGTCGAATGTGGATGAGTGAAGGGGACGGCCGTTACCTGTGGACGGCTGTGAAAAGGATCAACATGCTGCATTGGGACAGAGGCAGAACTGACATCCTCAGAAGTGATAAAATGCTAAATACATCTGGTAGGGGATGCCTGTATATTGAATTATTTTTAATAATCAGCATTCTGGATTTCTATTGTTTCAGTTACCAGCAGTGATATTTGTATCAATATTTGAATGTTCAGTGAAGAGCATTCCAATTTCATACATGATATTTCACCGTAAAGGTTTATTTCAATTAATTGTTTTCTGTCTGCTGTACCTGTGTTTAAAGGACTCTGAAACAATCATGCTGTACAATCAGTGAGGCAGCGACAGCATTTCCTACATCTGTGTGTTCCAGGTGCTGCTGTCCTACAGGGGAGATTCGGCTGTGAGATCGAGAGGAGCCCTGACTCTGATGTAAGGGTCACAGGGACCTTTGCCCAGTATGGACTTAATGGAGAAGATTTCCTGTCCTTCAGCCTCATCAGGCATGAATGGGAGGCTTCAGCAGAGTCTGCTGTTCCCATTAAAAGAGAGTGGAACAGGGACCAGGACATCATCCTGGACACTACGGAATACATAGAGACCACCTGTGTCATTCAGCTGATGGACTGCTTGTACTTTAATGCCAAGGAGATTGAAATTAAATGTTAGTACTATGGTTTTATCATAGAAAAGTAACATGCAGCAATGTGGTAAAATAGAATATCCCAAAATCATGACATGTTAAGAATATATGGGGGAATATCAAAATTATTTCTGCTCATAGGCATCTTGATTTTTTTAAATGCACTTTCATGAAATTTGTCAATCATACTGTATTTCCAAAGCAGTGCGCACATTTCAGATTGAAGTACGCTTGTAAAATGCGGTACGTATTATAAAATACCTGATAATGATGCCCTTACTTGTGTTTGTGTACAAACTCTGCCTTCTCCTTTTTCCCATCTTAGCATCACCCATAGCAGCAGTATTCGCCAAGAGATCCAGCAACACCACAAAAGTTACTCTGACCTGCCTAGTTACAGGATTTCGCAGCAGAAACACAACAGTAGAGGTGTATCGGGATGAAGACGTCTTGACTGAAGAGGACGGCCTCTCCTCCTCTGGGGTCAGACCAAACGGCGACGGGACCTGGCAGCTGAGAATGAGTTTGGACGTCTCTACCAGCACCTCAGCTTCATACAGCTGTGAAGCACATTCTGGAAGCCAGAGGATGTCGGCCAAATGGGGTATAACTCCCTGATATATCCTTTTATCATTAATGATGATTTGGAAATCCAAATTAAATTATTAGCGTGGAAAAAGAAATGGGCACTATTATCCAAGAGGGTGGTGTGAAGTACCAGTGTAACTGTTAAACCATAATGTTGTTGAATAATTTTGCCTTTACAGATGGGTTGATATGGAACATGCCTGAATCAGGACAAGACTCTAACATGAGACGTCTCAACTGGATACTTGCAGTACCTCTTGTCTTGTTTATTTGCCTCTTAGCAGTTTACAGATGTGCTTACAGGTGAGAAAAGGCAGACACTAACACTGAGGGAACACTTACATTGCCTCATACATTTAGGCATACGGTGGGATAATTGTAGCATTTATATGAATCCAATTTAGTAGATTATAGGAGAGAAGACATGGAGGGAACTCAGCAGGGCTGATTCTGAAATGTACATAGAGTCCAAAAAAAGAGTAAATATTCTAGAGAGTTCCATTTACTGAGATACTGATAGTATTATATAGCTGAATCTGTGAGGGGTTGGTATTAATGGACACTTGCGGTTTCTGTACAAAGTTTATGTCCAATTTCTTTCCCTTTTAGGCACAAAAACTCCAGATACCTCCACATGATGTTGATGTGGAAGCACAGGTCAGACCAAATAAAATTACCTGAGGAGTTTCATCTTGATGCTTCAAGACAGTGACAATTACAGGGAGACATCAGCTGTGTTTCAATCCTGATTCTGGGGGTCCAGTGTGTGGTCTGTGACTTTTCCCTGACATTGACACAGAGCTGTTTTTTTCATGAGCTGCTAATACTTCATAATTAGCCTGTATTACATATTCTGACAACGAACTTTACCCACAGAACCTAATTCAGTATTGTAAGAAAAAAAGAAGGTACGATTCCAATCTTGGTGTAAAAAATGGTGTTTATTTGCAGTAAAAACAGCAGTGATCAGAAATACGAGTAACATACTCTGGGTTCAGCGTATTTAAAGTGAACCCCGAACAATGGAAAGGCTTTACCATCTATACCATACGACATGCATATGTATATCAAGTAAAGGAGAATTTTTCTTGACCTCAGTGTATAATAATGAGGCGCATCATGACTAACAAATGATCAGAAGAGCATAGTCTGCTCAGCAGTGTAGGCGTTTGGGTTCTAATTAAATTTAAATGGTCTCAGTTTGGCTTGGATAGCTCTCAGCATGTCTCCTCCAATAGCTGATGGCCGTCGTTGGCTTTTCCTGTCACCAGGTGTTACCCTGAGGCCAGGGTGTGGGGCTTCCCTTTGATACCATGAGGAGATTACAATTTCAGAGCATGTGGCAGGTCGATGCTTGTTTTTTACTGGGGCAAATTAGAGCAGCAGAATGATTCACAATTCCATACAGTATAACAGCAGGGGGAGCCTCTATAGCACAGCACACTGGGCCTCTAGTAACGCTGATCCCTCCAGAAGTGCAGCTTCTGTTGGTGGAATCTGCTACCACCCCGTCCACACGCTCCCCAAAGGCAGAGCCTCTCTCTCTACATCCTGTCATCACTGTTGGCCTATCAGCTAACGATCATGCCTTACCACATACTGTGCTATGGACCTTCCAGAAAAGCCTTAATACCTACAGTCATGGGCCTTTATATGTTGGGCTCACCCAGTGCAGAGGGGCCCAGAACCAGCAGTGCTGTTTGTATTATTCAGGGAGCAGCCTGAGACCACTTGGTGTCCCCTGCTAGTCACCATCATTTAATCCCAGGGCTCAAAGTTAAGGGCGAATGTCATGGTAGGAGGGGGGGGGTCTTCTGGGGAGAACAATTAGTGCCACATGCAGCTTAAACAACAGCTTTCATTCATCATACAAAACCAAAACCAGTGAAGTTGGCACGTTATGTAAATCGTAGATAAAAACAGAATACAATGATTTGCAAATCCTTCTCAACTTATATTCAATTGAATACACTGCAAAGACAAGATGTTTAATGTTCAAACTGAGAAACTTTTTTTTTTTTGCAAATAATCATTAACTTAGAATTTAAAGGCAGCAACACATTGCAAAAAAGATGGCACAGCGGCCTTTTTACCACTGTGTTACATCGCCTTTCCTTTTAATGACACTCAGTCAACGTTTGGGAACTGAGGAGACCAATTTTTGAAGCTTTTCTGGTGGAACTCTTTCCCATTGTTGCTAAATGTACAGCTTAAGTTGTTCAACAGTCCGGGGTCTCCGTTGTCGTATTTTACGCTTCATTATGCGTCACACATTTTCAATGGGAGACAGGTCTGGACTACACGTAGGCCAGTCTAGTACTCGCACTCTTTTACTACGGAGCCATGCTGTTGTAACACGTGCAGAATGTGGCTTGGCATTGTCTTGCTGAAATAAGCAGGGGCGTCCATGAAAAGGACGTTGCTTGGATGGCATGATATGTTGCTCCAAAACCTGTATGTACCTTTCAGCATTAATGGTGCCTTCACATGTGTGTAAGTTGCCCATGCCTTGGGCACTAATACACCCCTATACCATCACAGATGCTGGCTTTTGAACTTTGCGCCTATAACTGTCTGGATGGTTCTTTTCCTATTTGGTCCGGAGGACACGACGTCCACAGTTTCCAAAAACAATTTGAAATGTGGACTCGTCAGACCACAGAACACTTTTCCACTTTGCATCAGTCCATCTTAGATGAGCTTGGGCCCAGCGAAGCCGGCGGCATTTCTGGGTGCTGTTGATAAATGGCTTTCACTTTGCATTGTAGAGTTTTAACTTCCACTTGCAGATGTAGCGACGAACTGTAGTTACTGACAGTGGTTTTCTCAAGTGTTCCTGAGCCCATGTGGTGATGTCCTTTACACACTGATGTCGGTTTTTGATGCAGTACCGCCTGAGGGATCGAAGGTCATGGGCATTCAATGTTGGTTTTTGGCCTTGTCGCTGACAGGCAGTGATTTCTCCAGATTCTCTGAACCTTTTGATGATATTATGGACCGTGGATGATGAAATCCCTAAATTTCTTGCAATAGCTCGTTGAGGAATGTTGTTTTTTACACTGTTCAACAATCAGCTCACGCATTTGTTCACTAAGTGGTGACCCTCGCCCCATCCTTGTTTGTGAATGACTGAGCATTTCAGGGAAGCTGCTTTTATACCCAATCATGGCACCCACCTGTTCCCAATTAGCCCGTTCACCTGTGGGATGTTCCAAATAAGTGTTTGATGAGCATTCCTCAACTCTCTCTGTCTTTTTTGCCACTTGTGCCAGCTTTTTTGAAACATGTTGCAGGCATCAAATTCCAAATGGGCTAATATTTGCAAAACATTACAAAGTTTACCTGTTCGAACATTAAGTAACTTGTCTTTGCAGTGTATTGAATTGAATATAGGTTGAAAAGGATTGGCAAATCATTGTATTCTGTTTTTATTTACGATTTACACAACGCGCCAACTTCACTGGTTTTGGGTTTTGTAATAACCTCAGCTGTGACCCAATGACACACTGATGTGCTCACAGAGGCATGGACTTTGACTGTTTCACAAATGTAAATCCTGGATCTTACACCTTTCTGTCTGTCTTTGTTTATGTTTTCGTGTCTTTAAGTTTAATGTCTGTGTTCCTGTGGTGGGTCTCATTTTGTGCTGCCTGCTTTGCCTTTTCAGTTTTTTTTTAATTTTGTTTAATTTCTGTTGCATCAAAAGTTTCAGTTTGTTAAAGATGGTAAACTAGTCATTTGTTTGTTGCTTGTCTGTTCTGCATGAAATTGGTGGCCAACCCAAGTAATGTGTCACACAGTGTAAAATACTTTATCAAGTGCACAGGTTTGTTGGAGACCAACAAAGTTTTAGTTTAAGTTGTATTTTTTTTCAATGATTTGTATTATTTTTTAGTCATAGTATTTCATCTGATGGAATGTATTGTCCCCCGCCGCGCGGAAACGTGCGAAGCGGCGGGACATAGTATTCACGACCGTCCATCTGTCTGTCCGTACGTCCGTATGTCCCGAATCCTTGTCAGTGAGATATCTCAAGATCGAATTGACGGATTTCCTTCAAATTTCATGTCAACATGTATAAGGATACCGCTGCGCCAGTCGATTTTGGTGACAAAGACACGTTAGAGGCAAATACTTCTTATTATTTATATGCATTATGCAAATGAAAGGAGATAATTTACAGGTGAAGTACATATTCTTTTTTGTCTTATCTGAATACCAGAAGGAAAATGTGTTTGAGAAAAATGCCAGTCACTAGGTGTCCAGTAGATGGCGACCTTGTCCTTTGTTTCGGGTTAATGTTCCACAGATCCTGAGGGTGGACAAAGCCGGTCAGTGCAAAATTCAGAACAAGTGGCTGTAGAACTGTTACACAGATTATCAAATCACAATATTTATATATAATGAGAAACTTAAAAACTGGAGTAAGATCATGCAAAAACTGCTCAGAAAACACGATGAACAACTGTCTACTGTAAATGTGAATGAATCATAACCCACTGTAAATGTGTGAATAGTAAAGGATTAATGAATAAATGTACAAAATAGTGTGATGCTGCATCTCTCCTTTGAAAGCTGCAGGAGTTTGGTGAGCGTTGATGTCTTTCCCTGCTTGAAAAAAAAAAATCTTCAGCTCCAGCTCCAATTCTGAAAAAGTTGGCTCATTATTGTAAATACTAACCAAAGGGTACTTGGAAAAACAAATAGAGTGATGGTAGATGGTGGAAAAACATGGGATCCAGTAGATATTGTCGAGAGAAGAAGAAAGTAGACCTGACTAAGAATGTTTAGTGAGGACAGAAGGAGGTTTTTAGCATTTTCAACGATGGTCATAAACTGTGTAGGCGAAAGCAAAACAGAAACTTATGGATCAGGATGGTAGCACATGCAGCTATTGACTTTTAAGACAAACCCAAACTGAAGGAGGATATAATACAGGTTATCTGGAGAAATAGTTCTGTGGGAGCCGCAGACCGAGTACTTAGATCAGACTCAATGAGTGAGACACTTGTATTTACTGAAATTGAAAAAGAGGAATAATAATTTAAAAAAATAAATAAATTAGTAGCAGTTGTATGAGTGGTTTAGGAACAATTGATCAACTTTGTCATGTGCTGCCCTTTGCTTTGATTAAGTATTATGAAACGTTTGAGCTGATTTATGCAAATATTTAGGGTTTGAGTCAGTTAACTAATGTTTTTATTATTGAGTTTCTGTTCACTCACCTCTGAATGTTAAATGTTCTGACACGTTCGGGGGGCTGAGAAACTTGGCGATGGAAACACCCATGAAAATGGCTGTGAGATCGAGAGGAACACTGACTCTGGTGTAAGAGTTACAAGATCCTTTGTACAATACAGACAGACTGGAGAAGACTTCCTGCCCATCAAACTTCACCAGGTGTTAATGGGAAGCTGAAACAGAGTCTGGAGTCCCTACTAAAAAGAGGAGGAACAGGCTGCCATCCAGAACACTAAAGAGTATTGAGATCACCTGTGTGACTCAGCGACTGGAGAGCTTGTGCTTTGAAGACATGGAGGAGACATGTTAGTGCCATGGTCGTTTATGGAAATGTGACTCACTGTAGGAGAGTGAAAGTGCAGTTATGGTAAGTCATAGAAAAAGAACGCTGCAACACTGCATGAGGAAATATTGAAATTATTTCTGGCTATAGTCATTTTTATTGATTTTATACATATCCCTTTGTACATCCTATTTTCTCAAATATTTTGCATATTTATAATCAAAGTTGAATAAGTCCAATTGGAATAGAGAAGTGACCATGATTTCAGTGTGTGGCATGAACCACCAGTGTGGCAGTAATATTGCTGTACTTTTCAAAATTGCAAATGGGAATGTATAGACCACGGCTGAGCCCAAACGTCATCACCCTGGACATCAGTATGTCCTGAATGCATTATTTGGAGGGATTTCTAATGTTGCACAAATAAGTAAGATGTAGATTAGATTAAATTAAACTTTGTTTAACAGCAAAATCCATTTGGCATCCAACAAGTAACTGCAAAATAAATATTATAATAAGTTGTCATCGGTTTGCAGATAGTACAGATGCGCTCTGGTATGAATCATTTTCAAGCCAGCTAGATAGGTATAAGATTACAAAAACATATGAAGTAAATACACTCATATAGTCATTGACGCCTCTGTTGTGTGGGCGTAGAGGTGAGGGTGTTGGGATGGGTAAAGGTGAGAGGAGTGGGGTATAACTGCAGTCAAGGAGGCTATAGCTTCAGTACCTCAGTTGTAGGAGCACATTTTTACGACCCTATTTTTTTCTACATTCTCATCCTGATGCATCTCATATTGACACTTTCTGATCAAACATCAACATGCAACAAAAGTAGAGGCTCTTGAGATCCTTATTTGATGCTGTTATTAAAATGATACCGACCCACTAACCCCTAACCCTGAAAATCTAGGATCCTACAGCTGCAGTCCTGAGACAGCAGCCCCCTCTACTGCAGGACTGTAATACCGGGTGAGGGGGGTGAGGGAGCTCATGGTTAGTGGTGGGAGTTCAGCTGCTGAGGAGATAAAGCTGTTCTTGACCCCGCTGGTGCAGCAGTAGAGGCTCCTGAACTGCTTATCAGAGGAGACTAGAGAGAATATTTGTGGTTGGGATTGAGGGGTCTCTGTAAATACTGTGGGCCCCTGCAGACAGTGCTTGTGCTGGAGGTTCCCTTTACTGAGGGAAGCAGGACACCAGAGATCTTCTGCCCCATTTCACCACACATGTAAGAGCTGTCCTGTCAGCCTTAGTACAGCTGCTGTACCAGAGTGTGAAACTAAGGCTGAGGATGCTGTCGATGGTCGTACAGTTGCACTGAAGCAGGATGTTCTGTGAGGAGTCCTCCATCTTCAGCTGTCTTCAGCACCACAGAACCCTGCTGAGTGAGGATGAGGTCCTCTGGGACCAGGTTTAGTCCTTGGAGAAGTGGGCGCCCAAAACGTGGTTGTTGTACTTTCACCTAATGTCTACAGTCAGCTCCATGGTCTCAGAGTTCAGGCCCAAGTTGTTCTTGGCGCAAAATATAACAAGCCGCTACACCTCCTCCCTGTAGCTGCAGCTCTTCGCAGGGGCCGTCTCATTGTCAATGATCAGCTCGACTGCAGTGATGTCATCTGTGAACTTGATTATGGAGTAAAAACCATATGCAGGTACACACACAGTCTTGGCTGTAGCGGGAGTAGGTGAGAGGGTTCAGGACGTGTCCCTGGGGGATGCTGGTGTTCAGCACCAGGGTGGGGGAGGTGAGGTCACTGTATATAATAGACTAGCATCGAGGCTGATAAGCAGGAAGTGGAGTTCCCATTGCACATGGGGCATCAATGCCAAGACTGCAAAGTTAAGTGATCAGCCTGAGGAGGGGAACAGTTCTGAATGTTGAGCTGAACTCAATGGTTGGCATTCTGGCACAAACGTTTTTATTGTCCAGATGTGTCAGGGTTGATTGACGTCTTCTGAAGACCTGAAGGTAATTAATTGTCGATACTCACATTAATTTACAGAGCACAAGACAAAGAGAAAAAGTTAAAATTTATCATGTAATATAGACTGTCCCATTTGCAAAAATTCTACAACTAAAATGTTTGTTTGTGGAGCCTAAGCATATCTACTTACTGTTTCCGGAAAGGTTATTTCCAAATTCCTTCCCCTCTACACACAGAGGTCTAAGAATGCCTTGGAAAGATAATGACACTTATTTGTAACCCTTATGGACTGAACCCCAGCTGTTCTTCCATATTAATGCAATAAAAGAGTGATCATCATTTGATGTTAGAACATAACATAACATAACATACCATAACATGCATGGCAAGAACAGGCTGTTCAGCCCAACTACTCGCCAGTTCTTTATACTATTGTGAATATATCCCTTCAGATACTCAATGACTCAATAGTATCAAGCTTCAAGTCAAGCCTCCTCTGAAACTCCCAAGGTCTCTGCCTCAACAATTTGGTCAGGCAAGCTGTTCCACATCAAAATTACTCTTTGGGTGAAGAAATATTTCAGCATATCGGTACTAAATTTACCTTTGGTCAGTTTCCATTTGTGACCTCGAGTTCTACTAACAACACTTGGTCGGAGGAATCCTGCATAATTCACTTTGTTAATCCCTTTAACATATTTAAAAACCTCAATCAGATCACCCCTTCATCTCCTTTTCCTAAGGCTAAAGAGATAAAGAATCTTCAGCCTTTTCTCATAGCTTTCATCTTTTATGCCCAGAATTAGCACAGTGGCTCTTCTCTGAACTTTCTCTAGAACCTCAATGTCTTTCTTAAAGTATGGTCCCCAGTACAAAATACTCTATATGTGGTCTGACAAATGTATTCTACAAAAGAAGCATCACCTCCTTGGATTTGAACTCAATACTTTTGGCAAAGTATCCCAGGATCCAATTGGATTTTTTAACTGCTACAGCACAATGGCTACAGCCTATGAGGGTTTGGTCAACAATCACTCCCAGATCTTTTTCGTGTGGAACATATTCCAGTTTAAAATCTCCCATGAAGTAATCCCGTCTAATGTTTTTATTACCTACATGTACAACTTTCCATTTCGCAACATTAAATTTCATTTGCCACATTTCTGCCCAATTTTAGATTCTATCCAAATCATCCTGAATCACTTAAGTGGACTCTAAACTATTTGCCAAACCTCTTAATTTAGTGTCATCTGCAAATTTAACTAATCTGCTCTCAATATTCATATCAAGGTCACTAATGTAGATGAGGAACAGCAGGGGTCCCAACACCGATCCCTGGGGGACGCCACTCCCTACCATACCTAGCTCAGATGAGATACCACTGACCAACACTCTTTGTGTTATGTCCTGCAACCAATTTTGAATCCACTTCAGAATACCTCCTGTAACTCCAATGGAGCTCATTTTAAAAATTAGTCTCTTATGCGGTACTGTATTGAATGCTTTCTGAAAATCCAAATATATGATGTCATAAGCCCTGCTCTAGTCATAAGTCTTGTAGGCCTCTTCAAAAAATTCAAGAAGGTTTGTCAGGCATGACCTTCCCTTACTGAAACCATGTTGGCTATCCTTCAAGATATTGTTACATTCAAGAAATAAATCCAGCTCATCTTTTATGATAGATTCCAATATTTTGCACACAGTGCAAGTTAAACTGACTAGCCTGGAGTTTCCTGGCTCGGTACGGTCCCTTTTCTTATTTATTGGTATTATATTGCCCTGTTTCCAATCATTTGGTATTTCTCCAGTTTCTGAAGACCATCTGAAGATGGCGGATAGCAGCTTAAAGAAGATCTCACTAACTTCCCCGAGCACTCTCGGATATAAGCCATCTGGACCCTCCGCCTTTTCTGCCTTTGGTTTATGCAACTTGTCTAATACTTCGTTGTTCCTAAACACAATTTCCACTAAATAATCTTGAGCCTCTGGCCAAATAAAGCCCCGCTCTGAGGTAAAATTCTCAACAAAGTAACAGTTTGAGGTATCTGCAATATCCTTGTTATCATATAGCAGCAATCCATTTTTATTCTTTATGCACTTAACCTGCTCTTTAACTTTCCTTTTTCTGCTACAGTACTGAAAGAAGTGCTTAGGGTTAGTTTTTGCCCCCTCTGCAATTTGTCTTTCAAGATGCTACTGAAAGGGTGAGTATCACAGAGTTATTGTGCAGCCAGATAACCCATCAAATCAGAATGGAGGACAAGCTCATTGGATGAACTAAACAGCACAGTGTTCTTACCTTTCAATAGAGAACAAAATGACTGGGACAAATGCTCTCTGGCTTTAAAGCCCCTATAGGGCCTCATTCGCCTCCAGTTACCCACGTCCCTCATACACAGCGCTGTCCTCTCTAATTCACACAGGAGCAGTCAGAGCATGATTGCAAGATCTCTGCACACTACTGAAGGATTAATTTGTTGTACATATCATTGGTTATGTTTATATCCTATATATGCAACATAAACATAAGTGTACAGAAGCCTGCTCATTCTACATCTCATTCCTAAATCATGGGTGATATGAAGTTGTTCCACTATACTGCTGTACTGCAACAATCTACACTCTTCTTGGAGAGCAATCCACTTGATGTTAAAACATCTCTGCTGAAGTTTGCTTCCACTCAGACAGGATAACTTGAGTTAAAATGAGAGGCTATTTATTGAGTCTGATGCAGAACATTATTACTGGTTTAGAGCTGAATAGACCCGCTCTGGTTACTCGGCGCACACACGTGCATTACCCTGATTACAGAGAGAAGTTACATCTACCTCAGGAAAAAAGACCCTCAAATATATGAAACAGAACTAAACAACAGGTGGAAGCTGCGGTGGTGGCGGGTGAGTAGCAAAAGAAAATATCAACAAAGGAGGCAAAGCTACTAATCAGTAATTGCAGGGACCAGGGACACTTAGCAAACAAGCAGCTGCTGTTGCTGCAGTGTGAACAGTTACCGAGTGCTGGCCTGTTTGACAGTTTTTGAAGTGTGCACTCTATTACTGATGTGATGCGCGCAGATGTGATTGGTTGGTTAGAGGATATGTGTTCTCTGAATTTGGCCATGCAGCTGCAGCAAGAGATTTGACCCAGAACTTCTGATGAGCATTTCATGCGCGCAGCTTATTAGTAAGGTGGGGCACAGTGATGTTTCATGATTTGTCCGGGCTCGATGTCTGCGTTCATGTTGATCCCTTTGGTCTTTGATGGATTTGAGGTCAGGCCAAACTAATGAAAGTAAAACTGTAATTCCAAAGTATGCTCTAGCGTCAAGATTCTCCCAATAGCAGTGAAGAACTTTAGCCCAAACTATGAAAAACTGTCCCATTCCAAGGAGTGTCCATATAAATTTGGCCATGTAGTTAACTGTGGGGTCTCTTTAGGATCAAAGATTTTGTTCAAGGGCCAAGTGTCCTATCTGTGCATGAAAGGTCCCCTATTATGTCACCAGCTGTACAGCCAATGCGCTGAAAAAGTGCGACGTCACTTTCACTGGCGTCAACACTCACTTCCTTGACAATGGTTCACGCTAACAGCATAGCAACACATTCACTTGAACACTCTAACACTTAACACATGGCAGGAAATGCCAAATATTTTACGGTCAAAAATATACCGAGAAATGCTTTCTGTTCTTTTATAATGAACATATTTGGGGTTTAAGATAGCTGAAAATATGGCATAATTCCATACATAGAACAAGGGCCATGGCGATAAACACTGCGCAACATGCTGTGCAAGTTGTTTGGTTGATTCATTTGTCGTGAACCAGCTGCCATGGCTACAGCAGAGTGACCTCGGAGTAACAGAAGAAATACTAACAATAAGTAAAAGGGAACTTTCTAAATCGTGCCCCTCTTGACATCACACAGGGAGGTAACCAACAGAGGCAAGAAGAGCTGATCAACTTCAGCCAAACAGCCAATCAGATTTCAGTATTCTGGGTGGTTGCTTGTGATGTCAGGAAGGGGAGATTTTGAACTCGCAGATTTTTTGGCTCATACTGGCTAATTAGCTGTGGACCTAGTCGCATAATAGGGTACCTTTAATCCTTTCAATCATGAGCACAGTTCCCAAACCTTGTTATGCTGTCACTCACCAGTCTAGCCATGTTCGGAGAAAAATGCAAAGACAGTGGTGCGTCCCAACTCTTTCTTCATTGTTCTAAAGTGAAAACTATTTGGAAAATATGTTGTTAATTTTAAAGTGATAAGTATTGTTAGATGTTTTTTTTTTTTTTTTTTAAATCAAACAATTTATTGGATGGGCTTTTAGGCTGAATATTTTTTGGTTTTACAAAAAGAGCATTTGTTGAAGAGGCTGGCCCCTGGTGCCCAGTAGGTGGCGAGCAAGTATTAGTATCCGAGCTGCAATTCTACAGAATTTATTGAGTTTCTAATTCCTAATAAACAGACTTGAGCACAATTGCTTAACCAGAAATGGTCAAATTACTGACACTGTGTGCTGTGTAGAACGGGATTAGTGAATTTAAGGTGATCATCAGACTTACTGCGATCAAGAACTAGAGTAACAAAAATTATTTCTGCTTGCACATTGCCATTTTTTCCTGCTCTTCCTTCCCTTCGTCTGACACCCCATTTCAAAAGGAGAAGATATGATTATTAGAAGCCATTTTGCCCTTGATACCGTGGCATTGTGCTGCTTTTACAACTTTCTGTAGCAGGACTGAACCATATGGGATAAGTCAAATATAAGTTTCCATAAACAGAGAAAAACATGGGTTTTCTTCAGTGAAGGTTTAATGTAAATGTAAGCCCATATCCCTCCTCATTCCTGATGCAATACAGCCTTTACTTATTGAAAAAACCACCATGGTATAAGGAACGTTGTCTAGATCTCATATTTTTGACTATGGTTATTGCCTGCTATAATTACGCTTTTTGGCAAATATGCTTTCCTTGGCGATCATGTGCAACTCCAGCTAAATATGGTTTTGAATGAATGATTCTCAGTTTTGCTCACTGGAGCGATCAGGTTGTAGGTCTTTGACAAAGAGACCGGTTGTGTCATCTAAGAGGTACAAGTGAGAGAGCAGGATTGATGGCTCGAGTCAACTTCAGCACTTACTTTAGCCTTTTTTATTTATTTTTTCTTCTATTTACTCCTCTCATTTCAAAGCTATATACACATGAAATCAATCCAGGCCTGTTCAGAAAAGCTGGAAAATAAATAACGTCTTTTAGTTACTGAGAGGGAAATAACCACTGAAGGCTAAAACAGCCACTCAGTTTCCCTTTGAGATGGCAGCTCTGGTCTCTGTCTGTCCACAGTCTCGCCTCAAGGACTTTCTAGGCATTTTATCCTGTGTAACATGCTCAACTGTATGGAAGCCCACAGTCTGTAGTTGATAATCACTGAAACATTCCCCTCCATGTGACTTTTCTCTCCATGGGCAGCATTGCATGTGTCAATGAGAGGATCATGCAGGTGAGTGATGCAGTGGCGTCTGGACCCCCAACGATCACAGGCACCCAGTAAAGATCTTCGGCCTTGTCCCTTACGCACAGAGATTTTTCTGGTTTCTCTGAATCTTCTGAAGATGTTTCGCTCAGTCAATGATGAGAGCCTTTGAGATACCTCTACTTCAGAGAGACTCAGCCTTTGCAATTTGACATTGAGGAACATTGTTTTTGAAGTATTCCCCAATTTTATATGCAAGCCTTCACAGGTTGGAGAGCCTCTGGCCATCTTTACTTCTGAGAGACTCAGCCTCCCTAAGACATCCCTTTAATAGCCAATCATGTTACACACCTGATGCCAGTTAACCTAATTACTTGCTAAATATTCTTTCAGCTGATTCTCTCATATATACTACTCAAAATTAAGGGATCATAGGAATTTTTTTGTGAAATGACATGCAAATTTGGTAACTGCCACTGATGAACAATATATTGGATAACTGACATGCAGTCAGACACAAAACACATTTGCATGTGCATTTCATGACCTTAAATGAGCGTGCAGCCTCACATTTTGGCTTTGACTAACACTTCACCATTTCAACTCAGACGTGTGTGTTGCTTGTTGGTAAAAATTTGGAAGTCGCCAAATTTTTTGCATTACATTTAGCAATAACAATGTCTCCTTAACATCTTAGACATCGATTGTCTTCAGAACAATTGGGAAGATGCATCAGAATGCTTGACTCTGGCTTCTCACAATGTCACGTTGCTAATGCACTTAACGTCAGCCAAAGCGTGAACAGAGCGTGGAACCGCCGTCAAAAGTTTGGTACAGCAGCACACCGTCATGGGGTTGGTCATCAGAGATCGACAACACAACGACAAGACCACTTTCTCACACTTCAGGTACAACGTCATCCTTTCTGGACAGCCACCACCGAAATGAATGACCCCGCCTCGGGGGTCAGGGTATCCACTCAGACGATATTGAGTCGTCTTCATGCTGCTGGCCTCAACTCAAAAAGGCTATGTGTTCGAATCCCACTGACCGTGCGTCATAGGCTTGACCGTTTGGATTGGGCTCACGATCGTGTCACATTGACACACAACGATTGGGCTACAGTTCTCTTTACTGATGAGTCCTGATATTGCTTGGACTTTACTGACAGGAGGCAACGGGTGTGGCGAAGACAACATGAGCAACGTGATACTGATGCCTACATCAACGAACATGACGGATCAATTGATGGCGGATCAATTATGGTCTGAGGAGGAATAAGCAGGAACGGCAGAACGGACCTGCATGTCATGGGGAGAGGGACGATGACAGGGGTATGGTACAGGGATGAGATCCTCAATGTGTACCTAAGACCATACGCTGGTGCTGTTGGCCCTGATTTCATCTTGATGGATGATAACGCCCGTCCCCATCATGCTAGGGTGGTGAATCAATTCCTAGAGCAGAAGACAATTGTCCGCATGGACTGGCCTGCGCGTTTACCTGACCTAAACTCTATCGAGCATGTGTGGAACATGCAGCAGGTCACCATTTCTGGTCGGAGGGCACATCCCACAACTCTAAAAGAGCTTGGAAATGCCCTTGTTAAAGAATGGAACAACATTCCATTTGCAAGCATCTGGGTTCTGATTGACACTATGACCCGACGTTGTCAAACTGTCATTCAAGCTAGGGGAGGCCATACCCGATATTGACATTAACTGTGGTAATGAAACATCAAACGAACACTGTCTGTTTTCACTTTACGTGTCAGAGGTGAAACCATGAAGTGTTCATGAAAGCCATAAGTGTGAGGCTGCACGCTCATGTAATGTCATTAAATGCACTTGCAAATGTGTTTTTTGTCTGATTGCACGTCATTTATCCAATATATTGTTCATAAGTGGCAGTGACCAAATTTGCATGTCATTAAAAAAAATTCCTATGATCCCTATCAAATTTTGAGTAGTATATATATTAATTGCTTTTTCAGCCTTTTCTGCCTGTGTCCCTACTTTTATGAGGCCTCTTGCAGCCAGAAAATTTGAAATAAGCTCATTTTGTGGATAAAAATGTAAAATGTCTCAGTTTCAACATTTGAAATGTCTATGTTCTGCTGTGAATAACATATTGGCTCATCTGATCTGAAAGTCATTGCATTATGATTTTATTCGCAATTTACACTTTGTCCCAACTATTTTGGGATTGAGGTTGTACCTAAAAAAATTAAAACTGCTTTTTGCATCAGAAGATCAAGCAAGACTGAGTTTTGTATGATCCAATGTACTTATATGCAATAATTACATTAGCAATTAAGATGTGCCGGCTTCTGCTGTGTAAATTTGAAGTAACTTTATATTTCATATATCACATGTAGTCTTAATATAGTACATCATTCAAAATCAACATTACAGGAGTGCGATAAATAATATTTCATGACATAAGTGTACTGAGGACACCTCCATTCTATCTATATATGTGAAGATATCATATGTTATTAGAGAATAAGCAAGCTGTGTGACCACTGAGATGGATTGTCAGCTGTGTGATGATGCTTGTGTGGTGTTACATGAGTGGGTGTTTGAGCATTTTCACACCTGGATGGTTCTGAATCTCTTCAAGTTGAAATATTACTTTGAGCATAGACAATTAGAAACAGCCTTGAAATGAGTAAAGCCTATAAGGTCCAGGATTGTGAAAGTAAGAACAGATGTTATGTCAACTGTGTATCCCATCATGCATTGCTCTAAGTGGCAGCCAATCACTGAATTTCAAATTCCCTGGATTGACTTTTGCCAACTGGAACTGAGTGAATGAGTTAATTCTTTGCTGTGTGCTTGAAATTAAGATGGTAGGCAGACATCATGCAAATGTATCCTGTTGTAAAAGAAAAAAACCCATGGCATTAGGAACATTGTGTAGATCCCATATTTTTGACTGTACTTATCTTCTGCTGTAATTACATGTTTTTTGGTAAATATGTTTTCCTTCACTCTTAAGGTCTGGGCAGCCTTGTGTAAATTATTTGCAGTGAAAAACCTGTGCAGAGATATAACATAACATAACATAACATAACATAACATGAATGGCAAGAACAGGCCTTTCAGCCCAACTAAGCTTGCCAGTTTCTTTATACTATTGTGAATATATCCCTTCAGATACTAAATGACTCAATGGTATCAAGCTTTAGGTCAAGCCTGCTCTTGAAAATCCCCAAGGTCTCTGCCTCAACAATATGGTCAGGTAAGCTATTCCACATTGAAATTACTCTTTGGGTGAAGAAATATTTCCGAATATCAGTTCTAAATTTACCTTTGGTCAACTTCCATTTGTGACCCCGAGTTCTACTAACAACACTTAGCCGAAGGAATCCTACATGATTCACTTTGTTAATCCCTTTAACATATTTAAAACCCTCAATCAAATCACTCCTGAGTCTCCTTTTCCGAAGACTAAAGAGATTAAGGATCTTCAGCCTCTTCTCGTAGCTTTCATCTTTTATACCTGGAATAAGCTTAGTGGCTCTTCTCTGAACTTTCTCTAGAGCCTCTATATCTCTCTTAAAGTATGGTCCCCAGAACTGTACACAATACTCCAGGTGTGGTCTAACGAACGTGTTGTACAGAAGAAGCATCACCTCCTACAGAAGAAGCATCACCTCCTGGTCCTCAAGTACATATATTGGCCCTCAAGTACAACTCCAGCTAAATTTGGTTTTGAATGAATGATTTTCAGCTTTGCTCACTGGAGTGCATCAAGTAGTAGGTCTTTTACAAAGAGACCAGTGAGGGGATCACTAGAATTGAGGGTCATGTGTCATCTAAGAGGTACAAGAGGGGGAGCAGGATTGATGGCTTGTGTCTAGATTAGCACTTACTTTTGCCTTTTTACTGTTTCATTGTGTCCTTGGTATAGGGAAGCAACACATCTTTTTAAGTCCGTTTATTATTTTTCCATATCCACGCGCTTTTTTGTCCTATATCAAGTGCTCGAGTGTTCGCGATAGACAAATATTCAAACAAATAAAAGTCCGGCCCGACCATATGTTTGGACCTTTGGTTAGTTCAAGCCAGGCTAAATTTTGTACACACCATTTAGTTTTTGTATGAAAGTAATAGATTTGCAGGTAAAGTTTCATTTCACTAAGTAATCCTTTGTATATAATGCAACTTCTATGTCGGTATGTTCTTTGTAATGTCTGACTAGTTGTTGCAGAATTGCAACACATCCTAAATTCTATGGCTGTTACCTGCTTTCATACTGGATCCACCTTTTTGAACTTATACAGTATGGGTTCTCTTGTGCAAACTGTGCAACTTGTCCAGTGTCACAACATCAGACACGGCGCTCGGCATACGCTTATCACGCACTGCGCGTAGGGCACCAACTGCCTGGGGGGGCACCGAAAAAATCAAGCCCATAAAAAAATAATAATAATAACAGTATTCAATATTTAAAATAAAAGTTTGTAAAGCATGTTAATAAATATAAGTAATACAAAAATAACGTAGGCTTATTTACGCGTAAAAAGATTAATCTCCTGCGCGGCCCTATCATCGGTCTTCCTTTGGTGCCCCCTCCCCCCTCCCCCATTCCCTAGTAGTTTGCTCCATTATGCTTCAATCGCAAATTTGGCAGAAGTTTATTCCGGAGATCTGGACATGTCATCGAAATCGAAAAGGCATCAAGAGTCGGGGGCGGAAAGGAGGAAAAGAAAAAACTGCGAGATAATGCTCGCGCGTCACTTGCAGGTAAGACAATGTTTTAATTAACAATAATTTATTTTGTAACTGCTACGTTTACATGACCACAATAATTCGATAACTGGGAATAATCGGGTAATGGCAATAATCTGATTTGACGCGTTTTCATGTACTTCAGTCATGTGATAATCGGAAAAACCTGGTTTACATGGTTCAGTCAATAGTTCGATTTCTTTCCAAGTACATGACGTAAAACTCTTGGTCTCAGCATAGGCCTTCCTCCACTCCTACCAAAAACCCGTGGCGATTGCGTTATATTAGCTCGCTAGCTGCGGAGAGTGGGCCAATAGGCTGATAGCGAATCAGTTTGGTGCCCATAAAGCGTCTCTAGTTAGCTACATCCGTTTTTCTATTTGTACACATTCGCAGATGTATCCCTGTCAGTTTCCTCTGCTGAGCGAAGCTTCTCCAAACTTAAACTCATTAAAACATACCTGCGCTCATCAATGGGCCAGAAGCGTTTAAGTGGTCTGGCTGTCATCAGCATCAATGGGGAAATTTCTCAGAAACTGTCATATGATGACCTGATTTTGCAGCCCGAAAATGCAGACGCGTGCCTCTGTAGGGCCTCTAACAACTGGTGCTTGCATTTTAAAATATGTTTTTAAAGTTCCTTACTCAGAACTGCGATAACAGTTCAAAACATGTTTATTTGTTAATAGTCATGGCATTTTTTTTTAATTTAGACTATTTATTTTTATTTGAGTATTTGATGCCATTGTTAGTGTTTTATAAAGACTTAATTATTGTTATTTATCTCTAAAGAATAATAATAATTATTATTATTATTATTAATCTCTATCTCAATTTTTGAACCATTAATATTGACAACTTAATTTGTAAAATAAAGCAAAACTGACAAATACTCAGATATTGTTCATTTCTGTCGGGGGTGGGGTTGGGTGGGTGGGTATGTGGGGGGGCAACACAAAGCATTTATGCTTAGGGCACCAAAATGGCTAGCGCCGGCCCTGCACAACATACATGAGCCTCAAACAGCAGTCCAGCAGGACATGGCATTGCATTGTTCCTTTTTATTTTAAAGATCTGTCCAATGGAAAATATTTTGCACGACTCATTATAATCTGTACACCACAAGTTGCCATGGAGTTCTATAATATGTAAACAGTCAACAGCCTTGCAATCACAGAGTGCATTAAATGACTGGATGTTTGAGCATTCTCAACACCTGAACGGATATGAAACTCGTCTAGTTGAAATATCACTTTGACCTGAGACAATTAGCAACAACCTTGAAATAATTCAAGTGCACTAAGGCCTATAAGGTACAGGATTGTGCACGTAATAACAGAAGGTAAGTCAACTGTGTATCCCATCGTGCATTGCTCCCAGCTGCAGCCAATCACTGACTTTCAAATTCCATAGTTCTGCTTTTGCCAGTATTACTGAAACTGAGTAAATATATCTCGTTAATTCTTTGCTGTGCTTGTATACTTAAGAAGATGGGCAGAGATTGTGTAAATGTATCTAGTTGCAAAATAAAAAATAAATAAATAAAACAAATCACTATGTCTTATAAACAAAGGAAGTGTAATTCAAAACTAAATATTTTCATGTAAACATACTAACTTAATTTTTCACTCTTATTATCACAGATTTAACTAGAGTTGGTCTTGCAAGAGCCCATACCTCTGCCAGCTGGATTTGAACTTTGGCCCGTGGAGGGACATTCAAACGATAGCAATGGAAGCAATTTGCTGGAATGGGAGCAAGCTGTCATCTATGGACCCTCCAGGTCCAGTCTGATCACCAATTTTATCAGGTCTTGGTACCTCCTTATCAGTGCCTTTGCCATAATCTTATAATCAAGTGAAAGGAGAATGATCACTGTCCAATTCTGGAGGTCCTTCAAGTCCCCCTTCCAACTGTGCTCCGTCGCTGTGAGGCACCCAACTGTCCCTCCCAGTGCCCCACTCTGAGAACTGCAGGCACTTTCTCCGTATGGAGTTCCTAAAAGGCCCAACAGAATTTGGCTGGAGATCCCATCAGGGCCTGGGGCTTTATGAGGGTTTAATGAGTTTCGATCATGGGCGAGTTTCTCATAAACATCTCAGTCTCCATGTACTCCTCACCTAGGCATCTGTTCAGCGAGTCCAGGAAGGTGTCTGTGAGGGTCTCATCTGTAGGCTTTTGGATGTGGAGGCCCAAATAAAAGTGTAAGACCACCTCCTGCAGTTTCACACCTGATTCTATAAATCAAGGGTCAATGGCAAAAGCTTCAAGCATTGATTGGCAGAATCAGGTCGGTTACTGGTTGATTAGAATTTAAGACTGCACCCACACCGGCTGATTCTGTATAAGAGTGAGCATCGCTGCCTTAGGCCCGTATTCAGAAATGACACTCACCCTCACCCTTCACTCACCATATAGTGAGTACGATTGTAATGTAACTGGAGTGTGAGAAAGATATCGACCGAGCACTAACCGAGTGAGCGGTCCCACTCCTCGCCAAATGCCATTCATAAACGCCACTCGAGCATAACTGACAGTAGTGGGCACTGAGTACCACAGGCGGTGCGTCGACTGCTGCAAAGGGACACTCAATCCTCACCCTTCTGTCCTGAATAACCTAAACCTGAGGCAGTTTACTTTTCTTGATTAGAAAGTTTCCCAGACAAATTGGTAAAACGACAATCAAATTTATTTTAATTGCGTTGTTATACATTGCTTCACAAAACTGAGGCGTTTCTTTCGCACATAAATGACGACGTAAATATCAGCGTGTCTTCATAAATTCTGTGGTCGAGTGGCTCGCGAAAGGTGCAAGACAGCCCACGAGGCTCACTAAGCAACAAGCTGTGAAACGCGCCAGACATTTCCTTCTACATTCAGCAATTAAGAATGTAGAAAAGAACAGATTCTCGTGACTTAAAGCTACATGAGCCTCGCAGACCAATCCACATGCGCCCCACGAGCCGCTGAGCGCAGCATTTTCCAACCCATGAGTAAAGACAAGCGCGAGAAATCCGAATGCGTGAGAGTTGACAGGTATGCGTCATTAACGAAAACTGGCCAAACCTGATAATGATGAGAGTTTTTGGAGTCTCTGCAATGGTAATTTAAATGAGTTGAAAACAGGTCATGTCCAGTCATTATTTTTAAGGGATGGTTTTAAGCTTCCCATATTGCCAGTTCACCAGTAGCCACTGGTGGGTACACAAATGCTAACCTTGAGTTCACCACAGTGCAGTTCGTAAACACTGAAACCAGGTGGTCAGTTAGTAAGTTACCAGCATCGTTATCATCATTATAGTTAAAATTTGCGTCGTTGCGATTGCGTCGAGCACGTGGCCGTAAATGATTCAGAGTTTCTAATGTTTGTAACCACCTGAAAGCCATGACAATGAAATACCGGTGCAAGTTAGTGCGGCTCAAGGGAGGTGTTCCCTGCACTCAACCTTCACCCAGAAAGAGACGCTATTTTCAGTGTGAGTGAGCTGTCTGAAAGCAAATGAGTGTTGGGACAACCTCTGACTCATTTAATATAACATGACACTAACTAAGTTTTAGTATTCACTTGCACTCAATTAGTGTGAGTGTTGTTTCTGAATACGGGCCTTAGACTATGCTCTGCAGAAGGAGTACCTGGTGTGTTTCTCATACTCCTCGAGGCCCGAGAGCTTGGATCGGAAGGTGACTTTCTTCCTTTGGCTCCTCCAGGTTGAGGAAGGTGAGATTCTCTATTGTCTGTGATACTTCCCTCCAAACATTCAGTGTTTGGGACTGGAGGAAACACAACCTCTGTAGGGGAGCATTAAGGTGGTCAAATGCTGCCCTCCTCTCCCTCGCCTTCCTATTCCGATTACCTGAAAGAAGCCCCGCACTCGCAGCTTAACTATCCATCAGTCTATCGGGGAGTCAAATAGATGTTTTAAACTCACTCTCGGTAATGCCATGAGAAGGAGAGCCGTACCCTTGGGGTCTGAGAGGTGGCTGGTGTTCATTCACCAAATTCCGGACCAATCTTTACCTCCGTCTCCCAAACCAGGGACGTGGTCACGGCGTGTTGGTCTGAGAAGAGCACTGCGCTGATGTTGCAGGAGTCCGTCCTCAAGAATGGAGAGAGCAGAAACATGTCAAGACAAAACAAGAAGTTTTCAAAGGAACTCACCTCACCCATGTGTGTTAGGGGGGTAATGCCCCCCAGTATTGTGTAGAGAGAAGTTCCCTATGAGAGATTGCAGCTCCTCGCATGGCCACTGTCGGCACCAGAACTGGAATCTAAGGTGTGGGGGAAATTTTTATTCCTGAAAGAAACACTCAGAGACAGATATAGTAAACAGGATCCAGTCTTTACTATATGCATATAGGGTCCAGGTTACATGCAGGAACAAGGACAAAGGGACCTTCTTTGCTTGGATAGTTGTATGTGCACAACGCCTTAAATGTACGCCCCTGCGGCAAATTTCCCCCAATTGTTTATTACTCTCCTCCTTTCTATTAACATTTGTTAATTCACGCGCATCACCTAAAACCAAGCACATGCATAATCACCTAAAACTTCTGTTGAAATCTTATCCCAAGGTCTCAGAGGAAAACACTGTTCAGTAAACACACTTCATGACACTTCTGCATATGTACACGATAGGTTACAAAGATAATTTATAAGTTTAAACAATTTAAAACTAAATAGCCAATTTTCAACAAAATTTATCTCAGAGGGGGCACAGACACCTCCCTTAAAAACAATAATTAGTCCTGACTCGTTCTCTGTCATTTTCTAAATTAACAATACATTCACTCCAAAAAAAACTCCACACTATCAGGAGTTGCTAGTTCTCCCCATAAAAGTAAGGTGACTATCATTCATTTGGACGTGCACCTTGTAGTAAATTAGTAAATTATTTTTTTATGTACTGAATTCAGCCTATCATTTCATCACTATTAGATCGCATGGGGAGTGAATTTGTGTCTTCAGTTGCCAATGTATGATTACTATAATTGGAAAACATTACAATAAGGAAAATGATTGACAACTAGCCAGGACTGATTGCTGTTAAAAAGGGATATGGTTGTGGCCCCCCAAATTCTACTTCTGGTACCAACACTGAGGTTGACGTCTGAGGTAAACTGTTGGAAAAAAGGTGAAACTGCACGTTTTTTTGGAGGGTAATCCATTAAATCACCTGAAAAAGACTAATGACGCGACCGGGGAGAAAGCGAAGACCGTACATGGGTAAGACGTGGACCGGAATAACACGGGAGAAATACGAAATGTGAAACATTAAGACATGAGACTAAAAACGGACATCACAAAAAATAAAAACCGAAAATTGACTATCCGAAACACACAGAAACCCAGAGAACACAACATTGTCATTATCACCTCTGAATTATTACAGGCTTAATTGTCCAGAAAAAGGTCAAATTGATTGATTGTCAATCAGGCATAGTATGTGGAAACAGGTTGACAAAATCTAGCGATAAAAAAAGAGAAGTCACTGCCTACCCTGACCACACGGCCCTGGCTATATTATGATATAGGCTATTTGTGAAGTTAGGGATTGTAGCAAAATTGTAAGCGTAGGAGTTTCGTTGCCGTTATAGTTTGTAGCAGAGGTGTAGTGGTATTTGAAGAGTCATATCTGAGCGGTGATATTACACTTGCACAATGATGGCAGTGACGATCAGGGTGTCAGTGATTGTTTTTATTGCTGATAGTTTGCTGCAAATACAAGAACAAAGACAGTCATGATGAGTACAAACTTTCCGCGCTTCCATCTCGACTGTTTAACATGCATGACTGGACTTCATTCCTTGTTCACCAGGATTATAGCCAATCAGTATCAATAAAAATACCATACTGCCCTCTAGCAGCAAAAAATGGGTATCGTCCTCTAGCTAAGTGAAGCAGGTGAATTCTTCCTGTTTTTAAGTGACACAGCGTTTTAAATGATAAAAAAACAAATAATTGCAGGTGGACGGAGTTAATTATTAAACTGATAATTCTGGACATCATCTGAACTAGTAAAATGTCCAGGATGCCACAGTGACAACTGAGCTTTAAAAGTAAGAGGCCCTCTATGATGATTTCCATGGATGCTTTCCTTAGTTGCCTTGACAGATGCCCAGGAGATGAGCATGTTCTGGTCCTTGGTTCTGACGGAATCCCAGCTGAGTTTTACAAAACCTTCTGGGATATCCAGATGAGGGGTGTTGCGAAAGTGTTTAGATTGGCGCACAGGGAGGGACGGTTGGGCAACTCACAGAGACAGAGCTCAGTAACCTCTGTCCCTAAGAAGGCGGGTCTGAGGGACCTTACAAACTGGTGACAGATCAACCTCCATTCAATTGACTTAAACATCATGGCGAAGGCGCTGAGGTGTAGCTTCCGAGAGCTGACGTCATCGGTGATCGGACCGGACCAGACATGCAGTGTGCACAGGAGGTCCTTTAATAAAAACCTTCTTGTAAGGGATTTGATCATCCAGTCCAGGGATGGCAGATCACCCCTTGGCCTTCCCAGTCAGGATCAGGAGAAGGCCTTTGACTGAGCAAGTTATTTGTACTTAAACTGGGTGCTGGAAAAATAAACATCCCTGGCCCTCTCTGATGCTGGGTGAAGATCAGTCTAAGGCACGTTTCCCGAAATTAAAAATGCTTACTTACATACTTGGAACCATTGACTGTGAATTGACAAGCTATGTAAGTTGCTAATTTAGTTAGCAGCTAAACTGCTAGGAAACACACCTCTGACTGGCATAAGGGGAATATTTAGATTTAGATTTATTGGTTCCCGTGGGGAAATTCATTTTCACTGACTGTACAAGAAGAAGACAACAAACATTGCACAAACACCAAGAAAAAAAAAAAAAAAACAGCATACACGACAGTGGGACAGTAAAAGGCTGGTCATATAGGTCAGCGGGGCCTGTTGTTTAAGGTGGTTATGGCTGTTGGGATCAGGCTTTTCCTGAGGCGGGCCCTCCTGAATTTTATTGTCCTGTATCTGCGTCCTGAAGGTAGTGGGATGATGTATTGGTGTAGTGGGTGAGTGATGTCCTGGACTATTGTGTTTGCCAGTCGGGTGATGGACCTGTTGTTTAAGTCTGAGAGGTTGGGTGTGGGTAGGCCGATGATTTTAGCTGCTGTGTTTGTAATGCGTGTGAGTTTGGTCCGGTTTGTAACAGAGAGCATGGTGAAGAAACATGTGGAGCAGTACAGGAGGGTGGGTTGAACAATGCTTTGATACAGCAGTAACAGGAGGTGGGGTGCAACATATAGTCCTTTATGTTTACGGATGGCTGACAGTCTTTGTTGACTTCTCTTTTGAATGTCCGTGGTGTGCTGATCAAAAGTGAGTTTATTGTCCGAGGTTACTCCCAGGTATTTGAAGGTGTCCACTGTCTCAACTGTTTGAGTATTTATGGTGATGGGGTGCTGGGGTGAGGGGGGGTTGAACGATATTTCTTTTGTTTTATTGACATTGATTTCAAGGTGAGCGGCTGTGCATGACTCTGTGAAATGTTTGACTGTGTTTTGATAGTCCAGTATGGATTGACTGTCAGAGAGGAGTGCAAGAATGGCTGTGTCATCCAAGTATTTTAGATATGTTGTGGTGGAAGAGATGCTGCGGCAGTCATTGGTGTAGAGTATATACAGGAAAGGGCTCAGCACACATCCCTGCGGGACCCCGGTGTTGATCGTAAGTACCGGGGATGTGGTTGAGCCTACCCTTACTGCTTGCAGTCTATCGGTGAGGAAGTCGTGGGTGAGGTGGATCAGCTGCGGGGGGATGTTGAGATGGTGTAGTTTCTGGATCAGTAGGTGCTTCTGTAGGGAGTTGAAGGCAGAGCTGAAGTCCACAAAGAGGATCCAAGTTGCCTGGGGAGTCCAGATGCTGGAGAAGGAGATGCAGCAGGCAGGCCACAGCGTCCTCTGTGCCCCTCCTAGCCTTGTAGGCAAATTGAAGGGGGTCCAGGTGTGGGGTGACAACTGGAAGGATGGTGTTGAGCAGCAGTTTCTCCAGGCACTTCATAATTATGGATGTGAGCGCTATGGGGCGGTAGTGGTTGAGTTCTGTGGGTCTGGGTTTTTTCGATACTGGGATGATGGTTGCAGTTTTCCACAGTGTGGGTATTGTGGCAGTCCGGTAACATTGGCAGAAGAGTGAGTGTAGGATAGGGGAGAGCTCCATGGCACAGTTCTTGATCGCCCTGGCTGGGATGCCGTCGGGCCCAGGTGCCTTGCCTGGCTTGCACCGGCTCAGCTGGCGCCGTACCTCCTCCTCAGTGAAGGGGGCCGGTTCTTCGGGGTCTGGTGGTGGGAGGGCTCTCAGAAATTCCTGACACTCTGGTGAGAAATCCAAGTTATCAAAACGGGTGAAGAATGAGTTCAGATCCTTAGAGAGGGTTTCCGGGTCACTGACTGTGCGTGGTGTTTTGTGTTCGCATCCCATCAGGGTTTTCACTCTCTGAAAGGCCTGCCTAGTGTTCATGCGACTGAATTCAGTTTCCAGTTTGTTTTTGTAGTTCAGTTTTGCTTTACGTACCTCGTTTATTAAGTCCCTATTTATTGTCTTGAGGCCGGCCCAGTCCTGGTGCCTGAAGGATTTGTGTTTCTCCCTCAGGCTCCGTTTTAATTGTGGGGTAATCCATGGTTTGGAGTTGGGATAGATTTTTATTGTTTTGGTTGGGATTGGGGAACTCATACAGAATTTGATGTAGTCTATAATGACAGAGACCCTGTCATTCAGATTATCGTCATGAAAGATGCCCAGTCGGTGCAAGCTAGGGAGCCTTGGAGTTTTATGATGGCGCCCTCCGTCCACTGGGGGGCACTGCTGCATTGTGGTTTGTGGTGCTTTAGTTCCTGTTTGTACCGCGGAAGTAAACAGATTTTTTTTTTTTTCACGGGCTTACTTTTTTTTTATTATTATTTTTTTTTATTTATATTTATTTATTAAATGAATAATATAACTACAAAACATACAAACTCTTGTTGAGGAATAAACATATCCATTATACAAAAGATTCACTGAAAAAAAAAAAAAAAACTCAAGAGTTGAACAAGAGCTAGGGGGCATATATAATTCCTTCCAAAAAAAAAAAATAAATAAATAATAAAAAAAAACACCCATAAAGAAGTTAACCATGCTGGTGAAAAGGATTAAAATAATAATGACCTGGAAATTTCCTGAGTAATTATCTTGGCAGAATTCCAATCCCTTATTTTAAGTAAAGCAGCATAGTATGCTTTGAATTCATTTATAAAACATGCTAATGAAGGTTTACTACCTTTCCATTTGCTACAGTGGATGTGATATTTTGCTAGGAGTAAGACAATATTAATGACATTTGAAACAGATGGGCTTAAGTTATCCATATATAATAAAATGCAGGTACCGCAAAATGAAGGTATCTTTAATTTGAGACATACCCAGCTCATGACATCAGACCAAAACTGTTGAGATACAGGGCATGAAAAAAACAGATGTTCCAAGGTTTCATCAGTGGAATTACAAAAACTACACAGATCTACTTCAAATTTAAATCTTTCCTTCAGCATTACGGCAACTGGATATATTTTATTAATTATTTTGAAGTGAGTCTCTTTGACTTTTGGGGAGACAGGCCATTTCATAAATTTCGAGTGAGCATTAGTCATAACGGATTGATTATCCACATCAAATTTTTTGAATATCGCTCTGTTATAATCATGGTAGATCTTTTGTTTCAAAGCTTCCTTAATTAGCTTATTGTTGCATTTAACATCAGTTAAATTACAATTATTTACTTTTAAAGCTGGTAAAGATGTAGTCACATCAGAAAATAAATGAGTATTATTGATTAACTGAACCAAGGGTGCAGGAATCACTCTGCAAATATTCATGAAATCCTTGTAGGAACATCTAACATTATACTTCTCAACAAAGACTGAGAAGTTCAAAAATGTACCATTACAGTCTAGTATGTCTTTAACAAAAATAATGCCCTTTTTGTACCATTCCTTTCTGAATATTGATTTTCTGCCCAATGTGATAACTCTGTTATTCCATAGCGTAGATCCATGGGGAGAGAAATTATGATTGAATATCAACTTCCAAAACTGAAGAATTTGCCTATGAAAATTTGATAATTTAACTGGGATCTTGTTAACCTCAAAATCACATTTTAAAAGAAATCGAAGCCCACCAAGATGCTGAAATATGGAGCCTGGAATATGAAACCACATAGAATTTGGTTGCATGAAAAAAGCTTTTAACCATTTGATCTTAAGTGTACCAACCATTGCTTCAAAGTCTAGGGCATTAATGCCACCTTTATCAGTTTCTTTAACAAGTTGGGATCTTTTAATGTAGTGAGTTTTGTTTTTCCACAAGAACTGGAAAATAATCGAGTTAGCTTTCTGTATACTTTTGGGGGATATATACGTAGAGTGACAAGGATAAATAACTCTGGAAATGCCCTCCGTCTTAGTCAACAGGCTTCTTCCAAAAATAGTCAAGTCCCTAGTTAACCACCGGCTAAGACTTTTTTCCATATCTAAAACTCTGTTTGAAATGTTAATCTCCTCTCTCCTAATTGCGTTTTTGGACAATAGTATTCCTCGATATTTAACCTCATTTACAACTCGGATTGATGCAATATTATTATGAGCACAAGTATGAATGGGAAGTATCTCACACTTCTTTGTATTTAGTTGAAGACCGGAAGCTCTGGAAAACACAGAAATTGTATTGAGGGCGATTTTAACCATGGAATTGTTTTTAAAAAAAAATGCCGTGTCGTCAGCAAACTGACTAGTTTTATATTCCCGACCAAAAATCTTAATTCCTTTTAATTCAAGGCTATTATTAACGAGTAAAGTAAGTAATTGAGTGGTTAGAATAAACAATTTGGGAGAAATTGGACATCCTTGTCGGATGCCACGCTGCACTTTAAATCTGGAGGTTAGTCCTGGGTTTAAGGAAACCAAGCTATAAATATCGCTATAAAACATCTTAATAATCTTACAAAAGTTTTCGCCAAAACCCAAAAATTTTAAGGCTTTTAGAAGAAAAGAATGTTCAATTGTATCAAATGCCTTGTAGAAATCTAGAAATAGAATCAAACAATCGCTGTCAATACAATCACAATAATCAAGCATATCTAGTACAAGCCTAATATGGTTATGTATATTTCTCCCTTGAATAAATGCTGATTGACATTCATCGATGATGTCTCTTAATCCTCTATTTAGTCGATCCGCAAAAACGTGGGCTAAAATTTTGTAGTCGTTACATAATAAAGTGATAGGTCTCCAATTATCTAAGAGAAGTAAATCTTTATTAGGTTTTGGAATTAGGGTAATTACCCCTTGTTTCATTGAAGAAGAAAGGTTACCTGTTTGGATACATTCCAAAAGAGCATTGTATAACATTACTCTAATATCCCCCCAGAAGAATTTGTAGAAAGCAATGGTTAACCCATCTAAACCAGGTGATTTTCCAGAGGGCATCTTCTGTATAACCTTGTCTAATTCTTCAATTTTAAGATTTTCCTCCATAAATTGCTTGAAATCAGTATCGATGGTTTTGTTAAATTTTGTGATGGTATTTAGGAAGAAAAGACAGTTCTCATCGGAATAATTAGATTTGTACAGATTGCAGTAAAAATCTGAAATTTCCCTATTAATTTGCACTTGGTCTTCAATAATAGATCCATTTATCATCAATTTGTGAATTTTTTTTTTAGACTGCCTATGTTTCTCAAGGTTCAAGAAATAGGAGGTATTTTTCTCCCCTTCCTCAATCCAGCGGGCTCTTGAGCGTATAAAAGCACCCTTTGCTTTATCTAAATAAAAATGATCTAGTTCGCTTTGTAACTTATTTAATTCAGCCAGTTCTTCCCTTGATAGCGTAGTTTTGCTACAAAGAGTATTAATATTAGAAATCATGCTTTGTTGTTTTTGTTTTTTCAATTTTGAAGAATTTTTTCCAGTTAAAATTGCCAGTTCTCTTATTTTAAATTTGAGCCACTCCCATTTACTAACAGAAGACATCTCCAGAGCATCAATCTCTAAAACAAGCTGTTTAACACCATTACAAAAAGAAGAGTTGTCCAACAAAGTGTCATTGAATTTCCAAATAGGATTCAAACCAGGTTCAGATCTTGAAAACAAAAGAGTTAAAGAGATAACACAATGATCAGTCAAAGGTGAAGCGGAAATATCACAATTTTTAACACAGTTTACTAAAGGAGCAGAAATTAGCCAGTAGTCCAATCTAGAGCTCTGACCGTTGCCAGATGCATTAAACCAGGTAAACTGCTTGATTTTAGGATTTCTCATCCTCCAGTAATCAACCAAACATGCACTATTAATCAAGTCAGCTATAAGTTCGTCAAATTTGTGGCATTGTGCCCTGGGTGGGTGACGATCTAACCAAAGATCAGGCACCAGGTTAAAATCACCTCCAATTACAATTTTGTTAGTTGAATAAGATCCCATACATTCCTTAATCAATTTACACAAATCTGAGATAAATGTTTTGCTTTTACCCCTCTCATTGTAACCATAGACACAAATCAAAATAATTTTTTCACCATTAATGTCCACTATCACCATTAACCAGTGACCATTGGGGTCACCACAGTGTTTCACTACTTTTCCAGGAAATCTATTCAATAAAATCATAACACCAGCTGAGTGTGAAGATCCATGGCTACAGAAAATGGTATCACCCCACTGCAGCTTCCAAAAATTAACATCCTCCTCAACAGAATGGGTTTCTTGTAAAAAAACACAATTAGCTTTTTGCTCCTTACAAAAAAGAAAAATACCCTTACGCTTCACGTTGTTTTTTAGCCCCCTAGCATTGAGTGAAATGAAGGATAACAGAACTATGGATTATCCTTGGATAAAGCACAAAAAATTGAGGATGCACAGGAATGAGTCATTATGTCCTTACCAAATGACAGGCACAACTTAGTACTCAGAACTAACCAAATCAGGTATTGAACAACATCCTAAAGAAAAAGTTAAGGTGGGAAAAGATTTTTTTTTTCCCCCCCTTTTACCTATATCCTAGGGTCCACTCTTTGATTGTTAATCAGTGCATATCCTTCTTTCAGAAAGGCCCTCTGGCCTCTCTTCCTTGCTTCCTGAACCAATGGCCATAATTTGGAACGAGCCTCTCTGTCCTCCTTGGAAAAATCCTCCTTAAAGTGGATATGCATTTCCTTGCAAACCCTGGCTTCTCTGGACCGCTTCCATACCTCATCACGAACCGATCTCGTCACAAACTGAATAATAATTGACCTTGGAGTGGGATTTGAAGTAGCGGCGTTGCCTTTTTTGCCTAGGCGATGTACCGTGTCAACGGTCTCCCGTAGACGCTCCACAGAAATGGGGATAACTTTCGTCAAAATCCTGATGACACAGTCTTTGGTGTCCTCCCCGTCTTTCTCAGGTACACCGTTCAGCCTCAGATTCCATCGTCTTTTATATCGGGCTTGTTCGGCAACGGATTCCTTGAGCCGCCGGTTTTCTTCTTGGAGCTCCGTTACTGTCCTCAGCAGCCCTTCAATGCTTTGCTTGTTTCCCTTAATGGCTTCGGTGTTGGCCTCGACTCTTATTTCAAACTTTTTCAAAAGTTCAGTTTGCTGATCCATTTTTGTTGTCAACGCTTGCACCGCAAGCAGAATAGTCTCGCACACGCTTTCGTCTGAGGAATTTTGGTTGCCTCTCCTTTGTTTTTTGGGGAGGGGAGATTTCACTGGAGTGTGTGCCATATTAATTTTACGTTCCTTCGGAGTTTGTTGATCAATTTCGATGTCGGCTAAATCATCGTCATCGCACGCCTCCTGAAGCGCGGCCAGGTTATAGTTATGGTCATTCATCACGACGTTAGCTATCTCCTTAGTAGCCTCCCTCGTCCAGATTTTCTCACAAATAACAAAGTCCCAAACTCACCTCCAATGGCGGCCAAAACAAAGTACAGGCTGTTATATGAATTCGTTCTGAGTCACAAGTTGCGTGAAATTCACATTCAAGGACTATATACACACTACTTTCACCAACACCTGCAGTGCACGTCTGCTCATTCCGCCATCTTGGATTCCCCCTGGCAAGTAAACAGATGACGTTATGGTCAGCAGCTCCGAGCAGTGGATATGAACTAGCACGGAAGGCATCGGTGATGTTCCCGTAACATAAATCCAAGATGTTACCCCTTCTTGTTGGAATGTCCACATACTGTTGGAATAATGGTAATACGTTGCCCAGTCTGCATCCGTTAAAGTCCCCCAAATAAAGCAGCGGAGCACTGGGATACTTAGCTAACATGGCATTGGCATCCTTGGCTATCAGCTCTGCTACTGTATGGATGTTAGCACTGGGGGCTACATAGATACAGTTGACCACAACAGTGGGGAATTCCCGGGGGAGATAGAAAGCACGGAGAGACAGGGTCAGCAACTCCAGGTTGGGTGTGCACACTTTACGGTGTACTTTGATGTTATTACACCATCTGTTGTTGCCGTAAAAGCAGACCCCACCGCATCGCGTCTTCCCCGAATGGTTCGTCCTGTCGGACCTGATGACGGTGAAACTGTCCAGGCTCACCTCAGAGTCAGGGACCGACTCATACAGCCAGGTCTCACAGAGAGCGACGATACAGATGTCCCTGAAGGCCCTTTCAAATCGGCACCTTGCATGTAGTAGATCCATCTTGTTACGGAGTGAACGTAAGTTATTCTTAAAAACACGCACATAATACTTACGTAAAACACTAGACACAGGGTACAGTCAGTGCTGTCGCAGCAGAGCGTGCGCCATCTTGTTGCACATAATGCAAGCAAGACCATGGAGACCAGATTGACTGTTAACCAGCAGCTCTCAGAGCCTTTGGCCATCAGATCCAGCATCAGACAGGGGTGCCCTGCAGCATCTCTCTTGTACGTCATTTATCTGGGACTGTTCCTGCAGGCCATCAGGGCCAACCTGGGGGTAGCTGCTTACCAACTCCCACGAGCCCAAAGTGAGCATGTGAAGCAAATGGCATACATGGATGACATTACCATTGCTGCACCAACAAAAAAGCTGATATAGGTTAGACTGTTCATGGACAAATTGATTTAATATAAACTCTAAATAAGACAAATACTACCATTCAAGAAATGAATTACATGAAGAGAATTGTTTTGGCCCCAATTTGTTATTGCCCCAATTTGCTATGACATTTACGACAGCAAGGGATGACAGACAAAATTTTAAAACTTCAACAGATTTAATTGAACAAAGACAACTAACTACTAACTACTCTACTGACCAAGATTGAAATATACAAGAAAAAAAATATTTACAGTCCCTTTGGTTGGGTTGCTTGGTGATGTCCTGGGTGAGGAAAATGCTCAAACACAGGCAAAAATTCACAAGAAACTTCACAGGTCTTGAACAGAATGACAGGTCTGGTCACATGTATCCTACTCCTTTCAATTTCTCCTACAACTCCACTCCCTCAATTTTCCTCCTTATATACTCTTTTGCAGACCCCTCCCACATTTAGACCTCTTCTTTTAAAATTCTCTGGGACTTGTCCCAGACATGCCCAAACCTAGCTCCAGTCTGGGCTTAACATAAGAAAGGTCAATACTGCCATCTAGTGGCTGCTATTCGCATTACAGAATGCAAACGAACACGTAGGCTACAACAGTAGGCAACAACATTCATTCATTGCACTCACATGTGCAAACACATTTGTAGTTAGATTTTTGCTCAAAAATTATGTGTTGTGACTTATGGTGATTATTGTAAATCGCGCTATTTAATTATTTTATGTCTCTATTTTATGAATTGTTTATTGTAATATCCCACATGGCAGGAACCTATATAAATATATAGGTTTCGCATATACATTATACATATATCATTGTCCCCCAGCATATATCATCAGTAATTATATGTACAACTCCAGATCTGGTAATACTAACTGGACATCAAAACGTATTTATTGTAAATATTATACCACTGCTTGATGGCTTTTCAGGAGAGAGCGCACAGCCTGTGGTTTCTCCTCGGAGGGGTGCATTTTCTACGCGCCCTGGGCAAAAATATGTTGAGTCGGTATCAATGAGCTGCTTGGTGAGAATTTTTTATATAACCGCTTATCTAGCCAACAGGACTCGCCTAAAAGAACAATAATTTACATAACCCTTCCCAGCAGGCCCTTTTATAATTTGCATCCCTTGCGTGCTTTGGCCAGTTGTGCGCTACTTCTGAAAAGAGCTGCACTGCTGGTTCGTGCGAGGCGGGGATTAAAACTTATGTGTTTATATGGGTCTTTTCCGTGTGAGAGTTTAATATCCTTGTTATTTCATCCCCGAAGGAAAAAGTCTTAGACGTTTAGTTGGTATATGTGGATTTCAGATAAAAGACAAGTGTCTGTACATTAATACTGTGAACAGAAATGTTGACTTTGTCTTCAAATTCATTAACCACAGTGAAATGCTCAAATAGATGTGGGGATGAAAATGACTTTTGAAAGACATGTTTATGTGAATGTTTGTACTTCTGTGTACTTTTATTTTGTAATTCTTGTTTATTATATTTAGACAAAGGACCTCAGGGCCATATACATCAAGAAACTGCATTACAGACAAGATAGAAAACATTGCATTTGGTGGATGCAACAGTGTAGTGTATTACCTTTCAGTGGATGTGTATGAGCTGTGATGATGTTATTCCAATTTATCTAATGTGGTGAATCTGGCAGTGAGTTAAATTAAATGCTTAATTGATGAAATAAACATAATCAAACCATTTTGTTTTTCCTTCTCTTCCACAATACACAACTCAATCTTCATAGAATGGAAACAAGTATGCTCAAGAAAGAAATGATGACCTTGTTATTGTTAATGTTTCAGGAAAGAATGTAACAAATAGTATTAGATATTTGTGTTGATATCATAGGTTTTGTCTCCTCTCACTTGTCATAGTTAATAATGACTGGTTTACACATAAAATGCCATTGTCACATGTCAACATGTATTTAGGATCAAATGTGATGCCAATTTCACATGTTCACATGCAGTTAATAAGTTGTGGCGGCAAATACTTGTTATTTCTGTAAGGGACTTTGGACTAATATGCAGATATTACCTTGAGAATAAAAATATGAGCTAAGCTTCTTGTATGACAGTTGCAAAAGTGAGATATGAGCTATACAATAGGTATGACAAACAGAACCTGCCACAGGGTACATGAGCTATATAGGAGAATATATGCCCAATAAGCACCTATATGTACCTGAATTTGGCCTATATGCTGCATACTATATATGCTGCACATATGTGGCATATAGGTTGCATATATGCGCATATATGTTCATATAGATTCTTTCCATGAAGGATTTATGTTTTTATTGATATGATGGGCAATTGATAAGAAGATGAAAACCGAAGAACCTACTTTAAACCAATTATCAGGCCTTAACTGTGCTTTACTGTACCGTATTGTACCGTTCAAATTCATGTTTATTATCACGTCCAATGGCTTTATTTATTTCTTAGCGACCATTGTCGTTAAAAGCTGATGTACAATCTGGGTGTCTGGCAAAATTACTTGAAAAGATATTAGTTGTACAAGGTAACTTCTGAGTTTATATATATAAAACTCAGGTGGAAACCAAAGAAGCGGAGTTATGCTCCACCTGAATTTCCATTAGTCAGAAGTCGAGGCTTTGACATGACAAAAAAATAAATAAATCCTTGGTGTATGTCTCAAGACAAATGCTTATTTCAGTCCTTAAATCAAACAAACCTGTTCTTTTGAGAAAATATGGACAGTACTCGTTTTGGCAACTGAAGTAGATGAATTCGTTTAAAATTTTAAGTGTTGACAGTTACTTACCGTTGCTGTGACAGAAGATGAATAGTGTACAAAACGTGAGTCACGCACAATGTCAGACCTTACTGCGCAATTGAAAATAGAGTGTACTATTACAACATGGTGAAGATTTAGGAAGTGGGGGTAGGGCGCTAGAGTCGATCGTATCTCATAACTCAGCTGCAAAATTGTAAGCAAGCAGAAGTGGGCGGGGCGTCATGCGACATTTCTCCCAATTATTGAGGGAGGAAAGAGTCTCTGAGATACAATTATGAATATTCCACCGTGCTGTAAGTTACGGCGCGATGTCCATCAGTTGAACGTTTTAATGTTAAAGGTAGAATATTTCGCAGTGCGCTGAGCAGGGGCGAGTTTAAAATAGGCGTTTACCATGGGAAATACAGCCTCATAATGCACGCCTTCGCATTACTCCTGTACATGGTTCTGCACCCTTCCACTGGTAAGTGGGCACTTTTCTGTTTCTCTGTTGTAACTTTTGGCCCTATGCTGCAACATAAAACTTACTAGCTGTATACTTGGCTGTTCTTGGACAATTTCAATGCATGGGAAACTGTAATTACGAAAAAGAAACTTCCAAGGAACTAATCAAGTGACGAGAATATTGTAACGACCTTGCAGTATCTCTGAGCAGGTGCACCAGTAATAAGTTTGGGGAGGATCGTGGTAGTTAGCAGCAGTACTGTTAAGTTTTTTTTTGTTGTTGTGTTGCTGCAGAAACATAGGGGGTGTGGGGAAAAAGGGGAAGGAGAAATGACGCAGTTTCAGGTGGACTTGGGGGCGGGTAGGAGGAGGGAGAGGGAGAGGAGACAGTGGTGGGGTTTTTGTTTTTCCTGCGATCATCCAACCCATGTTCTAGCCTGTGAACGAGAGGGAATAAAAAGCCCTAGGCAAGCTAAACGGATATTTGTCTCGATCGCCTTCATTAAGCTAAAGTGCTATAAACGGCCATTACAATATGAATGAGTATGTGGGCGATCCACACCGATTCTGGACCTCTTATTGATTGATAGAAATCTGCAATATTTTAATTCAGCATTTGATAGCGGCTGGAAACCTCTTTGAAAATCTTAATCAGTCCTCTACCGGAGTTGTGTCTGACCTCAGCTCTACATCACTCCAAAATTTTCCAAAACCTAGAGTACGGTTTTCATTTAAGGAATTTAAAGTGAATGAGGTCCCAGCAGAATTAAAATGTATAGATATAAATAATTCCACTACAGAGGATCACCTAGTACCAAGTCTTTTGCGTCTCACAGCCCCACTGATTGCACATTCAATAACTAATATTTTTTGTCATCATCGACTGGGACTGTTCCCAGTGTTTGGAAAGCTGTCCATGTTTTTCCATTTATTAAGGGGGTGACTCCAGTTCAGTAAACAGCTAATCGGCCCATCTCAAAATTGCCTTGCTTGGCTAAGATTTTAGAATCTCTTTTTTAGCAACAATTTTGCAGCCTTTTAACTTTCAACAACATTTAAAGTTCACAGCAATCTGGCTTTAGGCCTGGACATAGCACCATTACTGCAGCTTCATTGTGATGCGAGATCAGGTAGACACCAGGAGCGAGGTGAAGGGGAATAAGGAATTTATTTAAACAAAAGCAAAACAGGCACGAGGGCCAACAAAAAAAAACTTAGCCCAAAGGGTTGCAAAAGACAAACTAGAGAGCTTCACAGAGCTAGAACCAAAAGATCAAAAACGACAAAAACAAAAGCCACTGGAAACTCCAGGGAGATAACCATAAACAGAAAAGAACAATGATGCTAAGAATATGAAACGCTATATACAAAATGAAAAGAACTATGGTCATGAAAAGTAGACTAGAACATGGACTTGGCAAAGAAACTAGGAATGAAACTCAAGACACTGTCTGCCAGCCAACTTCCACCGCATTCAGATAAAGGGTGAGAAATCAAGACATGAAGGGCAACACCTGGAGGAGGAGAAACAAGAGGCAGGGCAAGATCATGACATGGACAGAGATTGGTTGACAAGACTTGCTCATTAAGAGAATGAGCGGCTCAGCTTAAGTACCAATTAAGTATGTAGTTTGAAAGCAGCATGAATGTTAAGAACAGAAAAGCACAGCAAGACTTGAAATAGCAAAGCAGGAATCATGACAATAAACTCCCTGTCTAAATTAGTAATATTAGTAATGTGCCTATCTAATGAATTACACCACCCAGTGAATGTTAGTAAATGTTAGTAACTTAAAAACAGTTAATTGTCAATTAAGCTTAGAAAGCCCCGAATGAGCACAGCACAGAAGGAAGGGGGAAATACCAAAGCCAACCAGAGCTCTGAAATGTGCAACAACAAAGGCACGGGGCGGAACGCAGACAAGCGGTGGAGTGGCTTGGCAGACCTGGCAAAAACAAAAACATGGAAAAGTAAAAACTTGGACAATGAACATGAATATGAAATGCTAATGACCTGATACAAGAAACTGTTAAAACCGTGACTATGAACATGACTGTGGACTATGGACTATGAAACATGAAACCGTTAAAACCATAAATGCTGTCCTGGCCAAAGGCCAGGACCCCAGAACACAACACATTGGTTATAAATGATGTGTTAGCAGCTATGGATAATAAACAGAAATATGCAGCCCTAATTATTGATCTAGCAAAAGCCTTTGATACAGTAGACCATACAATCTTATTAAAAAAGTTGTCCTCTATTGGTCTTGATTGCATAGCCTGCACATGGTTCCAGGAGCCTCTCTAATAGAACACAAGCTATTATGAATGCGGAATTGGAGTCTCAATTTTTAAAGGTGATGAAAAGAGAAGCCCAAAGATTCTTGGACAAATTTTATTCACAATTTATTTAAATGATATCGGTAGTAATATAGAAAATTTATAGAAATATAGAAAAACATTTTTATGCTGATGACACAGTGCTTTACTCCTCAGCACCAACCAGGCCCTTGTATACTTACAGACTGCTTTTGATGTTATACTGCAAGCTCTTGCTTGTCTTAAACTTGTTTTAAATAATGATAAAACTAATTTCATGATCTTTTCTGAACAAAATACAATTACGCCAAATGCCTCCATTTTGTCAGTGTCTGCTGCTAAAATTGAGCATGTTCAGGTCTACAAATATTTGCGTATCTGGCTGGATCATGACTTCTCTTTTAAAACACATGTGGCCAACTTTGTCGGAAAAATGAAAACAAAAATTGAGGTTCTTTACAGAAACAGATCCTGCTTTTCATTTGAATCTAGGAAGAGGATTGTCCATTTGACTTTGGGGATGTCCTGTACATTCATGCCTCTAATAGTACCTTAAGACCCTTTGTTATGACTTGAAAATCTCAAGAAAAAAAAAACAAGCAAAGACAACATAAACAAATTTATTCTTCACTGATTAGGTCCAAAACTTTCTACAAATAATCCACTGTGCAATCTTATAATATCACTCTAATGCCACTATGTAACTGTTGTGAATTAAGTAATTTATGCTTTGTTTTGGTATGTTTTTAGTTTCATGATGTTTAGAATTATTTGTTTCTTTGTGTTAGATTTATTTCTCGTGCGATTGTTCATGTTTCATGAATGCTTGTCTTTTGTCTCTCGCTCCCTTGTGTGTCTAAGTGTGGTGTCTTGTTTCCATTCACAGTCTTTTCCCTGTTTTTTCTGGTTGGGTACTTCCTGCTTCCTTCTTCCTGTGCTTGTTAACTGTCTGCACCTGAGAATAGTTTAGCTGAGGCACTGGTGATTAGAAAAGGGTGGGACTACACATTAGAGCAGAGTAGTTAGGCACGGTGTTTAGTTAGTTTGAAGAAGCAGGGCACACCTACTTCCTCAATCTGTCCTATCACTATCCTTTGCTGTTCTAGATTCTGCCTCCTCTCAGCTGTCCTTCATTTCTTGGGCTCAACACTCTAATTAGTTTGTTTATAAAGACCCCACTTTTCCGCTTGTCTTTGTCAATTCGTGACCGTTCCTTGTTCTTCCTGGATGTTCCGTTTCTGCGATTATTGAGAGTTTTTGTCTTTTGTGATTTTCTGCATTCAAGTAATTGATTGTATTCGTCGAGTGAGTGTGGTGAGTTTGTGAGTCTCCCGTTTCCCCAGCTCCCTTCATACTTCGACTGTTTAGTTTATTTCTGTGTCTCCCTCTTCCCTTCCCATTACCCTTTCCCTCTCCCCATTCCCTTAGATTTGTTTCCCTTCGTTTCTGTATTCTGTGCTGACTGATTTCCTGGTTTTTTGACATTTTGCCTGTCCCTGACTACAATTGAGCTTCTCTGTAATATTCCTGATTTCTGGCTATTGACCTCTGTTTCTGTCTAATCATGAGCAACGGTAATGTGAATAAAAGATGCTCTTCCAAGCTTGAACCGCGATTGGAGTCTCCATACGTTCATTACAGTAACTCTGATGCCAAAACACACCTCCCTCACTGACCAAAATCACAGCATTTATAAAGGCTAGGATTATTCTGGAAAGATCTACAGGAGTCCTGGGTGATCCGGCCCCCTCCAGGCAAGAATGTAGCTACTCATAATGTAATAACAGCTAATGTTGTAATCGGCTCATAATGTAATAAAATCATGAACCCATAACGTAAACAGCTTTGCACTTAGTAACTTATTTCATCATTAGCCTGACTGATGCTGCTCATAATGTAATAACAGCTAATGTAATAATAGCTCTTATTGTGAAAACAGTGTTGCATTATCATCTTGTACCTCTCAAAGGTGCAAATAAAGGAAAAGGCATGGGTTTCAGCACATTAATAAACCAAATCAGTGAAAATGAGTAGCCTATTATTTAATATTAACTGCATTCTTACATTTTATTGATGTATAAAGTTGAGCCACAAGGTGGCATCTATGAGAGTTGTTTTGGGCCTTTAGTCCATGAGCCAGATGTCAAAATTTAAGGTCTCAGTACCAAAAAGGTGAACAGATTTGGCCATGGATTTTGGTTCGGCTGATGTCTGAGGGGTCCAGAAATGATTGATGGACTTTTGGATCACTTTACTTAATGCCATTTTGGCAGCCATCTTTAACAGCCGCCCGGTTTTACGCGAAATATATAGGTGTCAGGAAATCTTCTGTAACTCGGCACAGAAGTAGCGTCACAATGTCAGAGTAGGCTCAAATTGTTCCTTACAAAATTCTGCAGCTAATGATGTATGATTTATGTTGTTTAATTAATGCTATCTGTCTCAAATTTGCTAAATATTCTGGAAAACGACATTTTTGCTTTTTTTCACAATTTTCTTTCAGACGTTTTCTCCCATGGCCTAACAAGATCAATAATGGCCAAACTAAGACTAGGGTTAGTTAGATGTCTTGGGCATCTACAACAAGTGTTATTACACACTACATGATATTTAAGTCCATAATCACCTTTTCAAATCATACAGTCCTTGAAGTCCTCCGCCTAGAAATGTCATTTTAACCATGTGATTACGGTATTGTGCACTGCCTACGTACTGACTAACCCAATTCATTACATAGAATATGCCAAATTGTAAAAAAAAATGTATAAATCAGTCACAAAAATATAGGTGGCACCACCCATCGGACTAATGGCATGCATAGCCTGAATAAAATTGAAAGTGAAAGTATCAGGCAGATGTTCATGATTCCATATAGCAACATGCACAGTATTCGAGCCGAGAGATCCCGTAGTGCAGACATGGTGTAAGTTCCATCCGTAATGAATCCAGTGTGTCCCAGACATACTGTAATTGGTCACTCATCAGTTACTCACAAGAAAGAACTGGAAAAACTTAAGAAGCTTGATCAGGATGATGACAATGAAACAGATCAGGGAGCACCGAGACAATCAGCTCATTGAGGATCATCAGAAACTACCCGTGTGTACTACAGAGTGTGTCTTTTGTGATTGTAAGAACAAGTGTATAAAAGGAACATCAACCGGAGAAACATTAATCCAGGCCGTTGATCTCCGTGCTGACAGGACACTCCGATCTGTTGCAGCTAAAAAAAAATGAGGCAAAGATGCTAGCAGTTGCCTCCCGGGACATAGTAGCAGCTGAGGCATGTTACCATACATCCTGTTACAAGAGGTACACCCGTGTGCGAGAACAGAACACTTTGAACGAGTCTGGGATGAAAAACGAGGATTATGCATACAAGAAAGCAGAGACTACCTCTTACCTACTCTTGTACAGGTGTATAATCTGAATGTTTGGTTAATTTAGCTCACAACAGACATGTCAAATGTCAAAAATAATATTGTTAGAACACATGCTCATTACGCGTGTAGAATCTGAATGTTTGGTTTATTTAGCTCAATCCAGAGCCAGCAGTAAAACTTTTATGGTCCTGCAGCCAGGCTGTGGAGGTAGCATCTCTGGTTCTGCTCAGCAGGAGGCAGAAGCCGTTAAGTCCTGGCTGCCCAAATTTCCTCTGAAAGTTACATCACTGTCCCCACTGAAGTTAAAGTCCAGTTACATTAATCTGTTTAAAGCAATCTAAATCTCTGAGAAATTCATAATATATTTATGTTCAATATCCAGTGAAGAAATCACTTATATACTTATTACACAATTAGACTTTATAATACTCAATTTTAAGGCTTTTTTATGACAACTGCATCATATTAGTACAAATTCCTATCATGTTTGGTCTTGTTATTCTCGGGGGAATCCAAGGAGTTGAATGGAGCATGTTTCATTTCCCTTGAAATTATGGTTCATCCTGTTTGAGAAACTCCTAAAATTGGTTAGATTTTACGCGAGCAATTACCCTAGTCTCCTCTCTCTGCTAGGAAGTCTATTACATTCCCAAATGGGGGGGAAACCCAGATTCGGCACTTTCTTCCTCTGCCTTGATCAGATGTATAGTTTTGAGGGCTTAAAGGCAAGAAAGGTCTCTTCTTTTTCAAGATATGCATGCTAAAGGTGAGTTCGGGAGAATCACATGCCGCCTCGCTCCGCCCGCCTGGGTCTGTGCGTAAGTAACAGATTTAGGTAGGCGGAGAGGGATTGCATCCGAGTTCTTCCTGGGCACGTGGCCTTCATTTTTCCAGGTATGAATTTGTTCTCTCTTTCTAAATTGTGTGTAACTGATAATTGGCTTAACGTTGATTTGTTTGATCCAAGTTTTTGCCTACCTGGTGATTAAATTATTGTTATTCCTTTTCCAGCTTGCGTGGTCTTCATAACTCTTAACACTAGTACATTCTTTCTAGCCTTGTTACGACCGGTATTTAGGGGGCGATTTCTTACCTTCCAGACTAGCTAGCTGATGCTTGTAAGTAGTTGTATGTCCTAAGTTGGATTGTAGATTACTTTCTACCCCTAAGGATTTTTGTATTACCGGTCTTGGAGATTGTATCTTAAAGAATACCCCTGGGCTGAGAAGCTGGTATTTGATTAATCACCTTAAGGGGCCCTTTGGAATACATAAACCTGGGATGTGATATGTTTATGCTCAGTGCTATTTTGTTTATGCCTCGATGCTACTATCATGCTACTATGCTACTATGGTAATTTCTTCCATCCTCTAGAACTATCACCGAACTAAGATTTGGCAGTGACGCTTATTTACCCTGGGAGCGTTTTGCTGAGTGACAATGGTTCTCGCAGACGAGTCTCTGATGGCGTAACTGCCTCGAGATTCATGCATGCTGTCCCCAAACTATCAATTCTAATTCTAATTTGGAGTCAGATATTTAACGAGGATGGAACTAAATTTGGTATTCTAAATTTATGGAGTAATATTATAATATTATGGAGTCGGATTAATTGTAACTGTTGTGCTTTGTGCCCTGTCTTTGGACGGAGAGAAATATCCATTATATTGTGATTCACACCAGCCAGGAAGTTGCTCAAATTAATGCCAGCCAAAATGAACACGTGAAACCTTCAGCCCTTTGCAATGTCCATCCTTGGAATTGTTTTGTGGGGTTCAACACAGGTATATTTGTGTCAACCTGTTTTCAAACCCACAAATCCTCCCGCTGTTAGAACTCACATTAAAGCTAGTGTCCCTGTTACAGGAAGGCGTAGATGAGATTCAACTTTCTACCAAAACTCATATCCGCAGGAAACTTGAGTCAGAATTTAGTGACACATTGTGCTCTTTCTCTGCTAGTGCCGCAAACCCTGTTTACGTTCGGCCAAATAACCTCTTGATAGACTCCATTGCTAGTGACTACATAGACTTGAAGGATAAACTTGATAGGTATAACCACAGTCACCAATGTGAAGAACTTATCGTTCAGGTTGCTCTGTTATTACGAGACAAAATCTCAGAATGTATACAGGAGCAGGCCTGGCCACCCAAACCTGAGGAGATGACTGCAGATTATGTTGAACTTCCAGATTGTCTTGTTAACTTCTTATCTACACTTCTTGGTGACAGTCGACTGGTTGTCACCTCTGATGAAGTAAAACGGCTGTCATTCTCCATCGGTCAGGATATCATTAGTGCGGTTACGAATGCCCGTGTTCTGACCCCAAAGCACCTGCTCCTTCCTTGGGCTATCAAGGCACTGACGGGCAATGTTGAGCTTATTAAAACATTGAATCGCCTAGGCTATGGGTGTTCCTAAACCAAATTACAGGAGATAGATACAGCTCTGTGCATTGAAAAGATGCAAGGCTATGCAGATGAAGACAAGCCTGCCCTTCCCTGCACATCTAGGCATTCCAACAGTGCTTGCCTTCGATAACATTGATAGACAGGAAGAAACACTAAGTGAAGGAGGTACGTCCCATTGTGTAAATGGTGTAGTTGTTCAACCTCAAGCTCGATCATGCGCACCAGAGAGAAAATCAAGTGTTGACAAAAAGGAGAAGAGGTATACATTGAAATTGCCAGAACAACAATTACCCATTTACATATCTGGCAAGAGGATTGGTCCCCCACCGTTGAAGCCTAACCTGTCCGTGCCCCTAGATGGCGCAACAGAGAGTGCAAGGCAAAAGAACTTCCTATGGATACTCACCAGACTGCATGACACTGTGAATCAAAGAGTCAGTTCTTGGACTGGATTCAACATTAGGATCAGAAACAATGTGCATGTGAAGCCTGACAAGGTTGGGTATTTGCCTACAATCAATGCACTGGCGACCGAGTTGTCGACTGTCCAAGAGATCCTTACTCAGTCAGTCTCCATTCAAGAACACCTAGGCGTAGACAAGGTTGCGGTTGTTATGGATCAGGCTCTGTATGCCAAGGCAACAGAGGTTGCCTGGAAGCAGCAACAAAGGTTTCAGAATGTCATCCTGATGATGGGTAATTTCCATATCATTTGTAACATGCTTTCAGTCATTGGAAAACTCTTCCGAGATGCAGGGCTAAGACCTTGCAGTTGAATCCGGAGTGATAGCTGAGGGTTCTATCAACAAAGTTCTGGATGGGAAACAGTGTAACAGGCGTTTGTCTCCATAGGCTGACCTACGAAGCAATGATGCGGCTAGTATGGAGGAGCTTTCTTGAATGGCTGGAGTCCGACCGCAGTGCAGACCTGAAATATTTAGATGAAACCTTGAGAGTCGTGATAGAACTACACAGTCATATATGTTCAGTTACTCTGGAGTCATCGATGGTCAACGAATCATGCTAACGGATCCTGCATCTGCTACGCTGTTACTTGGATGTTCTGCGACATGAGAGGGGGTGTTTAGCTAAGTTTTGGATGATATATCTTGACATGGTCGAGATTCTCTTAGGCCTGATCCGAGCAGATTGTGAAGGTGACTAGTACCATCATTTGGCAAGTATAAGGAACATACTTCCCTGGTGTTTTGCATTGGAAAAGATAAACTATGCGAGGTACCTGCCACTATATTTTGTGCAGATGACAAGGTTAGGGGAGACCTGTCCAGACCTACATGCTCACTTCATCAACGGTAGTTTCAGCGTTCAGCTTGGGAAGGCAAACCCATTTGGCAAAATTGCCATTGACTAAACTGTTGTAGAGACGGTGAACAAGGATACTCAAACTGCTGGTGGAACGAAAGGTTTCAGTCTGAAACATAGTGCTCTAAACCGCTTTAACTTGACAGCTGAACGTAGAGCTGAGGCTGTGAGACAGCTACGCGACCTTGTTTCAGTATTGGAGCAAAGTCAGCATGGACTTAGCCATGCCGACTTACAACCAGTAAGAGTGAAGAAGGATGAAGCTAATGTGATGTCTATCGTCAATTTGCTAGAAAACAACTGGATAAATCCATTTTCCAATCAAACATCGGACCTTGCATGTCTGTCGACTGGCACCGCAGCCACATCAGCAATAATTGAGGACATGCTAAAGGCTCACAGTAAGGGGAAAAAGCACTGAAAGCTTATATGGCCACACTGGAGAACGGGTCAGGATTTTTTGATCCAATCGAGAAACTGAAATTACAAACATTCAGTGCTTTACAGTGTTATGGCCCCAATCAATTATTACATTTACGACAGCAAGGGATGACAGACAAAATTTTAAAACTCAAACAGATTTAATTAAACAAAGACCAACACTAACCTTCAATTTATACTACTGACCAAGATTGATAATATACAAGAAAAAAAATATTTACAGTCCATTGAGATGGGGTACACTCCATCTGCAGTGGGTAGGTTAAGTCCTTCTACCCACTGCACACTTTCGTACTCTTTTATAATAATGGCCACCAGGTGGCAACCGCAAGTCGACGATGACTGAGGAATAATCAGCGCCGAGCTTACAAATGCGTCGCCAGCAGCAGACGGAATAGCGGAAGCAACATGAAAACGGTAAACAATCCGCGATGATCATGGCAGAAAATACTCCCAAAAAAAGGATATACCATTGTGCCGAAGGGCTTCCATGCTTCTGTGTAGTATGTCAGTGCGATATAAGATTAGGAAATACGTTCGCACGTGGAAGACGATGTGTGACATCGCCAGCAAACGGTCATTTGCGACAAGTTTTTACATGGGTGGACACAGACTTGGACGAGTTCTGGCCATAGATATATATAGAACACTAGATTACTGATAGGGTATGCTCAAATGAGGCATCTGTTCTGCAAGCCTATACACCCGGAAGTAAAATTCGCTCATAGACTCCCATTCATTTTCGCGTACTTTAAAATTACATTTTTAAAAACACTTGCGTGCGAGTCGGTTTTTTTTTTTTGGTATCGCTGTGCAGAGCAACATTTTGTCTCCCTAAATATGTCCTTTTCGGAGGATGGAAAGCGGCATACTTTCTAAAGCGAAGATCGAAATGTTATTCGGTGTTAACATTAAAATACAGCAGAGAAATGACTCGACCGAGGCTTTTACCTCTAATTAGATAATTGCTTGGAAGTTATCGCCATTAAAAGAAATGGCAATGAATGTCCGTTTACGTTATCAATTACAAGTAGCTAGCAAGCTTGTTAGCCACCTTTTTAATTTTATTTACCACTAAGTCAATGTAGTCCCCGTGACGCCAAGGCAGCTCGTGGTGACCGTTGTCAATCGCGTGCGTTCGCTTTCAGTCAGCGGTCAGTTCAAGTCAATGGGACGGCTAATTAGCTAGCTAGCACGAAACGCGATTTTTTCTATTAAAGTGACTACTTTGCGTTTATATGTTAACTTACGCATGAAACATTTTAATACAGCTCTTCAAATAAATATTGCTGCAAAAGGCATCCGCGCATCTCGGCATTTTCTCTCTTATATCGACTTATTTGAAATTGGCCTCATTGGAAACCATTTTAATGAAGAGGTTGGGTGTATCAATATTGTGGCCGGGTGCTACACTTTGGATAATGTAAATACGACGACATCAGCAATCTAGTGTTCTAAATATATATATATCTATGGTTCTGGCAGTTCGTGTTGCCACTAAAATGCGAGATTTACATCTGCTGCAGGTGTCATAATCAGTTGATGAGATTTGATAAAACCCGTAGCAGATACATGAGGCAAGAGAGTGATTACAAGCACGAATTGTTGGTCTCACAGCTAAGGGACTTCAAACAGAATCACATTGGCTGGAAGCGCAACATACCACGTCAGGGCCTCACGTGGGTCGCCCGGAGCCAATGACGAAAGATGTTATAGATTCTGAATTTTAAGGCAAGATTAGTGCGCTGATTGGATGGTTGTGATCATGTGACCTAGTGGCCATTATTATGAAATAGTACGAAAGCGTGCAGTGGGTAGAAGGACTTAACCTACCCACTGCAGATGGAGTGTAGAAATGGGGTTGCTTGATGATGTTCCGGGTGAGGAAAATGCTCCAACACAGTCAAAAATCCACAAAAAGCTTCACAGGTCTTGAAAAGAGTGATAGGTCTGGTCAAATGTATCCTTCTCCTTGCCTTTCTCCCACTACTTTACTCTCTCTCTTACTCTCTTTATTTTCCTCCTTATATACTGTTTTGCAGACCCCTCCCACCTTTAAGACTTTTTTTTAATTCTCTGGGACTTTCCGTCTCAGACATACGCAGAACATGCCCAAACCTAGCTCCAGTCTGGGCTGAACAAAGAAAGGCCATCTAGTGGCTTCTTTTCGCGTTACACCTCCATTCCAAAAGGGAAAATTTTTCTTTTCAATACAAAAATGGTTACGTAGACACTTGTGTGTATATACACATAATACAATATGCTTATAAACATGTGATATATACTCATACTCAAACACGGGATAAGCAATCAGCAATTACATTGTCAGTACCCTTTACATGCTTAATTTCCAAGTCAAACTAAAATCAAACTCCAATTCAACAATCTCTGATTCTAGTTTTTCATCTTACTCAAAAACATTAACAGATTGTGGTCAGTGTACACAATCATTGGCTTTTGCCCTGTACAAACATAAACCTCAAAGTGTTGTAAGGATAGAACCAGAGCCAACAGCTCCTTCTCTATTGTGAAATAGTTCTTTTGGTGGTGATTGAACTTCCTTGAGAAGTATGCCACAGGATGCTCAATGTCATCAGAGTCACTTCTCTGTAGGAGCACAGATCCACAAGCTTGGTAGCTAGCATCGACCGCAAGGGAGAACGGTTTGTTGAAGTCAGGAGATTTGAGCACGGGGAAGTGACACAGCAGAGACTTCAGGTGATCGAAGGCTCTCTGTCATGCTTCATCCCAAGTGAACTTCATGCCTTTCTTCAGTTGGTTAGAGAGATTGAGAACAATCTCAGCAAAGTTCTTGCAGAACTTGCGTTAGTACCCGATCATTCCAAGGAAGCGGCGCAAAGCTTTTTTGTTGTGAGGAACTGGAAAGTCCATGATGGCTTGGACTTTAGCATTTATGGGTGCCACCTTACCCTGGCCTATGACGTAGCCAAGATAGGTGACAGTAGCACAACCAAAGTCACTCTTGTTCAGGTTCACAGTCAGGTTAGCCTGGGTCAGGCGCTGGAACAACGTCTCTACATCTTTCAGATGTTCTTCCCAGGAGTCACTCCATGTGATCAAGTCGTTGATGTATGCACCCGTGTGTGGCAATCCGGCGATTCTATACTGTAACTTTGGAACGTGGCTGGGGCATTTTTCATGCCAAAGGGTAGGACTTTATACTGGTATAACCCAGATGGTGTGGCAAAAGCAGAGATGCTCTTGGCCCTCTCAGTTAAAGGCACACACCAATAACCCTTCAATAAATCAATCTTGGTCAGAAACTTTGCTTGCCCTACTCTATCGATACAATCATCAATCCTAGGTATTGGAGACACATCAGTACTAGTTACAGCATTAACTTTGCGATAATCTGTAGAGAATCTAGTACTTCCATCAGGTTTTGGAACTAGCACACAGGGTGAATCCCAATCTGACTTAGAGGGTCTGATAATATTATGTTCTAACATGTACTCAACCTCTTTCTCAGCAATCTTTCTCTTTTCAGGATTCATCTGGTGTGGATGCTGTTTTATTGGTTTGGCATCACCAACATCTACATCATGAGAGGCTAGAGAAACCCTCTTTGGAACATCAGGAAACAGATCCTCATATTTCTTGATCAACCTCTCAAACTGATTTTTCTGTGAGGTTTTTAAGTGCTGGAGTTTTACATCAAGATTTTGCAACACTTCAGAATTTGACCATTTACATGAAAGAACTTCAGCTCTAATTCTAAGTTCATCATCTTGAAACTCCCCCTCATCTTCACAAGTCTCGGCCATAGGAGGATCTGCAATGACAGCTGCAACCCTAGCATTCCTATCATGATAAGGCTTCAGCATGTTAATGTGACACAACTGTTTTGGCTTTCTCCTACCTGGAGTCTTCACAATGTAATTGAGATCATTGAGTTTTGTCAGAATTTCATAAGGACCATGACATCTAGCCTGCAATGGATTGAACTGCAAGGGAAACAACACAAGGACCTTGTCACCTGGATTAAACTCACGGCTTCTAGCCTTATGATCATGCCAAGTTTTAATTTTTCCCTGACTTGATTTCAAGTTCTCTTTAGCTAGGTCACTAGGTGCACACAGTCTTTCTTTGAACTTGCTAACATAGTCTTACAGACTGATGTGCGGCTCTTCCTCTTGCCATTGTTCACTCAATAATAGCAAAGGTCCTCTCACTTCATGACCAAACACTAGCTCAAATGGACTGAATCCAGTAGACTCCTGCACTGCTTCTCTAGCTGCAAACAACAGCAAATGAACATCTTCATCCCAGTCTTTCTCTTGATCATAACAGTAAGTCCTCATCATTGTCTTGAGAGTGGAATGAAACCGCTCTAAGGCACCCTGACTCTCTTGATGATAGGCACTAGAAAGAATCTGCTTCACACCTAGTTCATACACAACCTGCTGGAACAATCGGGAAGTGAATCGCTACCTTAGTCTGACTGAATTTCCCTGGGAAGCCCAAACAACGTGAAGAACTTTATCAAAGCCTTCGAGATTGCAGTTGCCTTGATGTTGCGAAGAGGTATGGCTTCAGGGAATCTGGTAGATGCACACATGATTATCAACAAGTACTGATTTCCAGATCTAGTCTTGGGTAGTGGACCAACACAATCAACTATAACCTGAGTGAAGGGCTCCCCAAATGCTGGGATAGACTGCAATGGAGCTACAGGTGAGTCTAACTGGTGTTTTCCAACTACATTACAAGTGTGACAGGTTTTGCAAAAGTTGGAAACATCTTTCCGAAGCCCAGGCCAGAAGATGTGTTTCATGATCTTATCAGCAGTCGTGTTAACACCAAGATGACCTCCTAAAGGTAAACTATGAGCCATTGTTAAGATCTCATTCCTGTAGACCTTCGGAACTACAATTTGCTTGACCACTGCCTAATCTGCATTGGCAGGGATTTCAGGAGGGCACTACTTCCGCATCAGCACTCCATCCTTGAGATAATACCCAACTGGAACTGCATCTATTTCTTTATCAGGAAGGGCTTATGTACATAAATTTCAGGATCATTAGTTTGCTCCTGAATCAACTGCTTTCTGGACAGAGACAAGTCTCCAGACACATCAGAATCACAAGACCCATCTGGCTGGCTGAACAGAGAACTGATAAAAGTATCTGATAAGTCCTCAAACGGAGAAACCATAGTAGGCCGAACAGAGTCATGAGGCGAACCACCTGAGTCATGACTATTCAATGTGCTGGACGGGACCACATCATCATCTTCTTGAGCCTTTTTGGCCATAGCATGAGTCACTGCACAGAAAGGATACAGAGATGGGTCTTCATCGCCATCTCCAGTGTTCGGCTGTGAAGATGAACAGGGGGAACTACATTGCCCCCTGCCAGGTCATTGCATAGCAACAGAGAAACACCCTTGATAGGTAGACTTGACATAAGTCCCACCTTTACCTGTCCTGTAACTAAATCTGACTTCAAGAATACAGAGCGCAGGGGTACAGATACAGTTCTCCCTTCAATACCTTGTACAAGTATGAAATCCTCAGAAGCGGTCTCATCACGTAACTCCAAGGAGTCCATCAACAAAAGTGACTGAGAAGCTCCGGTATCCCTTAGGATATATATGGGGACAGGAGTAGAATGCTCATTCAGAGCTACAAATCCCTCTGACACAAATGGAAGAAATTCCTCCCTCACAAAGTCAGCAGTATCAGACTTCTTAGCCCCGCAAGGAGCAGGCAATTTAGCAGATTGGTCATCTACTACAGGGGTTTCTAACCTTGTCTTCACAAAGGCATTTGGTTTGGTATCCTTTTGTTTTTCTTTCTTAGCTTTAAGGAACCAACAGTTAGTTGTAACATGACCAGATTTCTTGCAATAACTGCAAACTACACCACTTTTGTCACTGTCAGCTTTCACACTTTGATCAGACCTGTGACTGGATTTCTGAGCACCATCACCACATTTGTCTTTGGTTTTGGGTGAGGAATCTTGGGTATCACCATTACGTTTTTTCTGAAATTGGGACCATCTATTGTTACTGCTAGACTGAAATTCGGACTTATGTGTGAGAACATATTCATCTGCAAATTTGGCAGCTGACAGCGAATTCAGGGCTTGCTTCTCATTCAGGTAGGTCTTAATATCATCCTTAACACAGTTCTTGAATTCTTCAACTAACACCATCTCTTTTAGTGAGTTGAAATCATCCTTGACCTCCATAGAAGTACACCAGCGCTCAAAGCAAACCTTCTTCTCATTAGCAAATTCCACATATGTCTGATTGTCAGATTTCTTCAAACCTCTGAATTTCTGTCGGCAAGTCTCTGGAACCAACTCATAAGCTCTCAAAATAACCTTTTTGACAACCTCATAATCAGAGGAATCATCTGCAGACAAAGCCGAATAGGCTTGTTGAGCTTTACCCTTGAGGACAGTTTGTAACATCAGAGGCCAGTGTTCCTTTGGCCACTGACAACTCTTGGCTACCTTTTCAAAGCTCTGGAAATAATTATCAACGTCTTTCTCCAAGAATGGAGGCACCAGTTTTACCTCCTGGCTAGCACAAAATTTATTTTCAACGTCTATTTTTATTTTTAGCTGCTCCATTTGGAGCCTTTCTTCTCTCTCGAATTTCTGTAAATTTAAATCTCTCTGTCTTGCTAATTTTTCTAACTCAATTTCTCTTTGTTTTTCTTTTTCTGCCCTCTCAAATTCTCTTTGTTTTCTTTTCCTCCCTTTCTTTCTCTCTTTCTGCCCTCTCAAATGCTCTTTCCTCTCTTTTAATCTCTAGCATTTTTAATTTCCATTTCTATATTTGGATTTTCCACTAGAAACTGTTCCAGATCTCCTGGTGCAAACACATTTTCATCAATGTAATATTCAACAATCTCTCTAGCCAGCCTTGCCTTTCGCATGGCTGGTTTTACATCTGTCAGCTCTAAATGTCTGCATATTTCTAGCAGTTCTGTCTTTTTAAAAGACTTCAAAACCTCTACGGTTGGTGATGCCAAGAAATCATCCATTGCTGTTGATCTGTCAATATATATTTAGGAAAATGAAAAAAACTATTTCACAATTTGAAATTTTAGATTTTCAATAAATGACTCACCCAATGGTCTATCCCGGACTTGAGCCCCCAATTTGTTATGGCCCCAATTTCTTATGACATTCACGACAGCAAGGGATGACAGACAAAATTTTAAAACTCAAACAGATTTAATTAAACAAAAACCAACACTAACTTACAATTTATACTACTGACCAAGATTGATAATATACAAGAAAAAAAAAATATGTACAGTCCCTTGAGATGGGGTTGCTTAGTGATGTTCCGGGTGAGGAAAATGCACCAACACAGGCAAAAATCCACAAAAAGCTTCACAGGTCTTGAAAAGAGTGACAAGTCTGGTCAAATGTATCCTTCTCCTTGCAATTTCTCCTACTACTTTACTCTCTCAATTTTCCTCCTTATATACTCTTTTGCAGACCCTTCCCACCGTTTAAGACTTTTTTTTTTAATTCTCTGGGACTTTCCGTGTCAGACATGCCCAGGACATGCCCAAACCTCGCTTCAGTCTGGGCTTAACAAAAAAAGGTAAAAAAAAAAAATACCATCTAGTGGCTTCTTTTCACATTACAACAGAAAACCAATGCTGTCAAAGCTGGTGCCAACTAAGAGATTATTTTGAAAGCAGATAATAGGGTCTTTGGACAAATGCTTTTGATAGCCCCGAACAGAAAGTTGGATATGAAAGAAGTCCTTTGATATCCCCTCCGTGCAAAACCCTGAGCCTTAACAAATCCAGATGGAACACTGGAGAAGGAAGTTGCGAATGTTGAGGCACCGACTGGCTCACGGGCAACAGTGGTTGATGCAATGGGAATCGTGCAAACGACTCACGGAGAGAACCTGACCTTTGATGAACTGTCCGACTCGGTTCTGAATAAAGTTCTCCATGAAGGTTGGGGAAGCGAACGAATTGATGTTGTTTTCGACATGTACCGTGATCAGTCCATCAAAACTGCTGAGAGGGGTAAACCGTGGTTCTCAACATGGGAATGTGTTCAGGCAGATTAGACTAGGGCATCAAATCAAAAATTGGAAAAGGATCCTGGCGAGCACAGAAAGCAAGGCCAAAGTCACTGTGTTCCTTGCAGAGATCTGGAAGGAAGATAACAGGAGGGAAAAACTTGGCAAGGTTGTACTCATGGTAACCTCGGGTGAAAGATGTTTCCAGATTACAAAGGACGACGTGGTGGAGATTGTCGGACTCGGGTCAACGCAGGAAGAAGCAGATACACGGATGATGATCCACGTGAAGCATGCTGCTGCAGTTTTCTGAAAGGTTGTAGTGATTTAGGAAGTCACTGATGTGTTCATGATACTCCTCTCCCTTCACTCACAAATGGGTACTCATGTTGTTTTTAGAAAGGGTAAGAAAAATGCTGTGAGACTCATATATGTATCACGGCTAGGAACAGTTCTTGGAAAGGACGTGTGCAATTCTTTGATTGGTGTCCACACATTTACGGGATGCGACTCAGTTAGCTCATTTTCTGGACAAGGCAAAGTCAAAGCTGTGAATCTCGTCATTAAGAATGAGATCTACTGAGAAATGTTCACAGCCTTTGGGCAGCAATGGCAAGTGACGGACGACATGTTCCACATCATACAGGCATTCACATGCAGCATGTATCGTTTAAATACGAAGATAAAAGAGGTCAATACACTCAGCTACGAGATGTTCCAGTCAAGGAAAGGGGATATTTCATCAGGAGCGCTGCCCCCATGTGAAGATGCATTACGAAAGCATACGAATCAGGCAAATTACCTAGCAGCCATCTGGAGAAGAAGTCTCGAGAATTCACTGATGGTACCCTGTCCAACTGATGGACAGGAATGGAGTGTAACAGAGGGAATTTGCTGGCTCACAGGAGCACCTGCTCCAGAGGTTGTCCTTGAGCTGATGTCCTGCAAATGTCCACAGCGTTGTGATGAAAACTGTCCATGCGTGGCGAATGGATTCCGTTGTACCCCAGCTTGCAAATTGATGAACTGCGCCAACATGAAAGAGGAGGATGAGGACGAATCGGACAGTAGGCCTGTGATGGATGACAGTGACAGTGACGAAGAGTAAATCTTTGACATGGAGAATATGAGACTATTGGGTTCTGGTAAACCACAGGCCCCATGAAAGAAATATGCGGCCATGCACTTCCATCTGGGTTTCCTATAACAGGTCACAATAATTATTGCACTTATTCCACATTTCAGTTTTAAAAGGTTTTGTAGTTGTAGGCCCCTACGCTGTGTTCAGAATACTCCAATTTGCCGAAAAATGCTTAAGATGAGCATGTTAAAAAAATGGATGATTGGATCAAATAAAATCCGAATAATATAATACTTGTTGTAGATGCCCAAGACATCCCTCTAACTAACCCTAGTCATAGTTTGGCCATTATTGATCTTGTTAGGCCATGGGAGAAAATGCAAAAATGTCATTTTTTCCAGAATATTTTGCAAATTTGAGACAGATAGCATTATTTAAACAACATGAATCATACATCATTAGCTGCAGAATGTTGTTAGGAACAATTTGAGCCTACTCTGACATTGCTAGGTTACTTCTGTGCCGAGTTACGGAAGATTTCCTGACACCCTATATTTCGCGAAAAACCGGGCAGCTGTGATTGAAGATGGCTGCCAAAATGGCATTTGGCAAAGTGATTTGAAAGTCCATCAGCCATTTCTAGACCCCTCAGACATCAGGCTAACCAAAATGCATGGCCAAATCTGTTCACCAATTTGGTAATGAAATTCGGTCTGGCACATGGACTACTTTGAGAACAATGTGCTCATGTCTACTGTCTGACTACTGCATGTAAGCAGCACTTTTTGTGACCTAAGTTCAGTTAATATCTTTGTTAAACCAAGCTATCTCCTGTTTCTGTTTAAACATTCTGTGTATTAAGATTTTTGTATGTTGTATGTATTAGCTAGCCACTATTTCTTGTGTTTTAGCTTGCAGCTATTTCTTTTGTTTTAGCTAGGAGCTATTTCTTGTGTGTTAAGATGTTGATGTTGATTTTGTCTCCCATGTTAACTGAGCGATGTGCAATTTTTTATAGGAGATTTTCTATCTCCTTTTAGGACATGCTCTCTCAGGAATCTTTCCCCTAAACTAAACCAGTACTTTTAACATGTTAAACAGTAGTTTTAATGAGTAGCTCAGCAGTTTTAATGCCTACCCGCAGTAATGTTTGGCTCAGAACAGAGAAATTTGTGGCTTGTGACAGAAAACAAAAAATTCTAGTAGTCAGTGTGCAGATGTGGCCGTCTTGGCCTTAATGCTTCACCACATTTTGCAGAGATAGTGTGATTCTGCTTACATACAGACAGAAAATCACAGAGGTGAAAGTATGTCCTTTATCCCTGCAGGAATGGCAAGGGTAGAAACGGTGATAATGCAACACTTTTCTCACAGTTAAAGCCATTATGACATTATGAGTGGCATCAGTTTGGGCTCATAAAGCAATAAATTGTCATGTTATTACATTATACACAAAGACATTATTACGTTATGCACTCATGATTTCAATACATCATGAGCCATTATTACATTATGAGTTGCTACAAAGAAGAAGCCAGAAACTTCGAGAAAGCGCTAGTCTATTTCATCACCAACAGGTGGTATTGCATCAGATCATGTTTTGCTGCAGACATACCACCAGGGGGTGCCAAATGATGAACAAAATAAACAAATAGCTGACCAGCAAAGCAGCACATATCTAACAAATCTCCATTTACAAATGATATACAATGCTTTACATAAAACACTCATACATAACACCTTGGACGCAATTTATCATAGCACACTGCGCTTCATCACCGGTGATGGTTTCCGAACTCATCTCGGCTTTATATGGTTCAGTAGGGTGGTTTTCCCTTCACTATAGATGGAAGCTACATTGCATTTTATGCATTTATAGAGCATTGCTAGGCAAACTTCCTTCCTACCTTACTAGGCTTTTGTCCATTAAATTCACAAGTCGGCATATTCAATCAAAAGAGTGGATTATTTCAGAGGCACCCAGGACTAGAATAAGTCTGGGCTGTACCAGTTTCATTGCATTTTCAGCTTGTATGTGGAATAATTGTTAGGATATGATGAAGCTAGATTGCCTTATCCCATTTGAGTCCTACAAGAAATTAGTTTTGGGTATGTTACTGAAAGAGGCCCGATGTGCTTGCTTTTATTTTTAATATGCGTCATTATTCTCTGTCCTATAGCCGTATATGTTTTTATTGATAATCATCTTCTATTTCATTTTGAAAAAAAAATGTTTTGCCTTTTATCTGCACTTGCTGTATGTGAATTTTGAGTCAATTTAACTGTTTTGTTTGTCGCTAAATTCCCATTGCAAATGTCTCTTTTGTAATCAGGGCTCCCCTGCAAAAGAGACCTCGGTCTAAGTGGGACATCCCTTCAAAAGTGACTATGGGTAGAATGAATGGGAACTTTTACTTCTGACACCAGTGTGACGTAATCACCGTAGTACTTTATGCGTTGAAAATTGTCCAACACCTTGGCAGATTTGTTGGCTTATTCTGGTGAGACTGTGTTAATTAGTCAACGACTTTAATGTCTACTTAGTTATGGTTACCTAGATATCAAGTTGTGCAACTAGTGGCAATTTATGTCTGTAGACAAGCATGTTTGGCTAATATTTGTACAGGTAATCAGCATCGTTAATGCATTACTGACCTAGCTACATTTCTAATTCACGCCTCCTTGCTAATCAAACACTATTTCAGTTGATAAATCATTGTTGTTCTTGTTATAGTGATTTATCTGCACAAAATATCTAGATGAACTAGGAAACTAACGGTTACCCAGCTAGCTTTGCCAGTGAGCCAGTTTGGTGGCTTTGTTAGTTAGCTTACATTATATTCAGTGTAAGTAAATGCCAGCTAGCTTGCTAATTCTTATGGTTAAGTGCTTGCCAAGTAGAAAAATAATGGCTGTTCCCTTTTTTCTATTAACTTGTATACAGCAAATATAGCTAGCTAGCCAGGCTAGTGAACTAGCTAGTTAACTATTTCAGTACCTTCGCTAGTTAAATTTGTTGCATAAATACTAGCTAGCTGATGAAATATTTGTGAGCAACTGCAAACCAATTATTTGCAGTTTTCTGTTCATTTATGTGCTCCAAATGTAACAAGCTGGCTAGCTAGGTAGTTCACTTAGCTACTCATATTTTGTGCAAATAAATGCTAGATAGCTAGCAAAATAGCCAAATAATAACCATTCACTGTTATCTATTGATTTAAGGGCATCACATGTAGTTAGCTAGATAATAGTAGCCGCCGAGTAATACCTTTGCTTGGTCGCAGATGTATTGGTTTCCCAGAGATGATCTATGGCAATAAAGGTCACTAGTCGGCTTCTGTCAAGTCACGTTGTGACTGGTTGCCAAATTGAGGTACCTCATTGGCTGAAACAAATGAGTCACGCTAACACACGCAAACTCAGTCACGCTACTAGTGTGTTTGTGTATTGGATATGTAGTTTGCAAAAGTGGACTACGAACTGGACTACAAATGCAAAAGTATAACTTTGTCGACAATAAACAATGAATATTGATGTGATGACTTCCATCGGTATATCCTGTTGGCTAATCTCGGAGCAAGCTGGCGAATAAAATTTATTTTAATTTGAGCAAGGCCAAGAAGAGTTCAAACTACTGGTAAATTTTAATTGAGATTTTAGCTTCATCACCAAAAGCTAAGTAGCTGAGATGTGGTCATCTCAGTACTCCATGACCAGACTCATCTGATTTTGCTACCGGCTATTCGGCTCACATCATCAAAAAATGAGCACGTGCATTTGTTGACTCATGCGTGATCCGTGACATCGAGGGTGAAAGATGAAATTTACATGGAGTCCCAGCCTAAAGGGAAACCCTGAAGGAGCTGTATCATGACAACTTTGCAAAGCAGAACTTTGAAAACGATTCCATCCACAAGAAATCAGCTTAAGTCAATGCACCCAACTGCAAGTCAAAACCAGATTCCATCGTTGTTTATCTGACTTTGTTTTGTATTGTATTTTTATATTTTAGTTACTCAGGCTTGCGGCATTTTATACTGCGGAGTTTATATGGAAATTTGGGGAGCCTCTCTACAGAAACAACTGGCTGCTTTGCAAGGACATCCTTGCATACTTAGTCATTTTGAAAGTCCAATAAGAATTGACAATAAAAATATATTTGCTCTGAACAAAGCATCATGTACTGTTAGCTGCTATGCTGTTGTTAGTATCTAGTTTAATCGTTCTCAGGCTAGTTTTACAAGATTAGATTGCAGGTCACCTTAGGTGCCTATAGAAATTAATGGTAAAAAGCTCTTAACTCTGAACATGGCTCAATGTAATTGTTTCTTTAGTTTATCAATAATGCCAGAAAGTAAACATATTTTAATTTTGCTGGATACAGAACTCAGTCCTTTGCGTAGAACTTGACATTGGGAGGACCGTTGTCACTGACATGTCACTTACATGTCACTGACTGTAAGTACCAGGAGAGTCTTGGAAAATGCTGTGATTGTGTTTTATTTCCCCCGTCTACAGGTCTGTCAGAAACTCACTCCCTCATTGGTACCTACACTGCTGTGAATGCTGATGTGTTCACTGCTGTTCTGTGGCTTGATGGTGAAGAGGTCGACTCCTACAGCAGCAGTGGCTCAGTCAGACTGCCCCGTCGAATGTGGATGAGAGAAGTGGACGGCCGTTACCTGTGGACGGCTGTGAAAAACGTCAATATGATTCAGTGGGACAGAGGCAGAACTGACATCCTCAAAAGTAATGAAAGGCTAAAAACATCTGGTAGGGGAATGCCTGTATATTTAAGTATTTTTAATAATCAGCATTCTGGATTTCTATTGTTTCAGTTACCAGCAGTGATATTTGTATCAATCTTTGAATGTTCAGTGAAGAGCATTCCAGTTGCATACATGACATTTCACTGTAAAGGGTTATTTCAATTAATTTTTTCCTATCTGTACCTGTGTTTAAAGGACTCTGAAACAATCATGCTGTACAATCAGTGAGGCAGCGACAGCATTTCCTACATCTGTGTGTTCCAGGTGCTGCTGTCCTACAGGGGAGATTCGGCTGTGAGATCGAGAGGAGCCCTGACTCTGATATAAGGGTCACAGGGACCTTTGCCCAGTATGGACTTAATGGAGAAGATTTCCTGTCCTTCAGCCTCATCAGGCATGAATGGGAGGCTTCAGCAGAGTCTGCTGTTCCCATTAAAAGAGAGTGGAACAGGGACCAGGACATCATCCTGGACACTACGGAGTACATGGAGAACACCTGTGTGATTCAGCTGCTGGAGAGCCTGTCCTTTAATGCAAAGGAGATTGAAATTAAATGTTAGTAGTTTGTACTATAGTTTTATCATAGAAAAATTACCTTCAGCAATGTGGTAAAATAGAATATCCCAATACCATGACATGTTAACAATGTATGGGGGAATATCAAAATTATTTCTCCTCATAGGCATCTCAATTTTTTAAAGTGCACTTTTATGAAATTTGTCAATGATGCTGTATTTTCCAGAGCAGTGCTCATATTTCAGATTGAAGTACACTTGTAAATCGTGGTACGTAGTACGTATTTTAAAATTCCAGATAATGATGCCCTTACTTGTGTTTGTGTACAAACTCTGCCTTTTCCTTTTCCCATCTCAGCATCACCCATGGTAGCAGTATTCGCCAAGAGATCCAGCAACACCACAAAAGTTACTCTGACCTGCCTAGTTACAGGATTTCGCAGCAGAAACACAACAGTAGAGGTGTATCGGGATGAAGACGTCTTGACTGAAGAGGACGGCCTCTCTTCCTCTGGGGTCAGACCAAACGGCGACGGGACCTGGCAGCTGAGAATGAGTTTGGACGTCTCCACCAGCACCACAGCTTCATACAGCTGTGAAGCACATTCTGGAAGCCAGAGGATGTTGGCCAAATGGGGTATAACTCCCTGATATAACCTTTTATCATTAATGATGATTTTGAAATCCAAATTGAATTATTATTGTGGGAAAAGAAATAGTCATAATTATCCAAGAGGGTGGTGTGAAGTACCAGTGTTACTGTTAAACCGTAATTTTGTTGAATAATTTTGCCTTTACAGATGGGTTGATATGGAACATGCCTGAATCAGGACAAGACTCTAACATGAGACGTCATTACTGGACACTCGCAGTACCTCTTGTATTGCTTATTTGCCTCTTAGGAGTTTACAGATGTGGTAAAAGGTGAGAAAAAGCAGACACCAACACTAAAGGAACACTAACATTGCCTCATACATTTAGGCGTATTGTGGGATAATTGTAGCATTTGAATCCAATTTTGTAGATTATAGGAGAGAAGGCATGGAGGGAACTCAAGAGGGCTGATTCTGAAATGTATATAGAGTCCAAAAAAGAGTAAATATTCTAGAGAGTTCAATAAACTGACAGTATTGTATAACTGAGTCAGTGAGGGGTTGGTATTAATGGGCACTTGCGGTTTCTGTATAAAGTTTTTGTCCAATTTCTTTTCCTTTTAGGCAACAAAAACTCCAGATACCTCCACATGATGTTGATGTGGAGGCACAGGTCAGACCAAATAAAATTACCTGAGGAGTTTCATCTTGATGCTTCAAGACAGTGACAATTACAGGGAGCCATCAGCTGTGTTTCTCAACCCTGATTCTGGGGGTCCACTGTGTGGTCTGTGTCTTTCCCTGACATTGACACAGAGCTGTTTTTTTCATGAGCTACTAATACTTCATGATTAGCCTGTATAACATATTCTGACAACGAACTTTACCCACTGAACACCATTCAGTATTGTAAGAAAAAAAGAAGGTACGATTCCAATCTTGGTTTAAAAAATGGTGTTTATTTGCAGTAAAAACAGCAGTGATCAGAAATACGAGTAACATACTCTGGGTTCAGCGGATTCAAAGTGAACCCCGAACAATGGAAAGGCTTTACCATCTATACCATACAACATGCATATGTATATGAAGTAAAGGGGATTTTTCTTGACCTCAATGTATAATAATGAGGCGCATCATGATTAACAAATGGTCAGAAGAGCACAGTCTGCTCAGCAGTGTAGGCGTTTGGGTTCTAATTAAATTTAAATGGTCTCAGTTTGGCTTGGATAGCTCTCAGTATGTCTCCTCCAATAGCTGATGGCCGTCGTTGGCTTTTCTTGTCACCAGGTGTTACCCTGAGGCCAGGGTGTGGGGCTTCCCTTTGATACCATGAGGAGATTACCATTTCAGAGCATGTGGCGGATCCATGCTTGTTTTTTACTGGGGCAAATTAGATTATGAGTCTCTCGCTCTCCAGCAGAATGATTCACAATTCCTTACAGTATAACTGCAGGGGGAGCCTCTATAGCACAGCTCACTGGGCCTCTAGTGACACTGATCCCTCCAGAAGTGCAGCTTCTCTTGGTGGAATCTGCTACCACCCCGTCCACACGCTCCCCAAAGGCAGAGCCTCTCTCTCTGCATCCTGTCATCACTGTTGGCCTATCAGCTAATGGTCATGCCTTACCACATACTGTGCTATGGACCTTCCAGAAAAGCCTTAATACCTACAGTCATGGGCCTTTATATGTTGGGCTCACCCAGTGCAGAGGGGCCCAGAACCAGCGGTGCTGTTTGTATTATTCAGGGAGCAGCCTGAGGCCTCTTGGTGTCCCCTGCCAGTCACCATCATTTAATCCCAGGGCTCAAAGTTAAGGGGGAATGTCATGGTAGGAGGAGGGGTGGGTCTATTAGGGAGAACAGTTAGTGCCACATGCAGCTAAAACTACTGCTGTCAGTCATCATAATAACCTCAGCTGTGACCCAATGACACACTGATGTGCTCACACAGACATGGACTTTGACTGTTACACAAATGTAAATCCTGGATCTTTCTACCTTTCTGTCTGTCTTTCTTTATTTTTGTGTGTCTTTAAGTTTAATGTTGTCTGTGTTCCAGTGATGGGTCTCATTTTGTGCTGCCTGCTTAGCCTTTTCTCTTTGATTTTGTTTCATTTCTGTTGCATCAAAAGTTTCAGTTTGTTAAAGATGGTAAACTAGTTATTTGTTTGTTGCTTGTCTGTTCAGCATGAAATTGGTGGCCAACCCAAGTAATGTGTCACACAGTGTAAAATACTTTATCAAGTGCGCAGGTTTGTTGGAGACCAACAAAGTTTTAGTTTAAGTTGTATTTTTTTAATGATTTGTATTATTTTTAAGTCATAGTATTTCATCTGATGGAATTTATTGTCCCCCGCCGCGCGGAAACGTGCGAAGCGGCGGGACATAGTATTCACGACCGTCCATATGTCTGTCCGTACGTCCGTACGTCCCGAATCCTTGTCAGTGAGATATCTCAAGATCGAATTGACGGATTTCCTTCAAATTTCATGTCAACATGTATTAGAGTGATACCCCTGCGCCAGTCGATTTTGGTGACCTTTTGGTGACAAAGATACGTTAGAGGCAAATACTTCTTAGTATTTATATGCATTATGTAAATGAAAGGAGATAATTTACAGATGAAATAGATCTTCTTTTTTGTCTTATCTGAATACTAGAAGGAAAATGTGTTTGAGAAAAATGCCAGTCACTAGGTGTCCAGTAGATGGCGAGCTCGTCCTTTGTTTCGGGTTAATGTTCCACAGAACCTGAGGGTGGTATGAAGCTGGTCAGTGCAAAATTCGGAACAACTAACTTGAGGGCCTCATCCACGGGCCGTCAGGGAAGTTAAAAACAAGAACAGCTTTCAATTTACTTTGGCTACGCCTCGGATATTCAATTTACTTTGGCTACGCCTTGGATAGGCATTTTTTGGCAAATGTTACCTGAGTGGTAAGGGGTTAAGAACTGGTGCACTGATTATCAAATCCCCATATTTATATATAATGAGAAACTTAGAAACTGGAGTAATATCTTGTAAAAACTGCTCAGAATACCCAACTAACAACTGTCTATTAAATGTGAGTCAATCATAACCCACTGTAAACGTGTGAATAGCAAAGGATTCTTGAATAAATGTTTATACAGAATGTGATGCTGCATCTCTCTTTTAAAATCTGCAGGAGTTTGGTGAACTTTGATGTCTTTCCCTGCTTAAAAAATATTCTTCAGCTACAACTGCAAATCTGAAATAGGTGGCTCATCGTTGAAAATGCCAACCAAAGGGGACTTGACACACAAATAGGGTGATGGTAGATGGTGGAAAAAAAAAATTGTATACAGTGGAGATGGTGAGAAAAGAAGAATGTTGACCTGACTAAGACTGTTTAATTGTGGACAGAAGGAGGTTTTTAGCATTCTCAACGATGGTAATAAACTGTGCAAGTGAAAGCGAAACCGAAACTTAAGGATCTGGATGGTAGCACATGCAGCTATTGACTTTTTAGAGAAAACTCCACAGAAGGGAGATGAAATCCAGGGAATCTGGAGAAATGGTTCTGTGGGAGCCGCAGACCGAGTACTTAGACCAGACACAATGAGTGAGACACTTGTATTTTCCTCATCTACATTAATGACCTTGATAGGAATATTGAGAGCAGATTAGTTAAATTTGCAGATGATACTAAATTGGAAGGTTTGTTAAATAGTTTAGAGACCACTAAAGTGATTCAGGATGATTTGGATAGAATCCAGATTTGGGCAGAAATATGGCAAAAGAAATTTAATGAAGCGAAATGTAAAGTTGTACATGTAGGTAATAAAAACATTAGACGGGATTACTTCATGGGAGGTTTAAAACTGGAATGTGCCCCACACAAAAAAGATCTGGGAGTGATTGTTGACCAAACCCTCACAGGTTCTAGCCTTTGTGCCGTAGCAGTTAAAAAAGCCAAACGGATGCTGGGATACATTGCAAAAAGTATTGAGTACAAATCTAAGGAGGTGATGCTTCTTTTGTTCAACACATTCATCAGACCACATCTGGAGTATTGTGTACAGTTCTGGGGACTATACTTTAAGAAAAATATAGAGACTCGAGAGAAAGTTCAGAGAAGAGCCACTAAGCTAATTCCTGGTATAAAAGATGAAAGCTATGAGAAGGGGCTGAAGATCCTTAATCTCTTTAGTATTTTGAAAATGAAACTAAGGGGTGATTTGATTGTCTTTAAATATGTTGAAGGGATTAACAAAGTGAATTATGTAGGATTCCTTTGACCAAGTGTTGTGAGTAGAACTCGGGGTCACAAATGGAAGTTGACCAAGGGTAAATTTAGCACTGATATTCGGAAATATTTCCTCACCCAAAGAGTAATTTCAGTGTGGAATAGCTTGCCTGACCATTTTGTTGAGGGAGAGACCTTGGGGGTTATCAAGAGCAGGCTTGACTTAAAGCTAGATACCATTCAGTATCTGAAGGGATACTGTATATTCACAATAGTATACTGACCAAAACTTCCAACGCAACATTCGGGTTTATTGCAACACATGTCATTTTCTTACGATAAATTTAACAATACCTAACAAATATTTAGATTCAAATCAAAAACACAGTTTTAGAGTCAGGAATGAAGAACAGATTTTTCCTGGTTTCCAATTCATTGCATCAGTTGAAGGCGCAATTCTGTATCACTGAAGTCAGTATCTTGTATGGCCTCCTCTGGCGACACACACAGCCTGGATTCTGCGATGCTTGGAGTCAATCAAATGCCGAATTTCAGCCTGTGTGATGTGGTCCCATTCCTCCTGGAGTGCTTGACGCAACTGTTGGACTGTGGCTGGTTCTGGATCACGCCTTCTCACCCGGCAATCCAGAATATCCCATAGATGTTCTATAGGGTTTAAATCTGGGGAATACGCAGGCCAATCAAGACACTGAACATTATTCTGCCTCAGGTAGTCCTGACAGACTCTGGCGACATGTGGTCTCACGTTATCCTGTTGCAGCGTTAGGCGATAGCGATGGACGAGTAGAATTGCGACAGGGGTAAGGATGTTGTCACGGTAACGGGCCGCACTGAGGTTTCCATGGATGAGAACGAGGTCTGTCTTGTGTCTACTGCTTATTCCAGCCCAAACCATCACACTGGGTCCACCCCAGCGGTCGCGCTGCAGGATAGTAGGGTCAGTATAACGTTCCCGTCACCTACACCATACACGCAGTCTTCCGTCAGACACACTCAATTTGAACCTCGATTCATCGAAGAAGAGCACCCCGTTCCACCTGAGAGCATTCCAGCCCAAATGTGCCCTTGACCATCGCAGACGGACGCGGCGACGTGCAGGAGTCAACACCAAACCATGGCGGGGACATCGGTTGTGCAAGTCGGCTTCACGCAGGTGGTTGCGTACGGTTTGGTCGCTAATCCAGTTCTGGTGACGACCTCTGGTCTGAGCAGCAGTGACTGTAGCTGGCAGGAAGCGATTGCGCAGGTGCTGGAAGCGAATATGGTGATCCTGCTGAGGGGTGGTGACATGTGGTCTGGGGGCACGTGGTCGATCACCGGTGCTTCCTGTTTCATTATACCAGCTCCAGAGACGTGATATGGGCGAGAGGTGGACGCCCAGGTTCTGTGCAACCCGTCTTTGCGACATTCCACCAGTGAGCATACCAACAGCTCGCTCTCGCTGATTTTGACCTAGGTGGGGCATGGTCACATGTTGACCCAGGATAATGCAAAGGAATATTTAAGTTGCCCATTGCTACAGCTATTTATTGACCAAATTCGGGAAGGATTGGTCTATGAGTTCTACTCAACCTGACGGGATAGGCAAAATTCTAAACAATGTGCAATCAAGGGGAACGAGCTGCCCACACGACAAAATCAAAACAATTTTCTGAGCTTTAAGTTGTAGTTGATGTATCATGGCTCAAAACCAATATCCCATTTTATGTACACCAAATATTTCAAAATTGTATGTGTTGCGTTGGAAGTTTTGGTCGGTGCATAAAGAAACTGGCGAGCGTACTTGGGCTGAACGGCCTGTTCTCACCATTAATGTTATGTTATTTACTGCCATTGAAAAAGAGGAATAACATTTTTTTAAATATCAGTGGCAGTGGTAATAGTACTTTAAGAACAACTGATCAACTTCGTCACGTGCTGCCCTTTGCTTTGATTAAGCATTTTAAAATGTTTAAGCTGGTTTATGCAATATTCTTAGGTTTGAGTCAGTGAATCTATCCTTTTTATTCAGCTTCCTACTTCTGTTCACTCACCTCTGAATGTTATATGTTCCAACACATACAGGGGTGTTGACAAACTTGGCTATGGAAACACCCATGAAAATGACTGAGATCGAGAGAAACACTGACTCTGGTGTAAGAGTCACCGGGACCTTTGTACGTTACAAATATTCTGGAGAAGACTTCCTGTCCTTTAAACTTATCAGGTGTGAATGGGAGGCGGAACCAGAGTCTGGATTCCCGTACTAAAAGTGGAATGGACTGCCATCCAGAACACTAAAGAGTATTTAGATCACCTGTGTGACTCAGCCTTGTGCTTCATGTAATTCACAGCAGACTAGTAAAAAGTGCAAGTCATGGCACAAAAATACTGCAGCAATACATGAGGAAATATTGGAATTATCTTGTAAATATTTGCCAAAGTATTTTGCATATTAAAAAATCAATGTTGAACAGCACTGACGGGAACTGAAAAGTGACCATGATTTCAGTGTGCGGCATGAACCAGCAGTGTGGCAGTAGTATTGCTGTACTTGTAACACTGCAGATGGGAACATATTGACCAAGGCTGAACCTACACAACATTATAACACTGGACATCAGCATGGCTAACAGTATTATTTGGAGGGATTTCTGGAGCTGAGCAGAAACTCAGCATCATGTCCCTTAGTTCAGATGAGACTTGATTTCAATTGTTCAGGACAGAACAAGCACATAAATTCAGCTGGCATCAAACTCGAAAGTTCAAAATAAGTTCACTCAACAAGAATTTAAACGCAGCACTTTTGTTTTTGCTCCCATTTGTCATGAGATGGACTCAAAGATCTAAAATTCATTCCAGATACACAAGATTACCATTTCTCTCAAACATTGTTCACAAATCTAATGTGTGATAGTGAGCACTTTTGCTTTGCTGAGACAATCCATCCCACCTCACAGGTGTGCCACATCAAGATGCTCATCAGACAGCATGATTAGTGCACAGGTGTACCTTATACTGCCCACAATAAAAGGCCACTCTATAATGTGCAGTTTTGTCTCACAGCAAAATGCCACAGATGGCGCAAGCATTGAGGGAGCGTGCAATTGGCATGCTGACAGCAGGAATGTCAACCAGATCTGTTGCTCGGGCATTGAATGTTCATTTCTCCACCATAAGCCATCTCCAAAGGCGTTTCAGAGAATATGGCAGTACATCCAACCGGCCTCACAACCGCAGACCACGTGTAACGACACCAGCCCAGGACCTCCACATCCAGCAGGTTCACCTCCAAGATCGTCTGAGACCAGCTACTCAGACAGCTGCTGAAACAGTTGGTTTGCATAACCAAAGAATTTCTGCACAAACTGTCAGAAACCGTATCAGGGAAGCTCAACTGCATGCTCGTCGTCCTCATCGGGGTCGTAACCTGACTCCAGATCGTCACCGTAACAGACTTGAGTAGGCAAATGCTCACATTCGATGGCGTCTGGCACGTTGGAGAGGTGTTCTCTTCACGGATGAATCTCGGTTTACATTGTTCAGGGCAGATGGCAGACAGCGTGTGTGGCGTCATGTGGGTGAGCGCTTTGCTGATGTCAATGTTGTGGAATGAGTGGCCCATGGTGATGGTGGGGTTATGGTATGGGCAGGCATCTGTTATGGAAGAAAGAACGCAGGTGCATTTTATTGATGGCATTTTGAATGCACAGAGATACCGTGATGAGATCCTGAGGCCCATTGTTGTGCCATACATCCAAACATCACCTCATGTTTCAGCGAGATAATGCACGGCCCCATGTTGCAAGGATCTGCACACAATTCTTGGAAGCTGAAAATGTCCCAGTTCTTGCATGGCCAGCATACTCACCGGACATGTCACCCATTGAGCATGTTTGGGATGTGCTTGACCGGCGTATACAACAGCGCGTACCAGTTCCCACTAATATCCAGCAACTTCGCACAGCCATTGAAGAGGACTGGACCAACATTCCACAGGCCACAATTGACAATCTGATAAACTCTATGCGAAGAAGATGTGTTGCACTGCATGAGGCAAATGGTGGTCACAGCAGATACTGACTGGTTCTGAGTCCCCAGACCCCCAATAAAGCAAAAACTGCACATTTCAGGGTGGCCTTTTATTGTGGACAGTCTAAGGTACACCTGTGCACTAATCATGGTGTCTGATGAGCATCTTGATGTGGCACACCTGTGAGGTGGGATGGATTGTCTCAGCAAAGCAAAAGTGCTCACTATCACACATTTAGACAGATTTGTGAACAATGTTTGAGAGAAATGGTAATATTGTGTATCTGGAATGAATTTTAGATCTTTGAGTCCATCTCATGACAAATGGGAGCAAAAACAAAAGTGTTGCAACCATATTTTTGTTGAGTGTACAACCCCAATTCCGAAATAGCTGGGACGAAGTGTAAATTGTGAATAAAATCTGAATGCAATGACTCTCAGATCACATGAGCCAATATGTGATTTATAATAGAATATAAATAACATTTCAAATGTTGAAACTGAGACATTTTGCATTTTTATCCACAAAATGAGCTTATTTCAAATTTTCTGGCTGCAACAGGTCTCAAAAACAGAGACAGGGGCAAAAATAGCTGTAAAAGCAATGAATATATAAGAGAATCAGCTGAAGGAACATTTAGCAAAATAATTAAGTTAACTGACATCAGGTGTGTAACATGATTGGCTATAAATCCGGTAAAATTTACACTCAACACTCCAGTAAAATTTGCCTAAGATGCCTATCAAAAGTGTACCCAAAGTAAATTGAAAGCTGTTCTCAAACCGTTTGGACAATGTGGATGGTTTTGGTCTCGTTTGAAAGGAAACACTCTGCAGTTTTTCTCCCAGCTGAAAGAATCACTGTAAGTGCTACTGTCATTGAGTAATCTAAGTTGGAATGCACTGAAGTAGAAGGTTACTCTAGCCTGAATTTTTTTTTGTAAACAGATGGCTGCAGATGAGAGCAGCTAGGACTTATTAGCTGAAAACAATGGGACCACAGCATGAAGCCTTACCTAGTCCAAGTTCAAATTTGATGACGATCCTACAGAAAATGAGTATTTTGCATGTTTTTCTAAGGCCATGTCTAGGCGTTTCCAAAAATGGCCGTTTGGAGACCCTAAAAGGACCCTTGGATAACCATGGTCACATACCTAGCATAGAAGGGCATAACTCAGCCACTTAAATGTACAGTCATAATGTTGGCCTCTAATGAAAGGTGACACTTAGTGGTATCATGTTCCATATCCAGATTCACTATCAATATTGCTGAAAAAAAGTTACTGAAGCAGAAACTCAAATTTGTGCACATAAAAGAGTCAAAAAGAGTGTGTTATGTAAAAAATGCTTTTTATATGAAATGTAACCAAACAAATAACCTTTACACAGCAAACTCAGAGCAAACTATTTCCAATATATGATAAATAACCTGTCACAGGTTGTTGGCAGCATGCCAGTCATTGTAGCAGTCCCGACTTGGGAGAAAGCACAAAGGCACATCGCACATGGAGCATTTCACAGGCGTTTTTGCATGGCAATGTCTGCACTTCAGCCGACCAGTGGTGCTGTTTGCAGTGATATGCACAGGCTTGTGATGTGCTGCGCGTGGAGCAGGAGCAGGTGCGGGTCTGGCCATGGAGGAAGCCTCTCCCAGCTCCTTGGCGAGGGTCTCCCTGAACGCCTTCTGTTGCAGAGCTGTCTCTCCTTTACGTTTTGCGATTTCTTTGTGAAGGATGAAGGCGTTCACGATTGCAATGTCCATGAAATGGTAAAAGAAGGTCTTGTACCACTTCTGGGTCTTGTGGAGGACTTTGTAGTATCCAATCAGGGCATCAGAGAGGTCCACTCCACCCATACACCTGCAACAACAAAGAGAAAAATATACAAAAGCATAAATATATGCAGCACAAATTATTACACTTCAAAGCGCATCATATATAGTTGAATATACAGTACGTACCGGTTGTACTCCTTCACCGCTGGCGGAATTGAAATGTCCTTCATCTGCCAGCGCCCGTCTTCACCTTTGACCCTCCTCTGAACGGTGTCATCCGAATGGGCTGTGTGGAGTGCTGAACACATGAAGACGTCCCTCGTGTCTCTCCACTGGACAAAGACAAGGGAGTCCTCCCTAATCCAGCGTATGCTGCCGCGGGGAGATTTTGAAACCAAACTGTTGATTTTTGCTTTTGGGAAGCCGATTCTGTTTATGCGGATGGTCCCACACGCCCAGATCTTTTTCTCGAGGAGATCACGGAAAAGGGCTGGACTTGTGTAAAAATTGTCAACAAAGAGCTTGTAGCCCGTGCCCAGCAACTGTGTGTCAATAAGTTGCATCACTGAATCATAACTGAGACCCTTCCCACTGTTTCCCTGGAACTTTCCCTCGTAGACAAAAAAGTCCCATGTATAACCACTCTTGGAGTCCGCCAGAACGAAGAGTTTGTATCCCCAGCGAACAGGCTTGCTTTTCATGTATTGTTTTAGCCCAATGTGGGCTTTGGAGGCAACCATTCGCTCATCGATGGCTATATCCTGGCTCGGATGATAGTTCCTCTTGCAGGCGTCCCTCATCTCCAAGTAGAGTGGCTTTGTTTTGGCGAGACGATCGTACGCTGGTGTGCCTCTCCTCTTCTCGTTAGCAACATCATCCACCACGCTGCTGATTTGAAGGGACTGAACGATCCGGAGAAACTTCTTTCCAGTCATTATTCGTTTTGGGAATGGGAGGCTGTACAATTTACCCCCTCGCCAGTAATCGGTAAATGCAGTGCATTTTACTACACCCATGTAGATGATCAAAGACATGAAGCCCATCATGTCCTGCACTGTGATGTCGATCCACGGGTTGGAGGGTGGTGAGTGGTACATTGAGCCAAACTTGTTGGTGTTTTGAGTTATTGTCTGTATAACAGAGCTTGAGAAAAAAAGCTCGAAAAGCTGCAGGGCTGTGTAAGGGGCTGTACCTATGAGCTGCGGTCCTGGTGAGCGTTTGGGTCTGAAGGTGGGCTGTGGAGGTGTTATATCTGGCTTGTCTACATCATTCCATCTCTCTTCAGGGCTGGTTGACAAACCTGTCTGACTGGTACTGGCAGCTGCACCAATGACTCTCCCCTTCCCCCTTCTCCCTGGTCCTCTGCCTCGAGATCTTTTCCTGGGAGTGGCAGAACCTCCCTTTGAAGGAGGGGGAGGTTGCTCCTCTCCTGCTGATGAACTGTCCTGCTCTGTTTGTGGCCGCTCGCCTACAGAAGGAGAAATATCTGGCTCCCAATCAATATCTGAGTCTTCCTCAGATGGTTGCCTATCAAGTGAAAATAAAGAAATAAAAGTTAATCATCTACAAAACTTTCCATCTTTTCTGTATTGTACAGTTTTGCACTGTGAAACACGGGGTGGGGGGTGGCGGTGCACACAGAGAAAGCCTGAGGAAGAGTTATCTCCCACCATCCTACCAAATTGCATCAAAATTTGTCCAGTACATTTTCCGTAATCCTGAACACAGAATTACAGAATAACAGACAAACAGAATTACCAACTCCGCCGAAAACATAACCATTCTTCCTCGCGGCACAAGACCGGGAAGACCATTTTCCACAGCGGTTAGTAAATTCAGACGGATGTAAATAATACGTAATGTAGTGATAAGGCAACAGTACCATACACTACCTCCACTTTTTTTTTCTTTTTTTTTTTTTTGGCCAGAATAATTTTAAAAGGGGGCACAAATATTTTTGCAGGGTTTTTATGAGAGAGAAGGGGGTTTAGAATGATGGGGGGGAAATTTTAAAAGGAAGGGGTAGACGCGGCGAGAGTAAAAAAAAAAAATAAAAAGGTTTTGCGGTATGTAATGTGAATATAGGCCACTAGATGGCAGTATTTACCTTTTTTTTGTTAAGCTCAGACTGGAGTCATGTTTAGACATGTCCTGGACATGTCTGGGGCAAGTCTCAGAAAATTTAAAAAAAGAGGTCTAAATGTGGGTGGGGTCTGCAAAAGAGTATATAAGGAAGAGAATTGAGACAGTGAAGTAGTAGGAGAAATTGCAAGAAGATGACCAGACCTGCCATTCTGTTCAAGACCTGTGACGTTTCTTTTGTGGATTTCTTTGCCTGTGTTTGAGCATTTTCTTCATCCAGGACATCACCAAGCCACCCCCACGAAAAAGGGATTGTAAATATTTATGTTTTGTACATAAATCAATCTTGGTCTTTAGGTTAGTTAGTTGTTATTGTCTTGTTTAATTAAATGTGTTTGAGTTTTAAAACTGTATCTGTCATCTGTTGCTGTTGCGTTGTAAATCTAATAACGAATTGGGGCCATAACAGGTAATTCTGCTTTCCACATTTGTATTGTTCCCTCGTGTCTTTTACTCTATGTCCTATTCTCTTGAACTACTTATGTCCTTTTTTTTTTTTTTTAAAACTATGTTTTTTTTTTTTTTCTCCTCCTTTGATCAGGCTGTGAACATAGGTTTACATGTTAAGTTGGACATTACATTAGTGTCTACAGCGGGATTCAAACCAGGAAACCTGTGGAGAACACAATGTTAATCACACCATTCATTGTGGCCTTAACCACTACACCAACAGAGTGTGTTGCCAGCTCAGCGCCATTAGTTTCCATTCATCGCTGAAGGGTGAAAGACATCCAAAATTTTTTGATATATATATATATTATACTGCTTAAAAAAGTAAAGGGAACACTTAAACAACACAATATAACTCCAATTGTTCCCTTTATTTTTTGCAGTATTTATATAAAAGAGATTATTTTTTTTTTCCATTTATTTATTGTAGTTGATGAGGAGACGTCTAGTGAATATCCATTTTGATGTCCTTCATGCTGGTGAGTTGCCTGATCTGTTGTCACTGGGTAGAATAATTTGAGCAGAACAAACCATCATGGCCGAGTTGGGTTAAGATTGGGGTTTGGGAGAGGGATAGCATTCTTCATGAGTTGAGTAAAAGTTAGGCACAGAGATAGCATTCCCTATGAGTTGGGTTAAGGTGAGGGTTAGGGATAGCATTCTTTATGAGTTGGGTTAAGGTTAGGCACAGGGTTAGGGATAGGGATAGGGACAGCATTCCCTATGAGTTGGGTTAGGGATAGAGATAGTTGAGTCGCTTGGGCACGCGGCGAGTACGGTTAGATAAGGACGGGGATTCGGGCACGATCCATCCGTACTACTATCAAACGTGAAAGCAACCGTACTTCAGCGCGGCAGCAGATTACCGTTATGTGTCGCGGTTGTCATGTTCTTAAGAAATGCCGTAGCGGCGAAGGGATCTCTCCGTTCAAACGAAGAAATTCAATACTTGCTCGAAATGTAGGCGCGCGAAACACACAATCCACCACTGACTTTAACATTCGCCTGCTTATGACAGAACAATAGATCAGTGTCGAGACAAATTAAAGAAAATGTGCGCGCCGCGGTGCCGAAGTCTTGCAGCTCAAGTTAGCAGCACTTATATTATTCTGTGCCTATATTTTTTATTATTATTATTTATTCTTCCGTAAAAATTTCAGTTCGCAACTAGTCTTACAGATTTGAGAAAACCCATACAATATATATATTAAATCGTGCGGCTCAATCGGAAATGGTGTGGTGCGTCTTTTCTAAGCGATCCGACCGACGGATTTCCCACAATTCCTGAAAAACATGGATTTTCATCCCTCCCTCGCAACCAGGCAGAACTCCATAGCAACTGCCTATTTACGCACAAGCAATCACCCACGCCACCATTGCAACTGCCAAGCAATGCCTTAGCAACCATCAGGAATACCATAGCTACCGCCTGGCAATGCCCTAGCAACCACGAGGAGCACGATAGCAACAGCCTAGCAACGATCTAGGGTCATTCCATGTCAGATCACCCAATAGATGTCACCCCACGCCCTCAGATTTTGCTACAATTTGTTTTCTAGAGTGATTTTTGCTGGCAAAGCAGAAATTACAAATATTAGCTCAGTTCGACCAGTGGGTTCTGAGTTATGGCCCACCCAATTTGGCAAAAATCGCCCAAAATGGGGGTGCTGGCTGATGTTTGACCACCCATATCTTAGCAACCGGTGGGGCTATCTTTATCTTTGACCTTTACTTTGACCTTGACCTTGTTGACCTCGCGACCTTGACACAAAACCCACACAAAATTGTAGCCTCATATGTTCCCTATATTATATACAAAAACCAGAGGTATTTGCCCCTCATTTTCCACAAATCCACATCATATATACCTTGTCTGAGCAGTTTTGCCTTAATCTACTTGAATTTACAGCGTTTGAGGGATAGTCTTTCAATTTTTAAGTGTGGACGTCAAATAAGGCTATTTATCTGAAAGAATGAGGAAAGAAGAGGGGAGATTTTGGACTATTTTTGACATTGTGAAGTGAATTTGAAGATGTAAGTATGCATTCATCATTCTCAGTGATCATCAACAACATTAACTTTTGAAAGGTGGTGTGCTGTCTACCTCAATTTTTAAGTACCATACTTAATTTCCAGTGCACCCCTGGCTCTGCATGACAACTATGATTGATTATAAGTTTTCTAATAAACTTAAATTTAAAAAATTGATCTGAAGTGTGTTGCTAATATTCTTCAAAGTTTACTCTCATCTGTAAGTGTTGGTATATTTTTGAAATTGGCAGACCTTCTGCGTGCCCTGGGGATGAATATATTACGCCCCTTTCTTCCCCATCTCCCAGCAGGATATGAGAGACAGCTGTCATTCATTCATCCATTCTCTCTCTCTCTCTTTCTCTCTCTCCCCCCCAGCAGGATATCGGAGACAGCTGTCATTCATTCATCCATTCTCTCTCTCTCTCTGTCCATCACTCTGTTCCACCTCATCCCGAGGACACATCATCACTAGAAATGATGTGATGAATATTTCTAAGAATTGTAGCATGTGGCCCCTTGATAATAAGTAGATTTGGATGAACTCAGATGTGTGCTGTAACTGAAATGCAAGTTCTCAGCTCAAGGATAAGTAATGAATGTTAGATAATCAAGTAAAACAATCATTAAAATAGTTCAGAACATTATAGAAAAACCTTTACCAAGTTTGTTGTGAATAATGTTGAAGCATTACATTGTTTTACAGGCATTGGTGTAAAAACCGAGCTAAAATTGCAGAGACAAGGGATATATGGTGTGGATTTGTGAAAAATGAGGGGAAAATACACCTCTGGTTTTTGTATATAATATAGGGAACATATGAGGCTACAATTTTGTGCGGGTTTTGTGTCAAGGTCGCGAGGTCAACAAGGTCAAGGTCAAGGTCAAAGTAAAGGTCAAAGGGTCATTATATTTTATTTTTACCCCACATCAAATCTAATTTGAATTCCTTGGTGAATTTCCAGTCTAGAGACACCAATTTTATTGTGATAGCCCCACTGGTTGCTGAGATATTGGTGGTCAAACTTCGGCCGGTAACCCTGTTTTGGGCGATTTTTGCCAAATTGGGTGGGACATAACTCAGGAACCACTGGTTGGATTGAGCTAATATTTGGAATTTCAGCTTTGCCAACAAAAATCACCCTAGAAACCAAATATGAGCAAAATCTGAGGGGGTGGGGTGATAATTTTGATTTTTTTTTGGGTGATTTGATATGGAATGACCCTCTAGCAAAAGCCCAGAACACCATGGAATGTCTTGCAATACCTTGCCAACCACCAGGAACAACATAGCAACTGCCCAGCAACACCTTAGTAACCACCCAGAACACCATAGCAACCACCTAGCAATACCCTAGCAACCACCCAAAACACCATAGCAACCGCCTAGCAATGCCCTAGCAACCACCCAGAACACCATAGTAACTGCCTAGCAACGCCCTAGCAACCACCCATAACACCATAGCAACTGCCTAGCAGCACCCTAGCAACCACCCAGAACACCTTAGGAACTGCCTCGCAACGCCCTAGCAACCACCCCGAACACCATAGCAGCTGCCTCGCAACCACCCAGAACACCATAGCAACTGCCTAGCAAAGCCCTAGAAACCACCATGAACACCTTAGCAACCGCCTGGCAATGCCCTAGCAACCACCCAGAACACCATAGCAACTGCCTAGCAACGCCCTAGCAACTACCGAGAACACCATTGCAACTGCCCTAGCAACGCCCTAGCAACCACCCAGAACACCATAGCAGCTGTCTAGCAACCACCCAGAACACCATAGCAACTGCCTAGCAAAGCCCTAGAAACCACCATGAACACCTTAGCAACCGCCTGGCAATGCCCTAGCAACCACCCAGAACACCATAGCAACTGCCTAGCAACGCCCTAGCAACTACCGAGAACACCATAGCAACTGCCCTAGCAACGCCCTAGCAACCACCCAGAACACCATAGCAGCTGCCTAGCAACCACCCAGAACACCATAGCAACTGCCTAGCAAAGCCCTAGAAACCACCATGAACACCTTAGCAACCGTCTGGCAATGCCCTAGCAACCACCCAGAACACCATAGCAACTGCCTAGCAACGCCCTAGCAACTACCGAGAACACCATAGCAACTGCCCTAGCAACGCCCTACTAACCACCCAGAACACCATAGCAACCGACGAGCAACGCCCTAGCAACCACCCAGAACCACCCAGAAATCACCCCTGCGTCCCGACCTGCAGAGGCCAGGCCCACTCTTACAATTTCTGCGGGAATTGTCTCGTGACATTTTATTGTCGTTAACGTGGGTAGGCTTAAATGCACTCGCGTGTGTTTTCTCTTTGGAATGGAAAATAAAATGATGCAGTCATTGGGTCATGCTTTGCTGCGCGGACTTCGTTTCAAGACTATAAAGGGTCGTGTAGTAATCAGCGACAAACAAGAAGAAAAATGTGCGGCGATTGCACGGTGCGAGGCGTGTGGAATTTATTGATTGAGTGGCAGATCAAGAGGTCCTTTCCAGAGCAGCAGCTGCAGCGGCTTAGGTTTTTATATGGCCGAGGGGCGACGTAAACACAGACGGCGTCGACGACTTTACTCAAATTTTAGCAGACGACATGATCACCCTGCTACTGTACGCGCTGCCACCTAAGAGTAGTACGCAACACCGAGACGACATCAATACAATAGTATCATAAACAGGGGCGTTACCAAGGGGGGGGGGCAAAGCTCTGCCCACCCAATGAAAACTCAAGATAAAAAACTGATTTACTACCATTTGGTAATTTGTGTACTATTTTGTCATCTGTGTTGACTCGTGTGGTTATAACCTTAGTTGGCTACCGAGTGAGCCCAGGCAGCTAGTCTGGAGCTTCTGGGGAAAAAACTTGACTGGCATAAGTTTTTTGCAGCAACATGCTGCACTGAGTCTAGTAAAGGACTACAGAAGACAACTAAGAAAAGTAAACATGTTCCCATTTACTTTGCTAAACTGTGAATGAAATGGTGGATTCGTTTACTCTCTAAGTTGAATGAGTAGACCTGTTTATTAAGGCAGCATGTTTGATAGATGTATTTCGAAATTTAAATAGCCGTAGAACAGCAGATTTTCACAAACACGATGTCATTGCCACGCCATTTCATGCGACTTATTTATATTGCACATTCAGGTTTCATCCGCTTTTCAGAATGTTTTCCACCTTGTGTATTTTCTAGATGCTCAAAATCCAGACCGGTCTTATAACAAATCTCTTAATTCTTATTTTATCATTATAGATGTCCTAAAAATACTACAATGAGAGAAGAAATGCTGAGTTGGGATGTGGCGATGTTGAACGAGGATTTTTTTTAAGTGTGATGAGACCACTTGCAGTCATGGGTGTGTAGGCAGACACATGTAATTTCTTGAAACATTCACACCGGAAGCGGCTTGAACTATTTAAAGTGCCGCCGGGAAGAAGCCGGAGTTTAGATTTCGCAAATTGCAGGTGCTCTGCCCTTCCCTAAATCTGCTTCTGTATACTTGGCCTAAATAACAGTCAAGCAATTTCAGTGGCCTGCAATGATTAAGCTGTGACGGTGAAAAGCAGACAAACCTAACTGGGCTACGGTGTTAGATTGAAAGAATGCCGGTTTGAATAGTTATAAAAATCTTCCCCAAAAGCAGATGAAACGTGAATGTGAGATAAACGATCAGTCGCATGAAAACTCATGGCAATGACAATTGTGTTCATGCAAATCTGCTGCTCTACGGCCATTTAAATTTCGAAATGCATCAATCAATCATGCTGTCTAAACAGCTCTACTCATTCAGCTAGAGTAAAAGAATCAAGCAAAGTAAATGGGAGCAGGTTTGTTTTTCTGAGAGTTGCCTAATTGGTTAATAGGAGGCGATTCTGTAGTCCTTCACCTGGCTCCGTGCAGCAAGTAGCTGAAAAATGCTGAAAAAAATGTTCAACCTGCGCTGGGTTTAATGACGGAAAGGGAAAGCTCTGATTGGAGATGGCAATTTCGACACACAGATTAGAATGGTTTCGAACACGTTAGAAACATCCGGGTTTGGCACGGGTTTACGACTGACTTTCACTTCAAAACATTTTAATAGCTGCAGTAAACGTTTTGGCCACTAGGCTGTGCACTACTGAAATAAATCTGGTTTCGAAACAATTCGAAACATTTCGAAACAGTGGTCGTTTCAAAGGTTTCAGAACTGTTTCAAAGGGTCGAAATTGCCATCGCTAGCTCGGATGTTCGGCCCATGGCAGCAGAAAGTGGTGCTATGTCTTTAAAAAATCGCGGTTCATGATCGGCACAACCCTAGTGTGCATAATTAATGAAAACTGACCAGACCTGTAAATCCCCCCTCAATCGACATTTCACCAGCCGCCACTTGATTTATATATACACATCAGTGGCAGTATTGTATTGTCAGAGTCATCATGGCTGCCACCTTTATAAGATAGTAGCACGTATAGCCGCTGTAGAAATTAAAGTGTAAATTATCTTTACTGGATGTACGGTCAACGTTTTTCCACACCCGAATACTTCACTTGGTATCTAAACATTAAGGTAAGCTGAAAAGGTTGTGATTTTTTTCGATTTAGCGGGAGGTTGTGTATGGTACTCTTATCTAGTGATAATCATAATAATAAAATATAAACGTAAGATCTAGGGATGTTACGCTCGAAGCAGACGGCTCGACACGGTATCGATCTTTCAAAGCAGAGGTATCACAGCAATAGGTGCATCTCAAAGCGTAGGCGGCATCCTTCAAAGGCTGCATTTTAAGGGGTCATCACTTAATTCCATCTGCCAAACTGACATTTGGGTAAGGGACAAGGTTCAGTTTGGGGTTAGAAATAGACCTAGGTGTTAAGGTTAAGGTTGGGGAAACCAGTGACGACTCGCTTAAACCAAAGCTGTTTAACGGAGATGAAATGAAATTACATCAGTTTGGCAGATGGAATGAAGTGACAACCCCTAAAAATACAGCCTTCGAAGGATGCAGCCTAGGCTTTGAAGCTTAGGCGTCACTTCATTCCATCCTTTGAAGGCTGCATTCTCCTTTACCCTTACCCAAAATGTCAGTTTAGCAGATGGAAGTAAGTGATGACCCCTAAAAATGCAGCTTACAAAGGATGCAGCCTAGGCTTAGAGAAATGGCCAATATGTTTTGATGCCTCGCTTCAGCATGCAAAAAACCATGTGACTCCCAAATGAAGCGTCATTACGTCACACACGTATCGACGACGTGTCACTCGGGTTTTGAATCCAGGGTGGGATTTTTGGAGGAGACCCATTAAAATACTGGTATTCAAGAGCAGCAGTTTATCCCAATCTTTACAAGCTTGGCCACAGATATCCTCATATGCCAGCAACTTCTGTGCCGTGTGAAAGGGTCTTCTCCAAAGCTGGAGTGGGCCAAATAATCTTGTTTTTAAATAAAATCTTTGAATCCTGTAAATCCCCTTTCCAACTTATGCAGCATTTTACTCAACTACTGCAATAACAGTCCCTAGTTGGGTCAGTCCATGACAAATCACCCAGGGGTGGTTGCGGCACCATTTTCAAATTTAACAAGCTTCCACTAACTTAAAGATAATGCCAAAAGAACATACCATACACAATTTTAGAGCTCTAATTCAAATAGTTTTCAAGCAAAATAGTTTTTAAGTTCCAGCAATTTAGGCCTGAACCAGCCCCCCCTAATCCTCGAGGGTATTTTTTAGAAAATGAAGTGCTTGTATCTCAGCTTCTAGGCAACAGAGCATCACCAAATTTGACATGCAAGTTCTCTATAAGTAGCTCGTTAAATAAAACCCTATACAGGGTTATATATAAAATGGCCTGGTTTTTGGAAATAAAGTCAGTTGGCCTTATACAAACTGATGTGCTCCCCTGTTATTTCTGTATATAATACTGCTTTAGTACACTTCCTGAGGTTATCCTATGAAATCCAAACTATTCAGTTACACTGATGTACCACCCTAAGTAATATATAGCGATTATGGTAAGAATTATCAATTACCAATAATGGCTTACAAAATGTGAAAAAAAATCTATGATACTGTGACGGGGAAAACTTGCAATTATTGTGGAAACAGCCAAATGATAGATGCTTTCCTGCACAAAGTTTCACATCCCTGCCCCCTGTGCTACACTGGCTTCTGGCCTGTCGAATTTTGGCAATTTTCGATAATTTTCACTCTGATTAGAAATTCAGCTGATTATATCTCTGCAGATAATGAAGCTAAGGGGCTCTAATAATGGATAATGTTGTTAAGAATGGAACTGGAGGGTATTAGAGCAGGTATCAGCACTATTACTTGTTTTTTAGGGTTTTGAAAACTCATTCGCGAGCTTATTTTTTCGTAAATTTGGGCATTTTTGACAAGCTCCAGTAGCTACTACACATTAGCTAGAAGGCTAGGAAGGGTTTTATTTAACAAGCTACTTATAGAAAACTTGCAAGTCAAATTTGGTGATGCTCTGTTGCCTAGAAGCTGAGATACAAGCACTTCATTTTCTAAAAAATACCCTTGAGGATTAGGGGGGGCTGATTCAGGCCTAAATTGCCGAAATTTAAAAACTATTTTGCTTGAAAACTATTTGAATTAGAGATCTAAAATTTTGCATGGTATGTTCTTTTGGCATTATCTTTAAGTTAGTGGAAGCTTGTTAAATTTGAAAATGGTGCAGCAACCAGCATTTTCTGTATTGGGTGGTTTGACATGGACTGACCCAGTTGCACAAACATTAGCCATAGCCTGCAAAAGCATATCTCTATTACATACAGTATTTTATGATGGCACAATCACATTATAACAAGTATGTTATTGTCTTGAAAAATAAATGTCAAAAATTATAAGATGCACATAGAACCTTTATTGTTAAACGTTCATATCAGTGCCTGTTTCATGGCACCTAGTCCTTTATTGTACCACGCAAACGCGGTGTTGAAGAATGGCCAGCAGATGTCGCTATATTTAATTGTATCAAATGTTTCGCAACCCTGAACCATTCAACACAATTGCTTCATAATTGATTCAGCAGTTCAGAAAGCTTCGGTTTCTCCATCACAAGTAATAGCATTATATAATGAAATATAAATTATAATATGATACTTACTTGTCAAGAGTAATGTCTTCTCCCACGAAAAACATTTCCTCTGCTACGGAGTCATCAAACGGGATTTCACTATCTACATCAGATATTTCTTCCCCTGATTCATCGCTTGCACGCCGAGTGCACAGCTCTGTAGCTTCTGTGAATGAAAATGTTGTCGCCATTTTTTCTGTTTTCCGTAAGCAGACATCAAGCATCCACTGGAAACCTCTCTCTGTTCTGCTTTGTGCACCGCACGCACGTTCTTCTTTTTCTTCTTCTTCTTCTTTTTGTTTCGTTCGGTTATTTATGCTTATACGTAGCGTTACCGCCACCATCTGTACTGGAGTATGACTCCGAGATTCTAACGTCCCAAAAAAAAAACCTATACTTACACTCCCCCAGGCCCTTCTCTAACATCTCAAATACCCATCTTGGAATGTTAGACATGCTTAAGTATTAAATCCCGCCCTACCCCCTCCATACCCTTTTTCAAACATTCCCTGGATTTCTTCTCTCTTAAGTTCACTAACTCCCAAGAACTCACTAACTGCGTAAATAACCATCTTTATGCACTCAGTTTTTGACTCTATTTCACTTGCACAGTTAATTACCATTGCTATGAATGCTAGTAACCTTTTTTTTCTATACATATACGCTCTTTATCCGAACCCCCCGCCATTTCCTCAGTGTATCGGACTTCATCTACCTTCGCCTGTCGATCCTTCTCGACAACTTCTTTTTCTTCTATCACACTCCTAACAGCCTTCGCATACGAAATTTTACATTGTACACGTATCCGTACAATCTCACCCTCAAATTTCCTTCGCTCGCACTGTTTTGCACCCGCTTCATGATTTCCCCCACAGTGAAGACATACAGCTCTTTCCTTTGTCAATTCGCACGCGTCCTCATTACACTCATCCTTTCCTCACCGTCTACAAAGATAAATTCTTCTCCGACAAACTACCGCCGCATGACTGTAATCTTGACACCAAAAACATCTTAATGGAGTCCGTTCATAAGCCCTCACTTTATAACTAACGTAATCCAAGTTTACTCGTTCCAGTAGTTCCCTCTCAAACTCTAATGAAACTGATGTACTACTTTTTAAGCATTCTAGCGCCACAGACACCATCTACCTTGTGGGAAAATATTAATCCATGTAACCCTACAATCAACTCTTTCTAAAATGCATGACCATTGAAATGTACTATCAATGTATTAGTATAAGCATTATCATATTCAGTTATTACCCAATTGTTGTATTCATCATATATCTGACTATATTATTAATCAAGTATTATCCAAATGTATTAATCATTAAGCTTATGCTGATATTAACTGAAACATTGTATTCATCTAAAACAAAGTGAACCTGAGTGTATGGTGTTAAGGGATTCTCAGTATTCAAATGAACATATGGAGGGGGGCTCGCATTCTACGTCACACTATCTGTACCTTTCAAAACACCAGATGCGGCATTAATTTATTGGCCTGACTAAAAAACTACAGTGGAAGCCTCCTGCTGGGTCTTAATTCTTATAGGAGGACAGACGTCTAAGATCAGAATGAGTTGTGAAATGTCTTTTTGAGAGATTGGTACGAACAAGCGGTCATCGGGACATTGGTCAAGTAGAGTTCACGAACATCAATGAATTAAGTAAACACATAGCTGGAAGCCCGGGGAGGGAGAAGAAGGACTATAAGAAGAGGAACATAGAAAGGCTTCGGCGCATTCATTTTGACATTCTTCGATTGCCATCTGATGAGTCAGAATATCGACGGACGCTGCGCAAGCCCTCGCTCTACTTAGATTCCTCGCGGAGGACCATTCGACTATATCAACTAATGGTTTGATTGTAATCGTCTCCGATACTTATTGTCTTCATTGATAATATGCATATGAGTTTCTCTTAATTATGTAACCATTTATTCTCTGATTAAAAATGAAAATATAAATTATGTTTTGGGTCCTTCATTTAAGGTGGATTTCAATCAGTCCGAAATTCCCACAACCTCCATAAATGAATCAGCTTTCACCGAGTGAACAACGCCAGTAATACTCCTTTAACAGTAGGCTGATTGCGCATTTTGAAACATGTAACTTCATTCAAATCAAAATCTTTAATTTTCAGAGCCCTATCCCTTTGGCGCTTTGTTTTACACTCAATTATTACCAGGCCGCTTCTGCAAACCCTAACTGATTTAACATCACCCACTTCTTGCTTGATAAATCGACCAATGAAATGCCTATCATTGAATACACGATTTGTTTGATGATACGCTCCCACTAATTTCATTCCGACTATACACTTCCTCCCCCTCTCCTTTTTCTGTTTCTTTTTTCCTTTCTTTTTCCCTCCTTCCTCTTCTTCCTACTCCATTCCCACGATGTCTCAAAGCACAAGGCTAAAGCTACCACTGAGTCGCTAGTAAAGAACAAGGTGGATGTGCCGGAAAGGCTAAGCCAAAGCCCTGACCTAAATTCAATTAAACTTGTGGAATGACTTGAAGGTTGCTGTTCATTAGCGCAAACCAGCAAACCGCTCCCAGCTTGAGCAGTTCTGCAAAGAGGAGTGGGGGAAGATCTCCAAGTCCAGGTGCGCCAACCTTGTGCAGAGCTACCCAAAAAGACTGCTAGCTGTGATTGCTGCCAAAGCTGCTTCCACCAAGTATTGATGCAGAGGGGTGTATAGTTGAAATATTAGGAAATATCCGTTTTGTTCATTAAATGCACTATTTTTTTTTTTTTTTTTTTCAAATAAAAATTATTTCACTGCATTCATATGGTATGTTGTGTTCTTTGGGTCAGGGAAAAACAAGTCCTATTTCAATCCATTAAATTTACATTCCGTGACACAACAAGAGATAAAAAAATATTGAAGGGGAGTGTAATTCATTTTCTATCCACTGTGAAGAAAATCTCTGTTGTTTAGTTTCTTCTTTTACCGGTGATTCGACTATTCCAAAATGGGGTGTTTAATTCACGGTTAATTCCGAATGGAAATAACTTGTATACGGAGCCAATGGTAATGAGACACGTGAAGCACTTTATTAAAAGTTCAGTTGCGATGGAAAACGGTTGTGCCCACAGGAGGGGTCAACATCACACACCGAATGAAGGAAAATAGGCCGTTAAAGTCGTGTGAAGGAGTGACAATTAACACCCATTCAGGAAGCTGCCCCCACCAGCCCATCCAGAGGTGCCGGTTCTCGCAAATAGTATGTCAAAACACCTCATCTTAATTTAATAAAATAAATGTTGGCCGTCCGCCGGCACCCAGTTGATTAGCATTGATACTATAGTGTATAACGGCAATCACGGCATTGGCCAAAACCAGTTGGCTTTCACAGCTCACCATCTGTTGGCAAAGATGAAAGTCAGATTAGGAGAACACGGTGAGAAAAACCTGAAATCTAACACCTGTGTAGGCTACTTTACTTTGTGCTCTTCCAAATTTCATAAACGGGTGATGACAGAATCCCCCAGGTCTATTGTCAAAGTCCTGGGTAAAACCAGTGATGATTCTCTGTCGTGAAATTTCAGTTTAGTGTATTTTAACAATAGCACAAAGTGGAAAATACTCTGCATCAGGAAAGAGGATAAAAATTGCCTCGAATACACATGGGTCATTCCATACTAAGCTGTATAAATGTGTTACAATGGTGATGAAAATTCAGATGGACCTTTTCCAAAGTTTTTCATTGCAGCGGTGAAACCCCATCCATGGGCATCACAAAGATGGCAAAATAGTGATATGGCTCATTTATCCCCATGATTCATCAGTCAATGGTCAAATATTTTTCCTATTTTAAGCAGCTCTGTCATAGATTGATGGCAACATAGTGATATGGCTTATTGGTCCCCATGGCTCTTCGGGCCCCAGTCTCCCCTACTTCTCTATTGATACAAAAAGGAGGCTGGTCTCTGCTGTTATTTTCCAGGTATATTATTATTGTGATCAGTTATACATGTATGCATCTGCACATTGCTTGCATAAGTTAGACATTGTATATCACAGTGTCTTAAAACTGTAAAGCCATACTCATTATTGCACACTTTATGCCAGGGCTGGGTGACCATCTCTTAGTGTGCATTGGCTCAGTCATTGGAGTATGTTCATTTCTATAGCCATTCTGAGTAAAATTTCATTTCATATTTGTTCTTTAATTCCACAGCATCCTGACTACAGTATTAGTTTGAGATGGCAAGATGTGATTTTATTGTCTGTTCCAAGTGGTCAGACCAGTTTGGGGGGAAAAACATTTTGAGAGCTCTGTACCCCTCACTTGGAACAGCCTTCAAAAAGATTTGAAACTGAGGGACTTGGTCACTGATACGAGATCAGGTAGACACCAGGAGCGAGGTGAAGGGGAATAAGGAATTTATTAAAACAAAAGAAAACAGGCACGAGGGCCAACAAAAAACTTGGCCCAAAGGGTTGCAAAAGACAAACTAAGGTGAGCTTCACAGAGCTAAAAACAAAAGATCAAAAACGACAAAAAACAAAAGCCACTGGAAACTCCAGGGAGATAAAGAACCGAAATAAATAACAAGACTAAGGCTATATACAAAATGACTATGGAAAACAGACTATAATAAGAACTTGGCAAAGAAACTTGGCGACAAAACTTGAGAACATGGACTTGGAAGCATGAACATGAGCGAGACACTGTCTGCCAGCCAACTTCCAACGCATCCAGATAAAGGCTAGGAAATCAAGGACACATGAGGGGCAACACCTGGAGAAGGAGAAACAAGAGGCAGGGCAAGATCATGACATGGACTAAGATTGGATGATAAGACTTGCTCATTAAGAGAATGAGCGTGCACAGCTTAAGTACCAATTAAGTATGCAGTTTGAAAGCAGCATGAATGTTCAGAACAGAAAAGCACAGCAAGATCTTGAAATAGCAAAGCAGGAATCATGACAATAAACTCCCAGGCTAAATTAGTAATATTAGTAATGTGCCTATCTAAGAATTACGCCACCCAGTGAATGTTAGTAAATGTTAGTAACTTAAAAACAGTTAATTGCCAATTAAGCTTAGACAGCCCCGAATCAGCAAAGCACAGAAGGACGGGTGAAATACCACAGCCAACCATAGCTCAGAAATGTGCAACAACGAAGGCACGGGGCGGAACGCAGACAAGCGGTGGAGTGGCTTGGCAGACCTGGCGAAAACAAAAACATGGAAAAGTAAAAACATGGACTATAAATGTGAAACATGAAATGCAAAAACCTGATACAAGAAACTGTTAAAACTGTGACATGAACTATGAAACTATGAACTATGGAATCTTGAACATGAAACTGTTAAAACCATAAATGCTGTCCTGGCCAAAGGCCAGCACCCCAGAACACAACCGTCTCATTGTCCGATTTTAAAGTTCTTATGACTACAATGATGAATAAACCGATCAGTACTTGCATATGTCCATAGATATTTTGATGTTGGTCCACAATTTAGTGATTGAGTAATTTGATACTGCAAAAAGGCAGTGTAAAGTCATGATTGACATCTGTGATTGACATTTATTCTGAGTGAAGTAATCACTTGCAGACGTATTTTCAAGAATTGTACAGAACATGAGTGCGACCTTTTAAGAGGAGATATAACCGATTATTACTCATGCAAAAGTTGCTTGGCCCTGAAAAACGGAATTTAACCCTCAAAGATTTTGAAAGTCGAAAATTGACAGTAAAAAGGTCTCTGTTTGGAACATAGCATCATGTACTGTTAGCAGTGATGCTATTCAGTGAGCTGGCTAGCAAGCTATTTTTGCAAGATTCAGAAACAGGTCAACCCAGGTACCAATGAAAATTGATGTTCAAACACTCTTAAATCTGAACACAGCATGATGGACTGTTTACCATCATTTTTCAAATGTTATTATTCTCTTCATTTTGTAAAATTTAAAGCTCAGTCATTTGCATTGAACTTGACACCAGAAGGACTGTTAAATGGTACTGACTGTAAGTAGTAGGAGAAGCAGCGCTTCTCCTGATCTGCTTATCAGAGGAGAGCAGAGAGAAGATTTGTGGTTGGGGTTGAGGGGTCTCTGTAAATACTGTGGGCCCCTGCAGACAGGGCCTGTGCTGGAGGCCCTTTACTGAGGGAAGTAGGACACCAGAGATCTTCTGCTCAGCTTCACCACACGTTTAACAGCTGTCCTGTCAGCCTTAGAAATAATAATAATATCGGACCACAATGAAAAAAAGAGGAAAATCCAACCTTTCATTCAAGAGCATTTATTCAGTGGGAAAAAAAATCCACATTTAGAAATAATTATTTTACAAAACAAAACAGCACCTAATCTTCTCCTATAATGTTTCATAAGATAGTAGAATACAGAAAGAGGGATCTTTGACCATTCCTCTTTGCACAATCTCTCTAAATCATCCAGCGACCTGGGTCCTCTCCTCTGCACTCTCCTCTTCAGCTCACTCCACAGGTTTTCAATGGTGTTGAGGTCTGGGGACTGAGATGGCCATGGGAGGAGCTTGATTCTGTGTCTGGTGAACCATTTCTATGTAGATTTGGCCACATGTTTAAGGTCATTATCTTGCTGAAAGACCCAGTGACGACCCATCTTCAGCTTTCGGGCAGAGACCATGCACCCTAACAAGGTTCCCAGGGCCTCTGGAAGAGAAACAGGCCCACAGCATCACCGATCCTCCCCCATACTTCAGTGCCCATGAGGTGCTTTTCTGCATTCTCATCTTTTGTGTACCGCCAGACCCACTTACAGTGTTTGTTGCCAAAAAGCTCTATCTTGGTCTCATCTGACCAAAGCACACGGTCCCAGCTGAAGTCCCAGTACCGCTTAGTGAACTCCAGACGTTTGCGTTTATGATTGCGAGTGACAAAAGGTTTTTTCCGTGCATGCCTCCCAGCTTGTTGGCATGTAGATAGCATGTGATGGTTGTTTTGGAGACTCTGCGACCCCAAGATGCAACCATTAGTTGCAATTCTTTAATAGTGAGCTTTGGAGAACTTTTTATTTCTCTTAGCATCCTCCTCACTGTGCTTGGTGGCAAAATAACCTTGTGTCCTCGTCCAGGCTTGTTCACCACTCTTCCAATTGTTTTAAAATTCTTAATTACTCCTCTGACAGTAGATATGGGCAGGTGCAGGCGAGTGGCTATTTTCTTGTAGCCATTGCCTGACTTGTGAAGGTCGACACACATCTGCCTTACTTGAATGGTGTGTTCCTTTGTCTTTCCCATGTTGAAGAGTGGATAAGAGAAATGGCCTCTGTGTCACATCATATTTATACCCCAGGGAAACAGGAAGTGATTATTTACTAGTTAAATGTTCCTAGATACTCTGATCAACTTTGTAAACTACAATAGAAATGACAGAAATACTTCAATTACATTTAATTCCTAGGAATTGTTAGGGGTGCCAATAATTGTGGAACAGGTGATTTTATGAAAAATAATTATTTGTTAGTTAGGGATTTTTTTCCCTTGAGTTGAAGGTTATATTTTTCTACCATTTTCAGTGTGAGAGTATGCTTCTGCAATAAAAATTGAATTTATTTTAAAGCTTTTAACACTTCATAACCAATAATTATGGAGGGCACTGTATTTTCACGGGAGCTTCCATAGCAAATTTTCTCGGCCCCCCTCTGTATGTGTCAATGCATGTGGATCCATCGCTGGTGTTGCGGTGCTTGGATTACTTGCCTGAACAACCATAGTATGTGTGGCTGCAAAACAGCACCTCTGACAATACTAAGCAGCACCGGGGCACCGTAAGGAACTGTGTTGGCTCCCTTCCTGATCACTATATATACATCCGGCTCCCAGCACAACACTGACAGCTGTTTCTTACAGAAATCCTCTGATGATTCAGCTGCTGTAGGCCTCCTTACAGGAGGGGAGGAGGAGGAATACAGACTTTGTGGACTGGAGTGAGCGCAACCACCTCCAGAACCCTACCAAAACCATAGAGCTGGTTGTGGATTTCAGAAGGGGGGGGGGAGAAGACAAAACGAACACCAATTACCATCAGGGGCACAGAGGTGGAGGTGGACCCCAACCACAGATACCTAGGTGTGCAGCTGGACAGCAAGCTAGACTGGAAGAGCCACATGGAGGTGATATACAGCTAGGGGCAAAGTCATCTTTATTTCCTAAGGAGGCTGCTGTATAATGTTCACCATACAGTAGTGGCCAGTGCTCTATTCTTCATAATAGCCTGCTGGGGAGAGAGCATTTGCACAGCAGATAGGTACAGAACAGATAAGATAGTCAAAAAGACTGGTTCTGTGGTGGGGGTCAAACTGGAGCTGGTCCAACAGGTGGCAGAGAAAAGAATACTGCCAAAGTTCAAGTCATACTGAGCAACTCTGCACACCCTCTCCATGCCCTGATGGTAATGAACAGCAGCACCTTCAGTCAAAGATTGATCGCACCAGCATGCAAGTCAGAGCGCTTCAGGGAGTCTTTTAATGCAGCAGCCATGAGGAACCATCACAGCCAGTCCCTCATCCCAGGAGATGCATCTGAGATGGAGCTGGTCTCCAAGTTAGTTTTGCTGGGCGTCCAAATCTCCAAGAACCTCTCCTGGTCCCTGAACACCTCATCCTTGGTCAATGAGGCCCAGCGGCTTCTCTACTGTCGAAAAGGCTGAAGGCGGCGACTTATCACAGAACATCCTGTTAATGCACAAAACACTAGTTTTGATCGCTGCTTCCTTCCTGTATCATGTACATATTTATATTTTTATTTATATCCAACTGATGGAATATCCCAAATCATGATAAAAATTATCCAAAAAAAATAAAGTTTTAAAAATAATTACAAACGTCACATAAATATTGTTTTAAGCTAGAAAATGAAGTCGAGCAGTATAAAATACAATGGTACTAATTAGAAATACTTTAATAGTAGTCCCCAACAGACCTGGACACTCCATAAAGTGTCACTACTAGTGGAGCGGGGTAGTTGAAAAAGTTCATATGGTGATACAAGCAACAGACTTTGCATGAGAACTCTTAATATCCCCATAAATCAAAATCAACCTCCGGCCACTTCAATTTATAGTTATATCCAAGATGGCTGACACGTTTTCAAAATTGTGGCAAATTTGCTCTATATTTTGAATATTTTCAGCCTATAAACTACAAAAATTGCATATTTTCTACACAATCATTGTGAATTCATATATCTTGGCATTTTTACGGTCATAAAGAGATAAACTAAACCAACTCTTCCAATCCTTATCCTTTTACCACCTATACAACATGTAAGCACTTTCAGATATGGGATACAACTAGGCTCAGATATGTTACAATCCTACCCCTAGCCCGATCATTCATCCAATGCTATTTAATTCCCGTGTCATCTGTACACCTTCCAGAAGATTATAGCCTGTCTTCTTTGGCTCGGCTCTCCCGCGCTGGCACATCCTGTCAATTCAGGTGCGGCTGCTTAACTTTAAAATGGGGCTAGAGAAACAGCATTTGGGAAACCAATGACAAATTTCTATCATTAGCTAGCATTGAACCCCATGCTGAGTTTCACAGCTATAGTGTCAACCAGTGTGCCCTGGTAGTGCAATGACACTACACTATTACAATGTTATATTTACCTTTATGTTCAAGTTTTCAAATTAGAATGAAAATTAATTAAAAAGAGCTTAATTATTTTCTTACTTGCAAAAATAAACTGACCCACCTAGATTTACCCCAGATCAATCTATTACCTGACCTTTTAGCGCACATATGAACTTATACGCAAATATTTTGCTCTTTGGCGGCCATTTCGGATATGATGACAGCCATCTTGGATGTTTCTAGAAACTATTTTTCATAATCTTAGTACTTCTAGGCTTGCTCTCAATATTTTAGCATAAACTGACAATGATAAACATTTCTTGAAGTGATTAAGGAATTAAATGTCCATATTCATATATCGGAAGGAAGCCATTTTGAAAAACTGTCAAATTCTGTGTGGCCGGAGGTTGATTATGAGACAGGAGACAAAGAAGAATAGTTATGCCGAATTTCATGCTTGTATCACTATTTGCACTTTTTCCCTGCCATTCTCAAGTTACCCGCTCCACTATACTACATTATGCGTCACTGAGCATCGCCACTGATTGCATACTGAACAGACAGGGCAACATTCGAGAAATAATTGGTTGACCATCCTTTACAAACTAAAACTGAAGACGAAACAGAAATCGCACAGTAACTGCAGAAAAAGGCTAATCAAGCAATTCAACACAAGCCCCTTCACCCAAAGCAGACATAAAACCAAAAGCCAAAAGAAATCCAGGCATCCATCTGCTCCCACATCTATGAAACTGCTAAAAAGTCCTTAGCTGCACTCAAATAGTCTTTTTGCTCTTGAGAATTCTTAAATCCAGGAAATTAAAAAATGACCCACAAGTACATGGCAGCCATGATTGACTCTTCAGTCAAGACGTCTTCATCCCGATACACCTCTACTGTTGTGTTTCTGCTGCGAAATCCTGTAACTAGGCAGGTCAGAGTAACTTTTGTGCTGTTACTGGATCTCTTGGCGAATACTGCTACCATGGGTGATGCTGAGATGGGAAAAAGGAGTAGGCTGAGTTTGTACACAAGCACAAGTAAGGGCATCATTGTCACATATTTTAAATTAAAGTACATACTATGTGGTACTAGTATACTGCAATCTGAAATGTGTGCTTGACAAATTACTTAAAAGTGCTTTTGGGGGAAAAAAAAAAAGATGCCAATGAGCAGTCACTTTTAATGGGAACAGCAGACTCTGCTGAAGCCTCCCATTCATGCCTGATGAGGCTGAAGGACAGGAAATCTTCTCCATTAAAGGTCACAGGCCAAGTCCACTATGTCAAGTCAAAATTTATTTTACTCCTTCCTATTTAGCAGTATGACAAAAAAATGTCACATCCCATCCAAAATTACCGCGTTAAAAGTGAAATTGGTAACAAATAACAACCCATGGCCCAAGCCAGTCGAGAGCCCTGAGTGAGCCCTCGCTGCGGAGTGCAGGACATCAGTCCCCACCACTCTATTGTCCGACCCCACCTCCTGATGTCCCGACGCTGCACATTCTCTACCATTTGGTGGCGGTAAATCCCCTAAATGTAATTGTCAATCGGCCTAGGTTCATCCCAAATTTCGAAGGAGCGGGGCTGAGGCCGAATAGTCTTTATTGCCTAGGAAAGTACCTCACTCCTGATTAATGATCCGGAAAAAATTACGTGGCAGCCATGACAAGGAGATTCAAATTCTATAAATGTCAAGGAAAGGTGCCCCATAGGGTACACAGAACCATCCTTTTCAAAAAGAAGGGAGATAACGCTATCCCACAATTCTGTGCAGCTGAAATATTTAAAGCGACGACCATTCAGCTGGCCAACTGCGTAAAGAAAGGTACAACCCCAATTCCGAAATAGTTGAGACAAAGTGTAAATTGTGAATAAAATCAAAACGCAATGACTTTCAAATCACAGCAGCCAATATTTTATTCACAATAGAACAGAGATAACATAGCAAGAGTTGAAACAGAGAAATTTTACAATTTTATCCATAAAATGAGATCATCTCAAATTTGAAAGCTGCTACAGGTCTCAAAAAAGTTGGGACAGGGGCCTGTTTACCATGGTGTAGCATCTCCTCTTCTTTTTAACACAGAGTGGAGGCGTTGGGGCATTTAGGAGACAAGTTTCTTGAGTTTAGTCATTGGAATTTGATCCCACTCTTGTTTATTACAGGGTTCCAGCTGCTGGAGAGTTTTGGGTCGCCTTTGTCAGACTTTTCATTTAATTATGCGCTAAATATGCTGAATCGGTGAAAAATCACGACGGCAGGCAGGCCAGTTCAGCACACAGACTCTTCTACTACATAGCCATGCTGTTGTAATAGCTGCAGCATGTGGTTTTGCACTGTCCTGCTGAAATACACAAGGCCTTCCCTGGAATAGATGTTTGATGGGAAGCATATGTTGCTCTGAAACCTTTATATTCCTTTCAGCATTCGTGGTGCTTTTTAAAACATGTAAGTGTCCCACACCATATGCACTAATGCATCCCCACACCATCAGAGATGCTGGCTTTTGAACTGAATGCTGATAACAGGCGGGGGGGTCTTTCTCCTTTTAATCCCGGAGGACACAACACTCTTGTTGGAAATCATGGATGTCAAATTTGGACTCGTCTGACCACAGGACATTTTGCCACTTTGCTTCAGTCCAGTTTAAATGAGCCTTGGCCCATAGAACACAGCGGCACTTCTGGATCATGCGCAACAATGGCTTCCCTTTTGCATGATTGAGTTTTAGGTGGCATCTGTGGATGGCACGGCGGAGTGTGTTTACAGACAGTGGTTTCTTGAAATATTCCTGGGCCAATTCAGTAATGTCAATGACAGAATCATGCCAGTGAGTAATGCAGTGGCGTATGAGAGCCCGAAGTTCACGGGCATCCATTAAAGGTCTTCAGCCTTGTCCCGACTCCCTTACGCACCAAGATTTTTCCAGTTTCTCTGAATCTTTTGATGATATTGTGCACTGTCGATGACGAGACCTTCAAAGCCTTTGCAATTTGACGTTGAGGAACATTGTTTTTTAAAGTATTGCACAATTTTTTTACGCAAGCCTTCACAGGTGGGAGAGTCTCTTGCCATCTTTACTTCTGAGAGACTTAGCCTCTCTAAGACATCCCTTTTATAGCCAATCATGTTACACACCTGATGCCAGTTAACTTAATTACATGCTAAGTGTTCTTTCAGCTGTTTCTCTTATATATTAATTGCTTTTTCAGCCCTTTTTTGCCTGTATCCCAACTTTTTAAAGACCAATTGCAGCCATAAAATTTGAAATAAGCTCATTTTGTGGATAAAAATGTTAGATGTCTCAGTTTCAACATTTGAAATGTTATCTATGTTCTATTGTAAATAACCTATTGGCTCATGTGATCTGAAAGTCATTGCATTTTGATTTTATTCACAATTAACACTTTGTTCCAACTATTTTGGAATTGGGGTTGGATATGATGGGCAGGGGACTGATGATTACGTTGCTTAGTGCAAGTGCATTCGGATTCTCTAGCGCGGTTGTCTTCCTAAGTCGTTTGGAATTCCCCTTTACACCTGTTCTTTATCTTATGACATTTTCCACAAAGGTTAAAGAGAAGTGGTTAGGTTTTTCTGGATAGGACGTAATTTTTTTTGACTGGCCGGACACAGTCCGGGATTCATATTTCAGAAATATGACAAATTGGTCACCCGCTGTGGGACTTAGTCAAATTTCTGAAAGCAGGTGGTATCACCGCATTAGTTTTTAAAATCAGATTCCTTGCTCCAGAACATTACGACCACCCAGCTGAAGAGCGTGACACCAGTTCACCCCTTTCTCTGCAGCACCTGAGCCTGGCCCCCGGGGGCCTTTTGGGGGGAGTCACCTGGAAGAGAAAGGCGCGCCCTGGGGGGGGGTTGCTGGGCCACGGGGCGAGGCAGGGAAACTAAGGGGGCGTGGGGGCTTTTCGGCAAATAATTCTGCGCTGCAGCAAGCTATAAGGACTGGGTTTGGAGGTGGCAAAGGCGGGGGGGAGCCCTTTCAGGGGAGCCCCGGCTGAATCTGGGGTGTGGTGCCGGTCGGCCGCAGAGGGCGCAAACATGTTCCAGCCCCCGGCCTCCCCAGGATGGGAAGGCCCAAGTCGCCACCTGCCGGTCACCTCTGAGGGCTGAGGCCCCGCAGAGGCCCGTGGAATGCAGCTGCGCCCCGTCGGAGTATTACCCATATCTCAGCCCTGCTGCTGGCTATCAGGATGAGGTTTGTGGCAAGGCGAAGCTGGGATGAAGCCCTCTCACCAGGCCCCCAGCTCGACCCGGGACACAGTCAGGGCAGGGCCCAAACCAACCCCGTCTGATTACTTTTGGCCGCCACCTTCCCCTTCCACCCAGTGGGCTCCGGGGGGCTGGGCCTGCTCCTCAGTCATTTCCAGGGGTCCTCCCTGGCGCCCCGGGCTAAGCCCACCCCCACCCAAGCTCTCAGGGTCCCCGGGGTCGAGGCCCTGTCCTTCTGGGGCCATAGCATGTCCTCTTTGCGCTTTCATGCCTTTTCACTGTTTTCCTTTTGTGTCCCGCTCTCTCCTGTGTCTCCTATCAACTCCTGTGCTACTTTGGTATCATAGTTGTTGTCATTGTGAAGCACTTTATGTTCCGTTCTCTGCGAGAGGGATAATGCATGGCGAGTTGGTCATTATTGTGGAAAACCCCTTCAGGGCAATTAGATTAAAAAAAAAAAAAAATATATATATATATATATATATATATATAATTAAAAGTATTTTGATCTAAGCCAGGGATAATTAAGGGATAAAATATTCATAAAGTAAAATTTTAATTTTATTTTAACCTATTTACACGCACATTTACGATTTCCACTGAGTACAGATGAGTATATGTACTTTTTGCAGTCGTCCATCAGATAGTGCTGTTCTTGTCATTGCCATAGACCACACATATTGGATGACCGTCCCCACCTCTTTGTCCGACCCTGCCCCTTTGTCCGACCCCGCCCCCATTCCGCGGCCTGCTACTTGGACTTTTCAGGAGACGTTCGGCCGTCCATGTTTCATACAGTCTTTGGTCTCAACTAAATTTCAGACCGGTGGAGGGCAGTAATACGCCTTAGTAGCGTCCCCCCTTACGAAAAACGCAAAAGAAGAACAAGACGTTTGAAATTTTCGCGCGATAGAATGCAATCGAACCGAAAATGTATGAAATTCCATGTAATAGAAAATCTTGCGCTGATTTTAGTATACACTCATACAATGCACGTTTTTGTGTTTTCGTCTTTTTACTCTTCCACTGGTAAGTGAGAATTTTTTTTTCGTAAATCATTGCGATGTGTTGTAACATTATCGACATATCGGCTACATGCTATGTTGTTCATGGATGAACAGAATTCATGGAAAACTCGTTGAGAAAATTGCAATCTTTCAAGGAACTGCTGAAATGAAGAGAATGCTATTGAGCATGAAGGCTTAAAATCATAGCACTCTCATGTACCAATAGCCTACTTTTCTAACTGGGTTTTTACTTTTTTTGTCGCTATGTAGATTCTCAAGTGCAGAATTATGTTGATTATTGAGCATTGTGCGATTCATTTTTATCTCGCCGGGACGAACGTCCGGAGAGCTATTGCCGTACCCCTCGCGTCCGCGTGCAGAAAAACTTTAACTTTGCCCCCCCCCCCCCCCCCGAGCTTTGTTGTCTTTCTGACAACTCTTGTTAAGTCTTAGCGTTTTCTTTGTTTACGGAAATATTTGTACTTTTATTGGTCTGATGGTCAATTGTGTTATGAAGATGGAAACTAACGCAAGGTACATTAAGCTTATTGTCAGTCCCTTATCATACATTTATTCAAATCCTGGCCATACTTGAGCCCACACAAATAAATGTTTCGCTGTAGAACTATTGACTTTTTTTTATTTCTTATAGTTGTTTCCGATTTAAAGCTGATGGACAATCAGGTTTTTGTTTTTTGTTTGGCAAAACTCAGAAAAGGACCTGTTCGTGCAAAGTGATTTGAGTTAAAATGCAGTGGATACGTTAACGGAGAAAATGAAGTAAGCTAGAACTGAGTTCCAATTGGTCAGAAGTCGCCCTAATGCCGTGACAAAAATGATTTGCGGTGTATGTCATATGACCTATACTTTTTTCAAAAAGTTAATCAATGAAATATGTTTTCTTGTAATGTTGCGATTAATCGGTTTGGCGACTTATTATTTATAAATGAATTCATCTGACTAGTGTTGACATGTAGATATCGTGCATGTGAAGATCTATGGTCTGTGCACATTAGCTGCTGTAAGTAATGGTAAGATTGTCTGGCAGTAGACCTTCAAACTGCTAGTTTATCTGTTGTATGGTATAAAAATGAGCAATATTGACCAGGATCATACTGTTAGGGCATCATGTATGAACAGCATACGTAAGGGCTAGGTGCTAATGAAAACTGATGGTAAAAGGCACTTTGACTCTGAACCTAGCGTAATATACCGTTTACCATCATTTTTTAAATCATTTTATGTTATCGGTAAGGCTAGAACCTAAAGAAGTTTAAATTGAGTAAAATTCAAAGCTCAGTTGTTTGCATAAAATTTGACATCAAAAGGACAGTTTAATATTACAGGCTGTAAGCTGAAGGAGAAACTGCTGAATATACAGTGTGTTTCATTCCCCCTGTCTGTAGGTCTGTCAGAAACTCACTCCCTCATTGGTACCTACACTGCTGTGACTGCTGATGAGTTCACTGCTGTTCTGTGGCTTGATGGTGAAGAGGTCGACTCCTTCAGTAGCAGTGGCTCCGTCAGAGAGCCCCGTCGAAACTGGATGAGTGAAGGGGACGGCCATATCCTGTGGACGGCTGTCAAACACTTCAATATGCTGCATTGGGACAGAGGCAGAACTGACCTCCTCAAAAGTAATAGAAGGCTTAATACATCTGGTAAGGGAATGCCTGTATGTTTAAACGTTTTAAAAAAAACTGTGTTCTGGATTTCTGTTTATTCAGTCACCAGCAGTTATGTGTGTATCACTATTTGAATGTTCAGTGAAGAGCATTTCTGTTACATACTTGACATTTCTCACCATGAAAGTTTATTTAAATTAATTTTTTCCTATCTTCTGTACCTCTGTTTAAAGAACTCTGAAATAATCAGTGAGGCAGCGACGGCATTTCCTACATCTGTATGTTCCAGGTGCTGCTGTCCTACAGGGGAGATTCGGCTGTGAGATCGAGAGGAGCCCTGACTCTGATGTAAGGGTCACAGGGACCTTTGCCCAGTATGGACTTAATGGAGAAGATTTCCTGTCCTTCAGCCTCATCAGGAGTGAATGGGAGGCTTCAGCAGAGTCTGCTGTTCCCATTAAAAGAGAGTGGAACAGGCACCAGGACTTCATCCTGGACACTACGGAGTACATGGAGAACACCTGTGTGATTCAGCTGCTGGAGAGCCTGTCCTTTAATGCAAAGGAGATTGAAATTAAATGTTAGTGCTGTGGTTTTATTATGGAGAAATAACATACTGCAATGTTGTAGAATAGAATATCCCAATATCATGACATGTTTACTATATATGTGGGAATATCAAAATTATTACTGCTCATTGGCATCTCAGTTTTTTTTCAAAAGCACTTTGACAAATTCCTTAAATCATACTGTATTTTCCAAAGCGTTTCAGATTGAAGTACACTAGTACAACATAGTATGTACTATAAAATATGTGATAATGATGCCCTTACTTGTGTTTGTGTACAAACTCTACCTTTTTCCTTTTCCCCATCTCAGCATCACCCATGGTAACAGTATTCGCCAAGAGATCCAGCAACACCACAAAAGTTACTCTGACCTGCCTAGTTACAGGATTTTGCAGCAGAAACACAACAGTAGAGGTGTATCGGGATGAAGACGTCTTGACTGAAGAGGACGGCCTCTCTTCCTCTGGGGTCAGACCAAACGGCGACGGGACCTGGCAGCTGAGAATGAGTTTGGACGTCTCGACCAGCACCTCAGCTTCATACAGCTGTGAAGCACATTTCGGAAGCCAGAGGAAGCATGCTAAATGGGGTAAAACTGCCTGATATGACTGTTATTATTAAGGCTTATTTTCAAAAATCAGATTAAGTCATCAGTGTGGCAGCAGTGTATTTACAGTTTTCCAAGGGGGTGGCATGAAGTATCAGTATCTCTGAAAGACCATAATGATTCTGAATTATTTTGCCTTTACAGATGGGGTGATACAGAACATGCCTGAAACAGGACAAGACTATGACATGAGACAACTGTGTGGGTTACTTGTGTTTCCAATTGCTGTTATTGTCCTCTTTCTAGGAGTTTGCTGGTGTAAGAAGAGGTGAGAAATGGAAGATTCTTACACTAAAGGTCCATGTATTTTGTCTCATTATTTGATCCATATTGTGGTATAACTGTGTGCAGTTATACGAATCCTGCTGCAATAATTTGAAGACAGTAGACATGAAGGGACTGCAGCAGTGCTGGTGCTGAAATGTAACTCAGGCCAAAAAGACGAGTAAAGATTCTAGAGCCCCATTTGCTGAGATACTGATAGTACTGAACCATTAAGTCTGTGACGGTTCGGCACTTGTGGATACTTGCTTATTCTCTCTAAAGTTCACCAATTTCTTTCTCTTGAAGGCAACAAGGACTCCCAATCCCTCAGAATGACGTTGAGGCAGAGGTACAGCCTTGATAAAATGGAATCATCTCTGGAGTTTCACCTTGAAGACATTGAACAAAGACTTTTGCAAGGAGCCATCAGCTGTGTTTCTCACTCCTGACCCTGGGGATCCACTGTGTGTCTGTTTCCCCATCTAACACTGGACTGAGGGCCTCCGTCCAGCTCACCTCTCCTCCTCTGTTAGCCTGGATGGTCAGTCACCCCTTAGATCTTGATGGTATTACTGTGTTAAGGGAAGGAAACAGTCAGCGACTCACACCAGTATGGAGACACAGACATTAGTCTCTATTGACCGAGGTGCCAGTGGCTTCACAGATGTCATCAAATACCCTTGAAGGCGGAGATGATGGACCGACTATCTGTGGTGACAGTGGTAATATCATCCATGGACACCATTACCATCACATTTTTGCCTTGGACAGGTGGTTACTCCGCATTTGAAGGGGTTTTGTGGGCAGTTCAGAGAATAATTTTGAGAGGAGACCAAGGCGAATTGTTGGGTGAGAAATCCATTCACATTCCCTGCTGAGCCGCACAATGGACTGACTATTTGAGAGGAGGAGGCCCTCGTAGAGTAGAGTTCTGACATGGACTTGCAGCAGAGGATAAGTCGAGTATCGGTTGCATACTTTTGTCTGCCTGAGGAGAGCGAGTTTCTCTCCCCCTCCGAAAGGCTGGTGAAAGTGCTCATTACTTCACCTCCTCTTATCTTTGTGAATGTGGGTTTTCTGCCTTGACAATGATCAAAACTAAGCACCGGTCAAGGCAGCAGGTGAAGGACGACCTACGTTTGTTACTCTCCGCAGAGTAGCCCTGCATCCATGTTCTGTGTGCAGCAAAGTCACAGACTCTCACTTCCCATTAAGGTTGGAACAAGCTTGTTTATCCATGAGGATCAAAATGTGGACTGTCTTTATAGAGTCATGATAAAGTGTTGAACTTTTCTCTCAGGTGTTAGAGGAAGTAAAAGTGTTGGCTGAACAAGATGAATTATTCCATCATCATCCCAAGTGCCAAAGTGCGCAATCGTTGGGTTAAAAATCACTGAAAATCTCACAGTAGATTATAGATGCTGTACTTGTCCTTATACTGCCTGTCCAAAAAATTTGCAGTTTGGATTGGATCACTAAGATTGTGTCATTTTTGCTGTGATTTCCATGTTTCAGCTGGAAATAATTATTCTAAACCTAAATGATGACGTGCGTAGCTTCTTATTTCTTAAAAAATCATGTTGGAAGACGTATGCCTTTAGTGGTGGAAGAACAGAGCCCGCCCCCTACTCCACAGATTCAAATCTCTTTTGTACCGCATTAAGGGCCTGATTTACTAAGACCTTTAGCATGTGCAAAATCTTTTTGCCTGTGCAAAACCAATAACATTGCACATGATTGGCCGGGGTACTTGCCTTGCACCAATGAGCAACAATTCTATTGGTTTTGCACGGGCAAAAAGATTTTGCATGTGCTAAAGGTCTTAGTAAATCAGGCCCTGCAATAAATGGTGCAAAAGTGAGAACGTATGGAACTTGTCAGCTGGGACTCGGGGAAGCAGATTTAGCCCCTCTGTGGGGATGTAGATGCCAGCATGAACAAGGGGAGAGCAGAGGATAGTTGAATGGCAGGTTGCCGGGGAAACAGAAATGCCTAACGGGGGAGGGCATTACTGCACCAAATTTACCTTCATAAATGACCATTGGCAGGGGGTACCATGGAGTTTAAGGCACTGGATGAGCCCAGCCCATGTAAAAGCCTAATGCTGTGGCTGTGAAGGCTTATCTGGAGGGTCCTTAACTGTTAAATGGCACAAGATCCTCATTCACTGGTGAGCCTGCGGTGGCGACAGGAGTTACTACTACCCATAGTTTTGTGTTGTTTGACCAGGGCTATAGAGAGAGGCTCTGCCTTTCGGGAGCTTGTGGCAGCTGAGAATGAGTTTGGACATCTCTACCAGCACCACAGCTTCATACAGCTGTGAGGGACATTTTGCAAGTGAGAGGATGTTTGCCAAATGGGATAAAACTCCTTTATATTTTATTATTAATGATGATTTGAAAATCCAGATTAAATTATTAGTGTGGAAAAAAATTGGTCACAATTATCCACAAGGATACCGGATACTTCTACATGGTGTTGATGTGGAGGCACAGGTCAGATAAAATAAAATTACCTGAGGAGTTTCATCTTGAAGCTTCAAGACAGTGACAATTACAGGAAGACATCAGCTGTTTCTCAACCCTGATTCTGGGGGTCCAGTGTGTGGTCTGTGACTTTGCCCTGACATTGACACGTGACCTGATTTTTCATGAGCTACTAATACTTCATAATTAGCCTGTATTACATATTCTGAAAATGCACTTTACCCACTGAACACCATACAGTATAATGAAAGGGGGAGCCCCTACAGCACAGCACACTGGGCCTCTAGTGACACTGATCCTTCTAGAAGTGCAGCTTCTCTTGGTGGAATCTGCTACCACCCCATCCACACGCTCCCCAATGGAAGAGCCTCTCTCTCTGCATCCTGTCATCACTGTTGGCCTATCAGCTAACGGTCATCCCTTGCCACATGCTGCCCCTATGGACCTTCCAGAAAAGCATTCACAGCCACAGTAGTGGGCCTTTTTATAGTTTAGACTCATCCAGTGCAGAGGTCCCAAAATCTGCGGTGCTGCTTGTTTGATTCAGGGAGCAGCCTGTAATTCCTTGGAATTGTATTCTCTACTGCTGGGTATCACTTTCCTTCAGGGTCCAAAATTTGAGGAGGCGGGAAGAGGGTGAGGGGTGGTGTCCATTAGGGGGCAGCATCAACACTACATACAGGCAGGGCCTCAGCTGTTATTCACTGTTATTACCTCAGCTGTGACCCAGTACCTCATTAATAGGCTCAAAGAGGCCTGGGCTCTACATTCAAATAGTCCAAAAATTACATCCAATCATCTACTTCTGAAATGCTTTTCCTCATCCTCGATAGAAAAACTCATTCGGTTAAGGAGAGATGTGAAGGGGAATTCATTAGGACTTCGGACAAGACAGTCGCGCAGCACAGAGAATTTGACTGCACTTTTTACAAAGGATTTTCTAGTGTACTCTGTGCTGACGGAGATAAGTTAGGAAGCACTGAGACACCTTTCCTTAACATTTAGACAATTCTAACAGCACTTATCATGGCTGCCTCATACTTCTGGGTCATTTTCAGTGCCTGGATTTAGGAACTCTCTGAAGGAAAAAGACCATTTGAGTGCAGGTATGGACTTCTTGGCAGTTTCATAGATGTGGGAGCAGATGGATGCCTGGATTTCTTTTGGCTTTTGGTTTTATGTCTGCTTTGCTGTGAAGGGGCTTGTGTTGAATTGCTTGATTAGCCTTTTTCTTTTGTTACTGTATGATTTCTATTACGTCTTCAGTTTCAGTTTGTAAAGGATGGTCAACTGATTATTTCTCGCGCTTGTTGCCCTCTCTGTTCAGTATGCAATCAGTGGCCATGTCCAGTGATGCGTAATGCAGTAATGATACTTTATGGAGTGTCCAGGTCTAATGGGGACTGCTTTTAAAGTATTTCTAATGAGTACTACTGTATTTTATACCACTCAGCTTCATTTTCTAGCTTGAAAAAAAGTTTATTATTATTATTAACTATTATTATTATTATTAATAATTATAATTTATTGGATAATTTGTTTTGTGTTTTGTAACATTCCATCAGTTGGATTTTGTTATTAATGTTAAGCATTAGGTACAAGGAAGGAGGCTATTTTCAGGTTATTCTTTTTTTTTCTTTTTTGAATTTTGAATTCTGAAGGAAAATGTGTTTCTGAAAGATTCTAGTGCGCCGGTCTCCAGTAGATGGCGAGCATGCGCTCTGTTCCGGGTTAATGTTCCACAGAACCTGAGGGAGGTATAAAGCCGCTTAGTGCGAAATTCAGAAACACTGGCTGAAAAACTGTTGCGCAGATATCAAATCACCATATTTATGTGCACTGAAAAACTAGGGAAATGGGGAAATAACTCATAAAACTGATCAGAGTACATGACTTACAACTGTGTATTGTAAACATGAATGTGTGAAAAGAAAAGGATTATTGGATAGATATTTGAATAAAATGTGAGGCTGTTCCTCTCCTTTGTAAGCTGCAGCACTTCATTGAAATTTGATTTCTTTCCTTCTTAAAAAACACTCCAGTTACAACACCAATTCTGAAAAAGCTGGGTATCATTGAAAATGCTAATAAAGTCAAAGGGTTTGAAACACAAAGAGAGTGATGGTCGATGGTAGAAAAAACAGGATACAGAGGAGATAAAGAGCAAATAAAACAAAGTTGACCTAAGAATGTATAAGCTTGGACAGAAGGAGGTTTTGTTGCATTTATGTTGATGTAATGAACTACAAAACCCAAAACCAGTGAAGTTGGCACGTCGTGTAAATCATAAATAAAAACAGAATACAATGATTTGCTAATCCCTTTCAACCTATATTCAATTGAATACACTGCAAAGACAAGTTACTTAATGTTCGAACAGGTAAACTTTGTAATTTTTTGCAAATATTAGCTCATTTGGAATTTGATGCCTGCAACATGTTTCAAAAAAGCTGGCACAAGTGGCAAAAAAGACAGAGAGTTGAGGAATGCTCAACAAACACTTATTTGGAACATCCCACAGGTGAACGGGCTAATTGGGAACAGGTGGGTGCCATGATTGGGTATTAAAGCAGCTTCCCTGAAATGCTCAGTCATTCACAAACAAGGATGGGGCGAGGGTCACCACTTAGTGAACAAATGCGTGAGCTGATTGTTGAACAGTTTAAAAACAACATTCCTCAACGAGCTATTGCAAGAAATTTAGGGATTTCATCATCTACGGTCCGTAATATCGTCAAAAGGTTCAGAGAATCTGGAGAAATCACTGCACGTAAGCGACAAGGCCGAAAACCAACATTGAATGCCCGTGACCTTCGATCCCTCAGGCGGTACTGCATGAAAAAACCGACATCAGTGTGTAAAGGACATCACCACATGGGCTCAGGAACACTTCAGAAAACCACTGTCAGTAACTACAGTTCGTCGCTACATCTGCAAGTGCAAGTTAAAACTCTACAATGCAAAGCGAAAGCCATTTATCAACAGCACCCAAAAACGCCGCCGGCTTCGCTGGGCCCAAGCTCATCTAAGATGGACTGATGTAAAGTGGAAAAGTGTTCTGTGGTCTGACGAGTCCACATTTCAAATTGTCATTGGAAACTGGAAGTCGTGTCCTCCGGACCAAAGAGGAAAAGAACCATCCGGACTTTTATAGGCGCAAAGTTCAAAAGCCAGCATCTGTGATGGTATGGGGGTGTATTAGTGCCCAAGGCATGGGCAACTTACACATATGTGAAGGCACCATCAATGCTGAAAGGTACATACAGGTTTTGGAGCAACATATGTTGCCATCCAAGCAACGTCTTTTTCATGGACAAGCGAATACCAAAATTCCAAAAATCGTAAGCCTTTATTGCAAAATGGGTCAAAACCAGAAAACACAGGAATTGCAAAGCCAAAGTCAAAATCCAAAAATGAAGCTGAATAACAGGCAGGGGTTGAAGCCAGAGAATCAGATGTGCAACGGTACATAAAACAGTAATCCAAAAAATCGTGGTCAGAATCCAGGAGGTTAGGTCATACACAGGCGTCAATAACATGAATCGTGGTCGTACAGAAAAAGGGACAGAATCCAGAAAGTCGCAAATAAGAAGGGACAAGGCAATCACAAGGTCGTACAAAAAATGTCGTAGTTAGAAGCATTAATAAAAAGGCAAACGAGGCTCTCTGCACTAGTGAAAATTGATCAGCGTTATGACAAGGTAAAGGCTGCAGTGAAGTCTTTAAATACATAAGAGGGAAGTCACATGCTATGCAGGGCCAGGTGAATTGGATAAGAACTAATAACAAAGGGAAATACACGTGGGGAAGTCTTAAACACAATAATTGGCAGGCGCCAAGACATGGGCACGATTCACATACAACCTATGACAGATAAACGGCTCCAGTCAAGGAGTTGTATGTGCACAGATCAAGGAGTGCTGGATAGTAATTAAGCACGTGCGAGAGATTTCGCGGAAACACAGAGAGATACAGGGAAAGCAAAGCAAGGGTCAGAGACTAGAACAGGGTGAGAGCTGAGAATGCGTTAGTAGTAATTGGTAGCGGTGAAACTTTCCAAATTAACCCAAGTGCTCGTTAGTTAATAGTATGTCCATGGGTTAGTTAGGTTAGTAAATATAATCAAAACATAAATGTTAGTATATTAGTAATCAAGGAAAGCAAGAGCGAAGGAAGTAAACGAGAATTGAAGTAACTAGACTGCATTTCCACAGAGAAAATGCAAAGTGTGCTTGCTCAAATGTTGCCAGCAACAGTGAATGGATCAGATATGAGAAAAGCTGTACCATACTGATCACAAGACAGGGATGACCAAAGTGAAATGACTACAGAAATGGCATAAACAGAAAAACCAGGATGTAAAATAAGCAAAACCAATAAATAAAGATAGTGGGCAAAACAAGAATCATGACATTAAATCAGGACATCACGGATTCGAGCCCCGCTTCACACCAGCCAACAGTGGTTAGGAGCTTTTTCAGAGTAACACACAATTGGCTATTGCGCTACAGGGTTGCAAATTGGGAAGGGACTGCCGAGAAGGGAAAATAATAGTTGCCTTGTTCGTTGCTCAAGCGCCTCCTGTTGGCCTGACGGGCGCTCGTCAGGAAGATTCTAAGCCTGGTCATGTCCGGGTATCCTCCGCCCTCGTTCTGAACTTGCGAAGATTCAACCAATGAGTGTATAAGAAGCAGTGGCTGACAGGCGCATGCTTCGGAGAAGAGCCGTGCTCTGTCTACAGTCCTTGGTCTACACTCTCCTGAATTGGCAGCATGGGGTCGCAAACGAGCAAGCCCTGTACACAGTTCCAGATTCAGGTGGGATTGGAGATGCCAATTTAAAAAAAAATCTGGACATCAGTATGTCCTTGCAGTATTATTTGGAGCAATTTCTGGAGCTGTACACAAACTTAGCATCATGCCGATTAGATTAGACTGGATTAGACTTTATGGCAATTATTCAGTGCAGGAGAAATGAAGAAAATCAGTTGGCGTTAAACCAGTGAGTGCAAAATAAGAAGTATAATAAGTTATCAAAGGCCTGTAGGTAGTAAATACTAATATGAATTATATAAAAGAAGAGACATATAATGACAACAACATATAAAGTAAATACACAGATATAGTCACTGCCGTGTCTGTTGTGTGGCTGTAGAGGTGAGGGTGTTGGGATGGGTAAAGGTGAGAGGAGTGGGGTATAACAGCAGTCAAGGAGGCTACAGGTTCAGGACCGCAGTTGTAGGTCGCATTTCTGGGACCCTATTTTTTCTCCATTCTCATCCCGCCGCATCATACTGTGACCCCTTCTGACCAAACGTCAATATGTGACAAAATTTGAGGCTCTTGACAAGGTTATATGAGCATGTAGACAGCCTCACTTGTAAAAACACTCTTGAGTTGAGTGTTTGTTTGTGAAGCCTAAGCATATCGACTTCCTGTTTCCTAAAAGGTTGTTTCCACATTCCTTCCCCTCTTCACACAGAGGTCTAAGGATGCCTTGGAAAGATAATGACACTTAGTTGTAACCCTTATGGACAGTTGAGTTCTCCCATATTGATGCTATAAAAGACTGACAATCATAACAGGTCAGAAGGTATTACTAGTGGGATGAGTGTCACAGCGTGATTGTGCATCCAGATAACCAATCAAAAGTCCTCAGAACAATCAGAATAAGCTCATTGGAAGAACTGAACAGCACAGTTTTTTTTACTTTTAACAGAGACGAAAATGGCTGGGACGAATACTCTCTGGCTTTAAGGCCCCTGAAGGACCTCACTGACCTCCAGTTACCCACATACCTCTCGCACTGCGCTGTTTTCCAATTCACACAGGAGCTGTCAGAGCATGAATGCAAGATCTCTGCACACTACTGTAGGGTTAATATGTTGTCCATATTATTGGTTATGTTTATTTCTTTTACAACCCCAATTCCGAAAAAGGTGGGACAAAGTGTAAATTGTGAATAAAATCAAAACCCAATGACTTTCATATCACACCAGCCAGTATTTAATTCACAATAGAACAGAGATAACATAGCGAATGTTGTAAGTGAGAAGTCTTACAATTTTATCCACAAAATGAGCTCATTTCAAATTTGATGGCTGCTGCAGGTCTCAAAAAAGTTGGGACAGGGGACCTTTGTAACACAGAGTGGAGACGTCTGGGCATTGAGGAATTAAGTTTCTGGAGTTTAGTCATTGGAATATGATCCCACTCTTGTTTAATACAGGCTGCGAGAGAGTTTTGGGTCTCCTTTGACGGACTTTTCATTTAATTATGCGGCAAATGTTCTCAATCGATGAAAGATCAGGACTGCAGGCAGGCCAGTTCAGCACACGGACTCTTCTACTACGAAGCCATGCTGTTGCAATAGCTGCAGTTTGTAGTTTTGCATTGTCCTGCTGAAATACACAAGGCCTTCCCTGGAATAGATGTCGTCTGGAGGGGAGCATATGTTGCTCTAAAACATTTATATACCTTTCAGCATTCATGGTGCTTTTTAAAGCATGCAAGTGTCCCACACCATATGCACTAATGCATCCCCATACCATCAGAGATGCTGGCTTTTGAACTGAACACTGATAACAGGAGGGGTGGTCTTTCTCGTCTTTAACCCGGAGGACACGATGCTCATGATTTCCAACAAGAATGTCTGACCACAGGACACTTTGCCACTTTACTACAGCCCATTCTAAATAATCCTTGGCCCAGAGAACAAGGCTGTGCTTCTAGATCATGCTCAACAATGGCTTCCTTTTTGCATGATCGAGTTTTTGGTAGCATCTGTGGATGGCACGGCGGACTGTGTTTACAGACAGGGGTTTCTTGAAGTATTCCTGGGCCCATTTAGTAATGTCAATGACAGAATCATGCTGGTGTGTGATGCAGTGGCGTCTGAGGGCCCGAAGATCTAAGGCATCCAGTAAAGGTTTTCGGCCTTGTCCACAGAGATTTTTCCAGTTTCCCTGAATTTTTTAATGATGTTATGCACTGTCAATGATAAGACAATCAAAGCCTTTGCAATTTGACATTGAGGAACATTGTTTTTAAAGTATTCCACAATTTTTTTTACGCAAGCATCCACAGATTGGAGAGCCTCTGGCCATCTTTACTTCTTAGAGACTCAGCCACTCTAAGACTCCCCTTTTATAGCCAATCATATTACAAACCTGATACCAATTAACTTAATTACTTGCTAAATGTTCTTTCAGTTGATTCCCTCATATTTTAATTGCTTTTTCAGCCCTTTTTTTTTTTTGCCTGTGTCCCAACTTTTTTGGCACCTCTTTTCGCCAGAAAATTTGAAATAAGCTCATTTTGTGGATAAAAATATAAAATGTGTCAGTTTCAACATTTGAAATGTTGTCTATTTTCATCCCTTTTATAGCCAATCACGTTACACACCTGATTTAACTTAATTACTTGCTAAATGTTCTTTCAGCTGATTCTCTTGTATATTAATTGCTGTCTTAACTCTTTTTTGCCTGTGTCCATACTTTTTTGAGATCTGTTGCAGCCAGAAAATTTGAAATAAGCTCATTTTATGGATAAAAATGTAAAATATCTCAGTTTCAACATTTGAAATGTTATCCATGTTCTATTGTAAATAACATATTGGCTCAATTTACACTTTGTCCCAACTATTTCGGAATTGGGGTTGTATGAATACATGAATGAATGAAAACATGGTCAAAAGTGTATAGAAGCCTACTTGTACAACATCTCATTCCAAAATTGTGGGTGATACTACGGATTTCTTCCACTTTACTGCTGTACCGTAATAACCTCCACTCTTCTTGGGGAGCGATGCACTTGATGTTAGAACATCCCTGCAGGAGTTAGTGTCCTCTAAGACAGGATAACTTGTTTTGAAATGAGAGGCTTTTATTGAGTCTGATGCAGAACATTGTTACTGGTTTATAGCTGAACAGATCTGCTTTGAGTTCATGGCACACACACACGTGCACTAACTTGAATACAGGAAAAAGTTACATCTAACTAAAAAAATACCCTTTAATACACAAAACAGATCTAAACAACAAGTGCAAGCTGGGGTGGTGGTGGGTGAGTCGCAAAATGAAATATCTACAGAAGAGACAAAACAACTGATCAGCTACAAGAGGGATCAGGCACGCGTTGCAAACAGTGCTGCGTATGAACTTTTCATGCGCACAGCTTATTAATGTGGTCATGCAGTGATGTTTCATGATTTAGCCGGCCTCAATGTCTGCTTTTGAGTCGAGACTTTCTTAAGAGCTTTGAAGAGCCTTAGCTCTTCCATGAAAAACTGTCTCATGCCGAGGCATGTCCATATACATTTGGCCATGTAATGCACAGTTTTCAAGGGTCAGAGATTATGCTCAAGGGTGCAGAGTCCTATCTGGTCATTAATTCTTTAGGTTACGAGCACAGTTCCCAAACTGTCATGTAGTACTATCACTCACCAGTCTGGCCATGTCCGGAGAGTATCCCGAAAATAGTGGCGTGACCTACACCCTTGTCTTAAGAATTAAGGTGTAAAGTATTTAACTCCCTAAGACCTAACGTCCCCCCTGGTGGTAACACAGATGTTAGGGATTTTTTAAATTACTTGCTGCCAGTCTCCGACCCTTGAAGGGTATGAGCTTCAAACAGCCTCTGCTTACATTAGATGCAGTAGAAAGCTCCCTGCTCTCCCCCAGTTAGCTGCACCAGTGCATAGTGCTGGACAGAGGTTTATACAATATACTGTTGTGAACGGTCCCAAAGTAACAGCGTATTTTCGAGGTGAGGTCCTACCTAGAATACATCACTTTAATTGTACGCTATATTACTAAAAATTTACAGCGCTTCAACTGCTCAGAAAAAAAAAACAAAAACAAAAAAAAAACACAGACATTCTTGAACTAACCACCTGACGTAGGGAAGAGCGAGGTTACATTGGCCACGGGGTTAGGTTTGTCTCCCCAGTTTTTTTCATTGCAAACGCACTGACAGGAAAACTAAAATGTATAAATTATGTGACATCCCAGCGACGTCATCTCTTGGAAAGAAGAAGGACTTGTAGTGTCATGTAAGTGTTTTCTGCCTAAATAACTGAATTTTGACCCAAACTGTAAACTTTAAGTTTTGGAAAGAAATGCGTCTTGCTTCTTTGAAGACAAAGATTTCCACTGTGTTTTTACTGTTTCATAAACGTAAGTAACAAAAGTTATTAACAACACATCAGATGAAAGCATGCTGCGATCATGAGATGAGAGATGCGGCATGATTTCCAAAATGAGATTTATGCATTTATTCATAAATGCATTTATTTTATGTTTACGATAGAGGACCTATTAGAGTCTTTGTTTGGAGGACACAAGTATGAATGTGTAAGGCCCCTCCTGTGGCCCATTATAGTGGGGGTGTTGGCAGAGTATTTAGGGCTGGCAGGTGTCAGCCCTGGGGCCTTTCGCACGGTCTTCTCAGAGTGCTCCGTTTCCTCCCACAGTCCAAAAACATGCATGTTTGGTTAATTGGAAACACAAAATTGCCCATATGTATGAGTGGGAAAGCGAATGGTGAGAAGATTTGAATAGTATCTTGTTATGAACTGTGGAGGGCAGCATTAGGCTGTACAATGTTCAGACTGCCAGAATTTCAGATGAAGAAGAAAAAAAGAAGCCCTGGGGCCCCTGCATTTCATTCCACTCCGTTGTCAGTGGGAATGTTTGCTGCTCCTCTTTGGTGCCGCGGTCCTTACTAATCATCCAAAGGTGGAGAGGAGTGGGTCCAATGCTTCTCATGCAAATGGTGGGCACATGAGGACTGTGCAAATGCCAGTGGGCTCGCCGACAAATGTCATAGCTGCTACTCTGATGGTGATTATGCATAAATCAAAGCTTGTGTTGGTTAGTTTTAAAAATAAAAGTTCTGACCATTTCTGTTATGAGAATATTGAACTGTCTTTTTCAGGTTCAGCTGATTGCCAACGATGACGATTTTACCCCACCCATCTGATAAAGTAACCCCAGGTATGGGGTTACTTTGCCATGTTTGTGATATATCGAAAATTGAATATTGTGACGTAAATATATGTTATATTGAAATAGCATCAATACAAGTTTTGTAGGCGACATTCTGCTCTACACATATACCACAAATATATTTCCCTAAGTTTTAGCAATAAAGAGTTATGGAGCCAAATACAAAATCATGACAAGGTAACCCTGGTGTCCCCTACTCCATTTGCGTAAACTGAGCACTGTAGCGATCAGCTGTCTGGGTCAAACTCTCAGCGGCTTGTGGCAGAGACAGCATTTCAATGGCATACAATTACGTCTCAGATTTAAAAAAGAAAAAAAAAAGATTTCTTATTACGTGTAACCAGCACAGCAGATACGCAGTATGTGGCTGCATAGACCCTATGTGATATTAATTTGTGCTGCAATGTTACATTAGACTTTTTCACAGGTGTTTCACTCTCTTACCTGATGCATGAGAACAGCAGTGCTCTTCAGCGAGCACCGTTTCCCTGAATGTAGCCTCACGAAATCCTCTTTGGAAAAATGAATACTGCAAACATCGAGCACTTTTAGTGATACAGGTGGCGTATCAATATCTATGTTGACCGCAACTAGCCACAGCTGCCGAAGTCCAATATCCTGCAGAGGAATTGTAGAAACGTGCTATAAAACAGAAACGATGCAAATATAAAAATACACGAACCGAAAAAGCAAATCCAAGAGAAAAGTGCAGCACAGTCATGTCAACACAAACACGCTTCACCAGCCCAAAACATTTCCAATTGGAGAAACGCGCGGCAAACCATAAAAGCAAATGCAAGACTGAAAATCGTTGCATTTAGACATCAACACAACAGAAGTGCTCCTAGTTGCAATAGGGGGCACCAACTAAAATAGCTTTTACTTTTGACATGAGCTAGACTAAGTCGGCAAAAAGGCTTTCTGGCCAGGTTTCTGGCTACCTAGCTAACTTTAGTTTGTTGCTTACCTAAGAAATTTGCTAGCCTTGCTAGAAAACAGTTTGGTGCATGGAAGTCAGCGCAAAATGAATGAATAAAAAATATCCATTATTTTGCCATCTCACTTAGCTAGAGTTGAACCGCGAATATTGATGTTTTACCAAATATAACATTCAGCTAGCTAGGCTAGCGAAATAGCTGGCTAAGCAAGCAAACTAGCTAGAGAGCAGTTATATTTGATGAAACATAAATGCAATACACTGAAAATTGCCCATGGCATAACCACCAGGACCACTGCTAGGGAAGACTTTGAGGTGCCATACAGACGCAATACCTTTAGGAAATCAGTTCTGTAAATCAGGGGCACTTATAGTTGGAATAACACACCATGTACAATTTGGAAATGCTCTACATACAGCACCCATCTCAAAAACTGGCTGATAACAAACCAATACTGTGATCATGGGTAGTCATATCATATGCACTTTTTATTTTACTCTTTAGTCTCCAGCGTCTGGATCCTCTCTCAGCGGCCGGGGAGGATCAACTCATCTGGATTTCCTTTTTTCTTTATTCATTTTACCAGCCAATATTTATTTATTGTCTAAATGGGTTTTCTAGTTTGTTGACTGTGTGTATTGCTTTTGTATACCTGCCAAGGGGTGTTCGGGGTGTTAGAGGAGGGCCAGTACCTCCGCAGGGGGAAATTGCCGCGCCTTTCTCAGGACAGCTCGCCCGACATTAGCCTTCCTCTGGCACTCAGCTTTCACCTGTGCCTCCAAGTACCTGTCGCACACACAGTGAGCACACCCCGTTAAACCACTCTGGCAGGCAGACAAAACCAGATGAGGGGCGTTAATTGGGCCTCAAGCCTTCTGACGGGTTATTCAGGACTTGTCTGTCCCTAACATGTGAAGACTGATCTCTTGGTGGACTGTGCGGATGATACCACTAGTTTGGTTCAATGATCAGAAAGGTGAGACCCAGCACCGCAGCCGCAGGACACGTGAAGAGCATGGCTAAGATGTCTTTGGTCATCCTGCTGCATTCCGGTGTAATGAATTACTTTTACCCCCATGTTCCTTTTACACCCCCCAGAAAATGGAACATATGTCCAATTTACCCCCAGGGTAAAAATAACATTTGTATGTCAGTATTACCCTCTCTCTGTTACTTGTACCCCCACTGTGATGCTGAAATAATGATATATAAACTAATGTATCTGTTTTGAACATTCATAATTTTATTCAAATAAATGATGAAACAGTAAACATATTTACTGGCGTTTATCTGATGTGATAAAATGAAACGATCTTGACACAAACATAGAACACTATATTAAATACATGCATGCATATGATCCTAACGCGACCCTATACACTTTTGTTCATGCAAAACCAACATAGGGATATATTAGATGTGGAATTGTTCTAAAACATATATGTCAGGCATACCCCCATGGGTATAATGAACATATTTTATTTTTACCGGGTGGTAGTAAGAACATAAAGTACTTTCACCGGGGGGTAAAAAAATGAGGGGTTAAAACGAACACATGACACCGGGCCTCCCCCAGTCATCTCGACCACGCCTTGCCACTGGACCAGGAGGTCGGGAACGAGAGAGTGATGTTGGTGTCCTGCGCAGCCCTCCCTCACTTTAATCATAGTGTAGCAGGCCGAAGGAGGGCCCGGGCGGGGACTTGAAGCTCCAGACTCCCGGGTAAGAGTCATGCGCGCTGACCACATCGCCAAAGAGCCAGGCTCGTTGGCAAGGTAGCCAGGGCGCATACTGATTAGGAGACACTTCCAGTGACAGGACGCCTCTACTGTCACATCTCTCCCCCTCTTTCATGAGCGTGTCCTCACGCTCCATGCTTTACACATGCTGCCATCCATTAGGATCCCCCAAATCCTGCCGATTACGCCAAAAAAAAAGAATGATACCTCAAGTACATGTTTACTAGGCCAGCATTATCATAACGCCTTGCAACTATACAAAATGTAACTAGTACCTGTTAAAGTTTACGCTGACACCACCTGGAAAAGTGGAGCTTACACACACAGCATACACTTGGACACAGTCACTACAAGAATCACAAAAGCATGATTACTATTGAGCATTACATCACATTCTCCACATACATTCACATATACCATTATTTAATAATCATATAAATTTGTCTCTTTATAACTAGAATAAGCACCCCAGTTTGGCAATCCCTGCTACATTAGTCAACTATGTACCAAAGAGCTTCAAAGCCAACAAACACCTGCTCAGTCATGGTTCCTACATTCCCATTAACATCCGCATTTCCAATGTTAACAAACAGTGCATTTACCTCGATAAAGTCCAGTATAGGCACACAAACAGTCAGCTAATATTTCCGCCTACATGCCAAAGACAAGGGCCGCTCAGAATTAAATCATCGCCGGCCAGGTCTAAACGCGAGCAGTACTCTCACCACTTTCAAGTTCCAAACAAAGTGTGCTGCACACATCCCTGGCCAGCCAACCTCGGCGAGTGAGCCCTCGCTGCGGAGTGCAGGACATCAGTCCCCACCCCCCTGATGTCCCGACGCTGCACATTCCCTACCATTTGGCGGCGGTAATTCCCCTAAATTTTGTTGTGAAACGGTCCAGGTTTATCCCAAATTTCGAAGGAGCGGGACTGAGGCCGAATAGTCTTTTTTTGCCTAGGAAAGTGCCTAACTCCCGATAAATAATACGGAAAAAATTACGTGGCAGCCATGACAAGGGGATTCAAAATTCTATAAATGTCAAGGAAAGGTGCCCCAAAGGGTACACAGAACCATCCTTTTCAAAAAGAAGGGAGATAACGCTGTCCCACAATTCTGCGCAGCTGCAATATATAAAGCTGTCCAACTGCGTAAAAAAAGGTACAACCCCAATTCCGAAATAGTTGGGACAAAGTGTAAATTGTGAATAAAATCAAAACGCAATGACTTTCAAATCACAGCAGCCAATATTTTATTCACAATAAAACAGAGATAACATAGCAAGTATTGAAACAGAGAAATTTTACAATTTTATCCATAAAATGAGATCATCTCAAATTTGAAAGCTGCTACAGGTCTCAAAAAAGTTGGGACAGGGGCCTGTTTACCTTGGTGTAGCATCTCCTCTTCTTTTTAACACAGAGTGGAGGCATCTGGGCATTTAGGAGACAAGTTTCTTGAGTTTAGCCATTGGAATTTGATCCCACTCTTGTTTAATACAGGCTTCCAGCTGCTGGAGAGTTTTGGGTCTCCTTTGTCAGACGTTTTGTTTAATTATGTGCCAAATGTGCTGAATCGGTGAAAGATCACGAATGGAGGCAGGGCAGTTCAGCATACGGACTCTTCTACTACAAAGCCATGCTGTTGTAATAGCTGCAGCATGTGGTTTTGCACTGTCCTGCTGAAATACACAAGGCCTTCCCTGGAATAGATGTCATCTGGAGGGGAGCATATGTTGCTCTGAAACCTTTATATTCCTTTCAGCATTCGTGGTGCTTTTTAAAACATGTAAGTGTCCCACACCATATGCACTAATGCATCCCCACACCATCAGAGAGGCTGGCTTTTGAACTGAACACTGATAACAGGCGGGGGGGTCTTTCTCCTCTTTAGCCCGGAGGACACAACACTCTTGTTGGAAATCATGGATGTCAAATTTGGACTCATCTGACCACAGGACATTTTGCCACATTGCTACAGTCCATTTTAAATGAGCCTTGGCCCATAGAACACAGCGGCACTTCTGGATCATGCTCAACAATGGCTTCCTTTTTGCATGATAGAGGTTTAGGTGGCATCTGTGGATGGCAGGGCGGACTGTGTTTACAGACAGTGGTTTCTCGAAATATTCCTGGGCCCATTTAGTAATGTCAATGACAGAATCATGCCGGTGAGTGATGCAGTGGCGTCTGAGGGCCCGAAGATCACGGGCATCCAGTAAAGGGCTTCAGCCTTGTCCCTTACACACACAGATCTTTCCTGTTTCTCTGAATCTTTTGATGATGTTATGCACTGTCGATGACGAGACCTTCAAAGCATTTGCAATTTGACGTTGAGGAACATTGTTTTTAAAGTATTGCACAATTTTTTTACGCAAGCTTTCACAGGTGGGAGAGTCTCTTGCCATCTTTACTTCTGAGAGACTCAGCCTCTCTAAGTCTCCCTTTTATAGCCAATCATGTTACACACCGGATGCCAGTTAACTTAATTACTCGCTAAATGTTCTGACAGCTGTTGCTTTTTAAGCCCTTTTTTGCCTGTGTCCCAACTTTTTTGAGACCAATTGCAGCCATAAAATTTGAAATAAGCTCATTTTGTGGATAAAAATGTTAGATGTCTCAGTTTCAACATTTGAAATGTTATCTATGTTCTATTGTAAATAACCTATTGGCTCATGTGATCTGAAAGTCATTGCATTTTGATTTTAATCACAATTAACACTTTGTTCCAACTATTTTGGAATTGGGGTTGGATATGATGGGCAGGGGACTGATGATTACGTTGCTTAGTATAAGTGCATTCGGATTCTCAAGCGCAGTTGTCTTCCTAAGTCGTTTGGAATTCCCCTTTACACCTGTTCTTTATCTTATGACATTTTCCACAAAGGTTAAAGAGAAGTAGTTAGGTTTTTGTGGATAGGACGCAATTTTTTTTGACTAGCCGTACACAGTCCGGGATTCATATTTCAGAAATATGACAAATTGGTCACCCGCTGTGGGACTTAGTCAAATTTCTGAAAGCTGGTGTTATCACCATATTAGTTTTTAAAATCAGATTCCTTGCTCCAGAACATTACGACCGCCCAGCTGAAGAGCGTGACAGCAGTTCACCCCTTTCCCTGCAGCACCTGAGCCTGGCCCCCGGGGGCCTTTTGGGGGGAGTCACCTGGAAGAGGAAGGCGCGCCCTGGCGGGGGTTGCTGGGCCACGGGGCGGGGCAGGGAAACTAAGGGGGGGCGGGGGCTTTTCGGCAAATAACTCTGCGCTGCAGCAAGCTATAAGGACTGGGTTTGGAGTTGGCAAAGGCGGGGGGGGAGCCCTTTCAGGGGAGCCCCGGCTGAACCTGGGGTGCGGTGCCAGTCGGCCGCAGAGGGCGCAAACATGTTCCAGCCCCTGGCCTCCCCAGGATGGGAAGGCCCAAGTTGCCTCCTGCAGGTCACCTCCGAGGGGCCGGGCCGGACGGGCCGAGGCCCCTCGAGGAGGGCTGTGGCCCCGCAGAGACCCGGTGGGGCCCGTGGAATGCAGCTGCGTCCCGTCGGAGTATTACCCATATCTCCGCCCTGCAGCCGGCTATCGGGATGAGGTTTGTGGTGAGGCGAAACTGGGATGGAGCCCTTTCACCAGGCCCCCAGCTCGACCCGGTACGCAGCCAGGGCAGGGCCCAAAGCCACCCAGCCTGATTACTTTTGGCCGCCACCTTCCCCTTCCACCCAGTGGGCTCCAGGGGGCGGGGCCTGCTCCCCAGTCATTTCCAGGGGTCCTCCCTGGCGCCCCGGGCTAAGCCCACCCCCACTCAAGCTCTCAGGGCCCCCGGGGTCGAGGCCCTGTCCTTCTGGGGCCATAGCATGTCCTCTTTGCGCTTCCATGCCTTTTCACTGATTTCCTTTTGTGTCCCGTTCTCTCCTGTGTCTCCTATCAACTCCTGCACTTAAGGGATAAAATATTCATAAAGTAAAATATTAATTTTATTTTACTGCGCTTAAGGGATAAAATATTCATTAATTAAAATTTTTATTTTATTTTAACATATTTACGCGCACATTTACGATTTCCATAGAGTACAGATGAGTATGTATACTTTTTGCAGTCGTCCAGCAGATGGTGCTATTCTTGTCATTGCCATAGACCACACCTATTGGATGTCCGTCCCCACCTCTTTGTCCGACCCCGCCCCATTCCGCGGCCTGCAGTCAGGGGTACTTGACCTCGGCTGGCGGAAACCCCATCCCAGCGGCCGAAAAGTCAAACATTAGAAGAACTTAATGCTCACACTTGCAACATGGAATATTCGCACCCTGCTCGTCAACACCAGAGGGAATAGACCAGAGAGGAGACCAGCGCTTATAGCCTAAGAGCTTTCATGCTACAATGTCGACATTGCAGCTCTCAGTGAGACCTGCTTTGCAGACAAAGGCCAGCTGACGTGGATCAAAGGTGGCTACACCTGGAGTGGCCTCTGCAGCAAAGCCCACTGAGAGGCCGGTGTGGGAATTGGCCATCAAGACCCACCATGCAAAGAAACTGTCAAGCAATTCCCCCCCGAAGGTCTCAACTAGAGCCTAATATCCGTGCAGCTCCCCCTAGGTAGGGGAAAGGCTGCCACACTGATTAACACCAATGCCCCCACCATGTCCACCCTGGACGCAACAAAGGACAAGTTCTGTGAAGAACTTTACACCCTCAACTCCTCCGTCTTCATCAACGTGTACATCGGCTGCTGGTTGGTATTCATGCATCAAAGGAGTGGCGTGCAGAATGCGCCGCCGTACGATATCTGTGATTCTGGAATACACTAGCTGTAGTGTGATTGTTTGACCATGTGCTGCCGTAGCTCAGAAGAAAGTGAAGTCATATCGTTTTAAATGTGGAGGTATAAAATTAACTTTATAGCTTTACTACTGCTCTGCTTTGCTTTCTACTGTCCTATATCTTACCCACTCACAACAGGCGGCGGCATGCAGTTTCTGCTCTCTTATGTGCCAGTATTTTTCTAACTGGTTTTTATTGAATTTTTTATTTTTTTTTGTAGTGACATAGATTTCAATTTGTAGAATTTTGTGATTATTTTCTTTATGAAGATGGAAACCAACGCAAGGTGCATTGAACCTTTTGTCAGTCCCTTATCATGCATTTAATAACCTGGCAATATTTGAGTCCACACAAATACATGTCTGATCGTATATCAATTTTCTTCCTTTATGCACTTTTTTCATTGCGGTTGACAGCAATGTATACAATCAAGGTTTTGGCACAATTCTTAGATAAGATCAGGGGCGTCTCCTGGACTAAAGATTGCTGGGGCCCAGAGCTCCCCTTTAAAACAATTACTAACCCCGACTTGCACGCAATCATTCGCATAATTGACAAACAATCCTTCTAGGATTTTGCTGGCTTTTTAATTGTTTTTTTTTTAAATTAATTAATTTTTTTTTTTTTTTTTTTGTGGTAACTTTTTCAAAAAGTGGCAATGAAAGTTGCAATGTCTTAGTGATTTATTTTTTGTCCGCGAGAAATTTGCGTGGATTGGTTGAATTTGCTTTAATAGTTGAAATCGCGACATGCAACTTCCTTGAGGGAGTGAGCAATAGATTCACTCCGAGAACACGCTGATACGGTACGGTACGTGTCGGTACGGAGACAATCATTAATCTGGACGCGTAATTTCGTGCATTTAAATCAGCGTTATTCAAAATTGCACACAGACGTTTCAGAAGGTCTTTTATTTTATTGAAACAAAACAATCTTGAAGCGCCAGTTAAATCACTTGATGTGTGGAGAAGGTAGCGCAGACGTTTGAGAGCAGTTTGTCTTTCATAAAGCGTTGAACAATTTTTGAGTGGCCTAAATTTTTTTCTGATCTGAATTTATCCCATTATTTAGTCGTCAATAGATAGCATGGAGAGAGAAACCGTAATGTCGATTGCCAGAGGATTATTGTCAAAATCGGAAAACGTGTTCTAATATGGAAAAAAAGAGCCACTAAATGGCAGTATTGATATTTTTTTCGTTAAGCCAGTCTGGAGCTAGGTTTTGGGCATGTCCTGGGCGTGCCTCAGAGGGGAAAGTCCCAAAGAATTGAAAAAAAGTCTGGTAGGAGGGAGGGGGCTGGAAAAGAGTATATAAGGAGAAAAATTGAGCGAGCGAAGTAGTTAGGGAAATTGCAAGGAGAAATTGTGGAAGGATACATTTGACCAGATCTATCACTCTTTTCAAGACCTGTGACACTTTTTGTGGATTTTTGCCTTAGGAGCATTTTCCTGTCCCAGGACATTGCAACATAGAAATCCCATCTCAGTTACCACAGGACTGTAACTATCTCTCTCTCTCTCTCTCTCTCTTTTTTTGTATATTTCAATCTTGGTCAGTTTTTCTTTGTTTAATTAAATCTGTTAAAGTTTTAAAATTTTGCCTGTCATCCCTTGCTGTCCGATATGTGAAAACTAGAAAACAAATCGGGGCCATAACAGTGTTAATAACGGAAAATAACAGTACAGGCCAGGAACAATCATTGACGCAAGGCATGGCCCGGGTCCCACTAATTATCACTTCAGAGATGCCACTGTATAAGATCCTGCTCGCGCAAGATCGCTTTTGTATCAAGCAGAGCCGAGAATAAAATTGGACAAATTGAATTTGCTACAGTTGAGTTCCACTTGGTCAGAAGAGGCAGCAAAGGCTTGTCAAGTATAAATTCTGGTATTTGTCATATGACATAGGTCTTTCAAAAAGTGATTCAGAGAGATATATGTTCTTCTAAAATGTTTCACTTAATCGGTTTGGCGACTTAATATTCATGGATGGGTTAAAGCAGTGGTTCCCAAACTTTTTCTTCTGGGCCCCCCTTTGGTACATAAGAAAAGTTTTGCGCCCCCCCCCAAAAAAAAACAGGTAATACATACGTCTATTTTGTTTTCAGAGTCCATTGCAGTTTATTTCACACATTGCAATTAATATAAACTTCAACCGTTTTGGAAAAAATAGAAGTAAACAGTCATAAACTGTAGGTTGTCATAAACTACAACTAGGCTACTTTTAGAATTAGAAATAACAAACAACCACGGTGTAATTATTTTAAGTGTAACTGTTTTCAAGCACCTTAACTGTGTAATTATGTTCAGTGTAACAGGTTTTTTTTTTAATTATTAATGAAAATGGCAGGCTAGATGAATGATTTGGCGAACAGTTATGTTGAGAGTCAGGCAGGCATTTACGATGTAACAGCAGAATTCTGGGCAGCGAATGGACTATATGCAAATATTTTTCTGTTGTTGTCCGGAACTCTAGTGGGGGGGCGGGGGGGGGGGGGATTCCCTTCCCGCATCCCGCGCCCCCCCTGCAATTGCTCTGCGCCCCCCCTAGGGGGCCCGCCACCCACTTTGGGAACCACTGGGTTAAAGTGACCAGTGTTGACAGTAAGATACCGCGAATGTGTTGAGTAATGACTTTGAACATAGCCGACTGCTCTACCTCAGATGGTGCTAATGATCGTTCTACCCACAGCATGTTGTCACTTCACTTGAAACAAATCCAGTTCGCCCTCAGGAGGCAGACATGAAATGGACGGCTGCACGCAGCATATAGAGTTCCCTTTCCTGGCTACAATCGGTGGGTGATCGCATGTTGCTGCACAATAGAAGAGTGTATTGTGTGATCAAGCGTCGGAACAAAAAATGAATAATGAAGCATTACTGCTGCTTTGTATTGCTTGCTTCTCTCTCACTGGTAAGTTACTACTTTTGTTAACTGTCCTCTATCTTGGCGACTAATGACAGGCAGCGTCATGCGATTATTGCTCTCTCATGTGCCAGTAGCCTATTTTTCTAACTGGGCTTATAATGTATATATTTGTTGTAGTAACATAGATATTTATTAGAAGAATTTTGCAATTCATTTTTTTATGAGGATGGTAAACAACGGAAAGTGCATTAAACCTGTCAGTCCTTCACCATGCATTTAATTAAAACCTGGCGATGTTTGTGTCCATTCAAATACGTGTCCAGCCGTATATCAGTTTACTTCCTTTTATGTATTATCGTTTATTGCGGTTAAAAGCTGATATACAATCTGGGTTTTGGCAAACTCTCATATATGGACCTGTTCGTGCAAGGTCACTATTGAATGAAATATATATAAAGTGGATACAATAATAGAGTCAGGCAAACGAAGTTTCCGACAACTGAGTTCCAATAAGTCTGAAGTCGCAGCAACGGCATGTCAAATACAAATTTTGGTGTTTGTAATATGACGCAGCCTACTTCTTTCAAAAAGCGAAGCAAAGAAATATAGTTTCTCGTAAAAATGTTTGTCTTAATCGGTTTGGCGACTTCATATTCATAGATAATTTAACTGACCAGTGTTGACAGCAGGACACCGCGAATGTGTTGAGTAATGACTTGGAACATAGTCGACTGCTCTACAATATAATGAATTTCGACTAGAACAGCGTCAATTACTGAACTTTGCCTCGCTATTTCGAAATAGACCTGCACTTTCCTTGTTAACAGCACTGGTGACTTCTCACAGGAAGAGATGAAAAGTGTCTGGTAACATGTAGGAAGTAGAATATGGTCTCCATCTGGCATAAGAAGATAACCGATCAGATGCTGTTGCCCAATAGAACAGGCGGATGTGTGATCAACCGTCGGGACAAGAAATGAATAATGTAGCATGACTGCTGCTTTGTTTTGTTTACTTCTCCTTAACTGGTAAGTTACTAATGTTGTCAGCTGTCCTCAATCATGGCGACTAATGACAGGCCGCGTCATGCGATTATTGCTCTCTCATGTGCAAGTAGCCTATTTTTCTAACTGGGCTTTTATTGTATATATTTGTTGTAGTAACATAGATATTTATTAGAAGAATTTTGCAATTCATTTTTTATGAAGATGGAAACCAACGGAAAGTGCATTAAACCTACTGTCAGTCCTTCACCATGCATTTAATTAAAACCTGGCAATGGTTGTGTCCATTCAAATACGTGTCCAGCCGTATATCAGTTTACTTCCTTTTATGTATTATCGTTTATTGCGGTTAAAAGCTGATATACAATCTGGATTTTGGCAAACTCTCAGATATGGACCTGTTCGTGCAAGGTCACTATTGAATGAAATATATATAAAGTGGAGACAATAATAGAGTCAGGCAAACGAAATTTGTGACCACTGAGTTCCAATTAGTCTGAAGTCGCAGCAACGGCATGTCAAATATAAATTCTGGTGTTTGTAATATGACGTAGCCTACTTCTTTCAAAAAGTGAATCAAAGAAATATATTTTCTCGTAATAATGTTTGTCTTAATCGATTTGGCGATTTCATATTCATAGATGATTTAACTGACCAGTGTTGACAGCAGGATACCGCGAATGTGTGTGAAGTAATGACTTGTACCATATGCTGCTGCCGTAGGTGTGAAATAGAGGTGGTAAGCAACAGTAAGTATGGTAGAATGTCTTTAAGTACCGTTACGTCTACTAAGAGATTATAGCGGTGGCAATGACGTGCGAAAATAATGAGGAAGCGGGAAATCGACAATGAGTAATTATTCCCATGTAAGTAGTTATTTATGTTAAGCTTTGGACCATAAAATGAACAGTGTAGTATTTCTTTTGCTTTGCTTGCTTCTCTTGAACTGATAAATTTATAATATTGTCAGTTGTCCTCAAATCTTGGCGACTCCTAGCAGGCAGCATCATGCAATTATTGCTCTCTCATGTGCCAGTACTTTTCTAACTGGGTTGATATTGTATAGCCTATTTTTGTTGTAGTTATGTAGATATTCATTTGAAGAAATTTGCGATTCATTTTTTATGAAAATTGAAACCAACGCAAGGTGCATTAAACCTATTATCAGGCATTTACCATGCATTTAATTAAAACCTGGCAATATATGTGTCCATTCAAATACGTGTCCAGTCGTATATCAATTTACTTCCTTTTATATATCATTGTTTGTTGCGGTTAAAAGCTGATGTACAATCTGGGTTTTTGGCAAAACTCTCAGATATGGCCCTGTTCATGGTCACCTTTGATATATATATATATATATATATATATATATATATATATATATATATATATATATATATATATATATATATATATATATTAGTGGAGACAATAATGGAGTCAGGAAAATGAAGTCTGCGACAACTGAGTTCCAATTGGTCAGAAGTCCCAGCAACGGGTGCTAAATACAAATTCTGGTGTTTGTCATTTGACATACTTTTTTTCAAAAAGTGAATCAAAGAAATATATTTTCTTGTAAAAATGTTTGTTTAATTTGTTTGGCGACTCATTATTTTTGAACTGGTTCAGCTGACCAGAGTTGACAGTCAGATACCGCAAATGTGATGCGTAATGCACATTGTACATATACTGCTGTATACCATTTGTAATATGATGAAGAATAGAACGTAAAGTATACTATCCGCTTTTAAACAACAGGTGCAGAAGCCATTGAGAAGTTGATGCATATTGAAGCGCTGAAACATACAGACAGATGTATTGGTGCGCGGTTCATATTTCCTCGATTGAAATGCACTCTAAAAATTCCTATTGTTGGACTAAAACAGAACAGCTAGGAAATGCGTATCGTAGGAAATGGTAATTAAGCGTAAGCCTTTTTCACGAAAGTGGCAGAATCAAGAAATACAAAGTAAAATAATAAAGTATTTTCACCACCTGTTATGTTATAACGAAACTAAAAGATATTTTTGGGGACAGGACAGAGGGCAGTGAATGCGCATGTGAAACAAAGAGCCTTGTATTTTGGTTCACAAATAATAGGCGTTTCCCCTAATGATAAAGTTAAAAACCATCAAATTAAGGGAATTTATGTATTGGAAATTATCTGAAAAGGTTTGAAAATAAGACGTCACAAACTAGTCGAACAATTTGGCATAATAGCCCTTTATTCGGTGAAATCAAATCAAAGTATTTCCGAACGGGAAACAACTTTCTCTTTCTCGCTGGCCCAATCGCACGCAATGAAAAACTCGCACACCGCACAAAATCGCAAACCGCCCCGACACACTTCAACCACTGACAACAACCCAACAACAGCTGCAGAAGAGAACTGCGACATTTTATAGTCGACTGACTGACGTCATTTCGCCGAGACGATACAAGCCTCGACACGGAGCTCCGTTTGGAAGTGCTTCACATTTTTGATACAGGCTCCGAAGCCTCGATATCGCCGATAACACACAATGTACAGGTAATACCAGCATGTGAGCCTAAAAAAAAAGTTAGAGATGCTTGAGTTATCAATATGAGCACATAAATAATGTAAGTTCACAGATCCGTAATCAAGAGCCATGTTCTGAGAAAGTGGCACTTATCAGACAATTTTTGGAGTTGACATCTCAGAATTGGCTGAGACAGGGTGGAAAGTTAAAATGGCATGTATGACGAAATATCCCAAGGCGGCAGGTTCACATCTGCAACGGTTTGGTGACAGCGCCCCCTGATTGTGAGGCTGTCAGGGTCAAAATTGAGAAAAACAGCAAATTCTGGCTGGAATAGGCCTACTGTGGTTAATTGTTCATATGTGCCACACAAGTCATGATGTCCTTTAATCCTAGGATACTTGAACCTTTCAAATGTGAAAGTGCAGGCCAATTTTCTCCCTGGTGTGCGGCGCCACCACCAGGGAAAGTTACCACATTTCTTCAAAGTTTCTTACTCCATTCATAACCAACACCAAGATAGTGCCACACTGAATGCTTCTGTTTTAAGCTTCATGGTGGAGGGTGTCTGGACACCAGACAGGTATGGAGGCTGTGGGCACGGGGACTATGTGCCCAAAAACAGAGCCAGGGACCCAAATGCGCAGGCTGAGAATAAATATAAAAATCTTTTAATTTAAATCACATTAAAACCTCGGAGGGGAGCAGCAGCACATATAACCACATACATAGGGCTTCAGAGACAGAATGCAGAATAACTGCACTTCACCTCCACCTTAACAAGCTACACCTGTTGCCCTTTAAGGTGGAGGCGACGAATGCAACAGGGGGAGGGCCTGCAGGACAGGACCATCACAGACACAGCATAGCCTTGGCTTTTGCAGTGTTAAAGCACCAACCTAGATGAGGATGGGACCTCAATGCATGTACACCAAGAATCTCAGCCAAAGCCCTACTAGGAAGAAAACATGATATAGGAGTAATGTCTTTACACTAGATGGTTGCCAAGCCTGTTTTTCCTTAGTAAGAGTCTCAGGGATTCACTTTCTCAGAAACTTCAAACTTGGTCACGGCACATATCTGGTGTTCCGAGATAAGAGAATAAAGCTTCAATATGTACCGTGGAGCGCCACCTATGGGAAGAACTCTTCACACCAACAAAGTGCCATAGCAATATCAGTGTTTTCTAAGAGTACTAGGGGCACTGATTCCATTTCAGAAGATTCTGTTGTGGCGCTTTTCTGGTGTTGCGAGATCTGACACATGGGTAGGCAGCGCCACCTTCGCGGATGGATTCTGCAATTTCGCCCCATTTTGCCCCGTAAAATTGGGAAAGTGGTAAAAAGTGCCATTCAAACTCCACATTCCCATGAAAGTATGACGGAAGGGCTGCTACCCGAGCATGGGTCAAAGCTGTAGCTGTTTGGTGTTGACTTTATGAGGCCCCCAACATCCTTACAAATAATGCGTAAATTGGGGTTACCAGCATTTTTCTAGAATGTCGATGGCCACTTAACCAATATGGGTGAGAGTGCCATGGAACTTTTGGTGCCTTTAGTTAAACCCTGAGGAGGGTTTAAATAAATGCTAGCACAGCCTCCATATCTGTCTGGTGTCCAGAGCAAATCAGTCCTAAAAACAGCTATAGAATTAATTATGGCCCTTTTCGGAGGCAAAAATTTCATCACACCATGAAAGAGCCATTGGTATGGCAACTTTATTCCACTCACCCTCCACCATGAAGCCTAAAACAGAAGCATTCAGTGTGGCACTATCTTGGTGTTGGTTATGAATGGAGTAAGAAACTTTGAAGAAATGTGGTAACTTTCCCTGGTGGTGGCGCCGCACAACAGGGTGAAAATCAGACCGCGCCTTCACATTTGGAAGGTTCATGTATCCTAGGATAAGAAGACATCATGACTTGTGTGGCATATATGAACAATTAACCACCGTATTCCAGCCAGAATTTGCTGTTTATCTCAATTTTGACCCTGACAGCCTCACTACCAGGGGGCGCTGTCACCAAACCGTTGCAGATGTGGACCCGCGGCCTTGGGATTTTCCGTCATACATGCCATAACTTTCCACCCAGCCTCAGCCAATTCTGAAATGTTAACTCCACAAGCCATTCTCTCAGAATATGGCTATTAATCACAGTAAGAGTAAACAGTGTGACTTGAACTGAAGGTCGATAGCAATATATATGATTTACAGTATGCACAGTCCTTAGTGACACCTGGTGGAGTTAAATGCAATTGTGAAAGCATTTATAAAAAGGATACAAATTAGCTCTCATTATATCTCAGTATCTGGCTTGACAACTGTCTTTCTTTCAAAACCCAAGGGAAAATCTTGTTCAAAAGATGAGATTGAAGTTATGGTTTTATTATAATAGTAAGCTGTGCTTCTCTTTTGATGCAAAAAGTAGGCTGATCTCTGCTGAATTCCTCAGGTTTATTGTAGCCCCTGGACAAGAAGGCTACTATGGATTCACATATACCACCTATCATTTTCTGTTGGCATGGCAACGGTATTGGCTGAATAATATGAAAATTAACGGCAAAACATAGAGCTTTACTTTTGGACGCAGTGCAGGCTGCATTTTTTGACCAATTACTTTAATATTTGGTATGGACATGTGTTGTTTTTCATTTATTACACCTATCTCACCTATATTTTGGTTGCCCTGGCCATAGTATTGGCTGAATTATACGCAAATTAGTGGCAACACAGATTTCCTTGTGGATGCAGAACAGGCTGCAATTTTTAACCAATTACTTTCATATTTGGTATGGACATGTGTTATACTTCACTTGTGGCACCTATCAATTTTTGTTGTCATGGCAACAGTATTGGCCGAATAATGTGGAAATTTGTGCTGAAACATACACTCTTCCTTGTGGATGCTGTACAGGCTGTAATTTTGGACCCGTTACTTTCATATTTGGTGTGGAAATGTGATATACTACACTTATAACTGTAGGTGCAATTTCTTGAATTCAACTTGCATCTTGTTCTTGAATGACTAAAGTCAATAACGCGAGACTTCTTGAAAGTTTAGGATCTTTACTTCCGTAATTCCTTGTAGTCACGGAGCAACAGAAAATCCATGTAGTCACGGTCAAAGACTGCTGCACACAGAATAATCATCCATCAACGGCACTATTTACCAATCTTGCACATGACGTCATAAAAGAGCCAATCACCAACGGCAACACTAAATTACAAATAATACTACAGATTTAAAGAACTTTGTTTCTAGTATTAAAATAATAGTAGAAACAATAGAACTTTGTTTCTAGTATTAAAATAATATCACAGAAATTCAAAATAAACCAATTTCCTGTCATTTACATCATGGCTCTAACAATAAGCTGTTGGTTTTGGTTGCCACCATAACAGTATTGGCTGAATAATGCACAAAAAAGGGGAGAAGCGGGGTTTTGAGAGCTACATCCATGCGGTTGCAGCCAATCGGAGTGTTTAGTTATTACGGTGATCAGTTATGCATACTGCCTCTGCACATTGCTTGAAGTTCTGTATATCATTCTGCCTTGACATTTGTGGCAAATTGTGAAGCTCTTACTCATCATTGACCCCTGTACACCAGGGCGTGACCATCTCAAACTGTGTTTTAGCGCAGTCATTGGTAGATGTTAATGTCAAAAGCCATTTTGGGTGAAATCCTGTCTAATATTTGTTCTTTAATTACACAGGATTCTGACTGTAGTTGTAGTTTGAGATCACAGGTGCGATTTTATTGTCTGTCCCAAGTGCTCTGACCAGTTTGGGGGAAAAAAGCTTTTGAGTGCTCTGTACCTCTAATTTGGAATAGCCTTTAAATACATCTAAAACTGAGGGTTTTAAAATGTCTTCATGACTGCAATAACTTGCTTCTACACTTGAGTTACAATTATTGGGTATTTGCCAAAGTCTGCATAGGTATTGCACTATTAACTCCTGTTTAAATGAGCAATCACTTGATACGATTATAACATGGGGTGAAAAGTTGTGATCGACAGCTATTCTGAGTGAAGTAGTTGCACGATGCAGCGCTGTCATACCGTGATAGTCCGTGGGACTCGGCTCAGTTGGGGCGGGGAATGCCGGGAAATTTCACTCCTTCATTTGGTTTGGTTCACTTTCACACTGCACTTTTGAAAGCAGACCAAACATATCTGGTATGAAAGCGCCCTTAATCTCAGGAATTGTACAAAAGTGCGACTGTCGAGAGAAGATATAACTGACCATTATACGTGTTGCTTAGTTCCTGAACAACATAATATAATCCTCCAGTGATTTTCAAAATCCAACAAAAATTGACAGCAAAATTGTCTTTGTTCTGAACGTAGTGTCATGTCGAGTTAGCTGCGATGCTATTATTGAAAAGTAAAACCAGTAAGCTAGCTAGCAAGATAGTTTTCAAGATTCAAAAACAGGTCAACCTATAATGGAAATTGATGGTAAAAAGCACTTTACTCTGAACATAGTGTAATGTAATGCTTACTATAATTTTTCAAATTTTATTTTTTATTTCATGAGCAATGCCAGAACCTAAAGAAATTTAAATTTTGTAAGATTTAAAGCTCAATCATTTGCACGGAACTTGACATCAGAAGGACAGTTTAATATTACAGGCTGTAAGCAGAAGGAGAAACTGCTGAATATACAGTGTGTTTTATTCCCTCTGTCTGTAGGTCTGTCAGAAACTCACTCCCTCATTGGTACCTACACTGCTGTGACTGCTGATGAGTTCACTGCTGTTCTGTGGCTTGATGGTGAAGAGGTCGACTCCTACAGTAGCAGTGGCTCAGTCAGTGTGCCCCGTCGAAACTGGATGAGTGAAGGGAAGGGCCATTACCTGTGGATGTCTTTCAAACACCACAATATGCTGCATTGGGACAGAGGCAGAACTGACATCCTTATAGATAGAAGGCTTAATACATCTGGTAGGGGAATGCCTGTACATTTAAATATTTTTAATCAGCATTCTGGATTTCTATTGATTCAGTTTCCAGCAATGATTTTTGTGTCACTATTTGAATGTTCAGTGAAGAGCATTCCAATTACGTATATGACATTTCACCATAAAGGGTTATATGAAAAAATTATTTGAATCTGCTGTACTTCTGTTTAAAGGACTCTGAAACAATCATGCTGTACAATCAGTGAGGCAGCGACAGCATTTCCTACATCTGTATGTTCCAGGTGCTGCTGTCCTACAGGGGAGATTCGGCTGTGAGATCGAGAGGAGCCCTGACTCTGATATAAGGGTCACAGGGACCTTTGCCCAGTATGGACTTAATGGAGAAGATTTCCTGTCCTTCAGCCTCATCAGACATGAATGGGAGGCTTCAGCAGAGTCTGCTGTTCCCATTAAAAGAGAGTGGAACAGGGACCAGGACTTCATCCTGGACACTGTGGAGTACATGGAGAACACCTGCGTGATTCAGCTGCTGAGGAGCCTGTCCTTTAATGCAAAGGAGATTGAAATTAAATGTTAGTGCTGTGGTTTTATTTTGGAGAAATAACATACTGCAATGTTGTAAAATAGAACATCCCAATATCATGACATGTTTACTATATATGAGGGAATACCAAAATTATGACTGCTCATTGGCATCTCAATTTTTTTTCAAAAGAACTTTGACAAATTTCTTAAATCATACTGTATTTTCCAAAGCATTTCAGATTGAAGCACTCTAGTACAACATTGTATGTACTATAAAATGTCTGATAATGATGCCCTTACTTGTGCTTGTGTACAAACTCTGCCTTTTCCTTTCCCCCATCTCAGCATCACCCATGGTAGCAGTATTCGCCAAGAGATCCAGCAACACCACAAAAGTTACTCTGACCTGCCTAGTTACAGGATTTCGCAGCAGAAACACAACAGTAGAGGTGTATCGGGATGAAGACGTCTTGACTGAAGAGGACGGCCTCTCTTCCTCTGGGATCAGACCAAACGGCGACGGGACCTGGCAGCTGAGAATGAGTTTGGACGTCTCTACCAGCACCTCAGCTTCATACAGCTGTGAAGCACATTTCGGAAGCCAGAGGAAGCATGCTAAATGGGGTAAAACTGCCTGATATGACTGTTATTATTAAGGCTTATTTTCAAAAATCAGATAAGTCATCAGTGTGGCAGCAGTGTATTTACAGTTTTCCAAGGGGGTGGCATGTGAAGTATCAGTATCTCTGAAAGACCATAATGATTCTGAATTATTTTGCCTTTACAGATGGGGTGATACAGAACATGCCTGAAACAGGACAAGACTATGACATGAGACAACTGTGTTGGTTACTTGTGTTTCCAATTGCTGTTGTCCTCATTTTAGGAGTTTGCTGGTGTAAGAAAAGGTTAGAAATGGAAGATTCTTACACTGAAGGTCCATGTATTTTGTCTCATTATTTGATCCATATTGTGGTATAACTGTGTGCAGTTATATGAATCCTGCTGCAATAATTTGAAGACAGTGGGCATGAAGGGACCGCAGCAGTGCTGGTGCTGAAATGTAACTCGGGCCAAAAAGACGAGTAAAGATTCTAGAGCCCCATTTGCTGATAGTACTGAACCATTAAGTCTGTGACGGTTCGGCACTAGTGGACACTTGCTTATTCTCTCTAAAGTTCACCAATTTCTTTCTCTTGAAGGCAACAAGGACTCCCAGTCCCTCAGAATGATGTTGAGGCAGAGGTACAGCCTTGATAAAATGTAATCATCTCTGGAGTTTCACCTTGAAAACATTGAACAATGAGTATTACAAGGAGCCACCAGCTGTGTCTCTCACTCCTGACCCTGGGGCTCCACTGTGTGTCTGTTTCCCCATCTAACACTGGACTGAGGGCTTCCGTCCAGCTCACCTCTCCTCCTCTGTTAGCCTGGATGGTCAGTCACCCCTTAGATCTTGATGGTATTTCTGTGTTCAGGGAAGGAAACAGTCAGCGACTCACACCAGTATGGAGACAGAGACATTATACCCCATTGACCAAGGCGCCAGTGGCTTCACAGAAGTCATCAAATACCCTTGAAGGCGAAGACGATGGACTGACTATCTGTGGTGACAGTGGTAATATCATCCGTGGACACCATTACCATCTTATTTTTGCCTTGGACAGTGGTTGCTGCGCATTTGAAGGGGTTTTTTGGGCAGTTCAGAGAATAATTTAGAGAGGAGACCAAGGCGAATTGTTGGGTGAGAAATCCATTCACATTCCCTGCTGAGTGGACTGAGTGGACTATTCCCTTCCCTGAATGGACTGACTATCTGAGAGGTTGAGGCCCTCGTAGAGTAGAGTTCTGACATGGAGTTGCAGCAGAGGATGAGTCGAGTATCGGTTGCATACTTTTGGCTGTCTGAGGAGAGTGAGTTTCTCTCCCTCTCCGAAAGGCTGGTGAAAGTGCTCATTACTTCACCTCCACTTTGTGAGTGTGGGTTTTCTGCCTTGACAATGATCAAAAGTAAGCACCAGTCAAAGCAGCAGGTGAAGGACGACTTATGTTTGTTACTCTCAACAGAGCAGCCCTGCATCCATGTTCTGTGTGCGGCAAAGTCACAGACTCTCTCTTGCCATTAAGGTTGGGACGAACCTGTTTATCCATATGGATCAAAATAAGAGTGGACTGTCTTTATGGAGTCATGATAAAGTGTTGAACATTTTTCTCAGGTGTTAAAAGAGGGATATGGTGCTACTGGATATTGGATACCACAATCTCCGTTGCGCAATGGTCAACATTTGAAATTTGACTTGCCGAGTTTTTTGAGTTTCATTTAGTGAAAAAACGGCGTGATTTCAGTACGATCAAACTTTTTCACCTGAGTAAAACTGCTCACATAGACCCACTACCTTTTATTTGGTGAATTTTTCGGTTATTTGAGTATTGTAGTGCCGATTGTGATTATGAGGGACTTAAGGTCGGCATGTATGATGTGATTTCTGACCTCATGATGGTTTAAGAACAAATTTAATGATTTATGGATAAGTTTTTTTTTTTTTTTTATTATTATTATTCTTTTTGAGTTTATTTATTTAGCTGAATGATTGGGGAAAGGCCTAACAGGGGAGGGCATTACTGCACCAAATTTACCTTCATAAATGACCATTGGCAGGGGGTACCATGGAGTTTAAGGCTGCCCCCTTAATTAAATAAGCAGCTCAGCAGGTTCTGGGCCCGCTGCACTAGATGAGCCCAACCCATGTAAAAGCCCAATACTGTGGCTGTGAGGGCTTATCTGGAGGGTCCTTAACTGTTAAATGGCACAAGATCCTCATTCGCTGGTGAGCCTGCAGTGGCGACAGAAGTTACTACTACCCATAGCTTTGTGTCGACTGACCAGGGCTATAGAGAGAGGCTCTGCTTTTGGGGAGCTTGTGGCAGCTGAGAATGAGTTTGGACATCTCTACCAGCTCCACAGCTTCATACATCTGTGAAGCACATTCTGGAAGTGAGAGGATGTTTGTCAAATGGGATAAAACTCCTTTATATTTTATTATTAATGATGATTTGGAAATCCAGATTAAATTATTAGAGTGGAAAAAAATTGGTCACAATTATCCACGAGGATACCGGATACTTCTATATGATATTGATGTGGAGGCGCAGCTCAGATCAAATGCAATTACCTGAGGAGTTTCATCTTGATGCTTCAAGACGGTGACAATTACAGGGAGCCATCAGCTGTTTCTCAACCCTGATTCTGGGGGTCCACTGTGTGGTCTGTGTCTTTCCTCTGAAATTGACATGTGACCTGTTTTTTCATGAGCTACTAATACTTCATAATTAGCCTGTATTACATATTCTGAAAATGCACTTTACCCACTGAAGACCATACCGTATAATGGCTGGGGGAGCCTCTATAGCACAGCACACTGGGCCTCTAGTGACACTGATCCTTCTAGAAGTGCAGCTTCTCTTGGTGGAATCTGCTACCACATCATCCACACGCTCCCCAAAGGCAGAGCCTCACTCTCTGCATCCTGTCATCACTGTTGGCCTATCAGCTAACGGTCATCCCTTACCACATGCTGCCCCTTTGGACCTTCCAGAAAAGCATTCACAGCCACAGTAGTGGGCCTTTATATAGTGTAGACTCACCCAGGGCAGAGGGCCCAAAAACTGCAGTGCTGCTTGTTTGATTCAGGGAGCAGCCTGTAATTCCTTGGTATTGTATTCCCTACTGTTGGGTGTCTCTTCCCCTCAGGGTCCAAAGTTTGGGGAGAATCAGAAGGTGGGAAGAGAGTGAGGGTTGGTGTCCATTAGGGGGCAGCATCAACACTACATACAGACAGGGCCTCAGCTGTCATTCACCGCCATTACCTCAGCTGCGACCCAGTACCTCATTAATAGGCTCAAAGAGGTCTGGGCTCTACATTCAAATAGTCCAAAAATTACATCCAATCATCTAATTCTGAAACGCTTTTCCTCAACCCCAATAGAAAAACTAATTCGGTTAAGGAGAGATGTGAAGGGAAATTCATTAGGACTTCGGACAAAACAGTTGCGCCACACAGAGCATTTGACTGCACTTTTTACAAAGGATTGTCTAGTGTACTCTGTGCTGAAGGAGATAAGTTAGGAAGCACTGAAGCACCTTTCCTTAACATTTACTGTAGACAATTCTAACAGCACGTATCATGGCTGCCTCATACTTCTGGGTCATTTCCAGTTCCTGGATTTTGGAACTCTCTTTAGGAAAAAGACAATTTGAGTGCAGGTATGGACTTTTTGGCAGTTTCATGGATGTGGGAGCATATGGATGCCTGGATTTCTTTTGGGTTTTGGTTTTATGTCTGCTCTGCTGTGAAGGGGCTTGTGTTGAATTGCTTGATTAGCCTTTTTCTTTTGTTACTGTATGATTTCTGTTTCGTCTTCAGTTTGTAAAGGATGGTCAACTGATTATTTCTCGAGCTTGTTGCCTTCTCTGTTCAGTATGCAATCAGTGGCCATGCCCAGTGATGCGTAATGCAGTAATGATACTTTATGGAGTGTCCAGGTCTAATGGGGACTGCTTTTAAAGTATTTCGAATGAGTACTGTAATGTGAATATAGGCCACTGGGTGGCAGTATTTACCTTTTTTTTTTTTCAGCTCAGACTGGAGCTATGTTTAGACATGTCCTGGACATGTCTGGGGCAAGTCCCCGAAAATAAAAATAAAGAGGTCTAAATGTGGGTGGGGTCTGCAAAAGAGTATATAAGGAAAAGAACTGAGACAGTAAAGTAGAAGGAGAAATTGCAAGAAGAAGGATACTCGTGACCAGACCTGTCATTTTTGTTCAAGACCTGTGAAGTTTCTTTTGTGGATTTTTGCCTGTAAAAGAGCCTTTTCCTCACCCAGCACATCACCAGAAAACCCACAAGGACTGTAAATATCTCTGTTTTTTTTGTTTTCCAATCAATCTTGGTCTGTAGTTGTAAAGTCTTTGTTTGTTAATTAAATGTGTTGAGGTTTTTAAAACTGTGTCTGTCATCCCTTGCTGTTGCTGTTGTGTTGTAAATTGTAATAACAAATTGGGGGGCCATAACAAATTGGGGGCTCAAGGTCCGGGATAGACCATTTTGTGAGTCATTTATTAAAATTCTAACATTTCAGATTGTAAAATTGTTTTTGTGAATTTTCCTATATAAATATATTGACAACAGCAATGGATGATTTCTTGGCATCACCAACCGTAGGGGTTTTGAAGTCTTTTAAAAAGACCGAACTGTTGGAAATATGCAGACATTTGGAGCTGACAGAGGTAAAACCAGCCATGCGAAAAGCAAGACTGGCTAGAGAGATAGTTGAATATTACATTGATGAAAATGTGTTTGCACCAGGAGATTTGGAACAGTTTCCAGTGGAAAATCCAAATATAGAAATGGAACTTAATTTAAAAATGCTAGAGATTGAAAGGGAAGAAAAAGAAAAACAAAGGCAGTTTGAGTTGGAAAAATTAGCTAGAGAAGAGAAGAAAGAAAGGGAAAAAAGAGAATTTGAGTTAGAAAAATTTGCGAGACAGAGAGATTTTGAATTAGAGAAATTCGATAGAGAAGAAAGACTCCAAATGGAGCATATAAAAATTAAAATTCAAACTGAAAATAAATTTCGGGCTAGCCAGGAGGTAAAATTGGTGCCTCCATTTTCGGAAAAGGATGTTGACAACTATTTCCAGTGTTTTGAAAAGGTAGCAAAGAGTTGCCAGTGGCCAAAGGAACACTGGCCTCTGATGTTGCAAACTGTCCTCAAGGGTAAAGCTCAACAAGCCTATTCGGCTTTGTCTGCAGATGATTCCTCTGATTATGAGGTTGTCAAAAAGGTTATTTTGAGAGCTTATGAGTTGGTTCCAGAGGCTTATCGACAGAAATTCAGAGGTTTGAAGAAATCTGAAAATCAGACTTATGTTGAATTTGCTAATGAGAAGAAGGTTTGCTTTGAGCGCTGGTGTGCTTCTATGGAGGTCAAGGATGATTTCAACTCACTAAAAGAGATGGTGTTAGTTGAAGAATTCAAGAACTGTGTTAAGGATGATGTTAAGACCTACCTTAATGAGAAGCAAGCACTGAATTTGCAGTCAGCTGCCAAATTTGCAGACGAATATGTTCTCACACATAAGTCAAAATTTCAGTCTAGCAGTAACAATAGATGGTCCCAATTTCAGAAAGGGTTATGGTGATACTGTAATGAGAATAGAGGCCACTAGATGGCAGTATTTACCTTTTTTTGTTAAGCCCAGACGGGAGTTATGTTTAGACATGTCCTGGGCATGTCTGGGGTAAGTCCTCGAAAATAAAAAAAAAAGAGGTCTAAATGTGGGTGGGGTCTGCAAAAGAGTATATACGGAAAAGAATTGAGACAGTAGTAGTAGGAGAAATTGCAAGAAGATGACCAGACCTGCCATTCTGTTCAAGACCTGTGACGTTTCTTTTGTGGATTTCTTTGACTGTGTTTGAGCATTTTCGTCATCCAGGACATCACCAAGCCACCCCACTAAAAAGGGACTGTAATTATTTCTGTTTTTTCTTATTTATCAATCTTGGTCAGTAGTTTAGTCTTTGTCTTTGTTAAAAATTAAATGTGTTTTAGTTGTTAAAACTGTGTTTGTCATCCCTTGCTGTTGCTGTTGTGTTATAAATGTAATAACAAATTGGGGCCATAACAAATTGGGGGCTCAAGGTCCGGGATAGACCATTGTGTGAGTAATTTATTGAAAATCTAACATTCCAAATTGTGAAATTGTTTTTGTGAATTTTCCTAGATATATATTGACAACAGCAATGGATGATTTCTTGGCATCACCAACCGTAGGGGTTTTGAAGTCTTTTAAAAAGACAGAACTGCTAGAAATTTGCAGACAGTTGGAGCTGACAGAGGTAAAACCAGCCATGCGAAAAGCAAGACTGGCTAGAGAGATAGTTGAATATTACATTGATGAAAATGTGTTTGCACCAGGAGATCTGGAACAGTTTCCAGTGGAAAATCCAAATATAGAAATGGAACTTAAATTAAAAATGCTAGAGATTGAAAGGGAGGAAAGAGAAAAAGAAAGGGAGGAAAAAGAGAAAGAAAGGGAAGAAAGAGAAAAAGAAAGGGAGGAAAAAGAGAAACAAAGAGAATTTGAGAGGGAAGAAAAAGAAAAACAAAAGCAGTTTGAGTTAGAAAAATTAGCAAGAGAAGAAAAACAAAGAGAATTTGAGAGAGAGAAAGAGGAAAGAGCAGAAAGAGAGAGACAGAGACAGAGAGATTTTGAATTAGAGAAATTCGATAGAGAAGAAAGACTCCAAATGGAGCAACTAAAAATTAAAATTGAAACTAAAAATAAATTTTGTGCCAGTCAGGAGGTAAAACTGGTGCCTCCATTTTCAGAAAAGGATGTTGACAACTATTTCCAGTGTTTTGAAAAGGTAGCAAAGAGTTGCCAGTGGCCAAAGGAACACTGGCCTCTGATGTTGCAAACTGTCCTCAAGGGTAAAGCTCAACAAGCCTATTCGGCTTTGTCTGCAGATGATTCCTCTGATTATGAGGTTGTCAAAAAGGTTATTTTGAGAGCTTATGAGTTGGTTCCAGAGGCTTACCGACAGAAATTCAGAGGTCTGAAGAAATCTGAAAATCAGACTTATGTGGAATTTGCTAATGAGAAGAAGGTTTGCTTTGAACGCTGGTGTACTTCTATGGAGGTCAAAGATGATTTCAACTCACTGAAAGAGATGGTGTTGGTTGAAGAATTCAAGAACTGTGTTAAGGATGATGTTAAGACCTACCTTAATGAGAAGCAAGCACTGAACTTGCAATCAGCTGCCAAATTTGCAGATGAATATGTTCTCACACATAAGTCCAAATTTCAGTCTAGCAGTAACAATAGATGGTCCCAATTTCAGAAAAAGGGTTATGGTGATACCCAAGATTCCTCACCCAAAGACAAAGACAAATCTGGTGATGGTGCTCAGAAATCCAGTAACAGGTCTGATCAAAGTGTGAAAGCTGACAGTAACAAAAGTGGTCTAGTTTGCAGTTATTGCAAGAAATCTGGTCATGTTAAAACTAACTGTTGGTTCCTTAAAGCTAAGAAAGAAAAAGAAAAGGATACCAAACCAAATGCCTTTGTGAAAACAAGGTTAGAAACCCCTGTAGTAGATAACCGATCTGCTAAATTGCCTGCTTCTTGTGGGGCTAAAAAGCCTAATACAGCTGACTTTGTGAGGGAGGAATTTCTTCCATTTGTGTCAGAGGGATTTGTGGCTCTGAATGAGCATACTACTCCTGTCCCCATATATATCCTAAGGGATACCGGAGCTTCTCAGTCACTTTTATTGATGGACTCCTTGGAGTTACGTGATGAGACCGCTTCAGGGGATTTCATACTTGTACAAGGTATTGAAGGGAGGACTGTATCTGTACCCCTGCGCTCTATATTCTTGAAGTCAGATTTAGTTACAGGACAGGTAAAGGTGGGACTTATGTCAAGTCTACCTATAAAGGGTGTTTCTCTGTTGCTAGGCAATGACCTGGCTGGGGGCAAAGTAGTTCCCCCTGTACATCTTACTTCACAGCCGAGCACTGAAGATGGGGATGAGGACCCATCTCTGTATCCTTCTTGCGCAGTGACTCGTGCTATGGCCAAGAAGGCTAAAGAAGAAGATGATGTGGTGCCGTCCAGTACATTGAATAGTCAGGACTCAGGTGGTTCGCCTCATGACTCTGATTGGCCTACTATGGTTTCTCCGTTTGAGGACTTATCAGATACTTTTATCAGTTCTCTATTCAGCCAGCCGGATGGGTCTGGTGATTCTGATGTGTCTGGAGACTTGTCTCTGTCCAGAAAGCGGTTGATTGAGGAGCAAACTAATGATCCTGAAATTTGTGTACTAAAGAGGAGAGCCCTTCCTGAAAAAGAAATAGATGCAGTTCCAGTTGGGTATTATCTCAAGGATGGTGTGTTGATGCGGAAGTGGCGCCCTCCTGATATCCCTGCCAATGCAGATTGGGCAGTGGTCAGGCAAATTGTTGTTCCGAAGGTCTATAGGAATGAGATCTTAACAATGGCTCATAGTTTACCTTTAGGAGGTCATCTTGGTGTTAACAAGACTGTTGATAAGATCATGAAACACTTCTTTTGGCCTGGGCTTCGGAAAGACGTTTCCAACTTTTGCAAAACCTGTCACACTTGTCAGGTAGTTGGAAAACACCAGTTAGACCCACCTGTGGCTCCATTGCGGCCTATCCCAGCATTTGGGGAGCCATTCTCTAGGGTCATTGTTGATTGCGTTGGTCCATTACCCAAGACTAGATCTGGAAATCAGTACTTGTTGACAATCATGTGTGCATCTACCAGATTCCCCGAAGCCATACCTCTGCGTAGCATCAAGGCAACTGCAATCTCGAAGGCTTTGATAAAGTTCTTCACGTTGTTTGGTCTTCCCAGGGAAATTCAGTCAGACCAAGGTAGCAATTTCACTTCAGGATTGTTTCAGCAGGTTGTGTATGAACTAGGTGCAAAACAGATTCTTTCTAGTGCCTATCATCCAGAAAGTCAGGGTGCCTTAGAGCGGTTTCATTCCACTCTCAAGACAATGATGAGGACTTATTGTTATGACCATGAGAAAGACTGGGATGAAGGGGTTCATTTGCTGTTGTTTGCAGCTAGAGAAGCAGTGCAGGAGTCTACTGGATTCAGTCCATTTGAGCTAGTGTTTGGTCATGAAGTGAGAGGACCTTTGCTATTATTGAGTGAACAATGGCAAGAGGAAGAGCCGCAAATCAGTCTGTTAGACTATGTTAGCAAGTTCAAGGAAAGATTGCGTGCAGCTTATGACCTTGCCAAAGAGAACTTGAAATCAAGTCAGGGAAAAATGAAAACTTGGTATGATCATAAGGCTAGAAGCCGTGAGTTTAAACCAGGAGACAAGGTCCTTGTGTTGTTTCCCTTGCAGTCCAATCCATTGCAGGCTAGATTTCATGGTCCTTATGAAATTCTGACAAAACTCAATGATCTCAATTACATTGTGAAGACTCCAGATAGGAGAAAACCAAAACAATTGTGTCATATTAACATGCTAAAGCCTTATCATGACAGAAATGCTAGGGTTGCAGCTGTCACTTCAGATTGTCCAATGGTCGAAACGTGTGAAGATGAGGGGGAGTTTCAAGATGATGAACCAAGAATTAAAGCTGAAGTTCTCTCATGTAAATTGTCAAACACTGAAGTGTTGCAAAATCTTGATGTAAAACTCCAGCACTTAGAACCCTCACAGAGAGATCAGTTTGAAAGGTTGATCAAGAAATATGAGGATTTGTTTCCTGATGTTCCAAAGAGAGTTACTATAGCCTCTCATGATGTAGATGTTGGTGATGCCAAACCAATAAAACAGCATCCATACCGGATGAATCCTGAAAAGAGAAAGATTGCTGAGAAAGAGGTTGAGTACATGTTAAAGCATGATATTATCAGACCCTCCAACTCCGATTGGAGTTCACCCTGTGTGCTAGTTCCAAAACCTGATGGAAGTACTAGATTCTGTACAGATTATCGCAAAGTCAATGCTATAACTAGAACTGATGTGTTTCCAATACCTAGGATTGATGATTGTATTGATAGTATAGGGCAAGCAAAGTTTCTGACCAAGATTGATTTATTGAAGGGTTATTGGTGTGTGCCTTTAACTGAGAGGGCCAAGAGCATCTCTGCTTTTGCCACACCATCTGGATTGTACCAGTATGAAGTCCTACCCTTTGGCATGAAAAATACCCCAGCCACGTTCCAAAGGATGATACAGTCTACAATCGCCGGATTGCCACACACGGGTGCGTACATCGATGACCTGATCACATGGAGTGACTCCTGGGAAGAACATCTAAAAGATGTAGAGACGTTGTTCCAGCGCCTGACCCAGGCTAACCTGACTGTTAACCTGAGCAAGAGTGACTTTGGTTGTGCTACTGTCACCTATCTTGGCTACGTCATAGGCCAGGGTAAGGTGGCACCCATAAATGCTAAAGTCCAAGCCATCATGGACTTTCCAGTTCCTGACAACAAAAAAGCTTTGCGCCGCTTCCTTGGAATGATCGGGTACTACCGCAAGTTCTGCAAGAACTTTGCTGAGATTGCTCTCAGTCTAACTAACCAACTGAAGAAAGGCGTAAAGTTCACCTGGGATGATGCATGCCAGAGAGCCTTCGATCACCTGAAGTCTCTGCTGTGTCATTTCCCCGTGCTCAAATCTCCTGACTTCAACAAACCGTTCTCCATCGCGGTCGATGCTAGCGACCAAGCTTGTGGATCTGTGCTCCTACAGAGAAGTGACTCTGATGACATTGAGCATCCCGTGGCATACTTCTCCAGGAAGTTCAATCACCACCAAAGGAACTATTCCACAATAGAGAAGGAGCTGTTGGCTCTGGTCCTTTCTTTACAACACTTTGAGGTTTATGTTTGTACAGGACAAAAGCCAATGATTGTGTACACTGACCACAATCCGTTAATGTTTTTGAGTAAGATGAAAAACAAGAATCGGAGATTGTTGAATTGGAGTTTGATTTTACAGGAGTTTGACTTGAAAATTAAGCATGTAAAGGGTACTGACAATGTGATTGCTGATTGCTTATCCCGTGTTTGAATATGTATATTTATATCACGTGTTTATTTGAATATTGTATGATATGTATATATAGACAAGTGTCCACTTAACCATTTTGTATTGATAAGAAAAATTTTGCCTTTGTAAGTCAAAATTTTTCCCTTTTGGAATGGAGGTGTAATGAGAATAGAGGCCACTAGATGGCAGTATTTACCTTTTTTTGTTAAGCCCAGACGGGAGTTATGTTTAGACATGTCCTGGGCATGTCTGGGGTAAGTCCTCGAAAATAAAAAAAAAAGAGGTCTAAATGTGGGTGGGGTCTGCAAAAGAGTATATACGGAAAAGAATTGAGACAGTAGTAGTAGGAGAAATTGCAAGAAGATGACCAGACCTGCCATTCTGTTCAAGACCTGTGACGTTTCTTTTGTGGATTTCTTTGACTGTGTTTGAGCATTTTCGTCATCCAGGACATCACCAAGCCACCCCACTAAAAAGGGACTGTAATTATTTCTGTTTTTTCTTATTTATCAATCTTGGTCAGTAGTTTAGTCTTTGTCTTTGTTAAAAATTAAATGTGTTTTAGTTGTTAAAACTGTGTTTGTCATCCCTTGCTGTTGCTGTTGTGTTGTAAATGTAATAACAAATTGGGGCCATAACAATACCCAAGATTCCTCACCCTAAGACAAAGACAAATCTGGTGATGGTGCTCAGAAATCCAGTAACAGGTCTGATCAAAGTGTGAAAGCTGACAGTGACAAAAGTGGTCTAGTTTGCAGTTATTGCAAGAAATCTGGTCATGTTACAACTAACTGTTGGTTCCTAAAAGCTAAGAAAAAAAAAGAAAAGGATACCAAACCAAATGCCTTTGTGAAAACAAGGTTAGAAACCCCTGTAGTAGATAACCGATCTGCTAAATTGCCTGCTTCTTGTGGGGCTAAAAAGCCTGATACTGCTGACTTTGTGAGGGAGGAATTTCTTCCATTTGTGTCAGAGGGATTTGTGGCTCTGAATGAGCATACTACTCCTGTCCCCATATATATCCTAAGGGATACCGGAGCTTCTCAGTCACTTTTGTTGATGGACTCCTTGGAGTTACGTGATGAGACCGCTTCAGGGGATTTCATACTTGTACAAGGTATTGAAGGGAGGACAGTATCTGTACCCCTGCGCTCTATATTCTTGAAGTCAGATTTAGTTACAGGACAGGTAAAGGTGGGACTTATGTCAAGTCTACCTATAAAGGGTGTTTCTCTGTTGCTAGGCAATGACCTGGCTGGGGGCAAAGTAGTTCCCCCTGTACATCTTACTTCACAGCCGAGCACTGAAGATGGGGATGAGGACCCATCTCTGTATCCTTCTTGCGCAGTGACTCGTGCTATGGCCAAGAAGGCTCAAGAAGAGGATGTTGTGGTGCCGTCCAGCACATTGAATAGTCTGGACTCAGGTGGTTCGCCTCATGACTCTGATTGGCCTTCTATGGTTTCTCCGTTTGAGGACTTATCAGATACTTTTATCAGTTCTCTATTCAGCCAGCCGGATGGGTCTGGTGATTTTGATGTGTCTGGAGACTTGTCTCTGTCCAGAAAGCGGTTGATTGAGGAGCAAACTAATGATCCTGAAATTTGTGCACTAAAGAGGAGAGCCCTTCCTGATAAAGAAATAGACGCAGTTCCAGTTGGGTATTATCTCAAGGATGGTGTGTTGATGCGGAAGTGACGCCCTCCTGATATCCCTGCCAATGCAGATTAGGCAGTGGTCAGGCAAATTGTTGTTCCGAAGGTCTACAGGAATGAGATCTTAACAATGGCTCATTGTTTACCTTTAGGAGGTCATCTTGGTGTTAACAAGACTGTTGATAAGATCATGAAACACTTCTTTTGGCCTGGGCTTCGGAAAGACGTTTCCAACTTTTGCAAAACCTGTCACACTTGTCAAGTAGTTGGAAAACACCAGTTAGACCCACTTGTAGCTCCATTGCAGCCTATCCCAGCATTTGGGGAGCCATTCTCTAAGGTCATTGTTGATTGTGTTGGTCCATTACCCAAGACTAGATCTGGAAATCAGTACTTGTTGACAATCATGTGTGCATCTACCAGATTCCCTGAAGCCATACCTCTACGTAACATCAAGGCAACTGCAATCTCAAAGGCTTTGATAAAGTTCTTCACGTTGTTTGGCCTTCCCAGGGAAATTCAGTCAGACCAAGGTAGCAATTTCACTTCAGGATTGTTTCAGCAGGTTGTGTATGAACTAGGTGCAAAGCAGATTCTTTCTAGTGCCTATCATCCAGAGAGTCAGGGTGCCTTAGAGCGGTTTCATTCCACTCTCAAGACAATGATGAGGACTTATTGTTATGACCATGAGAAAGACTGGGATGAAGGTGTTCATTTGCTGTTGTTTGCAGCTAGAGAAGCAGTGCAGGAGTCTACTGGATTCAGTCCATTTGAGCTAGTGTTTGGTCATGAAGTGAGAGGACCTTTGCTATTATTGAGTGAACAATGGCAAGAGGAAGAGCCGTACATCAGTCTGTTAGACTATGTTAGGGTCATTCCGTGCCAACTCACCTAAGGGTCCCCACATCACCGTCTCAGATTTTGCTAAAAAAATTCTATAATCAAGAATCATATGTTTGTACCACACATGCAAAATAGTAGCTCCCAATTCATTGTAGTTTTGGAACTACAGGCCTTGTCAAAATACCACAAAATACCACATGACGAAATTGGCTCTTTCCCCAACTTCAGAGACCCATAACTTTTTATTACAGCCATCTAGAAAGTTGTGTTTGCAGATTCTTACTGAATGATACCCACTCTTTTCAATTCTGTTGCCAGAAAGCCTCTGAAGGACATAATTTTTGCATAATAGGAAGCCAAAATTGACGTTTTGGCCAAAATCACTTAAAATTCATTAAAACCCTAGGGGGCATAGTAGAAATATGAAGCTAGTTAGATTTTTTTCCTCATTACATAGTAATTGTAGGGTTGTTATCTGTTCACAGAAACATATTTTGCCATGAAATTTCAATTCCTGAATTTAAAATTTTTTTTTAACACCTTACGTCCTTTCCGAGGGGGCTAAAATAGGGCATTTTTGCCATCTTATTTGGTCATGTGGCTAGGGGTTTAGGATCTTCTAATTTTTTGTGAAGATGCTCTCATATAAGATGTAACTACTCCCTGATTTTTTTTAACAAACGCCCCTTGCTTCATATTTTAATAATTTTTTTTGTACATGGACAGTTTCATCATTTTTCACTTTTTTCCACATTCAGAACTCTGTAACTCTAAATTGGAAGATTTCTACTAGCAGCTATTTCAGATTTACATACACTGACATACAAATTTTCATATTTTAGTAGTAGTATGCCCAAGAAATTCATATTTTTCTTTCTATTGGGACCTAAAAACAGCTATTTGGCCAAAAATGACAAAAACGCTGTGCAGCTTTTAATAAACAAGGGAATAATGAAGGGGTGTTTTGCACACAAATTAAGGCTTATCAGAACCTATTCTAGGCATACACATTTCCTTAACAACTTTTACTGTATTGTATAGTATTTTTTGCAATTAGAAAATTTTAGGTATAATTGCAATTTTTGTTGAATATCCTTGGAAAATATAGAAAAATAACAAAATTCTGGAGTAGTATTTTTAATATACTTCAAGGTTGTGTAAGCGCAAAACATTTAGCAATGAGGTTTTATTTACATATTTACACATTCAATGATCCATGATCATGATGTTGAAAAACATCACAAGATTTGTACATAAGTCAAATATGGGCATCCGTGATAATGGGTAATTCATTCACAGGCAGTACAGTTTTATGTGATGTGCTAAGACACTCATAAACTGTCATCTAGCAGTACATGAGTTAAAACTTAAGTCTTTCACAAGTTTGAAGTCATCCTCTGTTAGTTGGTATTGGCGTCCCCCACTTTTTATGTTTGGGGCCTCTACCACACAAAGGACATGAAGCAAAGGCACCCAACATTCATCTTTCCTGCTTTGTGGTGGCCGTGAGAATGTGTTGCTTCGTCCTTGTCTCATGAAATTGACATACACATCATTTTCTTCTTCATTTCTGGTGACAATATTTCCAATGTACCATTTTCTGTCATAAACACAGGCAATATATTTGCCCGGCTGGTACATATTTGGTGCAGATTGGGACATTTGGCTTGGGGCCTGTAACTGGGACTGTAGAACTGGTGTGGTTTCAGGTCCTATGTCCACTACCGATGATGGTACCACATCAGAAGAAACCCTTCTCATCTCCAGCTGAGTGGGTGCAATTGGGCAGAAGCTGTGATGAGATCTTGTTCCAGGAAAGGTTGAAACATTTTTGAAACGCTGTTCCAACTTGTATGCCACAGCATTGTGAAGAATTTCTTCCGCAGAGACAAAGAAAAACTTGATTCCCATGATATTCTGGTCAGCCCATTTATACATTGCTTCAGCTGTGAGAATTTGGTTATGGTCAGCTGCTTGCAAACTAGCCCTTGCAACAAGTCGTTTCACTGTGCCCCCAATACCGTCACACAGACTTTTTCCGTGGCTGGTGGCAAAAAAATGCCACTCAGCCTCCAAGTTGAAGTCATTCTGATGGTGCAACAAATTACTAAAGTTTTTATAGTTTTTATACTGGGATGCTGCACCATCGCTAAAGTACAGTACCTTCTTATGGTGTGGCAGTGTTTGTTTCAGGTGTGCTAAAACTTTTCCAATAAAAGCATGCACTGTCATGGTGTCATGCTTCAGGCACTCTGAAATAACACACAATGAAATAGAGACAAGGTTTCCTGATGCTCCTTTGACATAAATGCAGAAGGGGTGAAGTGTTGCTTGACTATTGTCCCAGTGGTGACCTTGCACTGCATCCTGTACTATCACTATCACTACTATCACTTCTCACTTTTTTCTACTAGCAGACACACAGACAGACAGACAGTGCTGCCTCTTGTGGTTAACTGTAGAGACCGACCAGTGCTCTATCTGGTGGAGCAAGTCGTAACTATTATGATTTCAAATAACAGGTATGTAAGACACATTTTTCAATTAAAAATCAACATTTGCTAAGGATATCATTGCTAATATATATATATATATATATATGGATAGAAAAAGTCACCATGATCATTATTTTATGAGGAAAATAGCCCATTCCCTCCAAAACTTGAAAAATATCAAGTCAACATTTTTGTCATTTTTGGCCAAATAGCTGTTTTTAGGTCCCAATAGAAAGAAAAATATGAATTTCTTGGGCATACTACTACTAAAATATGAAAATTTATATGTCAGTGTACGTAAATCTGAAATAGCTGCTAGTAGGAATCTTCCAATTTAGAGTTATAGAGTTCTGAATGTGGAAAAAAGTGAAAAATGATGAAACTGTCCATGTACAAAAAAAATTATTAAAATATGAAGCAAGGGGCGTTTGTTAAAAAAATCAGGGAGTAGTTACATCTTATATGAGAGCATCTTCACAAAAAATGAGAAGATCCTAAACCCCTAGCCACATGACCAAATAAGATGGCAAAAATGCCCTATTTTAGCCCCCTCGGAAAGGACGTAAGATGTTAAAAAATTTTTTAAAAATTCAGGAATATAATTTTCATGGCAAAATATGTTTCTGTGAACAGATAACAACCCTACAATTACTATGTAATGAGGAAAAAAATCTAACTAGTTTCATATTTCTTCTAGGCCTCTTAGAGTTTTAATGAATTTTAAGCGATTTTGGCCAAAATGCCATTTTTGGCTTCCTATTATGCAAAAAGAATGTCCTTCAGAGGCTTTCTGGCAACAGATTTGAAAAGAGTGGGTATCATTCAGTAAGAATCTGCACACACAACTTTCTAGATAACTGCAATAAAAAGTTATTATTCTCTGAAGTTGGGGAAAGAGCCAATTTCGACGTGGTGTTTTGACATCAATATTTCAAAGGCCTGTAGTCCCAAAACTACAATGAATTGGGGGCTAATATTTTGCATGTGTGGTACAAACATATGATTCTTGATTATAGAATTTTTTGAGTAAAATCCAAGACGGTGACGTGGGAGAGTTCCTGAAATTTAGGTGTGTTGGCACGGGATGACCCGTTAGCAAGTTCAAGGAAAGATTGTGTGCAGCTTTTGACCTAGCCAAAGAGAACTTGAAATCAAGTCAGGGAAAAATGAAAACTTGGTATGATCATAAGGCTAGAAGCTGTGAGTTTAAACCACGAGACAAGGTCCTTGTGTTGTTTCCCTTGCAGTCCAATCCATTGCAGGCTAGATTTCATGGTCCTTATGAAATTCTGACAAAACTCAATGATCTCAATTACATTGTGAAGACTCCAGATAGGAGAAAACCAAAACAATTGTGTCACATCAACATGCTGAAGCCTTATCATGACAGAAATGCTAGGGTTGCAGCTGTCACTTTAGATTCTCCTATGGCCGAGATTTGTGAAGATGAGGGGGAGTTTCAAGATGATGAACCTAGAATTAAAGCTGAAGTTCTTTCATGTAAATTGTCAAATTCTGAAGTGTTGCAAAATCTTGATGTAAAACTCCAGCACTTAGAACCCTCACAGAGAGATCAGTTTGAAAGGTTGATCAAGAAATATGAGGATTTGTTTCCTGATATTCCAAAGAGAGTTACTATAGCCTCTCATGATGTAGATGTTGGTGATGCCAAACCAATAAAACAGCATCCATACCGGATGAATCCTGAAAAGAGAAAGATTGCTGAGAAAGAGGTTGAGTACATGTTAAAACATGATATTATCAGACCCTCCAACTCAGATTGGAGTTCACCCTGTGTGCTAGTTCCAAAACCTGATGGAAGTACTAGATTCTGTACAGATTATCGCAAAGTCAATGCTGTAACTAGAACTGATGTGTTTCCAATACCTAGGATTGATGATTGTATTGATAGTGTAGGGCAAGCAAAGTTTCTGACCAAGATTGATTTATTGAAGGGTTATTGGTGTGTGCCTTTAACTGAGAGGGCCAAGAGCATCTCTGCTTTTGCTACACCATCTGGGTTGTACCAGTATGAAGTCCTACCCTTTGGAATGAAAAATGCCCAAGCCCCATTCCAAAGGATGATACAGTCCACAATCGCCGGATTGCCACACACGGGTGCATACATCGATGACCTGATCACATGGAGTGACTCCTGGGAAGAACATCTAAAAGATGTAGAGATGTTGTTCCAGCGCCTGACCCAGGCTAACCTGACTGTTAACCTGAGCAAGAGTGACTTTGGTTGTGCTACTGTCACCTATCTTGGCTACGTCATAGGCCAGGGTAAGGTGGCACCCATAAATGCTAAAGTCCAAGCCATCATGGACTTTCCAGTTCCTGACAACAAAAAAGCTTTGCGCCGCTTCCTTGGAATGATCGGGTACTACCGCAAGTTCTGCCAGAACTTTGCTGAGATTGCTCTCAGTCTAACTAACCAACTGAAGAAAGGCGTAAAGTTCACTTGGGATGATGCATGCCAGAGAGCCTTCGATCGCCTGAAGTCTCTGCTGTGTCACTTCCCCGTGCTCTAATCTCCTGACTTCAACAAACCGTTCTCCATCGCGGTCGATGCTAGCGACCAAGCTTGTGGATCTGTGCTCCTACAGAGAAGTGACTCTGATGACATTGAGCATCCCGTGGCATACTTCTCCAGGAAGTTCAATCGCCACCAAAGGAACTATTCCACAATAGAGAAGGAACTGTTGGCTCTGGTCCTTTCATTACAACACTTTGAGGTTTATGTTTGTACAGGACAAAAGCCAATGATTGTGTACACTGACCACAATTCGTTAATGTTTTTGAGTAAGATGAAAAACAAGAATCGGAGATTGTTGAATTGGAGTTTGATTTTACAGGAGTTTGACTTGAAATTAAGCATGTGAAGGGTACAGACAATGTAATTGCTGATTGCTTATCCCGTGTTTGAATATGTATATATATATCATGTGTTTATTTGAATATTGTTTGATATGTATATATAGACAAGTGTTCACTTAACCATTTAGTATTGAAAAGAAAAATTTTGCCTTCATGAGTCAAAATTTTTCCCTTTTGGAATGGAGGTGTAATGTGAATATAGGCCACTGGATGGCAGTATTTACCTTTTTTTTTATTCAGCTCAGACTGGAGCTATGTTTAGACATGTCCTGGACATGTCTGGGGCAAGTCCCCGAAAATAAAAAAAGAGGTCTAAATGTGGGTGGGATCTGCAAAAGAGTATATAAAGAAAAGAATTGAGACAGTAAAGTAGAAGGAGAAATTGCAAGAAGAAGGATACACGTGACCAGACCTGTCATTTCTGTTCAAGACCTGTGAAGTTTCTTTTGTGGATTTTTGCCTGTAAAAGAGCCTTTTCCTCACCCTGCACATCACCAGAAAACCCACAAGGACTGTAAATATCTCTGTTTTTTTTTGTTTTCCAATCAATCTTGGTCTGTAGTTGTAAATAGTAGTTTAGTCTTTGTTTGTTAATTAAATGTGTTGAGGTTTTTAAAACTGTGTCTGTCATCCCTTTTCTAGCTTGAAAAAAGTTTATGTGGAGTTTGTAATTATAATAATAATTATTATTATTATAATTGTTATTATTATTATTATTATTATTATTAATTTTTTGGATAATTTATATTGTGATTTGTAACATTCCATCAGTTGGAATTTTTTATTAATGCTAAGCATTAGGTACATGGAAGGAGGCCATTTTCTGGTTATTCTTTTTTGAATTTTGAATTCTGAAGGAAAATGTGTTTCTGAAAGATTCTAGTGTGCCGGTCTCCAGTAGATGGCGAGCATGCACTCTGTTCCGGGTTAATGTTCCACAGAACCTGAGGGAGGTATAAAGCCTGTCTGCGAAATTCAGAAACACTGGCTGAAAAACTGTTGCGCAGATATCAAAGAATGTATAAGTTTGGACAGAAGGAGGTTTTGTAGCATTTCTGTTGATGGTAATATACTGCATGTGAAAGCGAAACAGAAACTTAAAGGATCAGGATGTTAGCACTTGCAGCTACTGATGTTTTAGAGAAAACTGAACTGAAGGGAGAAGAACTCCAGGGTATCTGGGCAAATGGTTCGATGTGAGCCGCAGACTAATGAGTAAGACACATGTAGCTACTGTCATTGAAAAAGAGGAATTATAATATTAGTGGTAGTAGAAGTAGTTGTTGTTGTACTTTAGGAACAATTGATCTACTAGGTCATGAGCTGATTAAGTTGTGTAAAATGTTTAAGCTGGTTTATACAGTCAGCCTAGGTTTGAGTCTTGTGGCTATATCACGTCCTTTTAGTCGAGTTCACTGGTTCCGTTCGCTCACCTCTGAGAGCTAAATGTATGGAGACATTCAGAGGGGGGCTGATAAACTTGGGTATGGAAGCTCCCATGAAAATAGCTTTGAGATTGAGAGGAACACAGACTCTGGTCTTAGAGTTATGTACAGTAAAGACATACTGGAGAAGACTTCCTGTCCTTCAGACTTACCAGGTGTTAATGGGAGGCTGAAACAGAGTCTGGAGTCCCTACTAAAAGGAAGTGGAACAGGCTGCCATCCAGAACACTAAAGAGTATTTAGATCACCTGTGTGACTCAGCTACTGGAGAGCTTGTGCTATAAAGCCAAGGAGGAGACATGTTAGTGTCATGGTCGTGTATGGAAATGTTACTGCAGGATAGTGAAAGTGCAGTTATGGCACGAAAATACTGCAGCAATACACGAGGAAATATTGAATTTGTTTTGTAAGTATCCTTCAGTGCATCCTATTTCAGGGTTCAGGACGTATCCCTGGGGGATGCTGGTGTTCAGCACCAGGGTGGAGGAGGTGAAGTCACTGCATATAATGGACTTGCGTTGCGTCTGATAAGCAGGAAGCGGAGTTCCCATTGCACATGGGGCATCAATGCCAAGACTGCAAAGTTAAGTGATCAGCCTGTGAAAAAGGCCCCCTCTGGCGGTGACATTCCCCCTCTACGGATCCACTAGCTCACTGACACAGACTGAGATCCGGTTAACTCCAGCATACAGAGTTTGCACCTGAGAGCTGCCCCCGCAGTAAAAGACCATCGGACTCTTTCCTGACATCCACCTACACAGTCATCTGTTGTAAAGTGCGTCTTAACGCAAGTGAGTGGGGATGAAACCAGTTATATCGTCAATAGTGTGTTTTTCCGGGAATTAATTACTTCAAGTGCTAGCCGACCGAAAGTTGTAGGTCCGGCTGACAAGGGTTGCTACATACTAGCTTTCATTGTTTGTTATTATTGTATAAGCTATAAGCCTCTTTTAGTTTGGAAAGTCATGTTATGTGTGTGCTAACAATATAGCGAACATACCAGCGGCTTGTTAACCCGCTCATTAATGCGCTTGTTGACGCGCTCGTTAATTTGTATCATGTTAAATACACGAAGCTAAGGTTTAGCCTAGACACATGGATGTGGTCATTATATGTGCATTTGTCGCCGATAGATGGCACTGTTCGACCACTAATGGATATAATTTTACGCAAGTACTGTTGCAGCAGCAGACATGGCAGTTCAAGTTGTTTATGTTGAACCACTGTTTATTATATTGCAACTTTACATAACTCTTATTTACTTTGTGATTATTTTGCATTACTAGAGATGGATGTGAATGCATATATTCATATTTGATATTTTATGTTATGTTCACTATACAGAACCACTTGAGCATCAGACTGTGGAAGTTTGTGGATGTGGTGGTGCAAATAAATATTTCAACCAAGACATCAGTGTGATTCTAATCGATCACCTGCAGCGGGTTCTTCACAGTTACATCCAGCACATAGTTAAGCAGGGAACCTGCCTCTCCCTCACACAGCCTGAGGAGGGCAACAGTTCTGAATGTTTAGCTGAACTCAATTATTGGCATTCTGGCACAAATGTTTTAATTGTCCAGATGTGTCAGGGTTGATTGGTGTCTTCTGTAGACCTGAGAGCAATGAGACAAGGGATAAAAACTTAAAATTCAATGAGCATGTAGAAGGCCTCACTTGTAAAAACACTCTTGAGTTGAGTGTTTGTTTGTGAAGCCTAAGCATATCGACTTCCTGTTTCCTAAAAGGTTATTTCCACATTCCTTCCCCTCTTCACACAGAGGTCTAAGGATGCCTTGGAAAGATAATGACACTTAGTTGTAACCCTTATGGACAGCTGAGTAGTCCCATGTTGATGCTATAAAAGACTGACTATCATAACAGGTCAGAAGTATTACTGGTGGGATGGGTGTCACAGCGTGATTGTGCATCCAGATAACCAATCAAAAGTCCGCAGAACAATCAGAATAGAGGACAAGCTCATTCGAGGAACAGCACAGTTTTGTTACCTTTTAACAGGGACCAAAATGGCTGGGACAAATGCTTTCTGGCTTTAAGGCCCCAGAAGGACTTCCAGTAGCCCACGTCCCTCTTGCACTGCACTGTCCGCCTTTAATTCACACAGGACCTGTCAGGGCATGAATGCAAGATCTCTGCACACTACTGAAGGGTTAATATGTTGTCCATATTATTGGTTATGTTTATTTCTTTTACAACCCCAATTCCGAAATAGTTGGGACAAAGTGTAAATTGTGAATAAAGTCAAAACCCAATGGCCCTCATTTATCAATCTTGCCTACACCAAAAAAATGAGTGTACGCCAAATCTCCCGCAAGAATCGGCATTTATCAATCTGAACGTGAGCGAACGGTCCGCAAAAATCTCACGCCAGCTCAGACCAGGTGTACGCCAATCTGATAGCAGCGAACAACATGCAGGAACGAGTGCAGCTGTGAAAATGAGTAATCAACCATATGCAGCGATGCGGACGTCATGCTGTTGTTCTTATTAGTAAAATTAAAAAATAGACTAAATTAATGAATAAATGAATAAAAGTAGGTTGTTTGCAAATGTAAGTGTAATTAATTTCTCCACATAGATGTCGTTATTTATTTATGTAATAAATTTATTTAATAAATAAATAAACTGCACCTGTGTTGAGAAATTAGTTACTCTTATTTGGAAACAACTTGCTTGTCAGGCCAGACGGCTGACGGTTACAATCAAATTGATTAAATGCAATGCGCAGCTTGGCAGATATGCAGTGAATGTCAGATGCTCATCCAGTCAGATATATACTGAACAACAAAAGAAACAAAAGTTAGCCTAATTAAAGGCAGACTGGAAATTAAGTTTGCGTGTAATTATTTTAGAAAATCAAATTTATTACTAGCATGTGCACATTTACACTCGTTTCATCAAACTTATTTTTATTTTGCGGTCCCTTCGACTGAGTAACCATAACAGTAGCCTACATTAACTAACTAGCTAGCTTGCGTTTCTTTAGTTGTTCAGTATGTGAATGCCTTTGAACACTTCGACCATGACCACATTTTGAAAATGGCAGAACTTCCATTGTTAGAAGAATAAGTTTCTGTCCGCAGTGAGAGGAATTTTCTGCACATAGATCTCAGCCGGGAAAGTGACGAGTGGTTGCTCGTATTGTGTGGCACCCAATAAAATGCCATGGAGTAACACTGAAAAAAGTACTTGGAAGAGTGATCACTGTAGACTGTATTTTACCAATTACCCCCATGGTGCTCCGATCGAGGCGGGGGGAGACTCATCCATGTCCCCACTGGCTCGCATTCCCACGATGGAGAGGGAGCCTATCAGTGCTGTGACAGCTGGAGGTTCGAGTCTGGTTGGCCTTCACCGCTCCCTGGGCTGTTGCCACCCGTTTTTAGAAGGCGATCTTAAAATCGGACCACTTATTTCACTTACATGTAAAGCATTTGAATTGTCAATTATGCAGGCAATATAACATGAACTTTCGTGGATCTATAAATTAAATTTTTTAAGGCCGATGTTATTCGCACTTTTACGAGTGGCCAATGCTGAATTTCTTCTTGACCACACTTGTAAGTGCGCAAGTTGATGACCATCCCAGTGCTGCTTAGAAAGTACCGCTTAAATTAAGTTTGGCCAAGAAAAAATTTTAGCTTTGGAATAAGTGTGGGCAGTGGAGAAATGTGCGTCTTGGCCACAATAATAAACGCATCTAACAAGAATTTTGGTCATTTAAGTGCGTCCAAGCACAAAAATTAAGTTCGAATAGTCACTTCGATTTATTAATGAATTAAATAAAACCTCTGCTGCACTCCGGTTTTGCACCCCAACGGTGTTTACTACTGCAGCAGCAGCAATAGTTTTCCGAACTGCAGCCTACTCGGCTCCCCTTTTGCCACTCTTAAGACTTCCAAATAAAATTATTTTGTTTTTCTCCATCTATCGTCGGCCTGCTGATAAAACCTCGTATCCTCGAAATGATAAACTTTACAGGAGAGCAAAAAAAAAAAAAAAAAAGTTAAATTTTGCATGTAAGAATGCAGTTGAGCTGTGCTCGGGTAGGATGACTATTTTTCCTTCAAAAATGTATCTAATCAATGAAATCAATCAATGCATTTTGAAATGTTTATGCTATTATCGTGGACATACGAGTTTTTGTTTCTCATCAAACTGTAGATACGAGGTTTATCAGCAGGCCGACGAGATTTCCTCCTCAGTTAAATTCTCTCTTCTTTGCCGTCTTTCCAGAGTCCATGTCGTAAAGTGGGCAGGACTATGCCTCCCAGAGCATGAATTTTTAGGGGCGTGTCATGTAAATTACGATGGTTTCTGCCGCCAGAATTATCAACGCCACGGCAGTTCTACACTTAAATCTGCGACTTACACACCTTTAGTAAATCAGACGCGACACCTGGCGAACGATGATATTTACACCAGAATCTACACCAGATCCTACGCAAGTTTGATAAATGAGGGCCAATGACTTTCAAATCACACCAGCCAGTATTTTATTCACAAGAGAACAGAGATAACATAGCAAATGTTGAAACTGAGAAATTTTACAATTTTATCCACAAAATGAGCTCATTTCAAATTTGATGGCTGCTACAGGTCTCAAAAAAGTTGGGACAGGGGACCTTTTTAACAGAGTGAAGACGTCTGTGTTACTTTATTATGGGGTTACTTTGCCATGTTGGTGATATATCGAAAATTGAATATTGTGACGTAAATATATGTTATATCGAGATAGCATCAATACAAGTTTTGTAGGCGACATTCTGTTCTACACATATACCACAAAGATCTTTCTCTAAGTTTTAGCCACAAAGAGTTATGGAGCCAAATACAAAATCATGACTAGGTAACCCTGGTCTCCCCTACTCCATCGGCGTAAACTGCACGCTGTAGCGATCAGCTGTCTGGGTCAAACTCTCAGCGGCTTGTGGCAGAGACAGCATTCGAACGGCATACAATTACGTCTCAGATTTAAAAAAGAAAAAAAAAGATTCCTTATTACGTGTAACCAGCACAGCAGATTCGCAGTATGTGGCTGCATAGACCCTATGTGATATTAATTTGTGCTGCAATGTTACATTAGACTTTTTCAAAGGTGTTTCAGTCTCTTATCAGATGCATGAGAACAGCAGTGCTCTTCAGCGAGCACCGTTTCCCTGAATGTAGCCTCACGAAATCCTCTTTGGAAAAATGAATACTGCAAACATCGAGCACTTTTAGTGATACAGGTGGCGTATCAATATCTATGTTGACCGCAACTAGCCACAGCTGCCGAAGTCCAATATCCTGCAGAGGAATGCGGTGGAAGCTGTAAGTGCACCAGGATACAGCTTTGCTTTCACATCCAGGAAAGCAACGCACACGGGCCATTTTCTAAAAGTTTGCACAAGTTTAATGACCGTCCGACTTTGCAACTGCAGTTACAGTGACCCTAACAGCTGGGGACCTCCAAAAAGCTGATCGCAACAGCGCACAGTTTACTATGATGCGCCGCGTGGAGGAATACGTCAGTTGGTTAGTTCAAGAGCAACTGTGTTTTTCCTGAGCAGCTGAAGCGCTGTAATTTTTTTTAATATAGCATAAAATTGAAATGGTGTATTATTTTAAGGTAGGACTTCTTTTAGGCCACGAAAATACGTTGTTTCTCTGGGCCCGTTCACAACAGTGTATCGCCTAAATCTCCACACAGCACTCTGCACTGGTGTGGCTACCTGGAGGAGATCAGAGAGCTTTCTATGGCCTCTAATGTAAGTAGTGGCAATTTGTAGCTCATACAACCCCACTTCAAAAAAGTGAACTATTCCTTCAAATGCATAATTGCATTCAAGTTGACCCTGTTTAAGATCTCTTGATAAATAATCACACAATTTATTTACTGAATAATCAAGACCAATATAAAAGCCAGTGATTATTCAGAAAGTATGGTGGCCAGTCAGGGCAAACCAGCTGCAATGGCCAAAAACATCTTCAATTGCAGAAACGTGCTGTAAAACAGAAACGATGCAAATTCAAAAATTCATAAACCGAAAAAGCAAATCCAAGAGAAAAGCGCAGCACAGTCATGTCAACACAAACACGCTTCACCAGCCCAAAACATTTCCAATCGGAGAAACGCGCGGCAAACCACAAAAGCAAATGCAGACTGAAAATCGCTGCATTTAGACATCAACACAACAGAAGTGCTCCTAGTTGCTATAGGGGCCACCAACTAAAATAGCTTTTACTTTTGACATGAGCTAGACTAAGTCGGGCTTTCTGGCCAGGTTTCTGGCTACCTAGCTAATTTTAGTTTGTTGCTTACCTAAGAAATTTGCTAGCCTTGCTAGCAAACAGTTTGGTGCATGGAAGTCAGCACAAAATAAAAGAATAAAAAATATCCATTATTTTGCCATCTCACTTAGCTAGAGTTGAACCGCGAGCATTGATGTTCTACCAAATATAACTTTCAGCTAGCTAGGCTAGCGAAATAGCTGGCTAAGCAAGCAAACTAGCTAGTGAGCAGTTATATTTGATGAAACATAAATGCAATACACTGAAAATTGCCCATGGCATAACCACCAGGACCACTGCTTGGGAAGACTGTGAGGTGCCATACAGACGTAATACCTTTAGGAAATCAGTTCTGCAAATCAGGGGCACTAATAGTTGGAATAACACACCATGTACAATTTGGAAATGCTCTACATACAGCACCCATCTCAAAAACTGGCTGATAACAAACCAATACTCTGATCATGGGTAGTCAGAGCATATGCACTTATTATTTTACACTTTAGTCTCCAGCGTCTGGATCCTCTCTCAGCGGCCGGGGAGGATCAACTCATCTGGATTTCCTTTTTTCTTTATTCATTTTACCAATCAATATTTATTTATTGTCTAAATGGGTTTTCTAGTTTGTTGACTGTGTGTATTGCTTCTGTATACCAGCTAAGGGGTGTTCGGGGTGTTAGAGGAGGGCCAGTACCTCCGCAGGGGGAAATTGCCGTGCCTTTCTCAGGACAGCTCGCCCGACATTAGCCTTACTCTGGCACTCAGCTTTCACCTGTGCCTCCAAGTAGCTGTCGCACACACAGTGAGCACACCCCGTTAAACCACTCTGGCAGGCAGACAAAACCAGATGAGGGGCGTTAATTGGGCCTCAAGCCCTCTGACGGGTTATTCAGGACTTGTCTGTCCCTAACATGTGAAGACTGATCTCTTGGTGGACTGTGCGGATGATACCACTAGTTTGGTTCAATGATCAGAAAGGTGAGACCCAGCACCGCAGCCGCAGGACACGTGAAGAGCATGGCTAAGATGCCTTTGGTCATCCTGCTGCATTCCGGTGTAATGAATTACTTTTACCCCCATGTTCCTTTTACGCCCCCCAGAAAATGGAACATATGTCCAATTTACCCCCAGGGTAAAAATAACATTTGTGTGTCAGTATTACCCTCTCTCTGTTACTTGTACCCCCACTGTGATGCTGAAATAATGATATATATAATAATGTATCTGTTTTGAACATTCATAATTTTATTCAAATAAATGATGAAACAGTAAAAATATTTACTGGCGTTTATCTGATGTGATAAAATGAAACGATCTTGACACAAACATAGAACACTATATTAAATACATGCATGCATATGATCCTAACGCGACCCTATACACTTTTGTTCATGCAAAACCAACATAGGGATATATTAGATGTGGAATTGTTCTAAAACATATGTCAGGCATACCCCCATGGGTATAATGAACATATGTTATTTTTACCAGGTGGTAGTAAGAACATATATTACTTTCACCGCGGGGTAAAAAAAATGAGGGGTTAAAATGAACACATGACACCGGGCCTCCCCCAGTCATCTTGACCACGCTTTGCCACTGGACCAGGATGTCGGGAACGAGAGAGTGATGTTGGTGTCCAGCGCAGCCCTTCCTCACTTTAACCATAGTGTAGCAGGCTGAAGGAGGGCCCGGGCGGGGACTTGAAGCACCAGACTCCCGGGTAAGAGTCATGCGCGCTGACCACATTGCCAAAGAGCCAGGCTCGTTGGCAAGGTAGCCAGGGCGCATACTTATTAGGAGACACTTCCAGTGACAGGACTCCTCTACTGTCACATCTCTCCCCCTCTTTCATGAGCGTGTCCTCACGCTCCATGCTTTACACATGCTGCCATCCATTAGGGCCCCCAAATCCTGCCGATTACGCCAAAAAAAAAGAATGATACCTCAAGTACATGTTTACCAGGCGAGCATTATCATAACGCCTTGCAACTATACAAAATGTAACTAGTACCTGTTAAAGTTTACGCTGACACCACCTGGAAAAGTGGAGCTTACACACACAGCATACACTTGGACACAGTCACTACAAGAATCACAAAAGCATGATTACTATTGAGCATTACATCACATTCTCCACATACATTCACATATACCATTATTTAATAATCATATAAATTTGTCTCTTTATAACTAGAATAAGCACCCCAGTTTGGCAATCCCTGCTACATTAGTCAACTATGTACCAAAGAGCTTCAAAGCCAACAAACACCTGCTCAGTCATGGTTCCTACATTCCCATTAACATCCGCATTTCCAATGTTAACAAACAGTGCATTTACCTCGATAAAGTCCAGTATAGGCACACAAACAGTCAGCTAATATTTCCGCCTACATGCCAAAGACAAGGGCCGCTCAGAATTAAATCATCGCCGGCCAGGTCTAAACGCGAGCAGTACTCTCACCACTTTCAAGTTCCAAACAAAGTGTGCTGCACACATCCCTGGCCAGCCAACCTCGGCGAGTGAGCCCTCGCTGCGGAGTGCAGGACATCAGTCCCCACCCCCCTGATGTCCCGACGCTGCACATTCCCTACCATTTGGCGGCGGTAATTTTCCTAAATTTTGTTGTGAAACGGTCCAGGTTTATCCCAAATTTCGAAGGAGCGGGACTGAGGCCGAATAGTCTTTTTTTGCCTTGGAAAGTGCCTAACTCCCGATAAATAATACGGAAAAAATTACGTGGCAGCCATGACAAGGGGATTCAAAATTCTATAAATGTCAAGGAAAGGTGCCCCAAAGGGTACACAGAACCATCCTTTTCAAAAAGAAGGGAGATAACGCTGTCCCACAATTCTGCGCAGCTGCAATATATAAAGCTGTCCAACTGCGTAAAAAAAGGTACAACCCCAATTCCGAAATAGTTGGGACAAAGTGTAAATTGTGAATAAAATCAAAACGCAATGACTTTCAAATCACAGCAGCCAATATTTTATTCACAATAAAACAGAGATAACATAGCAAGTATTGAAACAGAGAAATTTTACAATTTTATCCATAAAATGAGATCATCTCAAATTTGAAAGCTGCTACAGGTCTCAAAAAAGTTGGGACAGGGGCCTGTTTACCTTGGTGTAGCATCTCCTCTTCTTTTTAACACAGAGTGGAGGCATCTGGGCATTTAGGAGACAAGTTTCTTGAGTTTAGCCATTGGAATTTGATCCCACTCTTGTTTAATACAGGCTTCCAGCTGCTGGAGAGTTTTGGGTCTCCTTTGTCAGACGTTTTGTTTAATTATGCGCCAAATGTGCTGAATCGGTGAAAGATCACGAATGGAGGCAGGGCAGTTCAGCATACGGACTCTTCTACTACAAAGCCATGCTGTTGTAATAGCTGCAGCATGTGGTTTTGCACTGTCCTGCTGAAATACACAAGGCCTTCCCTGGAATAGATGTCATCTGGAGGGGAGCATATGTTGCTCTGAAACCTTTATATTCCTTTCAGCATTCGTGGTGCTTTTTAAAACATGTAAGTGTCCCACACCATATGCACTAATGCATCCCCACACCATCAGAGAGGCTGGCTTTTGAACTGAACACTGATAACAGGCGGGGGGGTCTTTCTCCTCTTTAGCCCGGAGGACACAACACTCTTGTTGGAAATCATGGATGTCAAATTTGGACTCATCTGACCACAGGACATTTTGCCACATTGCTACAGTCCATTTTAAATGAGCCTTGGCCCATAGAACACAGCGGCACTTCTGGATCATGCTCAACAATGGCTTCCTTTTTGCATGATAGAGGTTTAGGTGGCATCTGTGGATGGCAGGGCGGACTGTGTTTACAGACAGTGGTTTCTCGAAATATTCCTGGGCCCATTTAGTAATGTCAATGACAGAATCATGCCGGTGAGTGATGCAGTGGCGTCTGAGGGCCCGAAGATCACGGGCATCCAGTAAAGGGCTTCAGCCTTGTCCCTTACACACACAGATCTTTCCTGTTTCTCTGAATCTTTTGATGATGTTATGCACTGTCGATGACGAGACCTTCAAAGCATTTGCAATTTGACGTTGAGGAACATTGTTTTTAAAGTATTGCACAATTTTTTTACGCAAGCTTTCACAGGTGGGAGAGTCTCTTGCCATCTTTACTTCTGAGAGACTCAGTCTCCCTTTTATAGCCAATCATGTTACACACCGGATGCCAGTTAACTTAATTACTCGCTAAATGTTCTGACAGCTGTTTCTCTTATATATGAAGTGCTTTTTCAGCCCTTTTTTTTTGCCTGTGTCCCAAGTTTTTTGAGACCAATTGCAGCCATAAAATTTGAAATAAGCTCATTTTGTGGATAAAAATGTTAGATGTCTCAGTTTCAACATTTGAAATGTTATCTATGTTCTATTGTAAATAACCTATTGGCTCATGTGATCTGAAAGTCATTGCATTTTGATTTTAATCACAATTAACACTTTGTTCCAACTATTTTGGAATTGGGGTTGGATATGATGGGCAGGGGACTGATGATTACGTTGCTTAGTATAAGTGCATTCGGATTCTCAAGCGCAGTTGTCTTCCTAAGTCGTTTGGAATTCCCCTTTACACCTGTTCTTTATCTTATGACATTTTCCACAAAGGTTAAAGAGAAGTAGTTAGGTTTTTGTGGATAGGACGCAATTTTTTTTGACTAGCCGTACACAGTCCGGGATTCATATTTCAGAAATATGACAAATTGGTCACCCGCTGTGGGACTTAGTCAAATTTCTGAAAACTGGTGTTATCACCATATTAGTTTTTAAAATCAGATTCCTTGCTCCAGAACATTACGACCGCCCAGCTGAAGAGCGTGACAGCAGTTCACCCCTTTCCCTGCAGCACCTGAGCCTGGCCCCCGGGGGCCTTTTGGGGGGAGTCACCTGGAAGAGGAAGGCGCGCCCTGGCGGGGGTTGCTGGGCCACGGGGCGGGGCAGGGAAACTAAGGGGGGGCGGGGGCTTTTCGGCAAATAACTCTGCGCTGCAGCAAGCTATAAGGACTGGGTTTGGAGTTGGCAAAGGCGGGGGGGGAGCCCTTTCAGGGGAGCCCCGGCTGAACCTGGGGTGCGGTGCCAGTCGGCCGCAGAGGGCGCAAACATGTTCCAGCCCCTGGCCTCCCCAGGATGGGAAGGCCCAAGTTGCCACCTGCCGGTCACCTCCGAGGGGCCGGGCCGGACGGGCCGAGGCCCCTCGAGGAGGGCTGTGGCCCCGCAGAGACCCGGTGGGGCCCGTGGAATGCAGCTGCGTCCCGTCGGAGTATTACCCATATCTCCGCCCTGCAGCCGGCTATCGGGATGAGGTTTGTGGTGAGGCGAAACTGGGATGGAGCCCTTTCACCAGGCTCCCAGCTCGACCCGGGACGCAGCCAGGGCAGGGCCCAAAGCCACCCAGTCTGATTACTTTTGGCCGCCACCTTCCCCTTCCACCCAGTGGGCTCCAGGGGGCGGGGCCTGCTCCCCAGTCATTTCCAGGGGTCCTCCCTGGCGCCCCGGGCTAAGCCCACCCCCACTCAAGCTCTCAGGGCCCCCGGGGTCGAGGCCCTGTCCTTCTGGGGCCATAGCATGTCCTCTTTGCGCTTCCATGCCTTTTCACTGTTTTCCTTTTGTGTCCCGCTCTCTCCTGTGTCTCCTATCAACTCCTGCACTTAAGGGATAAAATATTCATAAAGTAAAATATTAATTTTATTTTACTGCGCTTAAGGGATAAAATATTCATTAATTAAAATTTTTATTTTATTTTAACATATTTACGCGCACATTTACGATTTCCATAGAGTACAGATGAGTATGTATACTTTTTGCAGTCGTCCAGCAGATGGTGCTATTCTTGTCATTGCCATAGACCACACCTATTGGATGTCCGTCCCCACCTCTTTGTCCGACCCCGCCCCATTCCGCGGCCTGCAGTCAGGGGTACTTGACCTCGGCTGGCGGAAACCCCATCCCAGCGGCCGAAAAGTCAAACATTAGAAGAACTTAATGCTCACACTTGCAACATGGAATATTCGCACCCTGCTCGTCAACACCAGAGGGAATAGACCAGAGAGGAGACCAGCGCTTATAGCCTAAGAGCTTTCACGCTACAATGTCGACATTGCAGCTCTCAGTGAGACCTGCTTTGCAGACAAAGGCCAGCTGACGTGGATCAAAGGTGGCTACACCTGGAGTGGCCGCTGCAGCAAAGCCCACTGAGAGGCCGGTGTGGGAATTGGCCATCAAGACCCACCATGCAAAGAAACTGTCAAGCAATTCCCCCCCGAAGGTCTCAACTAGAGCCTAATATCCGTGCAGCTCCCCCTAGGTAGGGGAAAGGCTGCCACGCTGATTAACACCTATGCCCCCACCATGTCCACCCTGGACGCAACAAAGGACAAGTTCTGTGAAGAACTTTACACCCTCAACTCCTCCGTCTTCATCAACGTGTACATCGGCTGCTGGTTGGTATTCATGCATCAAAGGTGTGGCGTGCAGAATGCGCCGCCGTATGATATCTGTGATTCTGGAATACACTAGCTGTAGTGTGATTGTTTGACCATGTGCTGCCGTAGCTCAGAAGAAAGTGAAGTCATATCGTTTTAAATGTGGAGGTATAAAGTTAACTTTATAGCTTTACTACTGCTCTGCTTTGCTTTCTACTGTCCTATATCTTACCCACTCACAACAGGCGGCGGCATGCAGTTTCTGCTCTCTTATGTGTCAGTATTTTTCTAACTGGTTTTTATTGAATTTTTTTTTTTTTTTTTTGTAGTTACATAGATTTCAATTTGTAGAATTTTGTGATTATTTTCTTTATGAAGATGGAAACCAACGCAAGGTGCATTGAACCTTTTGTCAGTCCCTTATCATGCATTTAATAACCTGGCAATATTTGAGTCCACACAAATACATGTCTGACCGTATATCACTTTTCTTCCTTTATGCACTTTTTTCATTGCAGTTGACAGCAATGTATACAATCAAGGTTTTGGCACAATTCTTAGATAAGATCAGGGGCGTCTACTGGACTAAAGATTGGTGGGGCCCAGAGCTCCCCTTTAAAACAATTACTAACCCCGACTTGCACGCAATCATTCGCATAATTGACAAACAATCCTTCCAGGATTTTGCTGGCTTTTTAATTGTTTTTTTAAAAAATTAATTAATTAATTTTTTTATTTTTTGTGTAACTTTTTCAAAAAGTGGCAATGAAAGTTGCAATGTCTTGGTGATTTATTTTTTGTCCGCGAAAAATTTGTGTGGATTAGTTGAATTTGCTTTAATAGTTGAAATCGCGACATGCAACTTCCTTGAGGGAGTGAGCAATAGATTCACTCCGAGAACACGCCGATACGGTACGGTACGTGTCGGTACGGCGACAATCATTAATCTGGACGCGTAATTTCGTGCATTTAAATCAGCGTTATTCAAAATTGCACACAGATGTTTCAGAAGGTCTTTTATTTTATTTAAACAAAACGATCTTGAAGCGCCAGTTAAATCACTTGATGTGTGGAGAAGGTAGCGCAGACGTTTGAGAGCAGTTTGTCTTTCATAAAGCGTTGAACAATTTTTGAGTGGCCTAAATTTTTTTCTGATCTGAATTTATCCCATTATTTAGTCGTCAATAGATCGCATGGAGAGAGAAACCGTAATGTCGATTGCCAGAGGATTATTGTCAAAATTGGAAAACGTGTTCTAATATGGAAAAAAAGAGCCACTAGATGGCAGTATTGATATTTTTTTCGTTAAGCCAGTCTGGAGCTAGGTTTTGGGTATGTCCTGGGCATGCCTCAGAGGGGAAAGTCCTAAAGAATTGAAAAAAAGTCTGGTAGGAGGGAGGGGGCTGGAAAAGAGTATATAAGGAGAAAAGTTGAGCGAGCGAAGTAGTAGGAGAAATTGCAAGGAGAAATTGTGGAAGGATACATTTGACCAGATCTATCACTCTTTTCAAGACCTGTGACGCTTTTTGCGGATTTTTGCCTTAGGAGCATTTTCCTGTCCCAGGACATTGCAACATAGAAATCCCATCTCAGTTACCACAGGACTGTAACTATCTCTCTCTCTCTCTTTTTTTTTTTTGTATATTTCAATCTTGGTCAGTTTTTCTTTGTTTAATTAAATCTGTTCAAGTTTTAAAATTTTGTCTGTCATCCCTTGCTGTCCGATATGTGAAAACTAGAAAACAAATCGGGGCCATAACAGTGTTAATAACGGAAAATAACAGTACAAGCCAGGAACAATCATTGACGCAAGGCATGGCCCGGGTCCCACTAATTATCACTTCAGAGATGCCACTGTATAAGACCCTGCTCGCGCAAGATCGCTTTTGTATCAAGCAGAGCCGAGAATAAAATTGGACAAATTGAATTTGCTACAGTTGAGTTCCACTTGGTCAGAAGTGTAAGCAAAGGCTTGTCAAGTAAAAATTCTGGTATTTGTCATATGACATAGGTCTTTCAAAAAGTGATTCAGAGAAATATATGTTCTTCTAAAATGTTTCACTTAATCGGTTTGGCGACTTAATATTCATGGATGGGTTAAAGTGACCAGTGTTGACAGTAAGATACCGCGAATGTGTTGAGTCATGACTTGGAACATAGCCGACTGCTCTACGTCAGATGGTGGTGGTGAACGTTCTATTAATAGCACATTGCCACTCCGCTTAAAATATACCAGCTCGCCTCCAACTTTGAAAACCGCACACAGTCGGAGCTAAAGAGTCAACGGTTGCATGCAGGAAAAAGAGTTCCATTTCCTGGCTACAGTTAATGGGTGGTCAGATGCTGCTGCACAGTAGAAGAGTGAGTTGTGTGATCAAGCGTCGGGACAAAAAATGAATAATGGAGCATTACTGCTGCTTTGTATTGCTTGCTTCTCTTCAACTGGTAAGTTACTAATGTTGTCAGCTGTCCTCAATCTTGGCGACTAATGACAGGCAGCGTCATGCGATTATTGCTCTCTCATGTGCCAGTAGCCTATTTTTCTAACTGGGCTTATATTGTATATATTTGTTTTAGTAACATAGATATTTATTAGAAGAATTTTGCAATTCATTTTTTTATGAGGATGGTAAACAACGGAAAGTGCATTAAACCTACTGTCAGTCCTTCACCATGCATTTAATTAAAACCTGGCGATGTTTGTGTCCATTCAAATACGTGTCCAGCCGTATATCAGTTTATTTCCTTTTATGTAGGCCTATTATCGTTTATTGCGGTTAAAAGCTGATATACAATCTGGGTTTTGGCAAACTCTCATATATGGACCTGTTCGTGCAAGGTCACTATTGAATGAAATATATATAAAGTGGAGACAATAATAGAGTCAGGCAAACGAAGTTTGCGACAACTGAGTTCCAATTAGTCTGAAGTCGCAGCAACGGCATGTCAAATACAAATTCTGGTGTTTGTAATATGACGTAGCCTACTTCTTTCAAAAAGTGAATCAAAGAAATATATTTTCTCGTAATAATGTTTGTCTTAATCGGTTTGGCGATTTCATATTCATAGATGATTTAACTGACCAGTGTTGACAACAGGATACCGCGAATGTGTGTGAAGTAATGACTTGTACCATACGCTGCAGCCATAGGTGTAAAATTGAGGCGGTAAACAATAGCAAGTATGGTACGCTGTGTTAAGTTCTGTTTTGCCTATCAACAAATTACAGCGGTATAAAAAAAGTGCGAAAAGTATGAGGAAGCGGGAAAGCGACAAGTTGTTGTTATTACCATGAAAGCAATTGTTTATGTTAAGCCTTGGGAGATTATCTGGATAGTGGAGCATTGCTTTTGCTCTACTTGCTTCTCTTGAACTGATAAATTAATAATGTTGTTAGCTGTCCTCAATCCTTGGCGACTCCTAGCAGGCAGCATCATGCAATTATTGCTCTCTCATGTGCCAGTACTTTTCTAACTGGGTTGATATTGTATAGCCTATTTTTGTTGTAGTTATGTAGATATTCATTTGAAGAATTTTGCGATTCATTTTTTATGAAAATTGAAACCAACGCAAGGTGCATTAAACGTATTAGGCCTATCAGGCATTTACCATGCATTTAATTAAAACCTGGCAATATTTGTGTCCATTCAAATACGTGTCCAGTCGAATATCAATTTACTTCCTTTTATATATCATTGTTTGTTGCGGTTAAAAGCTGATGTACAATCTGGGTTTTTGGCAAAACTCTCAGATATGGCCCTGTTCATGGTCACCTTTGATATATATTTATATATATATATATATATATATATATATATATATATATAGTGGAGACAATAATGGAGTCAGGAAAATGAAGTCTGCGACAACTGAGTTCCAATTGGTCAGAAGTCCCAGCAACGGGTGCTAAATACAAATTCTGGTGTTTGTCATTTGACATACTTTTTTTCAAAAAGTGAATCAAAGAAATATATTTTCTTGTAAAAATGTTTGTTTAATTTGTTTGGCGACTCATTATTTTTGAACTGGTTCAGCTGACCAGAGTTGACAGTCAGATACCGCAAATGTGATGCGTAATGCACATTGTACATATACTGCTGTATACTATTCGATTTGTGATGTTGAATAGAGCAGATAATGAGGAGTACATTCAAGCTGCAGCGTCAAAGCACACAGTCAAATGTGGTGAAGCGCGATTCATTCCAATTCGATTCAAATGCACTCTAAAATTCCTAGTATTGGACTAAAACATAAAAGCCAGGAAATGCGTATCGTAGGAAATGGTAATTAATCATAAGCCTTTTTCACGAAAATGGCAGAATCAAGAAATACAAAGTAAAATAATAACGTATTTTCACCACCTGTCATGTTATAACGAAACTGAAAGATAATTTTGGGTACAGGACAGAGGGCAGTGAATGCGCATGTGAAACAAAGAGCCTTGTATTTTTGTTCACAAATAATAGGCGTTTCCCCTAATGATAAAGTTAAAAACCATCAAATTAAGGGAATTTATGTATTGGAAATTATCTGAAAAGGTTTGAAAATAAGACGTCACAAACTAGTCGAACAATTTTGCATAATAGCCCTTTATTCGGTGAAATCAAATCAAAGTATTTCCGAACGGGAAACAACTTTCTCTTTCTCGCTGGCTCCATCGCACGCAATGAAAAACTCGCACACCGCACAAAATCGCAAACCGCCCCGACACACTTCAACCACTGACAACAACTCAACAACAGCTGCAGAAGAGAACTGCGACATTTTATAGTCGACTGACTGACGTCATTTCGCCGAGACGATACAAGCCTCGACACGGAGCTCCGTTTGGAAGTGCTTCACATTTTTGATACAGGCTCCGAAGCCTCGATATCGCCGATAACACACTATGTACAGGTAATACCAGCATGTGCGCCTAAAAAAAAAAGTTAGAGATGCTTGAGTTATCAATATGAGCACATAAATAATGTAAGTTCACAGATCCGTAATCAAGAGCCATGTTCTGAGAAAGTGGCACTTATCAGACAATTTTTGGAGTTGACATCTCAGAATTGGCTGAGACTGGGTGGAAAGTTAAAATGGCATGTATGACGAAATATCCCAAGGCGGCAGGTTCACATCTGCAACGGTTTGGTGACAGCGCCCCCTGATTGTGAGGCTGTCAGGGTCAAAATTGAGAAAAACAGCAAATTCTGGCTGGAATACTGTGATTAATTGTTCATATGTGCCACACAAGTCATGATGTCCTTTAATCCTAGGATACTTGAACCTTTCAAATGTGAAAGTGCGGGCCAATTTTCTCCCTGGTGTGCGGCGCCACCACCAAGGAAAGTTACCACATTTCTTCAAAGTTTCTTACTCCATTCATAACAAACACCAAGATAGTGCCACACTGAATGCTTCTGTTTTAAGCTTCATGGTGGAGGGTGTCTGGACACCAGACAGGTATGGAGGCTGTGGACACGGGGACTATGTGCCCAAAAACAGAGCCAGGGACCCAAATGCGCAGGCTGAGAATAAATATAAAAATCTTTTAATTTAAATCACATTAAAACCTCAGAGGGGAGCAGCAGCACATATAACCACATACATAGGGCTTCAGAGACAGAATGCAGAATAACTGCACTTCACCTCCACCTTAACAAGCTACACCTGTTGCCCTTTAAGGTGGAGGCGACGAATGCAACAGGGGGAGGGCCTGCAGGACAGGACCATCACAGACACAGCATAGCCTTGGCTTTTGCAGTGTTAAAGCAGCAACCTAGATGAGGATGGGACCTCAATGCATGTACACCAAGAATCTCAACCAAAGCCCTACTAGGAAGAAAACATGATATAGGAATAATCTCTTAACCCTAGATGGTTGCCAAGCCAGTTTTTCCTTAGTAAGAGTCTCAGGGATTCACTTTTTCAGAAACTTCAAACTTGGACACGGCACATATCTGGTGTTCCGAGATAAGAGAATAAAGCTTCAATATGTACCGTGGAGCGCCACCTATGGGAAGAACTCTTCACACCAACAAAGTGCCATAACAATATCAGTGTTTTCTAAGAGTACTAGGGGCACTGATTCCATTTCAGAAGATTCTGTTGTGGCGCTTTTCTGGTGTTGCCAGATCTGACACATGGGTAGGCAGCGCCACCTTCGCGGATGGATTCTGCAATTTCGCCCCATTTTGCCCCGTGAAATTGGGAAAGTGGTAAAAAGTGCCATTCAAACTCCACATTGCCATGAAAGTATGACGGAAGGGCTGCTACCCGAGCATGGGTCAAAGCTGTAGCTGTTTGGTGTTGACTTTATGAGGCCCCTAACATCCTTACAAATAATGCGTAAATTGGGGTTACCAGCATTTTTCTAGAATGTCGATGGCCACTGAACCAATATGGGTGAGAGTGCCATGGAACTTTTGGTGCCTTTAGTTAAACCCTGAGGAGGGTTTAAATAAATGCTAGCACAGCCTCCATATCTGTCTGGTGTCCAGAGCAAATCAGTCCTAAAAACAGCTATAGAATTAATTATGGCCCTTTTCGGAGGCAAAAATTTCATCACACCATGAAAGTGCCATTGGTATGGCAACTTTATTCCACTCACCCTCCACCATGAAGCCTAAAACAGAAGCATTCAGTGTGGCACTATCTTGGTGTTGGTTATGAATGGAGTAAGAAACTTTGAAGAAATGTGGTAACTTTCCCTGGTGGTGGCGCCACACACCAGGGTGAAAATCAGACCGCGCCTTCACATTTGGAAGGTTCATGTATCCTAGGATAAGAGGACATCATGACTTGTGTGGCATGTATGAACAATTAACCACCGTATTCCAGCCAGAATTTGCCGTTTATCTCAATTTTGACCCTGACAGCCTCACTACCAGGGGGCGCTGTCACCAAACCGTTGCAGATGTGGACTCGCGGCCTTGGGATTTTCCGTCATACATGCCATAACTTTCCACCCGGCCTCAGCCAATTCTGAGATGTTAACTCCACAAGCCATTCTCTTAGAATATGGCTATTAATCACAGTAAGAGTAAACAGTGTGACTTGAACTGAAGGTCGATAGCAATATATATGATTCACAGTATGCACAGTCCTTAGTGACACCTGGTGGAGTTAAATGCAATTGTGAAAGCGTTTATAAAAAGGATACAAATTAGCTCTCATTATATCTCAGTATCTGGCTTGACAACTGTCTTTCTTTCAAAACCCAAGGGAAAATCTTGTTCAAAAGATGAGATTGAAGTTATGGTTTTATTATAATAGTAAGCTGTGCTTCTCTTTTGATGCAAAAAGTAGGCTGATCTCTGCTGAATTCCTCAGGTTTATTGTAGCCCCTGGACAAGAAGGCTACTATGGATTCACTTATACCACCTATCATTTTCTGTTGGCATGGCAACGGTATTGGCTGAATAATATGAAAATTAACGGCAAAACATAGAGCTTTACTTTTGGACGCAGTGCAGGCTGCATTTTTTGACCAATTACTTTAATATTTGGTATGGACATGTGTTGTTTTTCATTTATTACACCTATCTCACCTATATTTTGGTTGCCCTGGCCATAGTATTGGCTGAATTATACGCAAATTAGTGGCAACACAGATTTCCTTGTGGATGCAGAACAGGCTGCAATTTTTAACCAATTACTTTCATATTTGGTATGGACATGTGTTATACTTCACTTGTGGCACCTATCAATTTTTGTTGTCATGGCAACAGTATTGGCCGAATAATGTGGAAATTTGTGCTGAAACATACACTCTTCCTTGTGGATGCTGTACAGGCTGTAATTTTGGACCCGTTACTTTCATATTTGGTGTGGAAATGTGATATACTACACTTATAACTGTAGGTGCAATTTCTTGAATTCAACTTGCATCTTGTTCTTGAATGACTAAAGTCAATAACGCGAGACTTCTTGAAAGTTTAGGATCTTTACTTCTGTAATTCCTTGTAGTCACGGAGCAACAGAAAATCCATGTAGTCACGGTCAAAGACTGCTGCACACAGAATAATCATCCATCAACGGCACTATTTACCAATCTTGCACATGACGTCATAAAAGAGCCAATCACCAACGGCAACTCTAAATTACAAATAATACTACAGATTTAAAGAACTTTGTTTCTAGTATTAAAATAATAGTAGAAACAATAGAACTTTGTTTCTAGTATTAAAATAATATCACAGAAATTCAAAATAAACCAATTTCCTGTCATTTACATCATGGCTCTAACAATAAGCTGTTGGTTTTGGTTGCCACCGTAACAGTATTGGCTGAATAATGCACAAAAAAGGGGAGAAGCGGGGTTTTGAGAGCTACATCCATGCGGTTGCAGCCAATCGGAGTGTTTAGTTATTACGGTGATCAGTTATGCATACTGCCTCTGCACATTGCTTGAAGTTCTGTATATCATTCTGCCTTGACATTTGTGGCAAATTGTGAAGCTCTTACTCATCATTGACCCCTGTACACCAGGGCGTGACCATCTCAAACTGTGTTTTAGCGCAGTCATTGGTAGATGTTAATGTCAAAAGCCATTTTGGGTGAAATCCTGTCTAATATTTGTTCTTTAATTACACAGGATTCTGACTGTAGTTGTAGTTTGAGATCACAGGTGCGATTTTATTGTCTGTCCCAAGTGCTCAGACCAGTTTGGGGGAAAAAAGCTTTTGAGTGCTCTGTACCTCTCATTTGGAATAGCCTTTAAATACATCTAAAACTGAGGGTTTTAAAATGTCTTCATGACTGCAATAACTTGCTTCTACACTTCAGTTACAATTATTGGGTATTTGCCAAAGTCTGCATAGGTATTGCACTATTAACTCCTGTTTAAATGAGCAATCACTTGATACGATTATAACATGGGGTGAAAAGTTGTGATCGACAGCTATTCTGAGTGAAGTAGTTGCATGATGCAGCGCTGTCATACCGTGATAGTCCGGGGGACTCGGCTCAGTTGGGCGGGGAATGCCGGGAAATTTCACTCCTTCATTTGGTTTGGTTCACTTTCACACTGCACTTTTGAAAGCAGACCAAACATATCTGGTATGAAAGCGCCCTTAATCTCAGGAATTGTACAAAAGTGTGACTGTCGAGAGAAGATATAACTGACCATTATACGTGTTGCTAAGTTCCTGAACAACATAATATAATCCTCCAGTGATTTTCAAAATCCAACAAAAATTGACAGCAAAATTGTCTTTGTTCTGAACGTAGTGTCATGTCCTGTTAGCTGCGATGCTATTATTGAAAAGTAAAACCAGTTAGCTAGCTAGCAAGCTAGTTTTCAAGATTTAAAAACAGGTCAACCTAGAGTGGAAATTGATGGTAAAAAGCACTTTACTCTGAACATAGTGAAATTTAATGCTTACTATAATTTTTCAAATTTTATTTTTTATTTCATGAGTAATGCCAGAACCTAAAGAAATTTAAATTTTGTAAGATTTAAAGCTCAATCATTTGCACGGAACCTGACATCAGAAGGACTGTTTAATATTACAGGCTGTAAGCAGAAGGAGAAACTGCTGAATATACAGTGTGTTTTATTTCCCCCGTCTATAGGTCTGTCAGAAACTCACTCCCTCATTGGTACCTACACTGCTGTGACTGCTGATGAGTTCACTGCTGTTCTGTGGCTTGATGGTGAAGAGGTCGACTCCTACAGTAGCAGTGGCTCAGTCAGTGTGCCCCGTCGAAACTGGATGAGAGAAGGGAACGGCCATTACCTGTGGATGTCTATCAAACACCACAATATGCTGCATTGGGACAGAGGCAGAACTGACATCCTTATAGATAGAAGGCTTAATACATCTGGTAGGGGAATGCCTGTACATTTAAATATTTTTAATCAGCATTCTGGATTTCTATTGATTCAGTTTCCAGCAATGATTTTTGTGTCACTATTTGAATGTTCAGTGAAGAGCATTCCAATTACGTATATGACATTTCACCATAAAGGGTTATATGAAAAAATTATTTGAATCTGCTGTACTTCTGTTTAAAGGACTCTGAAACAATCATGCTGTACAATCAGTGAGGCAGCGACAGCATTTCCTACATCTGTATGTTCCAGGTGCTGCTGTCCTACAGGGGAGATTCGGCTGTGAGATCGAGAGGAGCCCTGACTCTGATATAAGGGTCACAGGGACCTTTGCCCAGTATGGACTTAATGGAGAAGATTTCCTGTCCTTCAGCCTCATCAGACATGAATGGGAGGCTTCAGCAGAGTCTGCTGTTCCCATTAAAAGAGAGTGGAACAGGGACCAGGACTTCATCCTGGACACTGTGGAGTACATGGAGAACACCTGCGTGATTCAGCTGCTGAGGAGCCTGTCCTTTAATGCAAAGGAGATTGAAATTAAATGTTAGTGCTGTGGTTTTATTTTGGAGAAATAACATACTGCAATGTTGTAAAATAGAACATCCCAATATCATGACATGTTTACTATATATGAGGGAATACCAAAATTATGACTGCTCATTGGCATCTCAATTTTTTTTCAAAAGAACTTTGACAAATTTCTTAAATCATACTGTATTTTCCAAAGCATTTCAGATTGAAGCACTCTAGTACAACATTGTATATACTATAAAATGTCTGATAATGATGCCCTTACTTGTGTTTGTGTACAAACTCGGCCTTCTCCTTTTCCCATCTCAGCATCACCCATGGTAGCAGTATTCGCCAAGAGATCCAGCAACAGCACAAAAGTTACTCTGACCTGCCTAGTCACAGGATTTCGCAGCAGAAACACAACAGTAGAGGTGTATCGGGATGAAGACGTCTTGACTGAAGAGGACGGCCTCTCTTCCTCTGGGGTCAGACCAAACGGCGACGGGACCTGGCAGCTGAGAATGAGTTTGGACGTCTCTACCAGCACCTCAGCTTCATACAGCTGTGAAGCACATTTCGGAAGCCAGAGGAAGCATGCTAAATGGGGTAAAACTGCCTGATATGACTGTTATTATTAAGGCTTATTTTCAAAAATCAGATAAGTCATCAGTGTGGCAGCAGTGTATTTACAGTTTTCCAAGGGGGTGGCATGAAGTATCAGTATCTCTGAAAGACCATAATGATTCTGAATTATTTTGCCTTTACAGATGGGGTGATACAGAACATGCCTGAAACAGGACAAGACTATGACATGAGACAACTGTGTGGGTTACTTGTGTCTCCAATTGCTGTTGTCCTCATTTTAGGAGTTTGCTGGTGTAAGAAGAGGTGAGAAATGGAAGATTCTTACACTGAAGGTCCATGTATTTTGTCTCATTATTTGATCCATATTGTGGTATAACTGTGTGCAGTTATATGAATCCTGCTGCAATAATTTGAAGACAGTGGGCATGAAGGGACCGCAGCAGTGCTGGTGCTGAAATGTAACTCGGGCCAAAAAGACGAGTAAAGATTCTAGAGCCCCATTTGCTGAGATACTGATAGTACTGAACCATTAAGTCTGTGACGGTTCGGCACTAGTGGACACTTGCTTATTCTCTCTAAAGTTCACCAATTTCTTTCTCCTGAAGGCAACAAGGACTCCCAGTCCCTCAGAATGATGTTGAGGCAGAGGTACAGCCTTGATAAAATGAAATCATCTCTGGAGTTTCACCTTGAAGACATTGAACAATGAGTATTACAAGGAGCCACCAGCTGTGTCTCTCACTCCTGACCCTGGGGCTCCACTGTGTGTCTGTTTCCCCATCTAACACTGGACTGAGGGCTTCCTACAGCTCACCTCTCCTCCTCTGTTAGCCTGGATGGTCAGTCACCCCTTAGATCTTGATGGTATTACTGTGTTCAGGGAAGGAAACAGTCAGCGACTCACACCAGTATGGAGACAGAGACATTATACCCCATTGACCAAGGCGCCAGTGGCTTCACAGAAGTCATCAAATACCCTTGAAGGCGAAGATGATGGACTGACTATCTGTGGTGACAGTGGTAATATCATCCGTGGACACCATTACCATCTTATTTTTGCCTTGGACAGTGGTTGCTGCGCATTTGAAGGGGTTTTTTGGGCAGTTCAGAGAATAATTTAGAGAGGAGACCAAGGCGAATTGTTGGGTGAGAAATCCATTCACATTCCCTGCTGAGTGGACTGAGTGGACTATTCCCTTCCCTGAATGGACTGACTATCTGAGAGGTTGAGGCCCTCGTAGAGTAGAGTTCTGACATGGAGTTGCAGCAGAGGATGAGTCGAGTATCGGTTGCATACTTTTGGCTGTCTGAGGAGAGCGAGTTTCTCTCCCTCTCCGAAAGGCTGGTGAAAGTGCTCATTACTTCACCTCCACTTTGTGAGTGTGGGTTTTCTGCCTTGACAATGATCAAAAGTAAGCACCAGTCAAAGCAGCAGGTGAAGGACGACTTTTGTTTGTTACTCTCAACAGAGCAGCCCTGCATCCATGTTCTGTGTGTGGCAAAGTCACAGACTCTCTCTTCCCATTAAGGTTGGGACAAGCCTGTTTATCCATGAGGATCAAAATACGAGTGGACTGTCTTTATAGAGTCATGATAAAGTGTTGAACTTTTCTCTCAGATGTTAGAGGAGGCATATGGTGCTACTGGATATTGGATACCACAATCTCCGTTGCGCAATGGTCAACATTTGAAATTTGACTTGCCGAGTTTTTTGAGTTTCATTTAGTGAAAAAACGGCGTGATTTCAGTACGATCAAACTTTTTCACCTGAGTAAAACTGCTCACATAGACCCACTACCTTTTATTTGGTGAATTTTTCGGTTATTTGAGTATTGTAGAGCCGATTGTGATTTTGAGGGACTTAAGGTCGGCATGTATGATGTGATTTCTGACCTCATGATGGTTTAAGAACAAATTTAATGATTTATGGATAAGTTTTTTTTTTTTATTATTATTATTATTCTTTTTGAGTTTATTTATTTAGCTGAATGATTGGGGAAAGGCCTAACAGGGGAGGGTATTACTGCACCAAATTTACCCTCATAAATGACCATTGGCAGGGGGTACCATGGAGTTTAAGGCTGCCCCCTTAATTAAATAAGCAGCTCAGCAGGTTCTGGGCCCTCTGCACTGGATGAGCCCAACCCATGTAAAAGCCCAATACTGTGGCTGTGAGGGCTTATCTGGAGGGTCCTTAACTGTTAAATGGCACAAGATCCTCATTCACTGGTGAGCCTGCGGTGGCGACTGGAGTTACTACTACCCATAGCTTTGTGTCGACTGACCAGGGCTATAGAGAGAGGCTCTGCTTTTGGGGAGCTTGTGGCAGCTGAGAATGAGTTTGGACATCTCTACCAGCTCCACAGCTTCATACATCTGTGAAGCACATTTTGGAAGTGAGAGGATGTTTGTCAAATGGGATAAAACTCCTTTATATTTTATTATTAATGATGATTTGGAAATCAAGATTAAATTATTAGTGTGGAAAAAAATTGGTCACAATTATCCACGAGGATACCGGATACTTCTATATGATGTTGATGTGGAGGCGCAGCTCAGATCAAATGCAATTACCTGAGGAGTTTCATCTTGATGCTTCAAGACGGTGACAATTACAGGGAGCCATCAGCTGTTTCTCAACCCTGATTCTGGGGGTCCACTGTGTGGTCTGTCTCTTTCCTCTGAAATTGACATGTGACCTGTTTTTTCATGAGCTACTAATACTTCATAATTAGCCTGTATTACATATTCTGAAAACACACTTTATCCACTGAACACCATACAGTATAATGGCAGGGGGAGCCTCTACAGCACGGCACACTGGGCCTCTAGTGACACTGATCCTTCTAGAAGTGCAGCTTTTCTTGGTGGAATCTGCTACCACCCCGTCCACACGCTCCCCAAAGGCAGAGCCTCACTCTCTGCATCCTGTCATCACTGTTGGCCTATCAGCTAACGGTCATCCCTTACCACACGCTGCCCCTTTGGACCTTCCAGAAAAGCATTCACAGCCACAGTAGTGGGCCTTTATATAGTGTAGACTCACCCAGGGCAGAGGGCCCAAAAACTGCAGTGCTGCTTGTTTGATTCAGGGAGCAGCCTGTAATTCCTTGGTATTGTATTCCCTACTGTTGGGTGTCTCTTCCCCTCAGGGTCCAAAGTTTGGGGAGAATCAGAAGGTGGGAAGAGAGTGAGGGTTGGTGTCCATTAGGGGGCAGCATCAACACTACATACAGACAGGGCCTCAGCTGTTATTCACCGTTATTACCTCAGCTGCGACCCAGTACCTCATTAATAGGCTCAAAGAGGCCTGGGCTCTACATTCAAATAGTCCAAAAATTACATCCAATCATCTAATTCTGAAATGCTTTTCCTCAACCCCAATAGAAAAACTAATTCGGTTAAGGAGATATGTGAAGGGAAATTCATTAGGACTTCGGACAAAACAGTTGCGCCACACAGAGCATTTGACTGCACTTTTTACAAAGGATTGTCTAGTGTACTCTGTGCTGAAGGAGATAAGTTAGGAAGCACTAAAGCACCTTTCCTTAACATTTAGACAATTCTAACAGCACGTATCATGGCTGCCTCATACTTCTGGGTCATTTCCAGTTCCTGGATTTTGGAACTCTCTTTAGGAAAAAGACAATTTGAGTGCAGGTATGGACTTTTTGGCAGTTTCATGGATGTGGGAGCAGATGGATGCCTGGATTTCTTTTGGGTTTTGGTTTTATGTCTGCTCTGCTGTGAAGGGGCTTGTGTTGAATTGCTTGATTAGCCTTTTTCTTTTGTTACTGTATGATTTCTGTTTTGTCTTCAGTTTGTAAAGGATGGTCAACTGATTATTTCTCGAGCTTGTTGCCCTCTCTGTTCAGTATGCAATCAGTGGCCATGCCCAGTGATGCGTAATGCAGTAATGATACTTTATGGAGTGTCCAGGTCTAATGGGGACTGCTTTTAAAGTATTTCGAATGAGTACTGTAATGTGAATATAGGCCACTGGATGGCAGTATTTACCTTTTTTTTTTTTCAGCTCAAACTGGAGCTATGTTTAGACATGTCCTGGACATGTCTGGGGCAAGTCCCCGAAAATAAAAATAAAGAGGTCTAAATGTGGGTGGGGTCTGCAAAAGAGTATATAAGGAAAAGAATTGAGACAGTAAAGTAGAAGGAGAAATTGCAAGAAGAAGGATACACGTGACCAGACCTGTCATTTCTGTTCAAGACCTGTGAAGTTTCTTTTGTGGATTTTTGCCTGTAAAAGAGCCTTTTCCTCACCCAGCACATCACCAGAAAACCCACAAGGACTGTAAATATCTCTGTTTTTTTTGTTTTCCAATCAATCTTGGTCTGTTGTTGTAAATAGTAGTTTAGTCTTTGTTTGTTAATTAAATGTGTTGAGGTTTTTAAAACTGTGTCTGTCATCCCTTGCTGTTGCTGTTGTGTTGTAAATTGTAATAACAAATTGGGGGGCCATAACAAATTGGGGGCTCAAGGTCCGGGATAGACCATTTTGTGAGTCATTTATTAAAATTCTAACATTTCAGATTGTAAAATTGTTTTTGTGAATTTTCCTATATAAATATATTGACAACAGCAATGGATGATTTCTTGGCATCACCAACCGTAGGGGCTTTGAAGTCTTTTAAAAAGACCGAACTGTTGGAAATATGCAGACATTTGGAGCTGACAGAGGTAAAACCAGCCATGCGAAAAGCAAGACTGGCTAGAGAGATAGTTGAATATTACATTGATGAAAATGTGTTTGCACCAGGAGATTTGGAACAGTTTCCAGTGGAAAATCCAAATATAGAAATGGAACTTAATTTAAAAATGCTAGAGATTGAAAGGGAAGAAAAAGAAAAACAAAGGCAGTTTGAGTTGGAAAAATTAGCTAGAGAAGAGAAGAAAGAAAGGGAACAAAGAGAATTTGAGTTAGAAAAATTTGCGAGACAGAGAGATTTTAAATTAGAGAAATTCGATAGAGAAGAAAGACTCCAAATGGAGCATCTAAAAATTAAAATTCAAACTGAAAATAAATTTCGGGCTAGCCAGGAGGTAAAATTGGTGCCTCCATTTTCGGAAAAGGATGTTGACAACTATTTCCAGTGTTTTGAAAAGGTAGCAAAGAGTTGCCAGTGGCCAAAGGAACACTGGCCTCTGATGTTGCAAACTGTCCTCAAGGGTAAAGCTCAACAAGCCTATTCGGCTTTATCTGCAGATGATTCCTCTGATTATGAGGTTGTCAAAAAGGTTATTTTGAGAGCTTATGAGTTGGTTCCAGAGGCTTATCGACAGAAATTCAGAGGTTTGAAGAAATCTGAAAATCAGACTTATGTTGAATTTGCTAATGAGAAGAAGGTTTGCTTTGAGAAGGTTTGTTTGTCTGGAGACTTGTCTCTGTCCAGAAAGCGGTTGATTGAGGAGCAAACTAATGATCCTGAAATTTGTGCACTAAAGAGGAGAGCCCTTCCTGATAAAGAAATAGACGCAGTTCCAGTTGGGTATTATCTCAAGGATGGTGTGTTGATGCGGAAGTGGCGCCCTCCTGATATCCCTGCCAATGCAGATTAGGCAGTGGTCAGGCAAATTGTTGTTCCGAAGGTCTACAGGAATGAGATCTTAACAATGGCTCATTGTTTACCTTTAGGAGGTCATCTTGGTGTTAACAAGACTGTTGATAAGATCACGAAACACTTCTTTTGGCCTGGGCATCGGAAAGACGTTTCCAACTTTTGCAAAACCTGTCACACTTGTCAAGTAGTTGGAAAACACCAGTTAGACCCACCTGTAGCTCCATTGCAGCCTATCCCAGCATTTGGGGAGCCATTCTCTAAGGTCATTGTTGATTGTGTTGGTCCATTACCCAAGACTAGATCTGGAAATCAGTACTTGTTGACAATCATGTGTGCATCTACCAGATTCCCTGAAGCCATACCTCTACGTAACATCAAGGCAACTGCAATCTCAAAGGCTTTGATAAAGTTCTTCACGTTGTTTGGCCTTCCCAGGGAAATTCAGTCAGACCAAGGTAGCAATTTCACTTCAGGATTGTTTCAGCAGGTTGTGTATGAACTAGGTGCAAAGCAGATTCTTTCTAGTGCCTATCATCCAGAGAGTCAGGGTGCCTTAGAGCGGTTTCATTCCACTCTCAAGACAATGATGAGGACTTATTGTTATGACCATGAGAAAGACTGGGATGAAGGTGTTCATTTGCTGTTGTTTGCAGCTAGAGAAGCAGTGCAGGAGTCTACTGGATTCAGTCCATTTGAGCTAGTGTTTGGTCATGAAGTGAGAGGACCTTTGCTATTATTGAGTGAACAATGGCAAGAGGAAGAGCCGTACATCAGTCTGTTAGACTATGTTAGGGTCATTCCGTGCCAACTCACCTAAGGGTCCCCACATCACCGTCTCAGATTTTGCTAAAAAAATTCTATAATCAAGAATCATATGTTTGTACCACACATGCAAAATAGTAGCTCCCAATTCATTGTAGTTTTGGAACTACAGGCCTTTGAAATTTTGATGTCAAAATACCACATGACGAAATCGGCTCTTTCCCCAACTTCAGAGACCCATAACTTTTTATTACAGCTATCTAGAAAGTTGTGTTTGCAGATTCTTACTGGATGATACCCACTCTTTTCAATTCTGTTGCCAGAAAGCCTCTGAAGGACATTCTTTTTGCATAATAGGAAGCCAAAATTGACGTTTTGGCCAAAATCACTTAAAATTCATTAAAACCCTAGGGGGCATAGTAGAAATATGAAGCTAGTTAGATTTTTTTCCTCATTACATAGTAATTGTAGGGTTGTTATCTGTTCACAGAAACATATTTTGCCATGAAATTTCAATTCCTGAATTTAAAACATTTTTTTTAACACCTTACGTCCTTTCCGAGGGGGCTAAAATAGGGCATTTTTGCCATCTTATTTGGTCATGTGGCTAGGGGTTTAGGATCTTCTAATTTTTTGTGAAGATGCTCTCATATAAGATGTAATTACTCCCTGATTTTTTTTAACAAACGCCCCTTGCTTCATATTTTAATAATTTTTTTTGTACATGGACAGTTTCATCATTTTTCACTTTTTTCCACATTCAGAACTCTGTAACTCTAAATTGGAAGATTTCTACTAGCAGCTATTTCAGATTTACATACACTGACATACAAATTTTCATATTTTAGTAGTATGCCCAAGAAATTCATATTTTTCTTTCTATTGGGACCTAAAAACAGCTATTTGGCCAAAAATGACAAAAACGCTGGGCAGCTTTTAATAAACAAGGGAATAATGAAGGGGTGTTTTGCACACAAATTAAGGCTTATCAGAACCTATTCTAGGCATACACATTTCCTTAACAACTTTTACTGTATTGTATAGTATTTTTTGCAATTAGAAAATTTTAGGTATAATTGCAATTTTTGTTGAATATCCTTGGAAAATATAGAAAAATAACAAAATTCTGGAGTAGTATTTTTTATATACTTCAAGGTTGTGTAAGCACAAAACATTTAGCAATGAGGTTTTATTTACATATTTACACATTCAATGATCCATGATCATGATGTTGAAAAACATCACAAGATTTGTACATAAGTCAAATATGGGCATCCGTGATAATGGGTAATTCATTCACAGGCAGTACAGTTTTATGTGATGTGCTAAGACACTCATAAACTGTCATCTAGCAGTACATGAGTTAAAACTTAAGTCTTTCACAAGTTTGAAGTCATCCTCTGTTAGTTGGTATTGGCGTCCCCCACTTTTTATGTTTGGGGCCTCTACCACACAAAGGACATGAAGCAAAGGCACCCAACATTCATCTTTCCTGCTTTGTGGTGGCCATGAGAATGTGTTGCCTCGTCCTTGTCTCATGAAATTGACATACACATCATTTTCTTCTTCATTTCTGGTGACAATATTTCCAATGTACCATTTTCTGTCATAAACACAGGCAATATATTTGCCCGGCTGGTACATATTTGGTGCAGATTGGGACATTTGGCTTGGGGCCTGTAACTGGGACTGTAGAACTGGTGTGGTTTCAGGTCCTATGTCCACTACCGATGATGGTACCACATCAGAAGAAACCCTTCTCATCTCCAGCTGAGTGGGTGCTGTTATGGCCCCAATTTGTTATTACATTTATAACACAACAGCAACAGCAAGGGATGACAAACACAGTTTTAACAACTAAAACACATTTAATTTTTAACAAAGACAAAGACTAATAACAACCTACAACTAAAGACCAAGATTGATAAATAAGAAAAAAAAACAGAAATAATTACAGTCCCTTTTTGGTGGGGTGGCTTGGTGATGTCCTGGATGAAGAAAATGCTCAAACACAGGCAAAGAAATCCACAAAAAAAACGTCACAGGTCTTGAACAGAATGGCAGGTCTGGTCATCTTCTTGCAATTTCTCCTACCCCCCTACTGTCTCATTTCTTTTCCTTATATACTCTTTTGCAGACCCCACCCACATTTAGACCTCTTTTTTTTTAATTTTCTGAGACTTGCCCCAGACATGTCCAGGACATGTCTAAACATGACTCCAGGCTGAGCTTAACAAAAAAAAGGTAAATACTGCCATCTAGTGGCCTATATTCACATTACACCTCCATTCCAAAAGGGAAAAATTTTGACTCATAAAGGCAAAATTTTTCTTTTCAATACAAAATGGTAAAGTGAACAGTTGTCTATATATACATATCATACAAGATTCAAACACATGATATATATATACACATTCAAACACGGGATAAGCAATCAGCAATTACATTGTCTGTACCCTTCACATGCTTAATTTCCAAGTCAAACTCCTGTAAAATCAAACTCCAATTCAACAATCTCCGATTCTTGTATTTCATCTTACTCAAAAACGTTAACGGATTGTGGTCAGTGTACACAATCATTGGCTTTTGTCCTGTACAAACATAAACCTCAAAGTGTTGTAAAGAAAGGACCAGAGCCAACAGTTCCTTCTCTATTGTGGAATAGTTCCTTTGGTGGCGATTGAACTTCCTGGAGAAGTATGCCACGGGATGCTCAATGTCATCAGAGTCACTTCTCTGTAGGAGCACAGATCCACAAGCTTGGTCGCTAGCATCGACCGCGATGGAGAACGGTTTGTTGAAGTCAGGAGATTTGAGCACGGGGAAGTGACACAGCAGAGACTTCAGGCGATCGAAGGCTCTCTGGCATGCATCATCCCAGGTGAACTTTACGCCTTTCTTCAGTTGGTTAGTTAGACTGAGAGCAATCTCAGCAAAGTTCTTGCAGAACTTGCGGTAGTACCCGATCATTCCAAGGAAGCGGCGCAAAGCTTTTTTGTTGTCAGGAACTGGAAAGTCCATGATGGCTTGGACTTTAGCATTTATGGGTGCCACCTTACCCTGGCCTATGACGTAGCCAAGATAGGTGACAGTAGCACAACCAAAGTCACTCTTGCTCAGGTTAACAGTCAGGTTAGCCTGGGTCAGGCGCTGGAACAACGTCTCTACATCTTTTAGATATTCTTCCCAGGAGTCACTCCGTGTGATCAGGTCATCGATGTACGCACCCGTGTGTGGCAATCCGGCGATTGTAGACTGTATCATCCTTTGGAACGTGGCTGGGGCATTTTTCATGCCAAAGGGTAGGACTTCATACTGGTACAATCCAGATGGTGTGGCAAAAGCAGAGATGCTCTTGGCCCTCTCAGTTAAAGGCACACACCAATAACCCTTCAATAAATCAATCTTGGTCAGAAACTTTGCTTGCCCTACTCTATCAATACAATCATCAATCCTAGGTACTGGAAACACATCAGTTCTAGTTACAGCATTGACTTTGCGATAATCTGTACAGAATCTAGTACTTCCATCAGGTTTTGGAACTAGCACACAGGGTGAACTCCAATCGGAGTTGGAGGGTCTGATAATATCATGTTTTAACATGTACTCAACCTCTTTCTCAGCAATCTTTCTCTTTTCAGGATTCATCCGGTATGGATGCTGTTTTATTGGTTTGGCATCACCAACATCTACATCATGAGAGGCTATAGTAGCTCTCTTTGGAACATCAGGAAACAAATCCTCATATTTCTTGATCAACCTTTCAAACTGATCTCTCTGTGAGGGTTCTAAGTGCTGGAGTTTTACATCAAGATTTTGCAACACTTCAGTGTTTGACAATTTACATGAAAGAACTTCAGCTTTAATTCTTGGTTCATCATCTTGAAACTCCCCCTCATCTTCACACGTTTCGACCATTGGAGAATCTGAAGTGACAGCTGCAACCCTAGCATTTCTGTCATGATAAGGCTTTAGCATGTTAATATGACACAATTGTTTTGGTTTTCTCCTATCTGGAGTCTTCACAATGTAATTGAGATCATTGAGTTTTGTCAGAATTTCATAAGGACCATGAAATCTAGCCTGCAATGGATTGGACTGCAAGGGAAACAACACAAGGACCTTTTCTCCTGGTTTAAACTCACGGCTTCTAGCCTTATGATCATACCAAGTTTTCATTTTTCCCTGACTTGATTTCAAGTTCTCTTTGGCAAGGTCACAAGCTGCACGCAATCTTTCCTTGAACTTGCTAACATAGTCTAACAGACTGATTTGCGGCTCTTCCTCTTGCCATTGTTCACTCAATAATAGCAAAGGTCCTCTCACTTCATGACCAAACACTAGCTCAAATGGACTGAATCCAGTAGACTCCTGCACTGCTTCTCTCGCTGCAAACAACAGCAAATGAACCCCTTCATCCCAGTCTTTCTCATGGTCATAACAATAAGTCCTCATCATTGTCTTGAGAGTGGAATGAAACCGCTCTAAGGCACCCTGACTTTCTGGATGATAGGCACTAGAAAGAATCTGTTTTGCACCTAGTTCATACACAACCTGCTGAAACAATCCTGAAGTGAAATTGCTACCTTGGTCTGACTGAATTTCCCTGGGAAGACCAAACAACGTGAAGAACTTTATCAAAGCCTTCGAGATTGCAGTTGCCTTGATGTTACGTAGAGGTATGGCTTCGGGGAATCTGGTAGATGCACACATGATTGTCAACAAGTACTGATTTCCAGATCTAGTCTTGGGTAATGGACCAACGCAATCAACAATGACCCTAGAGAATGGCTCCCCAAATGCTGGGATAGGCTGCAATGGAGCTACAGGTGGGTCTAACTGGTGTTTTCCAACTACCTGACAAGTGTGACAGGTTTTGCAAAAGTTGGAAACGTCTTTCCGAAGCCCAGGCCAAAAGAAGTGTTTCATGATCTTCTCAACAGTCTTGTTAACACCAAGATGACCTCCTAAAGGTAAACTATGAGCCATTGTTAAGATCTCATTCCTATAGACCTTCGGAACAACAATTTGCCTGACCACTGCCCAATCTGCATTGGCAGGGATATCAGGAGGGCGCCACTTCCGCATCAACACACCATCCTTGAGATAATACCCAACTGGAACTGCATCTATTTCTTTTTCAGGAAGGGCTCTCCTCTTTAGTACACGAATTTCAGGATCATTAGTTTGCTCCTCAATCAACCGCTTTCTGGACAGAGACAAGTCTCCAGACACATCAGAATCACCAGACCCATCCGGCTGGCTGAATAGAGAACTGATAAAAGTATCTGATAAGTCCTCAAACGGAGAAACCATATTAGGCCAATCAGAGTCATGAGGCGAACCACCTGAGTCCTGACTATTCAATGTACTGGACGGCACCACAACATTATCTTCTTTAGCCTTCTTGGCCATAGCACGAGTCACTGCGCAAGAAGGATACAGAGATGGGTCCTCATCCCCATTTTCAGTGCTCGGCTGTGAAGTAAGATGTACAGGGGGAACTACTTTGCCCCCAGCCAGGTCATTGCCTAGCAACAGAGAAACACCCTTTATAGGTAGACTTGAGATAAGTCCCACCTTTACCTGTCCTGTAACTAAATCTGACTTCAAGAATATAGAGCGCAGGGGTACAGATACAGTCCTCCCTTCAATACCTTGTACAAGTATGAAATCCCCTGAAGCGGTCTCATCACGTAACTCCAAGGAGTCCATCAACAAAAGTGACTGAGAAGCTCCGGTATCCCTTAGGATATATATGGGGACAGGAGTGGTATGCTCATTCAGAGCCACAAATCCCTCTGACACAAATGGAAGAAATTCCTCCCTCACAAAGTCAGCTGTATTAGGCTTTTTAGCCCCACAAGAAGCAGGCAATTTAGCAGATTGGTTATCTACTACAGGGGTTTCTAACCTTGTTTTCACAAAGGCATTTGGTTTGGTATCCTTTTCTTTTTCTTTCTTAGCTTTAAGGAACCAACAGTTAGTTGTAACATGACCAGATTTCTTGCAATAACTGCAAACTAGACCACTTTTGTCACTGTCAGCTGTCACAGTTTGATCAGACCTGTTACTGGATTTCTGAGCACCATCACCAGATTTGTCTTTGTCTTTGGGTGAGGAATCTTGGGTATCACCGTAACCCTTTTTCTGAAATTGGGACCATTTATTGTTACTGCTAGACTGAAATTTGGACTTATGAGTGAGAACATATTCATCTGCAAATTTGGCAGCTGATTGCAAGTTCAGTGCTTGCTTCTCATTAAGGTAGGTCTTAACATCATCCTTAACACAGTTCTTGAATTCTTCAACTAACACCATCTCTTTTAGTGAGTTGAAATCATCCTTGACCTCCATAGAAGTACACCAGCGCTCAAAGCAAACCTGCTTCTCATTAGCAAATTCAACATAAGTCTGATTTTCAGATTTCTTCAGACCTCTGAATTTCTGTCGGTAAGCCTCTGGAACCAACTCATAAGCTCTCAAAATAACCTTTTTGACAACCTCATAATCAGAGGAATCATCTGCAGACAAAGCCGAATAGGCTTGTTGAGCTTTACCCTTGAGGACAGTTTGCAACATCAGAGGCCAGTGTTCCTTTGGCCACTGGCAACTCTTTGCTACCTTTTCAAAACACTGGAAATAGTTGTCAACATCCTTTTCAGAAAATGGAGGCACCAGTTTTACCTCCTGACTGGCACAAAATTTATTTTTAGTTTCAATTTTAATTTTTAGTTTCTCCATTTGGAGTCTTTCCTCTCTATCCAACTTCTCTAATTCAAAATCTCTCTGTCTCTGTCTCTCTCTTTCTGCTCTTTCCTCTTTCTCTCTCTCAAATTCTCTTTGTTTTTCTTCTCTTGCTAATTTTTCTAACTCAAACTGCCTTTGTTTTTCTTTTTCTTCCCTCTCAAATTCTAGCATTTTTAATTTAAGTTCCATTTCTATATTTGGATTTTCCACTGGAAACTGTTCCAGATCTCCTGGTGCAAACACATTTTCATCAATGTAATATTCAACTATCTCTCTAGCCAGTCTTGCTTTTCGCATGGCTGGTTTTACCTCTGTCAGCTCCAACTGTCTGCAAATTTCTAGCAGTTCTGTCTTTTTAAAAGACTTCAAAACCCCTACGGTTGGTGATGCCAAGAAATCATCCATTGCTGTTGTCAATATATATCTAGGAAAATTCACAAAAACAATTTCACAATTTGGAATGTTAGATTTTCAATAAATTACTCACACAATGGTCTATCCCGGACGAGCCCCCAATTTGTTATGGCCCCAATTTGTTATTACATTTATAACACAACAGCAACAGCAAGGGATGACAAACACAGTTTTAACAACTAAAACACATTTAATTTTTAACAAAGACAAAGACTAATAACAACCTACAACTAAAGACCAAGATTGATAAATAAGAAAAAAAACAGAAATAATTACAGTCCCTTTTTGGTGGGGTGGCTTGGTGATGTCCTGGATGAAGAAAATGCTCAAACACAGGCAAAGAAATCCACAAAAGAAACGTCACAGGTCTTGAACAGAATGGCAGGTCTGGTCATCTTCTTGCAATTTCTCCTACCCCCCTACTGTCTCATTTCTTTTCCTTATATACTCTTTTGCAGACCCCACCCACATTTAGACCTCTTTTTTTTTAATTTTCTGAGACTTGCCCCAGACATGTCCAGGACATGTCTAAACATGACTCCAGGCTGAGCTTAACAAAAAAAAGGTAAATACTGCCATCTAGTGGCCTATATTCACATTACAGTGCAATTGGGCAGAAGCTGTGATGAGATCTTGTTCCAGGAAAGGTTGAAACATTTTTGAAACGCTGTTCCAACTTGTATGCCACAGCATTGTGAAGAATTTCTTCCGCAGAGACAAAGAAAAACTTGATTCCCATGATATTCTGGTCAGCCCATTTATACATTGCTTCAGCTGTGAGAATTTGGTTATGGTCAGCTGCTTGCAAACTAGCCCTTGCAACAAGTCGTTTCACTGTGCCCCCAATACCGTCACACATACTTTTTCCGTGGCTGGTGGCAAAAAAATGCCACTCAGCCTCCAAGTTGAAGTCATTCTGATGGTGCAACAAATTGCTAAAGTTTTTATAGGTTTTATACTGGGATGCTGCACCATCGCTAAAGTACAGTACCTTCTTAAGGTGTGGCAGTGTTTGTTTCAGGTGTGCTAAAACTTTTCCAATAAAAGCATGCACTGTCGTGGTGTCATGCTTCAGGCACTCTGAAATAACACACAATGAAATAGAGACAAGGTTTCCTGATGCTCCTTTGACATAAATGCAGAAGGGGTGAAGTGTTGCTTGACTATTGTCCCAGTGGTGACCTTGCACTGCATCCTGTACTATCACTATCACTACTATCACTTCTCACTTTTTTCTACTAGCAGACACACAGACAGACAGACAGTGCTGCCTCTTGTGGTTAACTGTAGAGACCGACCAGTGCTCTATATGGTGGAGCAAGTCGTAACTATTATGATTTCAAATAACAGGTATGTAAGACACATTTTTCAATTAAAAATCAACATTTGCTAAGGATATCATTGCTAATATATATATATATATATATATGGATAGAAAAAGTCACCATGATCATTATTTTATGAGGAAAATAGCCCATTCCCTCCAAAACTTGAAAAATATCAGGTCAACATTTTTATCATTTTTGGCCAAATAGCTGTTTTTAGGTCCCAATAGAAAGAAAAATATGAATTTCTTGGGCATACTACTACTAAAATATAAAGATTTATATGTCAGTGTACGTAAATCTGAAATAGCTGCTAGTAGGAATCTTCCAATTTAGAGTTATAGAGTTCTGAATGTGGAAAAAAGTGAAAAATGATGAAACTGTCCAAGTACAAAAAAAATTATTAAAATATGAAGCAAGGGGCGTTTGTTAAAAAAATCAGGGAGTAGTTACATCTTATATGAGAGCATCTTCACAAAAAATTAGAAGATCCTAAACCCCTAGCCACATGACCAAATAAGATGGCAAAAATGCCCTATTTTAGCCCCCTCGGAAAGGACGTAAGATGTTAAAAAATTTTTTAAAAATTCAGGAATATAATTTTCATGGCAAAATATGTTTCTGTGAACAGATAACAACCCTACAATTACTATGTAATGAGGAAAAAAATCTAACTAGTTTCATATTTCTACTAGGCCTCTTAGAGTTTTAATGAATTTTAAGCGATTTTGGCCAAAATGCCATTTTTGGCTTCCTATTATGCAAAAAGAATGTCCTTCAGAGGCTTTCTGGCAACAGATTTGAAAAGAGTGGGTATCATTCAGTAAGAATCTGCACACACAACTTTCTAGATAGCTGCAATAAAAAGTTATTATTCTCTGAAGTTGGGGAAAGAGCCAATTTCGACGTGGTGTTTTGACATCAATATTTCAAAGGCCTGTAGTCCCAAAACTACAATGAATTGGGGGCTAATATTTTGCATGTGTGGTACAAACATATGATTCTTGATTATAGAATTTTTTGAGTAAAATCCGAGACGGTGACGTGGGGGAGTTCCTGAAATTTAGGTGTGTTGGCACGGAATGACCCGTTAGCAAGTTCAAGGAAAGATTGTGTGCAGCTTTTGACCTAGCCAAAGAGAACTTGAAATCAAGTCAGGGAAAAATAAAAACTTGGTATGATCATAAGGCTAGAAGCTGTGAGTTTAAACCAGGAGACAAGGTCCTTGTGTTGTTTCCCTTGCAGTCCAATCCATTGCAGGCTAGATTTCATGGTCCTTATGAAATTCTGACAAAACTCAATGATCTCAATTACATTGTGAAGACTCCAGATAGGAGAAAACCAAAACAATTGTGTCACATCAACATGCTGAAGCCTTATCATGACAGAAATGCTAGGGTTGCAGCTGTCACTTTAGATTCTCCTATGGCCGAGATTTGTGAAGATGAGGGGGAGTTTCAAGATGATGAACCTAGAATTAAAGCTGAAGTTCTTTCATGTAAATTGTCAAATTCTGAAGTGTTGCAAAATCTTGATGTAAAACTCCAGCACTTAGAACCCTCACAGAGAGATCAGTTTGAAAGGTTGATCAAGAAATATGAGGATCTGTTTCCTGATATTCCAAAGAGAGTTACTATAGCCTCTCATGATGTAGATGTTGGTGATGCCAAACCAATAAAACAGCATCCATACCGGATGAATCCTGAAAAGAGAAAGATTGCTGAGAAAGAGGTTGAGTACATGTTAAAACATGATATTATCAGACCCTCCAACTCAGATTGGAGTTCACCCTGTGTGCTAGTTCCAAAACCTGATGGAAGTACTAGATTCTGTACAGATTATCGCAAAGTCAATGCTGTAACTAGAACTGATGTGTTTCCAATACCTAGGATTGATGATTGTATTGATAGAGTAGGGCAAGCAAAGTTTCTGACCAAGATTGATTTATTGAAGGGTTATTGGTGTGTGCCTTTAACTGAGAGGGCCAAGAGCATCTCTGCTTTTGCTACACCATCTGGGTTGTACCAGTATGAAGTCCTACCCTTTGGAATGAAAAATGCCCAAGCCCCATTCCAAAGGATGATACAGTCCACAATCGCCGGATTGCCACACACGGGTGCGTACATCGATGACCTGATCACATGGAGTGACTCCTGGGAAGAACATCTAAAAGATGTAGAGATGTTGTTCCAGCGCCTGACCCAGGCTAACCTGACTGTTAACCTGAGCAAGAGTGACTTTGGTTGTGCTACTGTCACCTATCTTGGCTACGTCATAGGCCAGGGTAAGGTGGCACCCATAAATGCTAAAGTCCAAGCCATCATGGACTTTCCAGTTCCTGACAACAAAAAAGCTTTGCGCCGCTTCCTTGGAATGATCGGGTACTACCGCAAGTTCTGCAAGAACTTTGCTGAGATTGCTCTCAGTCTAACTAACCAACTGAAGAAAGGCGTAAAGTTCACTTGGGATGATGCATGCCAGAGAGCCTTCGATCGCCTGAAGTCTCTGCTGTGTCACTTCCCCGTGCTCTAATCTCCTGACTTCAACAAACCGTTCTCCATCGCGGTCGATGCTAGCGACCAAGCTTGTGGATCTGTGCTCCTACAGAGAAGTGACTCTGATGACATTGAGCATCCCGTGGCATACTTCTCCAGGAAGTTCAATCGCCACCAAAGGAACTATTCCACAATAGAGAAGGAACTGTTGGCTCTGGTCCTTTCATTACAACACTTTGAGGTTTATGTTTGTACAGGACAAAAGCCAATGATTGTGTACACTGACCACAATTCGTTAATGTTTTTGAGTAAGATGAAAAACAAGAATCGGAGATTGTTGAATTTGAGTTTGATTTTACAGGAGTTTGACTTGAAATTAAGCATGTGAAGGGTACAGACAATGTAATTGCTGATTGCTTATCCCGTGTTTGAATATGTATATATATATATCATGTGTTTATTTGAATATTGTATGATATGTATATATAGACAAGTGTTCACTTAACCATTTAGTATTGAAAAGAAAAATTTTGCCTTCATGAGTCAAAATTTTTCCCTTTTGGAATGGAGGTGTAATGTGAATATAGGCCACTGGATGGCAGTATTTACCTTTTTTTTTATTCAGCTCAGACTGGAGCTATGTTTAGACATGTCCTGGACATGTCTGGGGCAAGTCCCCGAAAATAAAAATAAAGAGGTCTAAATGTGGGTGGGATCTGCAAAAGAGTATATAAGGAAAAGAATTGAGACAGTAAAGTAGAAGGAGAAATTGCAAGAAGAAGGATACACGTGACCAGACCTGTCATTTCTGTTCAAGACCTGTGAAGTTTCTTTTGTGGATTTTTGCCTGTAAAAGAGCCTTTTCCTCACCCTGCACATCACCAGAAAACCCACAAGGACTGTAAATATCTCTGTTTTTTTTTGTTTTCCAATCAATCTTGGTCTGTAGTTGTAAATAGTAGTTTAGTCTTTGTTTGTTAATTAAATGTGTTGAGGTTTTTAAAACTGTGTCTGTCATCCCTTTTCTAGCTTGAAAAAAGTTTATGTGGAGTTTGTAATTATAATAATAATAATTATTATTATTATTGTTATTATTATTATTATTATTATTAATTTTTTGGATAATTTATATTGTGATTTGTAACATTCCATCAGTTGGAATTTTTTATTAATGCTAAGCATTAGGTACATGGAAGGAGGCCATTTTCTGGTTATTCTTTTTTGAATTTTGAATTCTGAAGGAAAATGTGTTTCTGAAAGATTCTAGTGCGCCGGTCTCCAGTAGATGGCGAGCATGCACTCTGTTCCGGGTTAATGTTCCACAGAACCTGAGGGAGGTATAAAGCCTGTCTGCGAAATTCAGAAACACTGGCTGAAAAACTGTTGCGCAGATATCAAAGAATGTATAAGTTTGGACAGAAGGAGGTTTTGTAGCATTTCTGTTGATGGTAATATACTGCATGTGAAAGCGAAACAGAAACTTAAAGGATCAGGATGTTAGCACTTGCAGCTACTGATGTTTTAGAGAAAACTGAACTGAAGGGAGAAGAACTCCAGGGTATCTGGGCAAATGGTTCGATGTGAGCCGCAGACTAATGAGTAAGACACATGTAGCTACTGTCATTGAAAAAGAGGAATTATAATATTAGTGGTAGTCGAAGTAGTTGTTGTTGTACTTTAGGAACAATTGATCTACTAGGTCATGAGCTGATTAAGTTAAGTGTAAAATGTTTAAGCTGGTTTATACAGTCAGCCTAGGTTTGAGTCATGTGGCTATATCACGTCCTTTTAGTCGAGTTCGCTGGTTCCGTTCGCTCACCTCTGAGAGCTAAATGTATGGAGACATTCAGAGGGGGGCTGATAAACTTGGGTATGGAAGCTCCCATGAAAATAGCTTTGAGATTGAGAGGAACACAGACTCTGGTCTTAGAGTTATGTACAGTAAAGACATACTGGAGAAGACTTCCTGTCCTTCAGACTTACCAGGTGTTAATGGGAGGCTGAAACAGAGTCTGGAGTCCCTACTAAAAGGAAGTGGAACAGGCTGCCATCCAGAACACTAAAGAGTATTTAGATCACCTGTGTGACTCAGCTACTGGAGAGCTTGTGCTTCGAAGACATGGAGGAGACATGTTTGTGCCATGGTCATGTATGGAAATGTTACTGCAGGATAGTGAAAGTGCAGTTATGGCACGAAAATACTGCAGCAATACACGAGGAAATATTGAATTTGTTTTGTAAGTATCCTTCAGTGGATCCTATTTCAGGGTTCAGGACGTATCCCTGGGGGATGCTGGTGTTCAGCACCAGGGTGGAGGAGGTGAAGTCACTGCATATAATGGACTTGCGTTGCGTCTGATAAGCAGGAAGCGGAGTTCCCATTGCACATGGGGCATCAATGCCAAGACTGCAAAGTTAAGTGATCAGCCTGTGAAAAAGGCCCCCTCTGGCGGTGACATTCCCCCTCACCTGCTCCCCTCACCGGATCCACTAGCTCACTGACACAGACTGAGATCCGGTTAACTCCAGCATACAGAGTTTGCACCTGAGAGCTGCCCCCGCAGTAAAAGACCATCGGACTCTTTCCTGACATCCACCTACACAGTCATCTGGTGTAAAGTGCGTCTTAACGCAAGTGAGTGGGGATGAAACCAGTTATATCGTCAATAGTGTGTTTTTCCGGGAATTAATTACTTCAAGTGCTAGCCGACCGAAAGTTGTAGGTCCGGCTGACAAGGGTTGCTACATACTAGCTTTCATTGTTTGTTATTATTGTATAAGCTATAAGCCTCTTTTAGTTTGGAAAGTCATGTTATGTGTGTGCTAACAATATAGCGAACATACCAGCGGCTTGTTAACCCGCTCATTAATGCGCTTGTTGACGCGCTCGTTAATTTGTATCATGTTAAATACACGAAGCTAAGGTTTAGCCTAGACACGTGGATGTGGTCATTATATGTTCATTTGTCGCCGATAGATGGCACTGTTCGACCACTAATGGATATAATTTTACGCAAGTACTGTTGCAGCAGCAGACATGGCAGTTCAAGTTGTTTTTGTTGAACCACTGTTTATTATATTGCAACTTTACATAACTCTTATTTACTTTGTGATTATTTTGCATTACTAGAGATGGATGTGAATGCATATATTCATATTTGATATTTTATGTTATGTTCACTATACAGAACCACTTGAGCATCAGACTGTGGAAGTTTGTGGATGTGGTGGTGCAAATAAATATTTCAACCAAGACATCAGCGTGATTCTAATCGATCACCTGCAGCGGGTTCTTCACAGTTACATCCAGCACATAGTTAAGCAGGGAACCTGCCTCTCCCTCACACAGCCTGAGGAGGGCAACAGTTCTGAATGTTTAGCTGAACTCAATTATTGGCATTCTGGCACAAACGTTTTAATTGTCCAGATGTGTCAGGGTTGATTCTTGATTGGTGTCTTCTGTAGACCTGAGAGCAATGAGACAAGGGATAAAAACTTGAAATTCAATGAGCATGTAGACAGCCTCACTTGTAAAAACACTCTTGAGTTGAGTGTTTGTTTGTGAAGCCTAAGCATATCGACTTCCTGTTTCCTAAAAGGTTATTTCCACATTCCTTCCCCTCTTCACACAGAGGTCTAAGGATGCCTTGGAAAGATAATGACACTTAGTTGTAACCCTTATGGACAGCTGAGTTCTCCCATGTTGATGCTATAAAAGACTGACTATCATATCAGGTCAGAAGTATTACTGGTGGGATGGGTGTCACAGCGTGATTGTGCATCCAGATAACCAATCAAAAGTCCGCAGAACAATCAAAATTGAGGACAAGCTCATTCGAGGAACAGCACAGTTTTGTTACCTTTTAACAGGGACCAAAATGGCTGGGACAAATGCTTTCTGGCTTTAAGGCCCCAGAAGGACTTCCAGTAGCCCACGTCCCTCTTGCACTGCACTGTCCGCCTTTAATTCACACAGGACCTGTCAGGGCATGAATACAAGATCTCTGCACACTACTGAAGGGTTAATATGTTGTGCATATTATTGGTTATGTTTATTTCTTTTACAACCCCAATTCCGAAATAGTTGGGACAAAGTGTAAATTGTGAATAAAGTCAAAACCCAATGGCCCTCATTTATCAATCTTGCCTACACCAAAAAAATGAGTGTACGCCAAATCTCCCGCAAGAATCGGCATTTATCAATCTGAACGTGAGCGAACGGTCCGCAAAAATCTCACGCCAGCTCAGACCAGGTGTACGCCAATCTGATAGCAGCGAACAACATGCAGGAAGGAGTGCAGCTGTCAAAATGAGTAATAAACCATATGCAGCGATGCGGACGTCATGCTGTTGTTCTTATTAGTAAAATTAAAAAATAGACTAAATTAATGAATAAATGAATAAAAGTAGGTTGTTTGCAAATGTAAGTGTAATTAATTTCTCCACATAAATGTCGTTATTTATTCATGTAATAAATTTATTTAATAAATAAATAAACTGCACCTGTGTTGAGAAATTAGTTACTCTTATTTGGAAACAACTTGCTTGTCAGGCCAGACGGCTGACGGTTACAATCAAATTGATTAAATGCAATGCGCAGCTTGGCAGATATGCAGTGAATGTCAGATGCTCATCCAGTCAGATATACTCAGCAACAAAAGTTTCTGTGACACCAATATTGTTAATTATTTTTCATAACGCAATTATGAAATTGTCATACATGGTGATATCAGACTGAAACAGTACACGTAAACACAACATTGAAATGGAAATCATGAAAATGCGAGAAAATGACTTTGCACGTGAAAATGTGCGTAAATCATGCTTGTGGATGGCAATAAAAGAGGAGAATTTTTGGAATGTTCACATTGTGCCTGATGAACGACGGAAGCATCACTTATCGAAAACACTGCCATTTCGGATCAGGAACTCTACCCTCTAAATGCCAAGACTGTCTGAAAATGATCGGTGGAGGGCCATTGGGATGATTGAATCCGGAACCTCGCAGAGGGAAGTTGCTCATCGCCTGAATGTCCACCGAAACACCATTTGGAACTTATGGCAGCGTCATCAGCAGACAAGACATGTCAGAGACCGTCCTCGCAGCGGCCGTCCACGAGTAACCACTCCCAGACAGGACAACTGGATTCGAACAACCCATCTCCGAAATCAATTCCAACCTGCAACCATAACTGCAAGAACGATACCTGGTTTGAGGCGACTGTCTGCACAGACAATCCGTCGCCGTCTCCGTCATGTTGGCATTGTCCCACGTCGGCCAGCAAGACGTCCAATACTCACAGTACAACACCGACGACTGCGTCTACAGTGGGCACAACAACATCGACAGTGGATCCAACGTCAGTGGGATCTTGTACTCTTCACTGATGAATCAAGATTCATGCTTAACCGATGTGATGGTCGTTTACGTGTATACCGTCGACGTGGAGAACGTTATGCCAACAACTGTGTTCAGGAATTTGATCATTTTGGAGGTGGTAGTGTCATGATTTGGGGAGGGATCACGGCTAGAAACAGAACAGATTTGCTTGTTATTGATGGAAATCTGACAGGTCAAAGATATCGCGATGAAGTGCTACGGCCATTGGTGGTACCGTTTTTGATGCAACATGGTCCCGGAATAACGCTGCAACATGATAACGCCAGACCACACGTTGCGAGGATTGTACAGCAGTATCTGATGCAACAACATGTCAATGTCCTGCCATGGCCAGCCAGATCCCCAGACATGTCCCCAATCGAGCATCTTTGGGACGAGATGGATCGACGTTTGCGGCGGTTGGATAACCCGCCAGCTACACTCCAGGAATTGCGACAACGTCTACGTCAGATTTGGAATGACATCCCACAGCAATTTCTGGCACATCTGATTCGGTCCATGCGCCGGAGATGCGTTGCTTGCATCATGACACGAGGAAGTCACACCCGGTATTGAAGTGTGAAGGTCACAATTGGTTAGACGTCAGACAAGTGCTTCATGACGCATGAAAATGACATTTTTCGTTTTGAGTGACGTTGGCACTGAAAAGTCAGTGTTTCTCCTGTTAAATAAACATATTGATTGCATTGAGATCTTTGCGTGTCATTTATAACATACACATAAATGGTGTCACAGAAACTTTTGTTGCTGAGTATATATACTGAACAACAAAAGAAACAAAAGTTAGCCTAATTAAAGGCAGACTGGAAAATAAGTTTGCGTGTAATTATTTTAGAAAATGAAATTTATTACTAGCATGTGCACATTTCCACTCGTTTCATCAAACTTATTTTTATTTTGCGGTCCCTTCGACTGAGTAACCATAACAGTAGCCTACATTAACTAACTAGCTAGCTTGCGTTTCTTTAGTTGTTCAGTATGTGAATGCCTTTGAACACTTCGACCATGACCACATTTTGAAAATGGCAGAACTTCCATTGTTAGAAAAATAAGTTTCTGTCCGCAGTGAGAGGAACTTTCTGCACATAGATCTCAGCCGGGAAAGTGACGAGTGGCTGCTCGTATTGTGTGGCACCCAATAAAATGCCTTGGAGTAACACTGAAAAAAGTACTAGGAAGAGTGATCACTGTAGACTTTATTTTTCCAATTACCCTCATGGTGCTCCGATCGAGGCGGAGGGAGACTCATCCATGTCCCCACTGGCTCGCATTCCCACGATGGAGAGGGAGCCTATCAGTGCTGTGACAGCTGGAGGTTCGAGTCTGGTTGGCCTTCACCGCTCCCTGGGCTGTTGCCACCCGTTTTAGAAGGCAATCTTAAAATCGGACCACTTATTTCACTTACATGTAAAGCATTTGGATTGTCAATTATGTAGGCAATATAACATGAACTTTCGTGGATCTATAAATTAAATTTATTAAGGCCGATGTCATTCGCACTTTTACGTGTGGCCAATGCTGAATTTCTTCTTGACCACACTTGTAAGTGCGCAAGTTGATGACCATCCCAGTGCTGCTTAGAAAGTACCGCTTAAATTAAGTTTGGCCAAGAAAAAATTTTAGCTTTGGAATAAGTGTGGGCAATGGAGAAATGTGCGTCTTGGCCACAATAATAAACGCATCTAACAAGAATTTTGGTCATTTAAGTGCGTCCAAGCACAAAAATTAAGTGCGAATAGTCACTTCGATTTATTAATGAATTAAATAAAACCTCTGCTGCACTCCGGTTTTCCACCCCAACGGTGTTCACTACTGCAGCAGCAATAGTTTTCCAAACTGCAGCCTACTCGGCTCCCTTTTTGCCACTCTTAAGACTTCCAAATAAAATTATTTTGTTTTTCTCCATCTATCGTCGGCCTGCTGATAAAACCTCGTATCCTCGAAATGATAAACTTTACAGGAGAGCAAAAAAAAAAAAAAAAAGTTACATTCTGCATGAAAGAAGGCAGTTGAGCTGTGTTCAGGTAGGATGACTATTTTTCCTCCAAAAATGTATCTAATCAATGAAATTTTGTATTTTGAAATGTTTATGCTATTATAGTGGACATACGAGTTTTTGTTTCTCATCAAACTGTAGATACGAGGTTTATCAGCAGGCCGACGATATTTCCTCCTCAGTTAAGTTCTCTCTTCTTTGCCGTCTTTCCAGAGTCCATGTCGTAAAGTGGGCAGTTCTATGCCTCCCGGAGCATGAATTTTTAGGGGCGTGTCATGTAAATTACGATGGTTTCTGCCGCCAGATTTATCAACGCCACGGCAGTTCTACACCGAAATCTGCGACGTACACTCCTTTAGTAAATCAGACGCGACACCTGGCGAACGATGATATTTACACCAGAATCTACACCAGATCCTACGCAAGTTTGATAAATGAGGGCCAATGACTTTCAAATCACACCAGCCAGTATTTTATTCACAAGAGAACAGAGATAACATAGCAAATGTTGAAACTGAGAAATTTTATCCACAAAATGAGCTCATTTCAAATTTGATGGCTGCTACAGGTCTCTAAAAAGTTGGGACAGGGGACCTTTTTAACACAGAGTGAAGACGTCTGTGTTACTTTGTTATGGGGTTACTTTGCCATGTTTGTGATATATCAAAAATTGAATATTGAGACGTAAATATATGTTATATTGAGATAGCATCAATACAAGCTTTGTAGGCGACATTCTGCTCTACACATATACCACAAATATATTTCTCTAAGTTTTAGCAACAAAGAGAACCCTGGTCTCCCCTACTCCATCGGCGTAAACTGCGCACTGTAGCGATCAGCTGTCTGGGTCAAACTCTCAGCGGCTTGTGGCAGAGACAGCATTTCAATGGCGTACAATTATGTCTCAGATTTAAAAAAGAAAAAAAAAGATTCCTTATTATGTGTAACCAGCACAGCAGATACGCAGTATGTGGCTGCATAGACCCTATGTGATATTCATTTGTGCTTCAATGTTACATTAGACTTTTTCACAGGTGTTTCACTCTCTTACCTGATGCATGGGTACAGCAGTGCTCTGCAGCATGCACCGTTTCCCTGAATGTAGCCTTACAAAATCCTCTTTGGAAAAATGAATACTGCAAACATCGAGCACTTTTAGTGATACAGGTGGCGTATCAATATCTATGTTGACGGCAACTAGCCACAGCTGCCGAAGTCCAATATCCTGCAGAGGAATGCGGTGGAAGCTGTAAGTGCACCAGGATACAGCTTTGCTTTCACATCCAGGAAAGCAACGCGCACGGACCATTTTCTAAAAGTTTGCACAAGTTTAATGACTGTCCGACTTCGCAACTGCAGTTACAGTGACCCTAACAGCTGGGGACCTCCAAACAGCTGATCGCTACAGCGCGCAGTTTACTACGATGCGCCACGTGGAGGAATACGTCAGTTGGTTAGCTCAAGAGCAACTGTGTTTTTTCTGAGCAGCTGAAGCCCTGTAATTGTTTTAATATAGCGTAAAATTGAAACTGTGTATTATATTCAGGTAGGACCTCTTTTAGGCCACGAAAATACGTTGTTTCTCTGGGCCCGTTCACAACAGTGTATCGCCTAAATTTCCACCCAGCACTATGCCCTGGTCCGGCTACCTGGAGGAGATCAGAGAGCTTTCCACTGCATCTAATGTAAGTAGTGGCAATTTGTAGCTCATACAACCCCACTTCAAAAAAAGTGAACTATTCCTTCAAATGCATAATTGCATTCAAGTTGACCCTGTTTAAGATCTCTTGATAAACAATCACACAATTTATTTACTGAATAATCAAGACCAATATAAAAGCCAGTGATTATTCAGAAAGTATGGTGGCCAGTCAGGGCAAACCAGCTGCAATGGCCAAAAACATCTTCAATTGCAGAAACGTGCTGTAAAACAGAAACGATGCAAATTCAAAAATACATAAACCGAAAAAGCAAATCCAAGAGAAAAGCGCAGCACAGTCATGTCAACACAAACACGCTTTACCAGCCCAAAACATTTCCAATTGGAGAAACGCGCGGCAAACCACAAAAGCAAATGCAAGACTGAAAATCGCTGCATTTAGACATCAACACAACAGAAGTGCTCCTAGTTGCTATAGGGGGCACCAACTAAAATAGCTTTTACTTTTGACATGAGCTAGACTAAGTTGGCAAAAAGGCTTTCTGACCAGGTTTCTGGCTACCTAGCTAACTTTAGTTTGTTGCTTACCTAAGAAATCTGCTAGCCTTGCTAGCAAACAGTTTCGTGCATGGAAGTCAGCACAAAATAAATGAATAACAAATATCCATTATTTTGCCATCTCACTTAGCTAGAGTTGAACCGCGAGTATTGATGTTTTACCAAATATAACTTTCAGCTAGCTAGGCTAGCGAAATAGCTGGCTAAGCAAGCAAACTAGCTAGTGAGCAGTTATATTTGATGAAACATAAATGCAATACACTGAAAATTGCCCATGGCATAACCACCAGGACCACTGCTAGGGAAGACTGTGAGGTGCCATACAGACGCAATACCTTTAGGAAATCAGTTCTGTAAATCAGGGGCACTAATAGTGGGAATAACACACCATGTACAATTTGGAAATGCTCTACATACTGCACCCATCTCAAAAACTGGCTTATAACAAACCAATACAGTGATCATGGGTAGTCAGAGCATATGCACTTTTAATTTTACACTTTAGTCTCCAGCGTCTGGATCCTCTCTCAGCGGCCGGGGAGGATCAACTCATCTAGATTTCCTTCTTTCTTTATTGATTTTACCAACCAATATTTATTGATTGTCTAAATGGGTTTTCTAGTTTGTTGACTGTGTGTATTGCTTTTGTATACCTGCCAAGGGGTGTTCGGGGTGTTAGAGGAGGGCCAGTGCCTCCGCAGGGGGAAATTGCCGTGCCTTTCTCAGGACAGCTCGCCCGACATTAGCCTTCCTCTGGCACTCAGCTTTCACCTGTGCCTCCAAGTAGCTGTCGCACGCACAGTGAGCACACCCCGTTAAACCACTCTGGCAGGCAGACAAAACCAGATGAGGGGCGTCAATTGGGCCTCAAGCCCTCTGACAGGTTATTCAGGACTTGTCTGTCCCTAAAATGTGAAGACTGATCTCTTGGCGGACTGTGCGAATGATACCACTAGTTTGGTTCAATGATCAGAAAGGTGAGACCCAGCACCGCAGCCGCAGGACACGTGAAGAGCATGGCTGCGATGCCTTTGGTCATCCTGCTGCATTCCGGTGTAATGAATTACTTTTACCCCCATGTTCCTTTTAGCCCCCCAGAAAATGGAACATATGTCCAATTTACCCCCAGGGTAAAAATAACATTTTTATGTCAGTATTACCCTCTCTCTGTTACTTGTACCCCCACTGTAATGCTGAAATAATGATATAAAAAATAATGTATCTGTTTTGAACATTCATAATTTTATTCAAATAAATGATGAAACAGTAAAAATATTCACTGGCGTTTATCTGATGTGATAAAATGAAACGATCTTGACACATATAGAACACTATATTAAATATATGCATGCATATGATCCTAACGCAACCCTATACACTTTTGTTCATGCAAAACCAACATAGGGATATATGAGAAGTGGAATTGTTCTAAAACATATGTCAGGCATACCCCCATGGGTATAATGAACATATGTTATTTTTACCAGGTGGTAGTAAGAACATATATTACTTTCACCGGGGGGTAAAAAAATGAGGGGTTAAAACGAACACATGACACCGGGCCTCCCCCAGTCATCTCGACCACGTCTTGCCACTGGACCAGGAGGTCGGTGTCCTGCGCAGCCCTCCCTCACTTTAATCATAGTGTAGCAGGCCGAAGGAGGGCCCGGGCGGGGACTTGATGCTCCAGACTCCCGGGTAAGAGTCATGCGCGCTGACCACATCGCCAAAGAGCCAGACTCGTTGGCAAGGTAGCCAGGGCGCATACTTATTAGGAGACACTTCCAGTGACAGGACTCCTCCACTGTCACATCTCTCCCCCTCTTTCATGAGCGTGTCCTCACGCTCCATGCTTTACGCATGCTGCCATCCATTAGGATCCCCCAGATCCTGCCGATTACGTCAAAAAAAATAAAGAATGATACCTCAAGTACATGTTTACCAGGCCAGCATTATCATAACGCCTTGCAACTATACAAAATGTAACTAGTACCTGTTAAAGTTTATGCTGAAACCACCTGGGGAAGTGGAGCATACACACACAGCATACACTTGGACACAGTCACTACAAGAATCACAAAGGCATGATTATTGTTAAGCATTATATCACATTCTCCACATACATTCACATATACCATTATTTAACAATCATATAAATTTGCCTCTTTAAAACTAGAAAAAGCACCCCAGCTTGGCAATACCTCCTATATTTGCCAACCATGTACCAAAGAGCTTCAAAGCGAACAAACACCTGCTCAGTCATGTTTCCTACATTCCCATTAACATCCGCATTTCCAATGTTAACAAACAGTGCATTTACCTCGTTAAAGTCCAGTATAGGCACACAAGCAGTCAGCTAATCTTTCCGCCTGCATGCCGAAGACAAGGGCCGCTCAGAATTAAATCACCGCTGGCCAGTTCAAAAGGCGAGCAGTACTCTCACCACTTTCGAGTTCCAAACAAAGACTGGGTCCTCACATCGACTACACTATTGTACCCGCGTTTCCTGGTCACGTGAAGTTAAAAAAATGCCACTCGGCGGTTCACTAGACTTATCAGGTGAGTCGCTAAATTCGGATACCAACTCTGCCCCCTCCCACTCGTCACAATAGTCCAGTGCAAATCATGTTCCTGGACTCACTGCAGCCCCTAAAATCCTGTGGCAATGGGGGTGTGGTGAACCAGCAGGTGAAGATTTATCCAAGCTGCAGTCGCAAACCTGCACACAGGCAGCTGAGGGCATTGGGTCGCTCTTCACTGGACCAGAGCAGCAGTGTTCGGCAGCCCCCTGAGTGACTGAGCAGCCCTTTTTAGGATCGCTCTGATCGCCTCCACAGCAAGAGGACGGGGCAAGAAAAGGTGCCCCAAACATAGTGTGCTCCACACATCCCTGGCCAACCAACCTCGGTTGGCAGAAATCCCATCCCAGCGGCCAAAAAGTCAAACATTTGAAGAAATTAATGCTCACACTTGCAACATGGAATATTCGCACCCTGCTCGACAACACCAGAGCGAATAGACGAGAGAGGAGACCAGCGCTTATAGCCTAAGAGCTTTCACGCTACAATGTCGACATTGCAGCTCTCAGTGAGACCTGCTTTGCAGACAAAGGCCAGCTGACGTGGATCAAAGGTGGCTACACCTGGAGTGGCCTCTGCAGCGAAGCCCACTGAGCGGCCGGTGTGGGAATTGACCATCAAGACCCACCAAGCAAAGAAACTCTCAAGCAACCCCCCCCCAAGGTCTCAACTAGTGCCTGATGTCTGTGCAGCTCCCCCTAGGCAAGGGAAAGACTGCCACACTGATTAACACCAATGCCCCCACCATGTCCAACCTGGACGCAACAAAGGACAAGTTCTGTGAAAAACTTGACACCCTCAACTCCTCCGTCTTCATCAACGTGTACATCAGCTGCTGGTTGGTATTCATGCATCAAAGGTGTGGCGTGCAGAATGCGCCGCCGTATGATATCTGTGATTCTGGAATACACTAGCTGTAGTGTGATTGTTTGACCATGTGCTGCCGTAGCTCAGAAGAAAGTGAAGTCATATCGTTTTAAATGTGGAGGTATAAAATGAACTTTATAGCTTTACTACTGCTCTGCTTTGCTTTCTACTGTCCTATGTCTTACCCACTCACAACAGGCGGCGGCATGCAGTTTCTGCTCTCTTATGTGCCAGTATTTTTCTAACTGGTTTTTATTTAATTTTTATTTTTTTTGTAGTTACATAGATTTCAATTTGTAGAATTTTGTGATTATTTTCTTTATGAAGATGGAAACCAACGCAAGGTGCATTGAACCTTTTGTCAGTCCCTTATCATGCATTTAATTAACTTGGCAATATTTGAGTCCACACAAATACATGTCTGACCGTATATCACTTTTCTTCCTTTATGCACTTTTTTCATTGCGGTTGACAGCAATGTATACAATCAGGGTTTTGGCACAATTCTTAGATAAGATCAGGGGCGTCTCCTGGACTAAAGATTGGCGCAGCCCAGAGCTCCCCTTTAAAACAATTACTAACCCTGACTTGCACGCAATCATTCGCATAATTGACAAACAATCCTTCCAGGATTTTGTTGGCTTTTTAATTGTTTTTTTTTTTTGTGATAACTTTTTCAAAAAGTGGCAATGAAAGTTGCAATGTCTTGGTGATTTTTTTTTTGTCCGCTAAAAATTTGTGTGGATTGGTTGAATTTGCTTTAATAGTTGAAATCGCGACATGCAGCTTCCTTGAGGGACTGAGCAATAGATTCACTCCGAGAACACGCCGATACGGTACGGTACGTGTCGGTACGGCGACAATCATTAATCTGGACGCGTAATTTCGTTTTATTCAAAATTGCACACAGCCGTTTCAGAAGGTCTTTTCTTTTATTTAAACAAAACGATCTTGAAGCGCCAGTTAAATCACTTGATGTGTGGAAAAGGTAGCGCAGACGTTTGAGGGCAGTTTGTCTTTCATAAAGCGTTGAACAATTTTTGAGTGGCCTAAATTTTTTTCTGATCTGAATTTATCCCATTATTTAGTCGTCAATAGATCGAATGGAGAGAGAAACCGTAATGTCGATTGCCAGAGGATTATTGTCAAAATTGGAAAACGTGTTCTAATATGGAAAAAAAGAGCCACTAGATGGCAGTATTGATATTTTTTTCGTTAAGCCAGTCTGGAGCTAGGTTTTGGGCATGTCCTAGGCATGCCTCAGAGGGGAAAGTCCCAGAGAATTGAAAAAAAGCCTGGTAGGTGGGAGGGGGCTGGAAAAGAGTATATAAAGAGAAAAATTGAGCGAGCGTAGTAGTAGGAGAAATTGCCAGGAGAAATTGTGGAAGGATACATTTGACCAGATTTGTCACTCTTTTCAAGACCTGTGACGCTTTTTGTGGATTTTTGCCTGAGGAGCATTTTCCTGTCCCAGGACATTGCAACATAGAAACCCCATCTCAGTTACCACAGGACTGTAACTATCTCTCTTTTTTTTTTTTTTTTGTATATTACAATCTTGGTTAGTTTTTCTTTGTTTAATTAAATCTGTTAAAGTTTTAAAATTTTGTCTGTCATCCCTTGCTGTCCGATATGTGAAAACTAGAAAACAAATCGGGGCCAAAACAGTGTTAATAACGGAAAATAACAGTACAGGCCAGGAACAATCATTGACGCAAGGCATGGCCCGGGTCCCGCTAATTATCACTTCAGAGATGCCACTGTATAAGATCCTGCTCGCGCAAGATCGCTTTTGTATCAAAAGAGCCGAGAATAAAATTGGACAAATTGAATTTGCTACAGTTGAGTTCCACTTGGTCAGAAGTGGCAGCAACGGCTTGTCAAGTAAAAATTCTGGTATTTGTCATATGACATAGGTCTTTCAAAAAGTGATTCAGAGAAATATATGTTCTACTAAAAATGTTTCACTTAATCGGTTAGGCGACTTAATATTCATGGATGGGTTAAAGTGACCAGTGTTGACAGTAAGATACCGCGAATGTGTTGAGTAATGACTTGGAACATACGCTGCTGCACTTCACGCTACCCGTGTTGCCAGGAAGAAACTATTCTCCTTCAATTGCTGATCCGCACCCAGGAATTTCTGACTGAAATTATCAGCCTGATGACGATGGTATGACGCTCGGTTTGGTTAACTGCGCTGGACTCTGACCCCCACCCATCTCCTACTATCGCTTCCTGTTTCAGGGCAAATTTCTGCATGTGCTGATATATCTCTGCCTGTATGGTTACTCATGACCGGGGGCAAACTGGCGATGTCTGATCGCCTTGTTCTCGCTAAAGACGATCATCAGATTTAATACAGTTATTTTTAAGAATAGAGTGATGACTGACCAAGCGTCGGAACATAAAAGAAATATTGTAGCATCACTGCTGCTGTGTTTTGCTTGCTTCTCTTCAACTGGTAAGTTACTGCTTTTGTCAACTGTCCTCAATCTTGGCGACAATTAACAGGCAGCGTCATGCGATTATTGCTCTCTTATGTGCCAGTAGCCTACTTTTCTAACTGGGTTTATATTGTATATATTTGTTGTAGTAACGTAGATATTGTAATGTGAATAGAGCCCACTAGATGGCAGCATTTACCTTTCTTTTATTGAGCTCAGACTGGAGCTATGTTTAGACATGTCCTGGACATGTCTGGGGCAAGTCCCCGAAAAGTAAAAAAAAGGGGTCTAAATGTGGGTGGGGTCTGCAAAAGAGTATATAAGGAAAAGAATTGAGACAGTAAAGTAGTAGGAGAAATTGCAAGAAGAAGGATACATGTGACCAGACCTGTCATTTCTGTTCAGGACCTGTGAAGTTTCTTTTGTGGATTTTTGGCCTGTATTTGAGCATTTTTCCTCACCCAGGACATCACCAAGCCACCCCACCAAAACAAGGGACTGTAAATATTTCTTTTTTTTATATATATTCAATCTTGGTCTAAGTTGTAAATAGTAGTTTAGTCTTTGTTAATTAAATGTGTTTGAGTTTTAAAATCAGTGTCTGTCATCCCTTGCTGTTGCTGTTGTGTTGTAATGTAATAACAAATTGGGGCCATAACAAATTGGGGGCTCAAGTCCGGCACAGACCATTGTGTGAGTAGTTTATTGAAAATCTAACATTTCAAATTGTAAAATTGATTTTTTTAATTGAATACATATATATTGACAACAGCAATGGATGATTTCTTGGCATCACCAACCGTAGGGGTTTTGAAGTCTTTTAAAAAGACAGAACTGTTGGAAATATGCAGACATTTGAAGCTGACAGAGGTAAAACCAGCCATGCGAAAAGCAAGACTGGCTAGAGAGATAGTTGAATATTACATTGATGAAAATGTGTTTGCACCAGGAGATCTGGAACAGCTTCCAGTGGAAAATCCAAATATAGAAATGGAACTTAAATTAAAAATGCTAGAGATTGAAATGGAAGAAAAAGAAAAACAAAGGCAGTTTGAGTTGGAAAAATTAGCAAGACAAGAGAAAAAAGAAAGGGTGGAAAAAGAGAAAGAAAGGGAGGAAAGAGAAAAAGAAAGGGAGGAAAAAAGAGAAACAAAGAGAATTTGAGAGAGAGAAAGAGGAAAGAGCAGAAAGAGAGAGACAGAGACAGAGAGATTTTGAATTAGAGAAATTCGATAGAGAAGAGAGACTCCAAATGGAGCAACTAAAAATTAAAATTGAAACTAAAAATAAATTTTGTGCCAGTCAGGAGGTAAAACTGGTGCCTCCATTTTCGGAAAAGGATGTTGACAACTATTTCCAGTGTTTTGAAAAGGTAGCAAAGAGTTGCCAGTGGCCAAAGGAACACTGGCCTCTGATGTTGCAAACTGTCCTCAAGGGTAAAGCTCAACAAGCCTATTCGGCTTTGTCTGCAGATGATTCCTCTGATTATGAGGTTGTTAAAAAGGTTATTTTGAGAGCTTATGAGTTGGTTCCAGAGGCTTACCGACAGAAATTCAGAGGTCTGAAAAAATCTGAAAATCAGACTTATGTGGAATTTGCTAATGAGAAGAAAGCTTGCTTTGAGCGCTGGTGTACTTCTATGGAGGTCAAAGATGATTTCAACTCACTAAAAGAGATGGTGTTAGTTGAAGAATTCAAGAACTGTGTTAAGGATGATGTTAAGACCTACCTTAATGAGAAGCAAGCACTGAATTTGCAATCAGCTGCCAAATTTGCAGATGAATATGTTCTCACACATAAGTCCAAATTTCAGTCTAGCAGTAACAATAGATGGTCCCAATTTCAGAAAAAGGGTTACGGTGATACCCAAGATTCCTCACCCAAAGACAAAGACAAATCTGGTGATGGTGCTCAGAAATCCAGTAACAGGTCTGATCAAAGTGTGAAAGTTGACAGTGACAAAAGTGGTCTAGTTTGCAGTTATTGCAAGAAATCTGGTCATGTTACAACTAACTGTTGGTTCCTTAAAGCTAAGAAAGAAAAAGAAAAGGATACCAAACCAAATGCCTTTGTGAAAATAAGGTTAGAAACCCCTGTAGTAGATAACCGATCTGCTAAATTGCCTGCTTCTTGTGGGGCTAAAAAGCGTGATACAGCCGACTTCGTGAGGGAGGAATTTCTTCGATTTGTGTCAGAGGGATTTGTGGCTCTGAATGAGCATACTACTCCTGTCCCCATATATATCCTAAGGGATACCGGAGCTTCTCAGTCACTTTTGTTGATGGACTCTTTGGAGTTACGTGATGAGACCGCTTCAGGGGATTTCATACTTGTACAAGGTATTGAAGGGAGGACTGTATCTGTACCCCTGCGCTCTATATTCTTAAAGTCAGATTTAGTTACAGGACAGGTAAAGGTGGGACTTATGTCAAGTCTACCTATAAAGGGTGTTTCTCTGTTGCTAGGCAATGACCTGGCTGGGGGCAAAGTAGTTCCCCCTGTACATCTTACTTCACAGCCGAGCACTGAAGATGGGGATGAGGACCCATCTCTGTATCCTTCTTGCGCAGTGACTCGTGCTATGGCCAAGAAGGCTAAAGAAGAAGATGATGTGGTGCCGTCCAGTATATTGAATAGTCAGGACTCAGGTGGTTCGCCTCATGACTCTGATTGGCCTGCTATGGTTTCTCCATTTGAGAACTTATCAGACACTTTTATCAGTTCATTGTTCAGCCAGCCGGATGGGTCTGGTGATTCTGATGTGTCTGGAGACTAGTCTCTGTCCAGAAAGCGGTTGATTGAGGAGCAAACTAATGATCCTGAAATTTGTGTACTAAAGAGGAGAGCCCTCCCTGATAAAGAAATAGACGCAGTTCCAGTTGGGTATTACCTCAAGGATGGTGTGTTGATGCGGAAGTGGCGCCCTCCTGATATCCCTGCCAATGCAGATTGGGCAGTGGTCAGGCAAATTGTTGTTCCGAAGGTCTATAGGAATGAGATCTTAACAATGGCTCATAGTTTACCTTTAGGAGGTCATCTTGGTGTTAACAAGACTGTTGATAAGATCATGAAACACTTCTTTTGGCCTGGGCTTCGGAAAGACGTTTCCAACTTTTGCAAAACCCGTCACACTGGTCAGGTAGTTGGAAAACACCAGTTAGACCCACCTGTAGCTCCATTGCAGCCTATCCCAGCATTTGGGGAGCCATTCTCTAAGGTCATTGTTGATTGTGTTGGTCCATTACCCAAGACTAGATCTGGAAATCAGTACTTGTTGACAATCATGTGTGCATCTACCAGATTCCCCGAAGCCATACCTCTACGTAACATCAGGGCAACTGCAATCTCAAAGGCTTTGATAAAGTTCTTCACGTTGTTTGGCCTTCCCAGGGAAATTCAGTCAGACCAAGGTAGCAATTTCACTTCAGGATTGTTTCAGCAGGTTGTGTATGAACTAGGTGCAAAGCAGATTCTTTCTAGTGCCTATCATCCAGAAAGTCAGGGTGCCTTAGAGCGGTTTCATTCCACTCTCAAGACAATGATGAGGACTTATTGTTATGACCATGAGAAAGACTGGGATGAAGGTGTTCATTTGCTGTTGTTTGCAGCTAGAGAAGCAGTGCAGGAGTCTACTGGATTTAGTCCATTTGAGCTAGTGTTTGGTCATGAAGTGAGAGGACCTTTGCTATTATTGAGTGAACAATGGCAAGAGGAAGAGCCGTACATTAGTCTGTTAGACGATGTAAGCAAGTTCAAGGAAAGATTGCGTGCAGCTTGTGACCTAGCCAAAGAGAACTTGAAATCAAGTCAGGGAAAAATGAAAACTTGGTATGATCATAAGGCTAGAAGCCGTGAGTTTAAACCAGGAGACAAGGTCCTTGTGTTGTTTCCCTTGCAGTCCAATCCATTGCAGGCTAGATTTCATGGTCCTTATGGAATTCTGACAAAACTCAATGATCTCAATTACATTGTGAAAACTCCAGATAGGAGAAAACCAAAACAATTGTGTCACCTTAACATGCTGAAGCCTTATCATGACAGAAATGCTAGGGTTGCAGCTGTCATTTCAGATCCTCCAATGGCTGAGATGTGTGAAGATGAGGGGGAGTTTCAAGATGATGAACCTAGAATTAAAGCTGAAGTTCTTTCATGTAAATTGTCAAATTCTGAAGTGTTGCAAAATCTTGATGTAAAACTCCAGCACTTAGAACCCTCACAGAGAGATCAGTTTGAGAGGTTGATCAAGAAATATGAGGATCTGTTTCCTGATGTTCCAAAGAGAGTTACTATAGCCTCTCATGATGTAGATGTTGGTGATGCCAAACCAATAAAACAGCATCCGTACTGGATGAATCCTGAAAAGAGGAAGATTGCTGAGAAAGAGGTTGAGTACATGTTAGAACATGATATTATCAGACCCTCCAACTCAGATTGGAGTTCACCCTGTGTGCTAGTTCCAAAACCTGATGGAAGTACTAGATTCTGTACAGATTATCGCAAAGTCAATGCTGGAACTAGAACTGATGTGTTTCCAATACCTAGGATAGATGATTGTATTGATAGAGTAGGGCAAGCAAAGTTTCTGACCAAGATTGATTTATTGAAGGGTTATTGGTGTGTGCCTTTAACTGAGAGGGCCAAGAGCATCTCTGCTTTTGCCACACCATCTGGGTTGTACCAGTATGAAGTCCTACCCTTTGGTATGAAAAATGCCCCAGCCACGTTCCAAAGGATGATACAGTCTACAATCGCTGGATTGCCACACACGGGTGCGTACATCGATGACCTGATCACATGGAGTGACTCCTGGGAAGAACATCTAAAAGATGTAGAGACGTTGTTCCAGCGCCTGACCCAGGCTAACCTGACTGTTAACCTGAGCAAGAGTGACTTTGGTTGTGCTACTGTCACCTATCTTGGCTACGTCATAGGCCAGGGTAAGGTGGCACCCATAAATGCTAAAGTCCAAGCCATCATGGACTTTCCAGTTCCTGACAACAAAAAAGCTTTGCGCCGCTTTTTTGGAATGATCGGGTACTACCGCAAGTTCTGCAAGAACTTTGCTGAGATTGCTCTCAGTCTAACTAACCAACTGAAAAAAGGCGTAAAATTCACTTGGGATGATGCATGGCAGAGAGCCTTCGATCGCCTGAAGTCTCTGCTGTGTCACTTCCCCGTGCTCAAATCCCCTGACTTCAACAAACCGTTCTCCATCACGGTCGATGCTAGCGACCAAGCTTGTGGATCTGTGCTCCTACAGAGAAGTGACTCTGATGACATTGAGCATCCCGTGGCATACTTCTCCAGGAAGTTCAATCGCCACCAAACAAACTATTCCACAATAGAGAAGGAACTGTTGGCTCTCGTCCTTTCTTTACAACACTTTGAGGTTTATGTTTGTACAGGGGAAAAGCCAATGATTGTGTACACTGACCACAATCCGTTAATATTTTTGAGTAAGATGAAAAACAAGAATCGGAGATTGTTGTATTGGAGTTTGATTTTACAGGAGTTTGACTTGGAAATTAAGCATGTGAAGGGTACAGACAATGTAATTGCTGATTGCTTATCCCGTGTTTGAATGTGCATATATATATCATGTGTTTGAATATTGTATGATATGTATATATAGACAAGTGTTCACTTAACCATGTTGTATTGAAAAGAAAAATTTTGCCTTTATGAGTCAAAATTTTTCCCTTTTGGAATGGAGGTGTAATGTGAATATAGGCCACTGGATGGCAGTACTTACCTTTTTTTTTATTCAGCTCAGACTGGAGCTATGTTTAGACATGTCCTGGACATGTCTAGGGCAAGTCCCCGAAAAGTAAAAAAAAGAGGTCTAAATGTGGGTGGGGTCTGCAAAAGAGTATATAAGGAAAAGAATTGAGACAGTAAAGTAGTAGGAGAAATTGCAAGAAGAAGGATACATGTGACCAGACCTGTCATTTCTGTTCAGGACCTGTGAAGTTTCTTTTGTGGATTTTTGGCCTGTATTTGAGCATTTTTCCTCACCCAGGACATCACCAAGCCACCCCACCAAAACAAGGGACTGTAAATATTTCTTTTTTTTAATATATATTCAATCTTGGTCTAAGTTGTAAATAGTAGTTTAGTCTTTGTTAATTAAATGTGTTTGAGTTTTAAAATCAGTGTCTGTCATCCCTTGCTGTTGCTGTTGTGTTGTAATGTAATAACAAATTGGGGCCATAACAATATTTATTTGAAGAATTTTGCTATTCATTTTTTTATGAAGATGGAAACCAACGGAAAGTGCATTAAACCTACTGTCAGTCCTTTACCATGCATTTAATTAAAACCTGGCAATGTTTGTGTCCATTCAAATACGTGTCCAGCCGTATATCAGTTTACTTCCTTTTATGTATTATCGTTTATGACGGTTAAAAGCTGATATACAATCTGGGTTTTTGGCAAACTCTCAGATATGGACCTGTTCATGCAAGGTCACTATTGAATGAAATATATCTATAAAATGGAGACAATAATGGAGTCAGGCAAACGAAGTTTGCGACAACTGAGTTCCAATTAGTCTGAAGTCGCAGCAACGGCATGTCAAATATAAATTCTGGTGTTTGTAATATGACGTAGCCTACTTCTTTCAAAAAGTGAATCAAAGAAATATATTTTCTCGTAAAAATGTTCGTCATAATCGGTTTGGCGACTTAATATTCATTGATGGGTTAAACTGCCCGGTGTTGACAATAAGATACCGCGAATGTGTTGAGTAATGACTTGGAACATACGCTGCTGCACTTCACGCTTCAGTGTTGCAAAGAAGAAGTTACATTTCTATAATTGCTGTTCCGCACCCTGGGATTCTCTGACCGAATTTTCAAACTGATGATGATGAAAAGAAGTTCGGTGTGGTTTACTGCGCTGGAATCTGGCCCCCACCCATCTCCCATTACCGCTTCCTGTTTCAATGCAAATTTCTGCATGTGCTGTTATATCTCTGCCTGTAAGGCTACCCATGATCGTGGGCAAACTGGAGATGTCTGATCGCCTTGTTCTCGCTAAAGACGATCATCAGATTTAATACAGTTATTTTTAAGAATAGAGTGATGACTGATCAAGCGTCGGAACATAAAAGAAATATTGTAGCATCACTGCTGCTGTGTTTTGCTTGCTTCTCTTCAACTGGTAAGTTACTGCTTTTGTCAACTGTCCTCAATCTTGGCGACAATTAACAGGCAGCGTCATGCGATTATTGCTCTCTTATGTGCCAGTAGCCTACTTTTCTAACTGGGTTTATATTGTATATATTTGTTGTAGTAACGTAGATATTTATTTGAAGAATTTTGCAATTCATTTTTTTATGAAGATGGAAACCAACGGAAAGTGCATTAAACCTACTGTCAGTCCTTTACCATGCATTTAATTAAAACCTGGCAATGTTTGTGTCCATTCAAATACGTGTCCAGCCGTATATCAGTTTACTTCCTTTTATGTATTATCGTTTATTGCGGTTAAAAGCTGATATACAATCTGGGTTTTTGGCAAACTCTCAGATATGGACCTGTTCGTGCAAGGTCACTATTGAATGAAATATATCTATAAAGTGGAGACAATAATGGAGTCAGGCAAACGAAGTTTGCGACAACTGAGTTCCAATTAGTCTGAAGTCGCAGCAACGGCATGTCAAATATAAATTCTGGTGTTTGTAATATGACGTAGCCTACTTCTTTCAAAAAGTGAATCAAAGAAATATATTTTCTCGTAAAAATGTTCGTCATAATCGGTTTGGCGACTTAATATTCATTGATGGGTTAAACTGCCCGGTGTTGACAATAAGATACCGCGAATGTGTTGAGTAATGACTTTGAACATACACTGCTGCCGTGTGACAAAGGGATATTCGTTGGTGAGAGAAGTTGTTTGGAGTACAGTATTATGGAAATATGCAATTCGGCGAATATCTCGTCGGCGGCTCCAACGCCGGGTATCCACAGTATCGAAAAGAAACGTAGACAGTAATCTCTTACTAGGGAAGCATTTGGCTTTTTGTGGACAGTTGTTCCACTGAAGAGGGCTATTTAAGTAGGCGTTGGGACAAATAATTAAAATTGTAATATTCCTGCAGCTCTGCTCGCTTCTCCTGAACCGATAAGTTAATAATTTAGTTAACTGTCCTCAATCTTTGTCGACTCATAGCTGGCAGCGTCATGCGATTATTGCTCTCTCATGTGCCAGTACCTTTCTAACAGGGTTTATATTGTATATTTTTGTTGTAGTGATGTAGATATTCTTTTGAAGAATTTTGCGATTCATTTTTTTATGAAGATGGAAACCAACGGAAAGTGCATTAAACCTACTATCAGTCCTTTACCATGCATTTAATTAAAACCTGGCAATATTTGTGTCCATTCAAATACGTGTCCAGCCGTATATCAGTTTACTTCCTTTTATGTATTATTGTTTATTGCGGTTAAAAGCTGATATACAATCTGGGTTTTTGGCAAACTCTCAGATATGGACCTGTTCGTGCACGGTCACTATTGAATGAAATATATATAAAGTGGAGACAATAATGGAGTCAGGCAAACGAAGTTTGCGACAACTGAGTTCCAATCAGTCTGAGGTCGCAGCAACGGCATGTCAAATACAAATTCTGGTGTTTGTCATATGACGTACTTCTTTCAAAAGGTGAATCAAAGAAATATATTTTCTCGTAAAAATGTTCGTCATAATCGGTTTGGCGACTTAATATTCATTGATGGGTTAAACTGCCCGGTGTTGACAATAAGATACCGCGAATGTGTTGAGTAATGACTTTGAACATAGACTGCTACACTGTGACAAACGAGGAACGAACAAAGATAATTGAAAAGACGCATTCAATAATGGATTGGCCGCTTCAAGGATGGGCGTGGCAAGGAGCAAATCGAAGTTATTGGAGGGATCAGCATTAAATAAACATTACTACGATGACGGAGTATGGTTACTCGGCGAGGGTGGTGACATTACGGAATACCTTGAGGTCCACGTTGGAAAAGAATAAAGACTTAATATGATTGGAGAGGAAGAATTTCGCTGGAGGCTTGTTGTTAAAATTTTGGGGTAAAGAGGCACCAGGAGAATTTTTGTGTGTGGTGAAGGACAGCGCTGCAAGGAGTTATTATGTGATTTTTAAGACGGAAACAAAGTATTGGGAGAGGCTGCGTATGTTTGGAAAAGATGCAGCGAGGCATTATCTGGCAAAGCGCTTTATTGTGACACCGTTATGGGATCCGAGGTTCAAGATTGTAACAGTGACGATGTACAACCCTTTTGTACCGATGGAGAGGGTGGTGGAGTACATGGAGGAGTATGGGGAGATCCTTTTTCACCGAGAAATGGTGGATGAATATGGAATTTCGAACGGGTACCGCCAGTTCCAGATGAGGTTGAGGGAGGACAAGGAGGGAATTCAGGGGCTGAAGCACCCTCCACCTTCCTTTTCTTGGAAGGGAGAAAGAGGGGTGCTTTTTTATCAGGGTCAGCCTAAATACTGCAGGAACTGCTGCAGTTTTGGGCACGAGACTGTGGCATGTGAGAACGAGGTGGTGTGTCTGAACTGTAAGGAGACGGGGCACTGGAGGAGAGAGTGCCCGAAGCCTCAGAAGTGCACAGTGTGCGGGGCGGAGGGGCATGGAGAAAGGACTTGCGAAAAGCGTACATACGCCCAGGCGGCTGGAGAATGAAGGAAAGCGTAGAAGCCGAAAACAAAGGGGACAATGGAGGGAAGCATGGCAAAGATGGCCGCTGATGAGGTTCAGGTGGGGAGTGGCAAGAAAGAGAAGGATGGGAAGAAGAAGCAGAGCCACCAGGGGGAGCTGGGAGGGGTACCCCCCCTTCTGTGCCATCTGGGGTGGGGAAGAAGAAGGAGAAGGAGGTGCAGAGGGAGTTGGAGGAGATGGAGGAGATGGAGGTGGATGTGGTGCGGAGGAAGAGGGCATTGGAGGAGGCAAAGGAGGCTGAGTGTGGGAAGAGACGGCCAGAGGCATTGTTGAGCGGGATGGAGATACCGCAGGGGAACCGGAGTCCGGTTTATCCAAATGGGACAAATCAGAATGAAGAGCTGTATTTGGGGACATGATGGGTTGTTTGTGGGGAAATGTGTGTTGGGTGTGTTTGTTGGGGGGTACTGTGGAAATGATGGAGTGGGTTTGGGGACATGTAGTGGATTGTGTTTTTTTTTTGGATATGGGTCTAGAAAGAAGAAGTTTTTGTCCTTTGTAAGACTTGGTGAAATGTAATGTATGTTGTTTTTGTTATATGTATTAGGATGGAATTTTGGTGGGTTAGACTTTTTGGACTGGACTAGGATTGGATTTGGTTTTGTGATTTGGATTTGGTTGTATGATTGTAAATATGTATTGTAAAAAAAAAACTGTATTGATATAAGTAGACTAGAAATAACGACCAGTGGAGAACAGTGATACGCAGCTTAACGTCTACACCGCTGGAAATCAAGAAGAAGAAGAAGAAGAAGAAGAAGAATTTAAAATAATGTAATCGTAAAATTTTTTAATGCGATTATTGTGCAGAAAGCAAATCAGGTGTTCACCGCGCCTGTTCTCCTTGTCAGAGTAATCATAGAACTTGCTACCTGTAAAAAATTTGCTTAGCTGAGCTTACCGAAAGGCCCATTTAGGCCATTTAAGTGTAAAACACTGTTGTTTCATTGAATTAGAATAATTCATAAGTCATTTCATTGAATTAGAATAAGTGCTTGAATTTTTGTTTTCTGTGAAGAGTGTTCACTGTGCAGTATAAAGTCAGGGTTGATTAGAATTTCTAAGTTGTAAAATCAATCATGGGTCAGCAGCGCAACCTCTCAACTGGAATAGTGGCTCAAATTCAACCCTTCGACAACAAGCCTTGACCCAAACTAAAATTGCTGAGCAGCTCGGCATCAGCCAGTCTTCCGCCTGCAAAGCTCTCAAGAAAGACTGGAGCAAGCGCACCAACTGTTCCGGCGTCCGAAAAACTTCTGCCTGCGACAACAAGCAACTGAGATCGCAGTCAGCAACTGGTTCAAGTCCACTTCCGAGCTCAGCGACACGTGGAACGAGCAGACCAGCACTAACGTCTCGAGATCAACCACTTACCGTCGTCTGCGTGAACTCGGCTTCAAATCTCGCGTTCCAGCAGTAAAACCAATGCTGAACAAGAAACGAATGGAGAAATGGCTGAAGTGGGCCAAAGAACACGGCGAACGGAGTGCTGAAGACTGACAGAAAGTGGTCTTCAGTGACGAATTACGCTTTTGCATCTCCTCGTGTCTGGTGTCATGGTGGCGAAACCTACAACCACGAGGCCGTGAAAAGATCCGTCAAGTTTCCCCAGAGCGTTATGGTCTGGGTATGCATGTCCGCTCGGGGTGTAGGGAAACTCTGCTTTCTCAAGAAGACTGTCAATGCTGCCGTATACCAACATGTTCTGGAAACGTTCCAGATTTCCGATTATGGTGGAACAGTTCGGCGAAAAAGACCTCATATTTCAACAGGATCTTGCACCGGCTCATGCGCCGAAGTCGACCAAAGATTGGTTCGCCGAAAAACAGCTTGAAGTTTTGGCATGGCCGACCAACTAGCCTGACCTCAATGTCATTGAAAACCTTTGGGCCATCGTCAAGCGGAAAATTCGCGACAGAAGGCCGACTACGCTGGACCAACTGAAGCAGAACATCGCCACAGCCTGGGAAGCAGTGAGTGCAGAAACTTGCGACAAGCTGGTCAAATCGATGTCGCGGAGACTTCAGGCAGTCATACAAGCCAAGGGGGCAGCCACAAAATACTGAGAAAGTGATGATTCTAATTATAATAAAAATTATTCTAATTCCGTGAAACGGTTTCTCCATTATTCTAATTCAATAAAACAACAGTGTAATGGCCTAAATGGGCCTTTTGGAGAGCTCAGCTGAGCAAATTTTTTACAGGTAGCGAGTTCTGTGATTACTCTAACAAGTAGGACAGGCGCGGTGAACACCTGATTTGCTTTCTGCACAAAAAATGCATTTAAAAATTTTACGATTGCACTATTTCAAATAATTCTAATTCGTTGACCAGCACCTGTACATAAGTTAGACAAAATCCGACATTCTTAATTGAGTGAGTGGTAATGAAGGATCAGCCGTAATATTCAATTCAAAAGTTCTTTGATGATGAACGCATATATCCGGAAGTCTCTGATTGGGCGAGAACTCTGCTGTCGACGAACTGATGGTCCGCGAACGTACAGTAGTATGATTACTATGGATTAGACATGAACCAGCTGGAAGGCGGTTGTCTGACTATGAGCGTTTGCCCTTCAGGAAATAGAGAAAGCGTTTTTTTGAAGTGTGGAGCCATAAAATAAACAGTGTAGCATTCCTGCTGCATTGATTTGCTTTCTTCTCTTCAACTGGTTAGTTAATAATTTTGTTTACTGTCCTTAGTCTTAGCGACTCATAACAGGCATCGTCACGCAATTATTGCACTCCCATGTGCCAGTACTTTTTTTTTTTTTAAATCGATGGAAAAGTAATTTAACGTAGTGTTTTGCGTTGTCAAACAATATTTACACACGTAGCCATCAGCACAAGGGATATTTCTAAAAGTAATTGGAAACCAACGCAAGGTGCATTGAACCTACTGTCGGTCCTTCACCATGCATTTTATTAAAACCTGGCAATATTTAAGTCTATACAAATACAAGTTCGACCGTATATCACTTTTCTTTCTTTATACACTTTTGTTTATTGCAGTTGAAAGCTGGAATACAATCGGGATTTTGGCATAATTCTTAGACAAGCACCAGTAGGGTAGAGTGGGGTGAGACGCCCCCGAGGGTAAGATGCTCTTTGCTTATAATTCAATTTCAGCAGTGCCCATTATGTGGTTCTTGACTCTGTTCGAGAATTGGGTTGCACAAAACTTCCATTTAGAACAGTTATTAGTCCTGACCTGTTCCTAATCGGGGAGAACAAGCCGCACCTGTTTACTGTGGAGTGCTCTCGGAGTGAACCCTCTGTTAATTATGAAAATGACTGAGAACAGGTCAGGACTAATATATTGGGTGAAATGCATTATAGTCATTCTTAGTTTTAATGACTTTTCATGGATAAGTTTGGGAGAATGTACCTCTTTCTTTTCTCATTACTTTAGCAAGGAAATTTTTGAAAAGATGTTTTGTCAGATGTCTACCTGCCAATTAAGACAGCTATAATATGATAATTACTCTTGTGAAATGCAGTAAAATCAGTATGTAATTGGCTTTACAAGATATTCTAGAAAAGGGGCATCTTACCCCATCCAGAAGGACATCTTATCCCAGGGTTAGGGTAAGATGACCTTGTTTAAAAAAATACTTAACCATTTAAATAAACATTTATATTGTGACTATGTAATTAATCTTTTGAGATGTGATAGCTAGTTTTACGTTCTATCTATTCAAGCGAAAAAAATATTAATTCATGTTGTTTACCTTCAGTTATAAACATTCCTGCTTAAGGGCGGCATTCTATCCCGCTCTACCCTACTGTCCACTCAAGGTTGCATGTCAGTCAAGCGGCAATGCCGCAGAGCTAGTAATTATATTCAACAAATGAACTTTGCTACAACTGAGCTCCAGTTGGTCAGAAGTCACGGCAATGGCATGTCAAATACAAAATCTGGAGTTTGTCTTATGATATTCCTCTTTCAAAAAGTGATTCAAAGAAATATATTTTCTTTTGTTTGTTTGACTTAATCGGTTTGGCGACTTAATATTCATAGATGGGCTCAACTGACCAGTGCTGACAGTAAGATACCGTGAATGTGTTGAGTATCACTTTGAACACTGCTGCACTGACTTGCGAGATAGTGGATACTTCTGACTGTAGGGTTACTAACACGACATTGAAGATATCACAAGTCTGTATGAAGGAAGTGGCATATGCTTCTTGTGATTGTCTTGCAACAGTTAAGGAAACAGTTTATGATTCTGTGCTGAGTTTGATAAACAGCAGGTGTACTTAGGATGCTGAAACTTGGAATGTAGAGACTGCGCAGTTGTTAATCAGAGGACAGTGGTGCCAAAGGTTTTGAGTATCGGGATATAAAATGAACATTATAGCTTTCCTGCTGCTTTCCTTAACTTTCTTCTCTTCAACTGGTAAGCGAGTAATTTAATTAACTGTCCTCAGTCTTAGCGACTCATAATAGGTAGCGGCATGCGATTATGGCACTCTCATGTGGCAGTACTTTTCTATCTGGGTATATATTGAAGTTTTTTGTTGTAGTTATGAAAATATTTATTTGTAGAATTTTGCTATTCTTTTTTTTTAATGAAGATGGAAACCAATGCAAGGTGCATTAAACTAGGGATGGAAAAATGAAGTTTTGAAACGTTTAAAAAAAAAAATCTAAACCTTTGCTCGCTCAACACTGGCATCCACTGGCAGAAGTTGTCATTGCAGCCTTTAGTAATTTCTGGTGTCGATGTGCTTTTCACCAACCCAAAAATATTCAGTTTTGACACAGTCACTATCAGCCAATTATTTCTTTTTTGTACGATATGACCATTTCTCATTGTATGGCACTGTTTCTTTATTTTGCCGTTAAATATTCTCCTTCATTCATTGAGAAAGATTGTGTCAGGTCAGGCTTTTATATATGAATATGACCGGTGGGCACTGGGACCATGGACCCAAAAGCTGGAGAAGGACCCCAACGCACAGGCTGAGTAAAAATAACAACACTACTTATAAATATTTTTTAAAAAGACAATCCTAACATAAGGGGAGCAGCAGCACAAAACAGCAGGGCAACAATTCAGAATGCTGCTGCGCTAAATAATGGCACAGCCAACCCTTAAATAACCCGCCCTCACCCCCGCCTCAACGAGCCACACCAGAGGCTCGTTGAAGTGGAGGTGAGGAATGCAGCAGAGGAGGGATTGCAAGGGAAACCCCTTACAAAATGGACTTGACAATTACAATCTTTGATTCTGCCTAGTTGGTATTGTAACCTCACTGAGATTATTCACATCAATAAAATGTGATATAAAGACTTAGATTCAGAAACATTTTTGCTCAAAGATTTTTATTCAGGGATAATATTTGCTGCACTTTTTTTGATTCAGCTGGCTTCTCTGCTTCTCGACCATCTGAAATCAAATTACAAGTTTATTTAAACAAGTAACAAACATGCAAACAAACAAGTAGTCCAACTTGGCGCTCAGGTGGAGTTTTTGGCTTCAAGCAGGTGCTCTTGGAGTAGGGATAAATCCTGAAACAGAAAAAGGAGCCCAAGGCTCTCAGAAGTGTCGACCGGAGACGGAATGAGTTAAAAAGCCTTTAATAAAACTGGCTAGTCATACAAAATGCCAACATGTTTCGACCTCTACTGGTCTTCTTCAGGGCACACTTCTGAGTGCCTTGGGCTCCTTTTTCTGTTTCAAGAAACAAACATGCTTTAACTAATTGACACATTGGAAACAGTACCTGGCAAGATTTAGAAAATCTATCTATCTATCTATATTGTATTTTGAACAACTGTAGCAAAATCCTCACAAAATCTCCCATCACAACTGAACGCAACAAGACATCTGGGGTGCGTTCAAAGTTGGCAACACGTGGCAAAACGTATGCTTAAATGGAAAAAGTTCTGCGCTGATCACCTCGTTAGCATTGCACGTAAGGCAGCCGAGAGGGCCATACAAACCAAGCTGCAAGAGATGCATTTATGTACTACCCTCGATGGATTCATTGGGCCACTGCCCAAGAGGGCGCGGTTTATATACATGTTGCAGCTGATTGGATAACATCCCTGGCACACCCACCAAACAGGAGAAAACATACCTCAAACGCTGTTGTGCACCATTGCACACCGGTTGGGGGAAACAGGTTGTTCAACCCGGAAACCGTAAGAAAACAATGTGCACCGGTGTGACTTTGAACGCACCCCTGTATTCTCCCTTTGCTTTTTAAAACCTTTCGTGGTGGACGGATAGCGATCACGTAACATTTCGAAACCTCTCTCGAACGCCGTGTCGGAACCGGAAGTGTTAAAACGTTTTGAAGCCGTTCGAACTTAGGAGTCGAAATTGCCATCTCTACATTAAACCTATTTTCAGTCCTTTACCATAAATTTAAAGGGACAATGTGTAACATTTCCATTTTTTTATTTGCCAAAATCTAAGTCTGCATTCATATATATGTCATCATTGGTGTATTATGACCTCCGCTAATAATCTGATATATTCTCGTAAATGAAGAATTTTAGACTTGTTTCTACATTGGGCGGGCAAGCTGGTAGGGGAGCGCCATGACAGTCAGCCATCTTGAAATTGTTGCCGCCGGCAAGGGACAAATAGCACCAAACGCAGAATAAATCCGCGTTTGCCCTTCCAGCCAGTGCAGAGTGATTGAGACACCGGAGGAAATCAGGAAGAGAGGCTATCGTGGCAACTTTAAAAATCAGTACTACTGCAGCATAATGCAGGACCATACATATGCAGCAGCAGCACAGGAGTCCAAATCCTCATCTGCAAAAAAAAAACAAAAAAGAGAATTGAAAAGGCAGCGCGACCGGCACGCTCTAAAAAAAAAAAACAAGGGTGAGCATCAGGCTAGCCTTCCCCAGGTGGAAGGAGTTATTTAAGGAAAAAGATTTTCTAAGGGACGCTGAAGTTGCCAGCTTTCTCCTCGACAAGTAAGTCAACTATACTGCCAAAATTAGCCTAAACACAACTTTTCATTCAGTTTTGTTACACAGTGTTGCTTGTTGCCATAAGCAGCATAATAGTAGATCTTGCTAAAATACTGCATTCTCATTGTTACAGGTGGAACTATATGTTTACCTGGTTTTAGTAGCTTTCGTAATTGCGGTAAACTCCGGCTTTCGAAGCCTACCCACTGGCTTTTAGTGGCGGTGAAGCTGGTGGGTAGACTTTAGAAGCTGGCATTTACAGTGACTAAAAGCCGGCGTTTATCGCGACTAAAGCTACTGAAACCACGCAAACATACAGGCTCCTAACTATGAAAGGTGCTTATCTCCGATACGTGAATGAAACGGCTAAACAGTTCCGAGAACGTGCTTAATTTTTGTCATATAGGACAAAAGAATAAGCTACGCTTATGGTCATGTTTTAATAATGGGAAGGTGCCACCACCTGTTTTCAGTGCATCTATTTTCCGGGCTCGATTGGCAGACTTAGTTTTATTTTTAATTCGCGCCAGAGTTCTTTTTAGTCTTTGACGTTTCTTCTTGTGAAACAGCGATGAGATGGTGGGATAAATTCAGTATACAGTGGCGTAGCCTGAACTGAGAATTGGCTTGCACAAAACATCCGTTTAAAAAATTTAACGTTATTAGTCCTGACCTGTTCTCAGTTATTTTCATAATTAACAATAGGTTCACTGTGAGAGCACTCCACGCTTAATCTGAGAGAACAAGCAGCACCTGTTAAGTAAGACGATAATCATTCATCTGGACGCGTGTTTACTGCATTTAAATCGATGTTGATAAAAACTGTGTATCTGTCGACTGTGCCGCACGCTTTTAATAGCCTATTTAACAGCAGAGTGCCACATTTTTTTATCAACCCATGCAATACCGAGAATGAAAGGCGATATTTCATTACAATGCGGACCAGTTCAATCGAAGCGAAGCATTAGCCTTTTAATAAGTAGCCTACATTATTTCTCCGTACTGAATTAAGCCCACGATTATATCGCTGTCAGATCGCATATTGAGATAAATCGCGTCTTCAGTTGCCAATGAAGATAATTGGGAAACGCCTCAATGAACCAGGATTAATTGTCATAAAGGACGTGTCTGTGTCCCTTCCAATTCCCAGTTCGATTTGCGCTTCTGGATGCTAGTCCATGCAGCAGACTTATTTTCGTTCGACTTCGCATCAGCCTTCCTGTCACAAATGACACCTGTCCGTGCTTTGACAGTCTCTATGAGGGTCCGCCTCATCCGACATTAAATTTTCATGAAAGTGTCTTCTGTTCGTAATTTTGCATCTACAAGTGGTCGAGACACACTGCTAAATGTACACCTACTTCCCCTAATGCATTATGCAACGAACAGGCCGATCAGTAAAAAGTGGTCAACTCCGCCTGACCGCTTAATTACGCGAGTACAGCTAACCATTTGCTTACCTGGGGTGAGTGTAGTAAAATATTAAGTTTTTTGTAATGAGCGCTTAAAACTCTTGTTTAGCAATGCGCGAACAAATGTGTTTTAACTTGGTTCTAGCTCTATACGCGCAGAGATAAGCGCTCGCCAACAAAGACTTCGCGGTCAAGCTGATCGCAAGTGACGTTATGCCATGGGGGGCAAAAGGAAATTAATCCATAAGGAACAATTGAAAAAGACACTCTAATAGATCCTTGAATGAATTTTTTGACTGCCGCAAATGATCAATATATTATCAGATTTTTCTCTTATAAATTGTCGGTGGCCTTTTCCACGGCAGAGACTATTATTTTTATATTCATTCAGGCTACGCGAACACCAAGGGCACCTTGTCGCTAAGAGCGTTCTCGTAAGCTGCACTGCTGCGATTCTCTGCGTGTAGCACTGGTCAGGAGATTTCGTTCTGTCGGCTTATGTCATTAGCAATTTGGTAAAGTGAGCAGGTGTAACGACGCCAGCGTTTTCAGTTATTGTATTTGATGAATGGCTTTGTTAGATAGCGACTCGACTGCTTCACCTGTCTTTTATGTAACGTTACAGAATAAACAGTGAGGTAGCAAAGGCTGTTGTTGGTTAACTTGGGTTGGATGACAGGTATGTATTCGGTAACTGTTGACGGTAACATCCTATAAGCGTGCATGTAGCTAACACTTGCTTTGCTTTTTCGTTGTATAAAATGTTTGAGATGCACATAAACGGAGTTGTTTATTACCATTACTTTGAATATCTTACACCGATTCACGGTAATGTGTTTTGCTGCTTCATGTATTATATCGAGGGCTGACTGCAATAAACAGTTATGTCCGAATCTTATGTACTGGGCATAACTGTTCATTGCAGTCAGCCCTCGATATGCTGGCTTTCGGTTCAGTAGTACCTGTTCTATTAATACATCCATGGTTTCATCAGCGTTGACAAGGCTTTTTGATACACGGTCGCTGCCGTAGTTGCAATACGTGTTTAAAAAAGTGAGGCGCGAGAGTGCATTATTCGTTTGAATGTAATACACAATTCTAACGCTGGATGGGAGTAATTCCTACACAATGTCCCTTTAATTATTACCTGGCAATATTTGAGTCCATTCTGTAATGCAAAAATAAGCCACTAGATGGCAGTATTGACTTTTTTTTTTTTTTTTTGTTGAGCCCAGAAAAATTGAAAATCAAAAATTTCAAATTGCAAAATTGTTTTTTGAATTATATATATAGTGACAGATCAACAGCAATGGATGACTTCCAGGCATCACCAACCGTAGACGTTTTGAAGTCTTTTAAAAAGACAGAACTGCTAGAAATATGCACATTTAGAGCTGACAGAGGTAAAACCAGCCATGCGAAAAGCAAGACTGGCTAGAGAGATTGATGAATATTACATTGATGAAAATGTGTTTGCACCAGGAGATCTGGAACAATTTCCAGTGGAAAATCCAAATATAGAAATGATACTTAAATTAAAAATGCTAGAGATTGAAAGAGAGGAAAGAGCATTTGAGAGGGCAGAAAGAGAGAAAGAAAGGGAGGAAAAAGATAAACAAAGAGAATTTGAGAGGGCAGAAAAAGAAAAACAAAGAGAATTTGAGTTAGAAAAATTAGCAAGAGAGAGAGATTTCGATTTACATAAATTCGATAGAGAAGAAAGGCTCCAAATGGAGCAGCTAAAAATAAAAATAGACGCTGAAAATAAATTTTGTGCTAGCCAGGAGGTAAAACTGGTGTCTCCATTCTTGGAGAAGGACGTTGATAACTATTTCCAGTGCTTTGAAAAGGTAGCTAAGAGTTGTCAGTGGCAAAAGGAACACTGGCCTCTGATATTACAAACTATCCTCAAGGGTAAAGCTCAACAAGCCTATTCGGCTTTGTCTGCAGATGATTCCTCTGATTATGAGGTTGTCAAAAAGGTTATTTTGAGAGCTTATGAGTTGGTTCCAGAGGCTTACTGACAGAAATTCAGTGGTTTGAAGAAATCTGACAATCAGACATATGTGGAATTTGCTAATGAGAAGAAGGTTTGCTTTGAGCGGTGGTGAACTTCTGTTGAGGTCAAGGATGATTTTAACTCACTAAAACAGATTGTGTTAGTTGAAGAATTCAAAAACTGTGTTAAGGATGATATTAAGACCTACCTTAATGAGAAGCAAGCACTGAATTTGCAATCAGCTGTCAAATTTGCAGATGAATATGTTCTCACACATAAGTCCAAATTTCAGTCTAGCAGTAAAAATAGATGGTCCCAATTTCAGAAAAAAAGGTAATGGTGATACCCAAGATTCCTCACCCAAAACCAAAGACAAATCTGGTGATGGTGCTCAGAAATCCAGTCACAGGTCTGATCAAAGTGTGAAAGCTGACAGTGACAAAAGTGGTCTAGTTTGCAGTTATTGCAAGAAATATGATCATGTTACAACTAACTGTTGGTTCCTTAAAGCTAAGAAAGAAAAAGAAAAGGATACCAAACCAAATGCCTTTGTGAAAACAAGGTTAGAAACTCCTGTAGTAGATGACCGATCTGCTAAATTGCCTGCTCCTTGTTGGGCTAAGAAGCCTGATACTGCTGACTTTGTGAGGGAGGAATTTCTTCCATTTGTGTCAGAGGGATTTGTGGCTCTGAATGAGCATTCTCCTCCTGTATCCATATATATCCTGAGGGATACCGGAGCTTCTCAGTCACTTTTGTTGATGGACTCCTTAGAGTTACGTGATGAGACCGCTTCAGGGGATTTCATACTTGTACAAGGTATTGAAGGGAGAACTGTATCTGTACCCCTGCACTCTGTATTCTTGAAGTCAGATTTAGTTACAGGACAGGTAAAGGTGGGACTTTTGTCAAGTCTACCTATTAAGGGTGTTTCTCTGTTGCTAGGCAATGACCTGGCTGGGGACAATGTAGTTCCCCCTGTTCATCTTACTTCGCAGCCGAGCACTGAAGATGGCGATGAAGACCCATCCCTGTATCCTTCCTGTGCAGTGACCCGTGCTATGGACAAGAAGGCTAAAGAAGAAGATGATGTGGTGCCGTCCAGCACATTGAATAGTCATGACTCCAGTGGTTTGCCTCATGACTCTGTTCGGCGTACTATGGTTTCTCTGTTTGAGGACTTATCCGATACTTTTATCAGTTCTCTGTTCAGCCAGCCAGATGGGTCTGGTGATTCTGATGTGTCTGGAGACTTGTCCCTGTCCAGAAAGCGGTTGATTCAGGAGCAAACTGATATTTGTGTACTGAAGAGGAGAGCCCTTCCTGAAAAAGAAATAGACGCAGGTCCAGTTGGGTATTATCTCAAGGATGGTGTGTTGATGCGGAAGTGGCGCCCTCCTGATATCCCTGCTAATGCAGATTGGGCAGTGGTTTGGAAAATTGTTGTTCCGAAGGTCTACGGGAATGAGATCTTAACAATGGCTCATAGTTTACCTTTAGGAGGTCATCTTGGTGTTAACAAGACTTCTGGCCTGGACTTCGGAAAGATGTTTCAAACTTTTGCAAAACCTGTCACACTTGTCAGGTAGTTGTAAAACACCAGTTAGACCCACCTGTAGCTCCATTGCAGCTTATCCCAGCATTTGGGGAGCCCTTCTCAAAGGTCAGTGTTGATTGTGTTAGTCCATTACCCAAGACTAGATCTGGAAATCAGCACTTGTTGACAATCATGTGTGCATCTACCAGATTCCCTGAAGCCATACCTCTACGCAACATCAAGGCAACTGCAATCTCGAAGGAATGAAGGAACAGACTGGAGCACTTGAATCACATGCATCAATTTATTGAGATGCCAAGACTAACGTTTCGATGCACAGCGTCTTCCTCAGAGTCAAACTAGTATTGGTGAAGTTGGGACAGTTAAATAACTTCCTCCTCACAGAGAATGACTTCCTATTGGAAAAAAGTTAAATTGGGAGGTATCCATAATGAACCAATATTATGATAGCGCTCAGTGAGTGGGTGCAATCTTAAAAACCATCATTTCTTCCATTAACACAATTTCAGCCAACATGTATATACAGTACATAAATTACACACATACACATTTACAGAAAACAGGAAAGATTTAATTCTTCATTCAATCCATGTGGTTCCACAGTGTTCAATGTGAAAATCCAATATGCTTCTCTTTTCAGCAGTCTGTTAATAATATCCCCACCCCTCTGGGACGGAACAATTTTTTTAATACCCCAAAATTTAACAGATGCTGCCGAACCATGATTTGCTTAGGCATAGTGCTTTGCTATTGCATAGTCCATATTTCGATTATGAATAGCCGCCTTGTGTTTGGCAATGCGGAGTTTAAGGGCACGTTTTGTTTGGCCTACGTAGACTAACCCACACGGACATTTGAGAATGTAAATGACATGTGTTGTGTTACAGTTTATAAATGGATTAATTTTGTATTTCGTGCCTGTATGTGGATGAGAAAAATATTTCGAGTCCGAGGAATTGGAGCAGTGAGTGCAATGCCCACATCTATAGAAACCTATCGGTGGGGGAGGCAGCCATGTAGATTTAGGAGAGGGGGAAGGCATTACAGAATACACCAATCTGTCCTTAAGCGAACGAGATCTTCTGAAGGAGATTAAGGGAGGCTCGGCGGATATTTGTTTGAGGGCTGAGTCAGTGATATCACAGATAAGTAATCATAGTAAGAGAAAACAGTGAGACTTGAACTGAAGGTGGATAGTAATATATATGATTTACAGTATGCACAATTGTTAGTGATACCTGGTGGAGTTAAATGCTTTTGTGAAAGAGTGTGTTAAAGGAGGAGACAGCACCTCGGCAAAGTATATTTCAGTGGAAAGTAGAATTCTTGAAGTGTCTAAAATGCATAGTTTTATTAATTTTAATTAGGTAATAATCCAGTTCAACGTATTTTTAAACCAGCGATTCTTCAAATTGGCTTCAATACCGGGGGCAGACATTTTTACTTGGGGAATCTTCTGATTTTGAATTTGATCTTCGGAAACCTCACCTTCATAAACGCGTAATAACCTTACCCTCGCGCAGTTTAAATCTCCCGATTAGCCGCAGTTGCTCAGACTAATTGGTAAAAACCGACTGTCTAATTTACTTTTGATAGCATGGTTATGCATTGCACCACAAAATTATGAGGCATCTTCTGCACATAAATGACAACGTAACATATCAATATGTCTTCATAATTTCAGCGCTCGTTAAGGAGCACAGATTTGCTGAAATTAGTTTGCAAGGCTGCGGAGTCCGTTCTTTATTATCCCCCACCAACAGGAAGTGGGAGGGGGATATAGGTTTGACCTCCGTCCGTCCGTCCGTCCATCCTTCCGAGATAAAGGGGACAGCTTTACTCAGAAACTACTACAGATACAGTAACCAAATTTGGTGTGTAGCTTCAGACCATAAAGGCCTTGATCGAGTTCGAAAATGAGAAGCGCACGATTGGCGGGGGATTTTGTAGACCATGTCGACTTGTTTTGAAAGTTGTCACGGCTGCAGGGCGCTGTAAGGTTGCACAGCTGTGTGACAATCACATGGACGGCAAAAATAAATGTGCAAAGTCAGCGAAAGTTTTGGATTTACAATGCCATATCAGTTATATAAATGTAGGTAATGGGAATTCACTTTCATCACCATTACTAATTAGAGGTCATGTCTTGGTCTTGGTCGTTAAGTCGATAAATTGTTTGATTGTTAATCAGGCCTTAAATAAAAACAGCTTGCGACCAGCCAAGTCGAAAAGGCAGTGCTTACTGAAGGCCCGGATGAAAGGAAAGAGAACAACTGACATCACGTAAGAGAATAACTGACGCACAAGCACCGCGGCACTGTCATTTGATTGGATATTGCGTTCGAAATGCAGCCATACACTCACCCACTATATAGGGCACCGTGCAGTGAATGTTCTACATTGAAAACAACGTAGAGAGTGAGTGAGTGAGTGGACAAATGTGCATTCCGAACGCAGCCTTAGATTCCCCAAGTAAAAATGTCTGCCCCCTGGTATTGATGCCGATTTGAAGACTTTCCGGTTTAAAAAAATGTGTCGCACTGGATCATTACCAAATTAAAACTGATAAATCTATGCGTTTTAGACACTTCAAGAATTCTACATTCTGCTGAAATATACTTTGCCGAGGTGCTGTCTCCTCCTTTAATTGCAGCGTTTTGAAGAAAGTCTGGGTAATTAAAAAAAACTCGGACTGAATTAAGTGCACAGAAATGTACGTTTAAGTGTTACTGCCGCTAAACTTTGGTTTGTGCTCCTCCAGATTTCACAAACAGGTGATAACGGAATCCCACAGGTCTATTTTCAAAGTCCAGTGTAAAAGCGGTCATGATTCTCTCTCTTAAGTTTAGTGTATTTGAACAATAGCAAGAAGTGGAAATTTTTCTGCTCCAGGCAAGAGGACAAAAATTGACTGTAATTATATCTCAGTATCTGGCTTGACGACTATCTTTCTTTTAAAACCCAAGTGGAAATTCTTATTCAAAAGACGATATTGACGTAATGGTTTTATGATAATCTTAAGCTGTGCTTCTCTTTTGATGCAAAAAGTAGGCTGCAGTCTCTGCTGTATTCCTCAGGTTCATTGTAGCCCCTGAACGAGAAGGGGCGGCTACTATGGATTCTCGTTTGGCGTCGCTGCCGCCAGGGCTGCATTTAAGAACCATGGGCCCCGGGGCTACCACCCCCTCAAGACCCACCCGCATCATCGTCGCGCCAAGTACCATCACAACTACACACCTGACCTGTCCCATCTGCGCAACATCAGCCCTGCTTACTTTCTATGCAATAATGCATCAACAATCACTTGTAGCTGCAGTTTCAATTCATGACTAATATAGCACAAAATACTTTTGTCATTGAGAGGCCAAAAAGATTAAAGACCGGCTATCAGCAGGACAATATACATCTCTCTGACACAACTCACACATTTGTGCGCTCATACACACAAGCACACACACACTACAACAGCTGAGAATAAGCGCCCTGTCGAATAATTCTGAACGGTCACAATAAAAGGGCATAAATTTCCGAAAACTCATACACAACACATACAGCATGCCTGCATCATTTTATCTATTCACAGCTATCGCAAAATGCAAAAAATGCCACTTTGGACGTTTTTGAACAACCATTGCGAGAAGATAATTTTTGACAAGCCGGTTGACGTTCTGAATTCAGCCCTTAGCAACACGCAATATCCCAGTGTTAAGCATGCTTGGACATCAGCATTAATCAGCTTTTCTCCAAGCAAGTTTTTCAGCCAAGAGCGATATATCCTCTTCGTCGATGTTACAACCTCCCCATGGGCCTGGGGTGCATGGGGCGAGTAACTGGATGTTATTTATACCGGGAGATGTAAAATGTAAAGATTGCAGCAGAGATAAAACAAGGAGGCAAAAATAATTCAGTGCAGGGGTTTTTACTGTGACTGGGTTGGGATCCAAGGGTGCAATTACCACAAACTCATTAGACAAACTCACACAACCAGGGTCAAGGGATGCTGGATGTTGCCAAAAGAACATCAAAAAAACAAGCTAGCTAACACAGAGAGCAATCTAATCTAGCGTTTCCTGTACACAAAACAAAAGCCTGACTACTCTAACTAGCACAAAAAAAATACAAGGGTTGGCAACCACCCCTAACGGCTAGTGGGTCTATACATAGAACAACTACGGGCGTATGTATAGGAGCCCCCAGTCTTACCTGTCCCAAGCCCTGGAAGTGTACACAAAACAAAACAAACACTTTCTGATAAACAGAAAAACAAAGACAAGGGAACGGGCAGTTACTGCATAAGCAAAGAAAAACAAAATGAGCAGCCACCAGAATGCAAACAGTCGTGACTTTTAAACTGGAGGAGTGGATCGGGACTGGTTGATTGTAGGATGACATGGGATGCTTGGATTGGTGAAGGCGGGGCTGCAGAGGCTGTGATTGGTGAAGGCGGGACCTGTTAAAATGAAGACTGACTGGCAGCACAGCAAATGACATGGTGGCCGATGAAGGCAGGAAAGTAAACATAATAACAAGCACACGTGGCACGTAACAGTCGATCAGCGATGAAGATAGATGCCCGCACTGCCAACAGGCTCCGACTGTTTAGCGCAGTGGTAGCCAAACTTTTTGTGCCCAAGGGCACACCAAAGGGCAAGCTAAAATCTCAAGGAACACCTGTATTTATATCAGCGCAAATTAGCCTCTATAACATGTCTTTTCACTCTGATCATTAAGTATATATTTTTTTATTTACTAATGGCAAATAAAATTTGCAAACAACCATATTAATCCTTAAATATTAGCAAAAATATTTAAGGATTCGCTTTCTAAAATTACATCATACAGAATAATAAAAAATTATTATATCCCCGAACGCCGAATGGCGTTCCGGGGGATATTATGTTTTTGGTTCGGCCACCGCCGCTGCCGCCGCACTACCTGTTAACGTGATAACTTCGGTAATATTTCAATCACAAATTCCCAATTTTGCACATAAGTAAGTATCATAAAGAGGAAGAACTGATATGATTTTGGGCAATTTACCATCTCTAGATTGGTCACCAGGGGCCAAAAACTCACTGTTTTTATCATATCTCTGGAAATATTTGTCCGATTGATCTCAAATCAAGTGCAAATGAAAGGTCATGACCTGAGGATGTGTCACGATGACATTATACCTGTTTGGTTCAAAATTTTGACACAAGGTGGAGCTTTGTCACATAAAATTCACCATTTTTGCCATATCGTTGGAACTATTTCTCCAATTGACATGAAACTATGTGCAACTGCAAGGTCATGACCTCACAACGTGTCACATGATGACATCATACCTGTATGGTTCAATATTTTGCCAACAGGTGGCGCCTTGTGATGGAAAATTACCATTTTGGCCATATCTTCAGAACCATTTGACCGATTGACCTGAAATTAAGTTTAAATGAAAGTCTATTCAAGGTCTATTCAAGGACTGGAGGATTGGGAGCGTTCGGGGATATACCCCCAGCCATCGCCTCCGACGGCATAAGGCTAGTTAATTAAAAAAAAATTCTCATAGTTGCAGAAGCACCAAATACACCCTTGTAACGTAAGGATTTTTCATTGAAACTTAACTGAACCGGGAATTAATATCTCATCCGCCCAACCCCCTGCCAAATAAATAACATCAAAATTATTAAACTGACACCTACGTTGACATGAATATTGCAGGACTTCACTAAGAAAGCATGATCAGCGCATTGTCATGCGCCGCATGAAATCGAATGCTTAGAGTTGGCTTGATTTGTTGTGCACTTGCGATCATGAAAAGATGAAGAAGCGAACAGAGTATGCACTGTAAAGCATTTATCACGCACTTTAATAGAAAAACATGATCGTGAAAAGATGTGAGAAATGAGCACGCATAATAAGTATCAGTTTCACGGTACAAGCTCCCAAGATGCTCTCTGAAGGTCTTCAGCTTCAAATCTTTTAGCAGGAAAATGACTAAGCATCAGAACGTTCTAGGGTCTTTAGCTGCCCATCTTATAATTCTGTTCAGAACTATACTGAGTCAAAAAAGAAACTTTACACTCATAAATTTGTAAATATTTTCTTGAAACTTTTAAGCAAAGAGTTTTTATTATCACTAGGGGTAAATGCGTTGTCAAAGACATCATGACACACATCAACTCCGACGTGCACATGTACGTAGCACGTGCGAGTTTTCTTTCAGCTAAAACCATGTTTTCTCGTGTTCCTAGTCACGTGACCATATGAGAGATGTGCAACTGAGCTCACGTTAGCACGTTAGAGTGACATCTCGGAAAAACAAGTTTTTACAGTTAATTATTCATTTATTTTCAATGCCATGGCTGTCACACATTCAGCATGAACGTGTCATTGGCATGCTGAATACGGAAACATCCGTCACTGACACTGCAAGGGTTATGGGATACAGTCAACGGACTATACGGACACGTCTCCAACAAACCGGCACCACAGCTCATTGACCCCATTCTGGTAGCCCACGTGTGACGTCAAAAGCAGAAGACCGACAAATTGTCTTGTGTCATTAACATAATCGATTTGTCACTGCAACGTCCACTAGGAATGAATTGGTTGTGTGACTGCCCAAACTATACGTAATCGCCTGCGCACTGCTCTTATTCAAGTTGTAACTTACCATTTTATACTCTTGGACATTTCCATAGCATTTCCAATGGAACTGGCAACATTATTGATATTATTTTTATGATACGCCATCTTTAATGAGTACAGAATTAAATAAAATCAATATTTAAAACCTCATTTCTTGTATGTTCGACTTATCGACCTCCAAACAAGTTTGAAGATTTTATTTTGGCTGAGTATAAGTGACAAACTTCTGTGCGGTGATACCACAAAACTAACGAGCAGTCTTTTGTACAAACACGGAAAATAATTTTTCTCTCTTGCTGCCATCAAATTTAGTATCATATCGAATTACTCCATCTGATAGTAAGTTCCCTCTCAACGCAACTCGCCGAGGAAGGGCCGTGTAAAAATAACAAACGCAGTTCCAATCTCATATGAACAATAATTGTTTGCACCATTTATATAGCGAAAATTTGTATGATAGGGGAGACCAGGGTTAACTCGTCATGATATTGTATTTGGCTCCAATAACTCTTTGTTATTAAAACTTTGTGAAATACCTTTATGGTGTATGTGTAGTGCAGAATTTCGCTTACAAAAATTGCATTGATACAATCTCAATACAACAGATATTTACGTCACAATAAACAATTTTTCGATATATCACAAACATGCTGAAGTAACCTCATACCCGTGGTTACTTCGTCAGATGGGAGGGGTAAAATTGTTATGGTTGGCAATCAGCTGAAGCTGAAAAAGACAGTCCAATATTCTCATGACAGAAATGGTGAGATCTGTTTTATTTTTACAACTAACCAACAAAAGCAATTATTTATGCATAATCACCATCAGAGTTGCAGTTATGACATATGTAGGCGAGCCCACTGACATTTGCACAGTCCTCATGTGCCACCCTTTGCATGAGAAGCATTGGACCCCCTCCTCTCCACCTTTGGATGATGAGTAAGGACCGCGGCACCAAAGAGGAGCAGCAAACATTCCCACTGACAAAGCAATGGAATGAAATGCAGGGGTCCCAGGGCTTCTTCTTTTCTTCTTCATCTGAAATTCTTGGAGACTAAATAATGTTCAGCGTAATGCTGCCCTCCACAGGTCATAACATGATACTATTCAAATCTTCTCACCATTCGCTTTCACACTCATACCTATGGGCAATTTAGTGTCCCCAGTTAACCTGACATGCATGTCTTTGGACTGTGGGAGGAACCCGGAGTACTTGGAGAAAATTGCGCGAAAGGCCCCAGAGCTGACACCTGCCAACCCTAAATCCTCTGCCAGCACCCCCACTTTAATGGGCCCCACCTGTGGCTCATTCAGGTCGAGGCGAAAGAATGAGAAAGGGAAGGGGCTGCGAGGAGAAAATCCTTACTCATTCATACTTGTGTCCTCCAAACAAAGGCCCTAATAGGTCCTCTATCATAAACATAAAATAAATGCAAATATTAGAATTATTAAGATACTATAGGTGTCTGAAAAACAATAAATCGGCTCCTATATTTGACTTTGGAATATTTTAATATAGGCCGAACACAGGACCAACAAGTGGTGCAACCTCAGCACCCTGACAAACTAACCCTGTGCTGCTTAGCCAGTGTTGCCCCGTGCTCTCATTTTGGAAATCATGCTGCATCTCTTATCTCATGACAGCAGCAGGCCTTTATCTTATGTGTTGTTCATAACTCTAGTTACATTCGTTTATGAAACAGTAAAAACCCCATGGAAATCTTTGTCTTCAAAGAAGCTAGATAGTTTCTTTCAGAAGCTTAAAGTTTACAATTTGGGTCAAAATTCAGTTATTGAGTCAAAAAACGCTTACAAGTCCTTCTTTCTAAGAGATGAAGTCGCTGGTGTAATGTGGGGGAAGGGGGGGGGGGGGGAAAGCCACTAGATGGCAGTATCGACATTGTTTTTGTTCAGCCAGTCTGGAGCTAGGTTTTTGGGCATGTCCTCCATGCCTCAGAGGGGAAAGTCCCAGAGAATTGAAAAAAGTCTCGAAGGTGGAAGGGGGCTGGAAAAGAGTATATGAGGAGAAAAATTGAGAGAGTAAAGTAGTAGGAGAAATTGCAACAAGAAATTGTGGAAGGATACATTTGACCAGACCTGTCACTCTTTTCAAGACCTGTGAAGGTTTTTGTGGATTTTTCCCTGTGTTGGAGCATTTTCCTGTCCCAGGACATCGCAACATAACAACCCCATCTCAATTACCAAGGGACTGTAAATATCTCATTTTTTATTTCAATCTTGGTCAGTAGAGTAGATTGTAGGTTAGTTTAAAGGGTTTGTTTTATTAAATCTGTTAAAGTTTTACTATTTTGTCTGTCATCCCTTGCTGTCCGATGTGTCATAACAAATTGGGGCCATAACACTGGGATGTCACATAATTTGTACATTTTCGTTGTCCCGTCAGTGTGTTTGCAATGAAAAAAAAACTGGGGTGACAAACCTAACCCGTGGCAGAAGTAACCCCGGTCTCCACTAATACTGAATAGCAAAAGCAGATGAAAATCACTAAATCATGAACTTAGCGGTTTGGGGTGAAACTCTTCAGTTACAGTAGACTGGAACAGGCTTAATTGAAACTAGAGCCTACATTTTATAACGTTGTTGTTGCACTAAGCTACCTTACCAACCAAACACCTAGCTTGCTATCTATCCTGTGTCAGCACCAGCTGTATGCAGTTCCTTACTATCTTCTGCACCCAGTGCGCACAACAACTTTGCCGGTGGTAGCTTGTTTGCATCGCCCAGATAGCCGCTAATGCTGAAGGGTTTTCTGTCTCGTTGAGGATCGTAGTTTTGAAATATCCAGTCAGCTTGGTTGTTTTTCTTTTCTTAAAAACTGTGACTCCCACCGCAATTTCCCAAGTTGATTGGTGCATTTTTGAGCCCTGCTGTCCCATTTCTTTCTAGTGTCTTTTGTCTTAAATTTCAACTCTAGGGGCAAGGTAACAGCCTATTTGTATAATTCAAATTCAACGACTCATTCATTGGACTCTAACAATAGTCACGCATGTCCTCCAGTAACCAATCACAGTGTCTTTTATTTATGCAAAATATTAATGCACCTCGTCCCGTTCCTCGGCAGGCCCAACACAGACAACAATCAGAGCACTGTATAAGCTATAAGCATTATTTTGTGCTTCTGCCGATGATTTTTTTCATTCTGATCCCCACGATGGCCCCTTTCACGCGTCGGGCCCCGAGGCTTCAGCCCCGGTAAGCCAGTGCATTATTAATGCGGCCCTGGCTGCCGCTGCCACATCCAAAGACACTTTCTTGTGGATGCTCCACAGGCTTTAATGTTCGACCAATTTCTTTATTTATTTGGTATGGGCATGAGATGTACTAAACTTTTGACACCTAGCGATTTTGGGTGTCATGGCAACAGTATTGGCTGAATTATATGCAAATTAGTGGCAAAACATAGAGATTTCCTTGTGGACGCAGTACAGGCTGCAGTTTTTGAGCGATTACTTTCATATCGGGTGGACTTGTGGTGTATCTCACTTATGACACCTAGCAATTTTGGTTGCAATGGCAACTGTATTGCTCAAGTAATATGCAAATTAGTGGCAAAACAGAGATTTCCTTGTGGACACAGTACAGTCTGCAATTTTTAACCAATAACTTTCATACTTGGTATGGACATGTGTTACACTTCACTTGTGGCACCGATTACTTTCATGTTTGGTATTTACATCTGATATACTTCACTTATACCACCTATCAATTTTTGTTGGCATGGGAACAGTATTGGCTGAATAATATGCAAATTAGTGGCAAAACATAGAGATTTACTTGTGGACGCAGTACAGGCTGCATTTTTTGACCGATTACTTTAATATTTGGTATGGATGTGTTGTTTTTCATACATGACACCTATGGATTTTGGTTGACCTGGCCATAGTATTGGCTGAATTATATGTAAATTAGTGGCAAAACAGAGATTTCCTTGTGAATGCAGAACAGGCTGCAATTTTTAACCAATAACTTTCATATTTGGTATGGACATGTGTTACACTTCACTAGTGGCACCTATCAATTTTTGTTGTCATGGCGACAGTATTGGCCAAATAATGTGGAAATTTGTGCTGAAACATACACTCTTCCTTGTGGATGCTGTACAGGCTGCAATTTTGGACCTGTTACTTTCATATTTGATGTGGAAATGTGATATACTACACTTATAACTGTAGGAGCAATTTCTTGAATTGAAAACTTGCTTCTTGTTCTTGAGTGACTGAAGTCAATGACGTGAGACTTCTTGAAAGTTTAGAATCTTTACTTTCAGTAAAAAAGGGAAGCACTTCTTTTTTGGGGCAGGTGCGTAGGAGAAAGCCCAAAATGGGTCGCAAATCAGAAAAGTGGAAAAAACTCCCGCACGCTGTCCGTTCCGCATTCCGCATTATTTATTCACAACGTTTCGGTCAACAGACCTTCGTCAGGTGAAATTGCACATCAGATTCAAACGTAGACTTAAGTTGTTTGGTTGGCTAACTTGAACCAATCAAATCTTACTATGTCATGACATCATTACTTCATTCATAAAGTCAGTCATTCACAAGGCCTATAAGGAAAAAACAAAAACATCAAATTAAAACATTGTCATTTTTAAAGCTTGATGTTGAGGTTCAATTTATCAGACCCTTTGGAAATAAAGTTTGTAAAGTAAATATCCAATATGCCTCACGTCTTTTTAACAACAGGTCATGGTCACCTCCCCTCTGTGGTACCTGGACCTATAGTTTTTCTACTTTTCAGAATCTTTACCTCCGTAATTCCGTATAGTCACGGAGCAACAGAAAATCCTTGTAGTCACGGTCAAAGACTGCTGCGGACAGAATAATCATCCATCAGTGGTACTATTTGGGGAGCTTGCCAATATTCTAAACAGTGAACACGTTCATATTTGAACAGATGCCTGTTCATTTTTGGATGTGTTCGAAGCTGCAAATCTTGTCACTGCTTTCAGTGATGAACACCCTTCCGTTCATTTTCTGATGCGTTCATTTCCCGATGCGTTCATTCTCCGATGCCTGCCCAAGGTCTGATATGTTCATCATTGTGTGAAGTGAGCTTTTAGATTATGGTCGCAGATTTTCTTTTGTGAACGACGACTGAATATGGATGACGGATTATATAAATGCTTGTACAGGCCCATTTTAAGTTCCCAGTTCCTTAACGTGAAATTGGTCTCATTTTCATTGTTAGTTTTTTTTTTTCATATACTGGGTGTAATCCGCCAGCTAAAGATGACTTGCCCATTAAGGTGATGCTTCAGGAATGGGATTATATGCAACCTACTCCTGTTCTCTGAACAAAAACATATTCTGGATATCTAAACAAAAACACATTAAACTTAGTCGACTGAACAAATTAAGTATTAATCGTATGCATCATCCCAAAGTCTTGCCACCGGTATTCCAGCGTGTCGCATGAATTCAGGTATCAGTTCGTGATCTCGTATCCCTGAACCAGCTAATGCCCATGGCATCACAAGACTAGGCTACTTAGTCGTTTATCTTGCAATCAAGCTTCATTAATTGAACTGATAACACCCTTATAATAAGGATTATATTAATTAAGGGAAAGGGGGGGGGGGGGGGGGGGAATAAATATTAACATTCAGACATGCTGATTTTATAATACTGTGCACATGCAGAGGTTTTACTTTGCTCATCTGCTTGTCTAGATCTGGACTTGTTGTCAGCAGCTCCCACAGAGCCGAGGTTTCATGTTTCGTGACTGCAATGTGAAAAAAATACTGTACAATAAATTGGAACAATACAAATGGTAGCCTACAAAATCTATGACAATCAATCGAACAAAATCTGAATATCACTGCAGAACTCATTGTCTACGTAGTGGGCTGTGTGACTTTTTTTTTTTTTTTTTTTTAATATATATATAGTATAGTATTCAGCTCCGTCCGTCCGTCTGTCCCGAACATTGTCAGCGCGATATCTGAAGAAGGAGTCAACCTATTTCAATTCTTTTTGGTACCAACCTTCCTACTGGGAATGCGCAGACACCAGTCGGTTTTGGTGAACTAACGGCGGGGGATATAGTCACTTTAGTGACAAACTCTTGTTTTTTTGGCTTGCGCGTTCACGGCTTTAAAGAGAAAGGATTAATATCGCGGATAATTTTGCAATTTGATTTGAGCGGGTCTAAGTTATCCTAGTTCTTATACTCACAGCATAGGAGAATTAAACTTGGGCTGTTGCGCAGATGATGTGATACAATGCGTAAACTATAATTTTAAATGTATATAATTTAATTTATTTACAATGTTTTGCATACAAATTGCCTAGCGATCACGTCATGGCTTGGAATTCTAAAATGCTTTTTAATATTAGGAAAAAGTTGCGTACTGACACCACACGGAAGCGATGTTCGTTCCAGTAAAGTATTCACACAGCAACATTTGAATGTTTTGGCTGACTGAACACCCTGGTACCATTGAATCACAATTTATCTCCGGTCTTGAGTGTGGAATGTGTTAAAGCATCTTATCGAACTTGATTCAATTCAATTCAATTCAAGCTTTTATTTAAACTCTGAACCCACTGAGGGAGACCCTCATTTTCGGTGGGGCCGAGTGCACGAATGGACAATTTTAAAAACAAAAAAATCATTTAAAAAAAATCATACAAAGAAAAGAAGGGAATACAAATCAATGAATAAAAATGAATAATTAATTAAAATATTAATCAAAACACACATGATGATACCAATAAGTCCTGGATCTTGACCTTAAACAGATTGAATGATGGAAGAGAGACCAGTTTTAAAGTGCTTTGCAGAGAATTCAAGGAATATGGAGCAAGGAATTGGAAGGCGGTCTTGCCAAGCTCAGTCCGGGCACAAGGGAACTCAAGTATAAGCCAGTCATTTGAACGAGTAGGATAAGGGTAATCATACTGCGTTAGTAACATGGAAATGTAAGGCGGCAATTTACCAAGAAGTGCTTTCAGTATAAACAACAACCAGTGCCTATTTCGCCTCGTTTCAAGAGATGACCAGCCAACCATATCATATAAATGACAGTAGTGAGTATTATAACTTGCACCAGTGACAAATCTAAGGGCGGAATGATAAACTGAATCGAGCGGCTTTAATGCTGTAGCGGCAGCATGTCTATAAATTACATCTCCATAATCCAGAACAGACAAGTGTTATGGCCCCAATTTGTTATTACATTTACAACATAACAGCAACAGCAAGGGATGACAGACACAGTTTTTAAAACTTACACACATTTAATTAACAAACAAAGACTTTAACTAAACTACAAACTAATCTATTGACCAAGATTGATATATAAAAAAAAACAACAAATATTTACAGTCCCTTTTTGGTGGGCTGGCTTGGTGATGTCCTGGATGAAGAAAATGCTCCAACAAAGGCAAAAATCCACAAAAGAAACTTCACAGGTCTTGAACAGAAATGACAGGTCTGGTCACATGTATCCTTCTTCTTGCAATTTCTCCTCCTACTTTACTGTCTCACTTCTTTTCCATATATACTCTTTTGCAGACCCCACCCACATTTAGACCTCTTTTTTTTATTTTCGGGGACTTGCCCTAGACATGTCCAGGACATGTCTAAACATAGCTCCAGTCTGAGCTGAAAAAAAAAGGTAAATACTGTCATCCAGTGGCCTATATTCACATTACACAAGAAAATTATTTTCCTTCAAGACATGGTAAAGCAAGATTTGTTTCCGCACAAAAAGCCAACTTTCTGACGGAGTTTAGTGACAAGGTTACCAATATGATATTTGAAATTGAATTTATAATCAATCCAGATTCCAAGATACTTGTACTCTGAGACCCTCTCAATGGTGGAGCCATTTGCTGTGGTGATGCATAGACTATCAGGGTCAATGTTTTTAGCATTTGTAAAAAGCATAAATTTAGTCTTACTTGCATTTAAAACGAGTTTAAGGCTTATGAGTGTCTCTTGCAGAGCATTAAATGCTATCTGGAGTCTTTCAGTTGCCAGTTGTACAGAATCTGCTATACAATAGACAATCGTATCATCAGCATAAAAATGGGCTTGGCAGTTTTTTAGAGTAGAGGCAATATCATTTATGTACATAGTAAAAAGGACAGGACCCAAAATCGAGCCCTGGGGTATACCTTTTGAGATGGGTTGCGGCTCTGATTGGAAATTTCCTGCCTTCACACACTGACGCCTCTCATGCAGATAGCTCTGAAAGAATTTACAAGCAGTAATATCCATACCAATATTTGAAAGTGTTTGTAGGAGCAAATGATGGTCTAAGGTATCGATTGCCTTAGAAAGGTCTACAAAAAGGGCAGCACAAAGCTTCTTTCTATCTAACGCAATTAATATGTCATTTGTAACCAAAGTGAGAGCAGTGATTGTACTGAGATTTGATCGAAACCCAGATTGAAGAGGATTTAGAATTGAATAAGACGAGAGGTAGGATTTAAGTTGAGTGTTAACTAAGGTTTCTAAAATTTTTGTCAAATATGGTAGCGTAGAAATTGGCCGGTAATTATTTCACTCATTAGTGGTGGCACCTTTATGTAATGGAGTTACATGGGCAGTCTTCTAGGCCATAAGTAACAACCTGAGGTAATACAGAGATAACAAACATGAGTTACCTGAGGCAATGCAAAGATTACAAACATGAGTTACCTGAGGCAATACAGAGATTACAAACATGAGTTACCTGAGGCAATACAGAGATTACAAACATGAGTTACCTGAGGCAATACAGAGATTACAAACATGGGTTACCTGAGGCAATGCAAAGATTACAAACATGAGTTACCTGAGGCAATACAGAGATTACAAACATGAGTTACCTGAGGCAATGCAAAGATTACAAACATGAGTTACCTGAGGCAATACAGAGATTACAAACATGAGTTACCTGAGGCAATACTGAGATTACAAACATGAGTTACCTGAGGCAATACAGAGATTACAAACATGAGTTACCTGAGGCAATACAGAGATTACAAACATGAGTTACCTGAGGCAATACAGAGATTACAAACATGAGTTACCTGAGGCAATACAGAGATTACAAACATGAGTTACCTGAGGCAATACAGAGATTATAAACGTGAGTTAATTGTTCAATGATGGATGGAGCTGCTAATTTTATCAAGTAAGCATCAAGATTATCCTCTCCAGTAGGACATCTGGCATTAATGGCTTGCAGAGCATCCAGAATGTCAATAGATTAGAAGGGTCGGAAGGTGAAAGAGGAAGTGGAATCCATGTTACCCACACATGTATCAGGAGAACTGGGACGATCGGAGTAGATTTCTTCAAATAAGTGGCCGGCATGTATGAAGTGCTCATTAAAGATTGAATAAATCTCTTTTTGATCAGCAATTTTACAGTCATTTAATTTAATATGCGAAGGAAGTAAGGCACTAGATTTTCCATTTATGGAGTTTACTGCTTTCCAAAACATGGCTGGATTAGAAGATGAATTAGTTATTAGATTCAGATAGTAGGTAGATTTAGCCTTTCTTACAGATGCAGTGCATCTATTACGAGCTTGTCTGAAAGAGAGCCAGTGACTAGGATCACCTGATTTTCTAGCTAGAGCCCAGGCTGAGTTTCTCAATTTAAACTCCGTGGACAACTCTGGGGTAAACCAAGGAGTTATTCTGTCTTTAATTCTAATCTTTTTGAGTGGAGCATGAGCATTAACAACTGAGTTAAATGTCTCAGTGAAGAAGCCCAGTGCCAACTGAGCATCATAGAAATTTAATGCGGAACTAATGTCACTATGAGCAATATCTGCTAAGAAGGATTGTTTATTAAAATGTTTAAAATTTCTTCTCAGGGCCACATAAGATTTGTTCTTTTTCACGCGAGTGCTTCTGATACATGCAGTGGGGCAATGATCACTGAAACCTAATTCAAACAATTTTTTCAGTTCTATTGGAAAAAATAAGATCAATCAATTGGACTGTGAACAATCCTTTAAATCAGGCCTAGTGGGATCAACTATCAATTGAGTCAGGATTAGGTTCCCACCGATCTCTTTAAGATAATCTGAATTTGAATTAAACCAGTTTAAGTTAAAATCAACAGTTATAATAAGTTCGTCATTTGCATATTGTGCAATTAGATTCCCTAGTGCATCAACAGAATCCTTTCCAGCAGATGGAGGTCTGTAGACACCAGCAATAACAAAAGAGGTAGGCCCAAGGTGAACTCTCAGACTAATAAATTCAAAATATTTAGGCTTGGTTACAGAGTGCAATACAGTGACTGAGATATTAGTTTTTATATAAATTACTACCCCTCACCCCTCCCAACCCTATCCACCCTTAAAACATTATAGCCCCCCAAGGCAATATCAGAGTTGGTTATACTTTTTTTGAGCCATGTTTTACTCAAAACAAGAATGTCTGGGGCTGTTTGTGCCACAAATATTTCAACTTGATCTAACTTTTGATATAGGCTTCTTACATTTAGGTGAATGATTCCCATTCCAGTTCTATCTTTCGAAGTCGAAGAATTAATACGAGAGAGCTGAGCCTGGATTTGGGGATTGGTAAAAGACACTAAAGGGATTTTAATTATATTAGACCTAATAGCTGTGACCTGTAAAATAGAAATTGGAGTTTTAGTTTGAAGATTTCTGGAATGCCTGGTAATGACATTGCAATTTTGATTATTTATAAACACTGGAATAGTAAATTCTGCATTGGAAGATATATCATATTGGTGTATCGGCGGTGAACAACAGGGGGGGGCTACCCTGGATTATTGTGGAGCGAGAGCATAGCTGATGGGTAGAGGGAGATGTGGTAAAATATGGTTGCAGAGGAATTTTTTCAAGATTTGAGGCGGTAACATTGCGGTTTGAATTGTGAAGAGGAAATCTTAAAGAAATTCGGGTCGGGATAGAAAATAAGGGTCCTGGCACCATATGGGCAATGCTAGGGAGGCATGAGGACTTAACAGGACTAGCACTAGGACCCGGGGTAAGTCACTGGTTGTATTAATCGTCATGACGTGTCGACGATGTGCAGGTGCTTTGCTTAGCTAAAAGTTAGACTGAGATGGAGATGGCGTACGAAATGTTTGCAGCGAGAGCACGGGCTCCTAGTGGGCTGGGGTGAACACCGTCTCCCTTAAAAAAGGCTGCACGTTGCCAGAAAAGATTAAAATTATCAATAAAAACAAAGTTGCGGAAGAAGCGCTCTGACTGCAACCAGGCATTGAGGCTGAGCAATCTGCTAAAACGCCCTACACCCCGACGATAAGTGGGAATCGGCCCAGAAATGAAAACCATTTTGATGAATAGAGTACGCGTATAGCGGAAGATTGGCGATCGGTAAAGATATAATCTCATAACTGGAGATTAGGTAGGATTTGTTGAACTAAAATCATGGACCCTACAACGTACTTCAAAATTCTGCAGGATGGGAGACGGGGAATTTTTTTTCTTGTGAGAAGGAAATATTTACACATTTTGGTGTAAATTTTGCTCAGTGTAGAACAGATTCATTTTGTAACGCGAGAGAAGGTTGTTGCATTCGTTTTTGGATGCCGTCTGGTCAAAAATAAACGTATGCTTGTTCATTTTGAACGAAAAATGAAAGCATGCTTATTCATTTTTATCCCCCGGCATATAATGCGGCGGGGGGATATAGCGATAGCCATGTCTGTCTGTTCATCCGTCCGTCCGTAATCATTTTGTTTCCGGGGCAGAACTCAAAAACCGTTCAATATTTCTTACGAAACTTGATGTGTAGATATATCATGTAGATGTGCCCCTTGGTATTTAGGAATCTCTAAAATTTTCATTTTTTGTGTTTCCATGGCAACAAGTTGGACTTAGTCTCTGGGAAGGGTATGGCTCGTTTCCAAAGCATAACCCAATAATCGTATAATATTTCTTCACGAAATTTGGTGTGTAGATCTGATATACCATGTAGATGTGCCTTTTCATATTTTGGAATTTCTGATTTTTTTTTTTTTTTTTTGTGTTTCCATGGCAAGAAGTTGGAAGTCTCTGGGGAGGGTATGGCTCGTTTTTGGAGCATAACTCAATAACCGTTCAATATTTCTTCACGAAATTTGGTGTATAGATCTCATATATCATGGAGATGTGCCTTTCGGTATTTAGGAATTTCTAAAATTTTTATTTTTACCCTTCAGACCTAAAGGCTGACGGGCTATTGCTATCCTTCGTGCAGTTGGGCGGGCGGGCGGGCGTCTCCAAAAACTTCAACATAAGAGATCGGGCTGAGGGGTATTCCGTGCATTGCACGCCTATTTTTTGTGTTTCCAAGGCCTCAAGTTGGACTTGGTCTCTGGGGAGGGTTTGGTTCGTTTCCGGAGTGTAACTCAATAACCATTTAATATTGCTTCATCAAATTTGGTGTGTAGATTTGATATACAATGTAGATGTGCCTTTTTGTTTTTAGAATTTAAGAAAAAAAAATTTTTTTCATGGCAGAAAGTTAAAGCGAGTGTCACTGGTTCCAGAGCAATACATGATAATTGCTCAATGTTTATCTATGAAATTTGCATGTTGATCTAATTTACCCTGTAGATGCACCTTTTCCTATTTAGGAATTGCTGAGATTTTGATTTTTTTTGGTGTGTTTCGATAGCCACAAATTACACTCAGTTTCTGGTTAGGGTGTAGCTCATTTCTGAGGCATAACTCAGTAACAAAACTTTCAACATACCTGTGAATTAAAAAGGGTGTCTTTTGTTATTTGGGATTTTCTGCTTCATGAAAACAAATGGAACTGGCTCAGAAGGATGTGGAAAGTTACATTCCCGTAGCAGAACTTGAAAGTATTTTCATGAAACTTTGAGAAGATATTTATTAGTACAAGGTACCTGAGGCCTTCCTGATTTTGCGGGGGCCGGGGGGATATGCCATCTTCTGATGGCTCTTGTTTAGCACTGCCATTCATTTTTAGCAGAACACGAACAAAGACTTGTTCATTTTTGAATTCCAGTTCAAATTTGAATGCGTTCAGTATATTGACAAGCTCCCTTACCGATCTTGCATATGACGTCATAAAAGAGGCAATCACCAACGGCAACACTAAATTATAAATAATAAAGATTTACAGTTTACACAACAGTCCTTTGTTTCCAGTATTCAAATATCGCAGATATTTACAAAACCCAAAACCAGTGAAGTTGGCACGTTATGTAAATCGTAGATAAAAGCAGAATACAATGATTTGCAAATCCTTTTCAGCTTATATTCAATTGAATACACAGCAAAGACAAGATGTTCAATGTTCAAACTGAGAAACTTTATTTATTTTTTGCAAATAATCATTAACTTAGAATTTAAAGGCAGCAACACATCGCAAAAAAGTTGGCACAGGGCCTTTTTACCACTGTGTTACATCGCCTTTCCTTTTAACGACACTCAGTAAACGTTTGGGAACTGAGGAGACCAATTTTTGAAGCTTTTCAGGTGGAACTCTTTCCCATTCTTGCTTGATGTACAGCTTAAGTTATTCAACAGTCTGGGGTCTCTGTTGTTGTATTTTACACTTCATAATGCGCCACACATTTTCAATGGGAGACAGGTCTGGACTACAGGCAGGCCAGTCTAGTACCCGCACTCTTTTACTACGGAGCCATGCTGTTGTAACACGTGCAGAATGTGGTTTGGCATTGTCTTGCTGAAATAAGCAGGGGCGTCCATGAAAAAGACGTTGCTTGGATGGCAACATATGTTGCTCCAAAACCTGTATGTACCTTTCAGCATTAATGGTGCCTTCACATATGTGTAAGTTGCCCATGCCTTGGGCACTAATGCACCCCCATACCATCACAGATGCTGGCTCTTGAACTTTGCGCCTATAACAGTCCAGATGGTTCTTTTCCTCTTTGGTCCGGAGGACACAACGTCCACAGTTTCCAAAAACAATTTGAAATGTGGACTCGTCAGACCACAGAACACTTTTCCACTTTGCATCAGTCCATCTTAGATGAGCTTGGGCCCAGTGAAGCCGGCGGCGTTTCTGGGTGCTGTTGATAAATGGCTTTCGCTTTGCATTGTAGAGTTTTAACTTGCACTTGCAGATGTAGCGACGAACTGTAGTTACTGACAGTAGTTTTCTGAAGTGTTCCTGAGCCCATGTGGTGATGTCTTTTACACACTGATGTCGGTTTTTGATGCAGTACCGCCTGAGGGATCGAAGGTCACGGGCATTCAATGTTGGTTTTTGGCCTTTTCGCTTACGTGCAGTGATTTCTCCAGATTCTCTGAACCTTTTGACGATATTACGGACCGTAGATGATGAAATTCCTAAATTTATTGCAATAGCTCATTGAGGAATGTTGTTTTTAAACTGTTCGACAATCAGCTCATGCATTTGTTCACTAAGTGGTGACCCTCGCCCCCTCCTTGATTGTGAATGACTGAGCATTTCATGGAAGCTGCTTTCATACCCAATCATGGCACCCACCGGTTCCCAACTAGCCCGTTCACCTGTGGGATGTTCCAAATAAGTGTTTGATGAGCATTCCTCAACTCTCTGTCTTTTTTGCCACTTGTGCCAGCTTTTTTGAAACATGTTGCAGGCATCAAATTCCAAATGAGCTAATATTTGCATAAAATTACAAAGTTTACCTGTTCGAACATTAAGTAGCTTGTCTTTGCAGTGTATTCAATTGAATATAGGTTGAAAAACATTTGCAAATCATTGTATTCTGTTTTTATTTACGATTTACACAACGTGCCAACTTCACTGGTTTTGGGTTTCGTACAATATATCATAGACTGATCCTGAAAATAGAATAATTCTGGATACTATGATACTATGATCCAGAATACGAAAGTAGGGGACCTTCAGAACTTTCATTATAGGAAGAGAACAAATGAAGCTACAAACATGCGACAAACACCATTGTATAGCCAAGATATTGCAGAATTAGGAAGGTGTCACTGGATTTACTGTATCTTCAAAAGCCAGGGAACTAGATCCAGAAGAAAACCACAATTATGGAAAATTTGATTTTCGTGAATAACAACTGAACTAATGTTGATATCATTATGCATTCAGTTGCTAACGGTATGTTTTCTTGGTCAGGGAATCTGAAAAAATAGATGAAATAAATGTAGGACTAATATTTATGTGTAAATCACAACATGAGGGGAAATGTTGCATCATAAGAAAAAAACAAAAAAAACAAATGAAGCTAAAAACATGCAACAGACATCTTTTAACAGCTAAAACGCTGTGGAACTAATATTGATATAGCATTATGAATCAAATTGCCATGTTTTCATGGTCAAGGAATCTAAAAATGAAGAGAAAATAAATGTACGACTAATATCTATGGTGGAAGTCGCAATATGGAGGGAAATGTTGTGCTTGGCGGAGGTCTGCGCTCTCTGAGTGCTTTTCTAGTTTACAAAAGAAGATAGATAATGTTTCAAATGTTGAAACTGAGACATTTTACATTTTTATCCACAAAATGAGCCCATTTCAAATTTTCTGGCTGCAACAGGTCTCAAAAAAGTTGGGACACAGACAAAAAAGGGCTGAAAAAGCAATTAATATTATTATATTAATATTTTAAAGAACATTTAGCAAGAAATTACATTAACTGGCATCAGGTTCGTAATGTGATTGGCTATAAAAGGGAGAGAGGCTGAGTCTATCAGAATTAAAGACCCAGATAGCAGTAAGCATTAATTCAATGTTGGATTTTGGTCAGATTGGTTATTTTTGGTGGAGGTTGAAAAATCTATGTTGACTCCGTTTTTAATTACAGTTAGCATTTCAACGTTTGAAAAACTGTTGTTGAATCACTGTAGTATAGACGATGATTTTTCAATGTTGAAATGACCTACAATGATTTGAAATCGTTTCAATGGTGCATATGGGGGGGGGGGGGGGGGTGCGCTTCTGTAAGGTGCTCCACCTCGGCCAGGCAGGAAACCTTAAAGGAGGACAATCATAGCTGGGAAAGGTGGTTAATGTGATTTCACTTTATCGTGAAAAAAGCTCCTACGACTTTTTTTTTCTTTATTTTGAGATTTCTTTAATTTTTATGAGAGATTTTACAAAACTAGTGGACCGCGCCATTTTCACCACAGCAGACGAAAATTCACCCTCAATCCACTTGGGGCGCCCCGAATCGTGACATCAGAGCGGCTGCCAGCACCATGAATGTCCATTGTCGTGCGATCCTGCATTGTGACTGTTGAATGAATGAGATATTCCCACTTCCTCTATGGGGCAGACAGACGAGCTTGATTATTAGCTACCTTTCTCTATCCAACACAACTTTAATTTAGAGGTGATCTTACAAGAGGCCATTTGAAATATTTCCGGGAAGAAAAGTGCGATTTGAAGTCTGCTAATTATCAGCGAGGCTGGACAGCTGCCGTCACCTTGGCATAATTAGCTCACCTTAAATCAATTCCTGTGTACTTTGCCTAACTTGTGATCCAGCCATTCATTCAGCCAACTGACCAGTCAAAACCTTAATCTAGCCAATAATGATTTAGAAGAGATAATGAGAGGCAGACAAACCGAACCAGGCTACCGTGCTAGATTGAAATAATGTCTGTAATCTGAATAAATAGCAGACCTCCGAATTCCACCTCTCGTCTGAAAAATTTAACGTCTTATTTAAAAAAAATTTCTTAAAAATAAAATCATGTTAAGATGGCCCTGGTTTTTAACTGTTTAACGAAGTAGAAAACATTGTGTGAAGCGCATCAAACGTGAGTAGGCCTATGAGAGAGAAATTATTTCTCATTGCAAGCAATGGACAAATGCACCGAAGACTAGGCCAGCACGTTCAGGCAAATCTGTGGCGCAAATTTTAAACATTTTTTATTTAATAATTGAACAAGATTCGCTTACAACGGCCAATTGTAATAATCAAGCAAACGCATTCAGGCAAATTGCATGCTGAACTAAGCGAAGTTAAGGTCTTCAAAATCATCCTCCTCCACTCGACAATTGCTTTCACCTCCTCCCATTTACTTTGCTCAATTTTCAATCAAACAGTTATTCACTCAATGAACAATTTTAAATTGGTTGGTGGTCTAATTTATTTGGATATCCATGTATTCAGACATTTTGACATTGCATGCATCATGCACATGAAAGCATGTGGCAGCCGCAGTGACGTTATTCTCACAACTTCTCATGCCAGGCGAGGCGTTAATGGTGGTCTCCTGGAAAAGCAATTCTGGCTAATTAATGGTAATTTAAAAGAACAGGGGGTAAGTATGGACAAATAATCGACCGTGGATATTATGTTGGAGTTGACTACTACTACTACTACTACTACTGTAAGATTGAGTCAAAACGTGTAGTCCTGTATAGTAATCTTTTAAAAGAGCAAAAGAAATGTACAAAAGACGTACAAAAGCGTAAATTCTTTTGAATCTTTAATAAATAAATAAATGAACAATGGTCTGCGTTATTGTTTTTTGTTAATAGAGCATGCAGTAAAGCAGCTGTTCTCAACCTTGGTTTCTTAAAAAAATGGAAATGGCCAATCTGCTAGGGTTTTTCCCTTGCAGCCCCTCCCCTGTGGCTTTCTCTCTCCTCCACCTTAACGAGCTGCACCTGTTGCTTTTTAAGGTGGCGGTGATTATCTGAAGTATATAGGGCTGGCAGTTGCCAGTTCTTATCGGCACTGCATTTTGGTTTTATCCTTGATGTTTTTGATTTTTAACCATGAAGACATGTTGATGCTGCTCCCTGTTTTTATGTGTATTTTTTTCATGTGTATTTTTTTTTTTTTACTATTTATTAAATCGTACCAGCCTGGCTTTTGCAGTTTATATCTTGGGGGGTGGGGGTGTGAAACCACGATACAATCTACAAGCTCACAACACATTTTTGAATATTCACCAATGAAATGATTATATTTAAGTATAGGGACCCCCAAATCATGTCCCTAAAGTGGGGTCTTTGTATAAAAAGTTTGAGAATCACTGCAGTATAGCATACTTAATGACCCAGTTCGGCAATTTAGCCTTCATCTGTATGTTTTTAATTATTTAAATGAGGCATATTAATCATTTTACTCTATTTGGTGTTTTAAAGTTCTGCGGGGGTTGCTCCAAACTTGTCTATTAGTGACATCACTTCCATTCAGGCATATGGCAGTGATATCACTGACTAGTAGACTACTTTGGTTTGCTCCTTGTTAAACTATACCATAAATAGAGTAATAAAATGATTTTTTTAATGAGACACATTGAAAACATACAGAGAAGGGTTGAAAAGTGTTGAAATGGCCCTTTAATAATGACATTTTTTCATTGTATAATGCAATGCATACATATAGTTGAATCAATGTTGATGCAATTCTACATTCTTTCAATGTTGATCATATCATAGTTGAATCATGGTTGATTCATTGTCAGAATTGATTGGAAATTCAATGTTAGTTCCATGTTGATCATAGTGAGCACTTTCAATGTTTTTTTCAATATCTGACATCAATGTTGATTGCAATCTTCAGCCTGACAATATCACAATGTTGATTCAATCACTTTTTATCTGGGGATGGCCAGAGGCTCTCCAACCTGTGAAGGCTTGACAGTGCATAACACCATCAAAAGATTCAGAGAAACTGGAAAAATCTTTGTGCATAAGGGACAAGGCTGAAGACCTTTACTGGATGCCTGTGATCTTCGGGCCCTCAGATGCCACTGCATCACACACTGGCATGATTCTGTGATTGACATTACTAAAGGGCCCAGGAATACTTAAATTACTGTCTGTAAACACAGTCCGCCGTGCCATCCACAGATGCCACCCAACACTCCACCATGCAAAAATGGAGCCATTGTCGAGCACCAAATTTGACACTCTTGTTGGAAATCATAGGCATTTTGTCATCTTGGCTAAAGAGGAGAAAGACCATCCCTCCTTTTATCAGTGTTCAGTTCAAAAGCCAGCATCTCTGATGGTATGGGGATGCATTAGTGCATATGGTGTGGGACACTTTCATGTTTTAAAAACACCATGAATGCTGAAAGGTATATAAAGGTTTTAGAGCAACATATACTCTCCTCCAGATGACATCTATTCCAGGGAAGGCCTTGTGTATTTCAGCAGGACAATGCAAAACCACATACTGCAGCTATTACAACAGCATGGCTTCGTAGTAGAAGAGTCCTTGTGCTGAACTGGTCTGCCTGCAGTCCTGAACTTTCACCGATTGAGAACATTTGGCGCATAATCAAACGAAAAGTCTGTCAGAGGAGACCCAAAACTCTCCAGCAGCTGGAAGTCTGTATTAAACAAGAGTGGGATCAAATTCCAATGGCTAAACTCAAAAAACTTGTCTCCTCAATGCCCAGACGCCTCCACTCTGTGTTAAAAAGAAGAAGGGATGCTACACCATGGTAAACAGACCCCTGTCCCAACTTTTTTGAGACCTGTAGCAGCCATCAAATTTCAAATGAGCTCATTTCGTGGATAAAATTGTAAAATTTCTCAGTTTCAACATTTGCTATGTTATCTCTATTCTATTTTGAGTAAAATACTAGCTGGTGTGATTTGAAAGTCATTGCGTTTTGATTTTTTTCACAATTTAAACTTTGTCCCAACTATTTCGGGATTGGGGCTGTATGACGACTACAATGGAAAAATTATCTTAGTCACATTTTCACGTTGTGGAGAAATAATGAATGAAAAATTCAAAACAATATTAGAAACAAAGCACTGAAAAAATATGTGGAAAACATAAAAAAATAAAATAAAATAATATCAAAAATGCAAAATTTGGACTTCGTCGATTTTTCCTTTGTGGTCTTCATCTCGAAATGAGTTCATTTGCCTTTTGTTGACAGGTTGGTGCTGCTAATATGATAACTAATCCTGAGTATTTCTAGGGACAAAATATGTTAGGGAGTCCTAAGACAAAGGCTTAGTGTGGCCTATATTGTTTCAATGTAAAACTGAACTGCTGACTTCAGATCCCTGTATTATTGCTGATGCAGCCTGGTAAGATACAGATCATGATTATCTACAAGAATGAAATTCAGCGTATCTGTGACTTGGGGCAAAGATTCTGGAAAGCACAGGCGATTCCCTGCTCAGGGAAAGAAAATCAAATTTGACTGTAGTTATAAATATCTCAGTGTCTGGCTTGACGACTCTCTTCCTTTTAGACTGCAGGTTGATAATCTTGCTCAAAAGTTGAAATTTACATTAGGATTTCATTTTAGAAATAAGCCCAGCCTCTGTTTTGATGTACAAAGGAGGCTGGTCTCTGAAGATATTTTTCAGGTTCATTATTATTGTGGTTAGTTATACATGTATGGAGCTGTACATTGCTTGCATAAGTTTGACAGTGTATACTACAGTGCCTCGAAATTTGTTAGAAACTGTAAAGCCCTTCCTCATCATTGCACCCATTACGCCAGGGCTTGGCAGCCATCTCTGACTGTGCGTTGGTTCAGTCATTGGTAAATGTTAATTTCAAAAGCCGTTCTGGGTAAAATCCCATTTTATATCTGTTCTTTAATTCCACAGCATCCTAACTGTAGTTATAGTTTGAGATCACAGGTGTGATTTTATTGTCTGTTCCAAGAGCTCAGACCAGTTTGGGGGAAAGAAAGCTTTTGAGTCCTCTGAACCCCTCACTTGGAACAGCCTCTAAAAAGATTTGAGGGATTTTATCTCTGAGCTTCATATTTTTATAAGTACAATGGTGAACAAATCCATATGCTCCTGTCTATGTCAGCAGGTATTTTAATGTAATTTCTAATTTTAGTGATTTATTAATATGATACTATAAAAAGGGATGTAACGTCATGATTTGCAGCTACTCTGAATGAAGTTATTGTATGCAGATTTAACAGAGCCTGAGTGCTACCATTGAGAGGAGATATAACTTGCCATTATACTGTAAATGCATTTGTTACAAGGACCCTGAACTACTGAATATAACCCTCAGTGATTTTCAAAGTCCAATGAAAACTGACATTATAAAAGTCTTTGTTTGGAACATTGCATCATGTACTGTTAGCAATGATGCTATTGTTGCAAATTAAGGTAGTTTTGCTAGATTCGAAAACAGGTCACCCTAGGTACCAATGAAAATTGATGGTAAAAAGCTCTTTTACTCTGAACTTAGTTTAATGTACTGTTTACCATCATTTTTCAAATTGTATCATTTTATTTGATCAGAACCTAAAGAAATTAAAATTGTGTAAGATTCAAAGCTCAGTCATTTGCACAGAACTTGACGCCAGAAGGACTGTTTATTGCTACTGACTGTAAGCAGAAGGAGAAGCAGTGCTGAATATACAGTGTGTTTCATTCCCCCTGTCTGTAGGTCTGTCAGAAACTCACTCCCTCATTGGTACCTACACTGCGGTGAATGCTGATGAGTTCACTGCTGTACTGTGGCTTGATGGTGAAGAGGTCGACTCCTACAGTAGCAGTGGCTCAGTCAGAGAGCCCCGTCGAAACTGGATGAGAGAAGGGAACGGCCATTACCTGTGGATGTCTATCAAGCACCTCAATATGCTGCATTGGGACAGAGGCAGAACTGACATCCTTATAGATAGAAGGCTTAATACATCTGGTAAGGGAACGCCTGTGTGTTTAAACATTTTTAACAATCAGCATTCTGGATTTCTACTGAATCAGTTACCAGCGGTGGTGTTTGTATCACTATTTGAATGTTCAGTGGAGAGCATTCCAATTACAAATATGACATTTCACCGTAAAGGGTAGTTTTTTCACCTGTCCGTCTGTCCGTCCGTCTGTCCGTTTCTCTGCCACAGCAAAAAAACTTTTACCTTGGCCATAACTTTTTTACCCCTCAGCCCTCAAGGCTGACGGGGCATTGCTATCCTTCGTGCGGTTGGGCGGGCGGGCGGGCGTCTCCAAAAACTTCGACATCGGGCTGAGGGGTATTCCGTGCATTGAACGCCTATTTTGATTGCTTAGTGATAGGCCTTAGATACTTGGCATGTGTATTCCTTGTGACAAGACGTGTCAGATGAGGTCATGAATTTTGACCTCGTGACCTTCACCTTGGCGTAGGATGCATTTTCTAAAAACTTTAACCTTGGCCATAACTTTTGATTAGTTAGTGATAGGCCTTTGATACTTGGCATCAACTTTTATCAAAATCAAAAACACAAATCGAAATAATGTTTATGCCCAGAGGCATCAGTGTTTCACAAACACATCTTGTTTTTAATCTGCTGTACCTCTGTTTAAAAAACTCTGAAACAATCATGCAGCACATTTAGGCAGCGACAGCATTTCCTACATCTGTATGTTCCAGGTGCTGCTGTCCTACAGGGGAGATTCGGCTGTGAGATCGAGAGGAGCCCTGACTCTGATGTAAGGGTCACAGGGACCTTTGCCCAGTATGGACTTAATGGAGAAGATTTCCTGTCCTTCAACCTCACCAGGAGTGAATGGGAGGCTTCAGCAGAGTCTGCTGTTCCCATTAAAAGAGAGTGGAACAGGGACCAGGACTTCATCCTGGAAACTACGGAGTACATAGAGAAGACCTGTGTAATTCAGCTGCTGGACAGCTTTTACTTTCATGCAAAGGAGAGTGAAATGAAAAGTAAGTGCTACGGTTGTATTATAGAAAAGTAATATTTAGTAATGCGGTAAAACTGAATATCTCAATATTATGACGTTTACAATATATGGGGGAATATCAGAATTATTGCTGTGCGTAGGCATCTTACTTTTTTCAAATGCACTTTTATGAAATTTGACCACTGTATTTTCTAAAGCATTTCATGCATTTCAGATTTTGACTAGCACCACATATTAATGTACCATAAAATACAGTGCTGTGAGAAGGTGTTTGTCCCCTTCCTGATTTCTTTTTTTTGTCACATTTAAATGTTTCGGGTTCGTCAAACAAATTTAATTTTAAACCAAGATAACCCAAGAATATTTTAAATTCAGTTTTTAAATGATTTTTTCATTTAAGGGAAAAAAGCTATCCAAACCTACCTGGCCCTATATGAAAAAGTAATTGCCCAGCCCCCCCCCCCCCCCCTTTAAATGATGAATTAACTGTGATTTGCTACAATTTTTGAGTTCAAGTTCACTAGCCACACCCGGGCCCGATTACTGCCAGACCTGTTGAATCAAGAAATCATTTTAATAGAACCTGTCTGACAAAGTGAAGTTAGTTAAAAGATCTCGAAAAGCAACATATCATACCGTGATCTAAAGAAATTCAAGAACAGATGAGAAACAAAGTCACTGACATCTATCAGTCCAGCGAACCACGGTGAAAGCCATTATCCACAAATGAAGAAAACTTGGAATGATGGCGAACCTTCTCAGGAGTGGCGGATTTACCAACATTACTGCTTGAGCGCATTGACAACTCATCCAGGAGGTCACAAAAGAACCCAGAACAACATCTAAAGAACTGCAGGCCTCCATTGCCTCATTTAAAGTCATTGTTCATAATTCAACAATAAGAAAGAGACTGAGCAAAAATGGCATCCATGGGAGAGTTCGAAGGCGAAAACCACTGCTGACCAAAAAGAACATAAAGGCTCGTCTCACATTTGCCAAAAAAAATCTTGATTGATCCCCAAGAATTTGGGGAAAATATTCTGTGGAGTATCGAGACAAAAGTTGAACTTTTTGGAAGTGCGTCCCATTACATCCGGCGTAAAACTAACACAGCATTTCACAAAAAGAACATCATACCAACAGTCAAACTTGGTGGTGGTAGTTTGATAGTCTAGGGCTGCTTTGCTGCTTCAGGACCTGGACGACTTGCTGTAATTGATGGAATAATGAATTCTGGTCTATACCAGAAAATCCTGAAGGAGAATGTCCAACCATCAGTTTTGACTTCAAGCTCAAGCGCTCTTGTGTTATGCAGAAAGACAATGATCCGAAATACTTCAGCAAATCTGAACGGCTAAAAAAAACAAAATGAAGATTTTGGAGTGGCTAGTCAATGTCTGGACTGAAATCCAACTGAGATGCTGTGGCATGACCTTGAGCAGGCCATAAATGCTTGAAAACCCTCCAATGTGGCTGAAATAAAACGAGAAAGCGCCAAAATTCCTCAGTGATGTGAAAGTGCCATTGCCAGTCATCACAAACGCTTGATTGCAGTTGTTGTCATCGAGGGTGGCACAACCAGTTATTAGGTTTTGGGGGTAATTACTTTTTCCACATAGAGACAGGTAGATTTGGATAGCTTTTTCCCTCAATAAATGAAATCATCATTTAAAAACTGAATTTTATTTACTCAGGTTCTCTTTGTCAAATAATAAAACTTTTTTGATGATCTGGAACATTTAATTGAAACAAATATGCAAAATAAAAAAAAAAGAAATAGGAGGGGGAAAATATTTTTTCATAGCACTGTATGTGATAATGATGCCCTTACTTGTGTAATGTGGAAAAAAGCCACTAGATGGCGATATTGACTTTTTTTTTTGTTAAGCCCAGTCTGGAGCTAGGTTTGGGCATGTCTTGGGCATGTCTGAGAAGGAAAGCCCCAGAGAAGTAAAAAAAAAGTCTAAAAGGTGGGAGGAGGCTGCAAAAGAGTATAGAAGGAGAAAAATTGAGAGAGTAAAGTAGTTGGAGAAAATGCAAGGAGAAGGATACATTTGACCAGACCTGTCACTCTTTTCAAGACCTGTGATGTTTTTTTGTGAATTTTTGCCTGTGTTGGAAGCAATCACCAAGCAACCCTATCTCAAGGGACTGTAAATATTTTTTTTCTTGTATATGTCAATCTTGATCAGAAGTGTAAATTGTAGATTAGTGGTGGTCTTTGTTTAATTAATCCTGTTTAAGTTTTAAAATTTTGTCTGTCATCCCTTGCTGTAATAAAATGTCATAACAAATTGGGGCCATAACACTTGTACTTGTGTACAAACTCTGCCTTTTCTTTTTTCCCATCCCAGCATCACCCATGGCAGCAGTATTCGCCAAGAGATCCAGCAACAGCACAAAAGTTACTCTGACCTGCCTAGTTACAGGATTTCTCAGCAGAAACACAACAGTAGAGGTGTATCGAGATGAACACGTCTTGACTGAAGAGGACGGCCTCTCTTCCTCTGGGATCAGACCAAACGGTGACGGGACCTGGCAGCTGAGAATGAGTTTGGACATCTCTAACTGCACCACAGCTTCATACAGCTGTGAAGCACATTTTGGGAGCCAAAGGAAGCATGCTAAATGGGGTAAAACTGCCTAATATAACTCTTATTATCAAACCTTATTTGCAAAAATCAGATTAAGTCATCAGTGTGGCAACAATGTATTTAAAATTTTCCAGGAGTGTGGCATGAAGTATCAGTATCACTGAAAGACCAGAATGATTCTGAATTATTCTGTCTTTACAGATGGGGTGATACGGAACATTCCTGAACCAGGACAAGGCTATGTCATGAGACATCACTTTTGGTTACTTGTGATATTATTTATCTTCATTTGCCTTTTAGGAGTAGTGTACAGATGTAATAAGAGGTGAGAAATGGAAGATTATCACTATAGTTCCAGATATCTAGCCTCATTCCTTGATCCATATTGTGATTTTACTGTGTGCAGTTATATGAATCCAGCTGAAATAATTGAGTGTAGGCATAAAAGAAATGCAGCAGTGCTGATGCTGAAATGTAAAACAGGCCAAAAAGACAAGTAAAGATTCTAGAGGGCCCTGTTTGTGGCGATAAAGATGATACTAAACCATTAAGTCTGTGACGGGTCGGCTCTAGTGGACACTTGCTTATTCTCTCTAAAGTTTGCAACTTTCTTTCTCTTGCAGGCAACAAGGACTCCCAATCCCTCAGAATGACGTTGAGGCGGAGGTACAGCCTTGATAAAATGGAATCATCTCTGGAGTTTCATCTTGAGGACATTGAACAAAGACTTTTGCAAGGAGCCATCAGCTGTGTCTCTCACTCCTGACCCTGGGGCTCCACTGTGTGTCTGTTTCCCCATCTAACACTGGACTGAGGGCTTCCGTCCAGCTCACCTCTCCTCCTCTGTTAGCCTGGATGGTCAGTCACCCCTTAGATCTTGGTGGTATTACTGTGTTAAGGGAAGGAAACAGTCAGTAACTCACACTAGTATGGAGACACAGACATTTCACTCTAGTCTCTATTGACCGAGGCGCCAGTGGCTTCACAGAAGTCATCAAATACCCTTGAAGGCGGAGATGATGGACTGACTGTGGTGACAGTGGTAATATCATCCATGGACACCATTACCATCACATTTTTGCCTTGGACAGGTGGTTACTCCGCATTTGAAGGGGTTTTGTGAGCAGTTTGGAGAATAATTTGGAGAGGAGACCAAGGCGAATTGTTGGGTGAGAAATCCATTCACATTCCCTGCTGAGCCGAACGATGGACTGACTATCTGAGAGGAGGAGGCCCTCGTAGAGTAGAGTTCTGACATGGACTTGCAGCAGAGGATGAGTCGACTATTGGTTGCATACTTTTGGCTGTCTGAGGAGAGTGAGTTTCTCTCCCTCTCCGAAAGGGCTGTCAAAGTGCTCATTACTTCACCTCCACTTATATTTGTGAGTGTGGGTTTTCTGCCTTGACAATAATCAAAACTAAGCACCAGTCAAAGCTGCAGGTGAAGGACGACCTACGTTTATTACTCTCAGCAGAGCAGCCCTGCATCCATCTTCTGTGTGCGGCAAAGTCACAGACTCTCTCTTCCCATTAAGGCTGGGACAAGCCTGTTTATCCATATGGATCAAAATAAGAGTGAGCTGTCTTTATGGAGTCATGATAAAGTGTTGAACATTTTTCTCAGGTGTTAAAGGAAGCATATGGTGCAACTGGATTTTGGATAACACAATTTCCATTGCGCATTGGTCAACATTTGAAATTCGAATTGCCAATTTTTCTTATTTCCATTTAGTTAAACGGTGTGATTTCAATATGATCAAACTTTTTCACCTGAGTAAAATTGCTCAAATAGGCCCGCTACCTTTTATTTGGTGAATTTTTTGGTTAATTGAGTATTGTAGAGCCTTTTGTGATTATGAGGGACTTGAGCTCGGCATGTATTATTTATGATGTGATTTCTGACCTCATGATGGTTGAAGAACAAAATTAATGATTTATTGATAAGTTTTTTTTTTAATTATTGTATTTTTGTGCATTCAGTAACAAGTGTTGGCTAAACAAGATCAATTATTCCATCATCATCCAAGTGCCAAAGTGCACAATCATTGGGTTAGAAATCACTGAAAATCACCCAGCATATTATGCATACGGAACTGGTCCTTATACTGCCTGTCCAAAGAATTAGCAGTTTGGATTGGATCACTAAGATTGTATCATTTTTGCTGCGATTACTAGGATTCAGCTGGCAGTAATAATTTTAAACCTAAATGATGAAGTGCGTAGCTTCTTATTTCTTAAAAAATCATGTTGGAAGACGTATGCCTTTGTGGTGGAAAAAAAATCTTTCAGTGAATGGCGTGGCTCCGGATCCAGCTGGTTAGAGCTTACAGACGACAGGTCGTCAGACGACCTGCGACAGCGGCGGCTTAGCGGAGGTTGGGTGAAACAGGGCTTGCAGGACGGCTGCTGAGGGCACAGGTGGGAGCCCAGCTGCTCAGACACTTTTTGGGCTGACTCCAAGCGGTCAACCATTGATTGGATGTCCGGCCCAAACAACGAGGTGGTGGAGATAAACGCATTAACAAGCACCCGCTTCTCTCGCTCCTTTAATGAAGACAGCCCGAGCCAGAGATGGCGATGCCCGACCCCTCAACAATGGTGAACGCCTGAGACATGCGAAGCATCGCAGCCGCCGTTGTCTGCATCGCCAGGATTTCGTCCGGAGACAGCTCCGCCTTCTGGTGCGTCAGCCGATCCACTGAGCCAGCGAGGAAGGCCATGCGGTTCGCTAGTGCGACCACCTGAGCCGCCCTAACATAACAGCTGTCTAGCAGGCTCGCTTACATCCTGTCTCTCTAGGATGGAAGCAGAGGCCAACCACCTAGCCACATGGTGGTGGTGGGGAGTAAACACCACCTCACCGCATCTTTAATCGCCGGCGCACCCACATACCATTCCCAGCCTTCTACAGTCGAGTAGGGCGCATAGCACATCTCCGGGGACTTGGCTGCCATTGGGTTCTTCCAGTCCCGCTGGGCGTACCCAAAGATTGATGCCATCTTCGGACCCACTGCCCAGGGCCGCGGTCTCGACTTCGGCTGGGCCATCAGGCCGATGGTGAAGTCGTCCGCTGAGCACTGGAGGAGGGCTGCGGAGACAGGGGCATCTCCATCCGCTCTGCTGCCCACTGGAGTAACCCGGGCAGGTCCTCCAGGGGATAGCGGTGCCCTAGGGGAAGGCTGGTCGTCCCGGTAAAGGGTCGCTGGATCCTCCTCATAAATACGACGGTCATCTTCCTCGTCATATTCATCCCAGGGCTTGGAGCAGACCGCCACCGCCGGCAGGTGTGTGCGGCCTGCACAAACTGCTGCTGCCGCTCACGCTCCTCCCGGGGGAGCGCTGCTCAGTTGGCACAGGAACCAGCCTCCGCCTGGTGCCGCCAGCCCAGACAGATGAAACGGTCATCATGCTGATCTTCGGACGCCATGGAGGAGGCACACTGAAGGCAAACTTTATCCATGCAGTATTTCGCGACACAAGAGTGTGACTGATTTCACGAGTCCAACTTTCCTCAAGGTTGAGTTAAAAAGGGGAGATGAGCATTGACAGCACTGAAGCTTTATAAGAGGTGAGTGCGCTCCTATGGAGCAGGTGAGTTCAATTTTCTTTCTCAGGCACCGAGGTGGGGCCTTGGGGGGTAAACCAATAGCGATGCCCGTTAGATAGCGGAGCACGTACAAAATAGAACCGGCCGGAATAAAATCATACAGGAGGTTCTTAGCATTTATGGTTATCAATTGTGCAAGCGAAATAGATTTGAAGACAGAAAGGATTAAAATGGTTGTGCATGCAGCCAGGGAATTTCTTGGGGTAACTGATGTGGAGGGAGAAGACATTAAGGAGATGCTAGAAAAAGGATTTGGTGGGAGTGGGAGTGGGAGCCAGATAACAAATGAACAGTTATGCTCTGTTATCATTAAGTGAAAATTGCGGATTGGGATTTTTTTTTAAATTCAAGACAATACATGAACCTTGATATGTTTGAATACTCCGGTACAGTCGGTGGCGGTATGCACCCGCTAAGCTAAAGCGACGACACGCCAATAAAGAAGAAGAAGAAGAAGAAGGAAAAAGAAGAAAATAATAAATAAAATTAAAAAAAGCACGTGGGGGGATTTTGGCGGAGCTAGACAATGTCGCAGAAGAGAATATCTGACTCATTCAGTTCTAAAAGCCCCAAAACAACCAGATTTGAGGCCGAGGAAGAGAATGCATGGCTGAGTTGCTGCAGGAGTGCCACTGCAGATGTTACACCTGCATCTTCACCGAGCTCCTCTACTTCAGAAGCAGCTGATGAATAAGAGCAGCATATGCTAAAGGTTTCAGCTCCCGCTGCTGTGTCTGTTTCACCCGCCGCAAGGTTTAAGAAGCCATGTCAGCCGAATTCAACGTTTTGGACAAGTTCGACATATAGCCTTTGATCCAAACCTTTGTGCAGCGCACAGCGGAGCGCTAGGCCGCCTTCGGCGTCTTCAGTTACCAAAGTAAGTTATAATCTTGGTTTTTCAGGATTTTTGCACAGTTTATTTGTGGGTCAGAGCCACAAATTCGTACCATTGCAGAAAAATTAAGGAATAAGAATTTCGTTTCATGTTTGTTAAGCACGGCTCTGGTCTTGCAATGTTAGCGGCATTTCGAAGGTATCAAAACAGATGACGCCTGCATTTTGTGTGGTTGTTTTTTTTTTGTGTGTGTGTCTCCCTGAGTGAAGGTGTGCAAGCACCTGTACATACACAGTAATGCACGCACTTATACCGTGCAGCACCCTTCGGCAGAAAGTGTTCTCCCGCGCATGGCCAGAATCATCGTTATTTTCATTGTCACTGTTCAGAGCCGAAATCTTCATCCCCTGAATTCTCATCGTCAAATAATTCGTCCTGTGTTTGGTCCACATTCATCCTGAATTCACAAAAAATAAAATAAAATCAGAACTTTTCTAGCGAAAATTGCGCGGTCAACTTCTATTGGAACACCATATTTGGTCCCAAACGATTGCACTGAGCGCTGGCTATCGTCAGATGCTCGCCACAGGCATGGAGAAATCACGGAATTTTTCAACGTAATAATTTTTGTCTCGACCCGTCACCGAATTCTGGAGGTAGTTAGTATTTCCGGTCTCGACCGACTTCTGAGTGGTGCAGCTCAAGGTTAATGGGAACCCTCTAAAAGAAGAATACCTTCTTTCAATAAAACTAAGAAAAAGTGGTGGAGACTCAGACAAGTGAAGTATGCTACAGCTGGATTGCAATTGGTCAGAAGTCGCGGCTAATGGTACAAATACAATTTCTGGTGTTGGTCACATGACATACACTTTTATCAAAATGCTAATCAATAAAATATATTCTTGCAAAAATGGTGAGATTAATCGGTTTGACGAATTAATTATTAATGAGTTTATCTGGCTAGTGTTGACATTTGGATGCCCTGAATGTGATCAGTAGACAGTGAATATGCGATGTCACAGTAAAACTACTCAGGAGAAGATGTCGTTAAGGCTGGGTTGTCAAATACGTGTGCAGTTCAGAGTACACCAACGTCCCTATGCATTACGAAATAAAAATGCGGGAAATGTCTATATCACTGACTGTGAAACTGCACTATTGGGCGATTTCAATTCGTGGGATCAACAAGTCACTGTGAAATACGTATGAAATATTCGCGCGACAGGATGCAATAGGCTACCGGTCGAAAATTGATGAAATTTAATATAAGAGAAAATCTAGCGCCGATTATAGTATGAACGTTTTGGTGTTACAGCTGCTTTATATAGCCTTGCACTCTTCCACTGGTAAGTGGGAAATCTTTTTTACCTGTCTTAAATCATAGCGCTGTGTTGCAACATAAACATATTGGCTGTATGCTTTGCTGCTTATGGACGAACTGAATTAATGGAAAACTCATTAAGAAAATCTCAATCTTTCAAGGCACTGCTTAAATGAAGAGAATGCTATTGAGCATGAAGGCTTAAAATCATAGCACTCTCATGTGCCAATAGCCTACTTTTCTAACTGGGTATTTACTCATTTTTTGTCGCTATGTAGATTTTCATGTGCAGAATCATGCTGATTATTGAGCATTGTGCGATTTATTTTTTAATTTCTTAGCGTTTTCTTTGTTTACTGTAATATTTGTACTTTTATTGGTATGATGGTCAATTGTATTATGAAGATGGAAACTAATGCAAGGTACATTAAGCCTATTGTCAGTCCTTTACCATGCATTTATTCAAATCCTGGCCAAACTTGAGCCCATAAAAATGGGTGTCTCGCTGTAGAACTATTGACTTTATTTCTTATTGTTGGTTGTGGTTTAAAGCTGAAGTACAATCAGGGTTTTTTTTTTTTTTTTTTGGGCCAAACTCAAAAGGACCTGTTTGTGCAAAGTGATTTTTGAATTAAAATGCAGCGGAGATGAGAGGAGCAAATGAAGTATGCTAGAACTGAGTTCCAGTTGGTCAGAAGTCACTGCAAAGGCATGACAAAAAGGATTTGGGGTGTATGTCAAGACCTATAATGAAATATGTTTTCTTGTAAAGATGTTGAGATTAATCGGTTTGGCTACTTATTTATAAATTAATTCACCTGACTAGTGTTGACATGTAGGTACCGTGAATGTGAAGATCTATGGTCTTTTCACATCAGCTGCTGCATCACAGATAATGTTAAATGAGCTGTCTGGTATCAGCATAATAGAACTGAAATTCTATCGTCCGCTGGTCCTATTGCATTCAGAATGAAAGGAATAAGGTCATTGATGGGTCTATTGTATTTTTGCTGTAATTATGCTTATTAACGGTACTGATGATAATAGCACTGACTATGTTGTTATTAAAATGCTTGCAAATCATTTATGATAATGACCCTCGCCCCTCCGTTCAGAAGTCTGCTATTTATTCAGATTATTAACATTCATTCAATCTAACATGGCAGCCTGGTTAGGTCCGTCTGCTTCTCATTATCTCTTAATCATTATTGGCCACATTTTGGTTCTGATCAGTCAGTTGGCTGAATAAATCGCTTGATTGCAAGTTAGGCAAAGTACATTGGAATTGGTTGAAGTTAAGCGAATTAGGCCAAGGCGATGGAGGCTGTCCAACCTCGCTGGTAATTAGCAGACTTCAAAACGCAGTTTTCCTCTCGGAAGCATTTCAAATGACCGCATTCGGCATGTGTCATAGAAAAGGTAATAAGCCAGCTCGTCTGTCTGCCTCGTAGTGGCAGTTACTTTTATTGCGCTTGCGATAACCGCAATTCCGTATATCGTTCATTTCTATAGCCGTTCTCAGTGTGCACGCTACCCGCTCGCCACATCGCCAGTGACGAAGTGGTGTAGCATGTGGTGACCGCATACAAGTTAACCAGGAGCATTTCTAATTAGCACGACACTCAAGCTGGATTTTAAACACGAGTTGTTGTTCACAATGTACCATATTTCACGGGAAAAATGAGGCGAGTCCCTGGGAAGCATGGATAGTTAGTTTACTGCCTTCAGATTTACTTCAGATTTTAATGCGCCAAGGACGCAGGACGCGTACCTAGCACCATTACTGTTGTACAACTTAAAAAAAGACTCTTCTTTCTCTCTGAAATGTCAATTAAGAGGGGATTTTTCTAAAATAAACACAAAATTGCAAAAGTTGGTAAGTCATGGTTGACAAATGTGTTCATATCTTACAGTTTTGAAGTCATGGGGCTGGAATAGAAAAAACGAAAACTTCCTAACCATTTCAAGATGTGGCACATAGATACAACCCTAGCTGGGTCAAAACATCAAAACAGACCATGACTCATGCACTTTTAATTACCTACATCATTAAAAGAGGATTAAACCAAAGGAAACGATTTGCTGTAAAGGGCTATTTATGGAATGCCAAAACATGTTGCATTCTTCATCCTGATCACATCAAATTAGCACTTTTTATTATTACCCCTCAGCCCTAAAGGCTGACGGAGAATTGCTATCCTTCTTGCGGTTGGGCGGGCAGCCGGGCGTCTCCAAAAACTTCGACATAAGAGATCGGGCTGAGGGGTATTCCGTGCATTGCACGCCTATTTTGTATATGTGCTGTACATTATGTACAGGTGCTGGTCAACGAATTAGAATAATTTGAAATAGTGCAATCGTAAAATTTTTCAATGCATTTTTTGTGCAGAAAGCAAATCAGGTGTTCACCGCGCATGTCCTACTTGTTGGAGTAATCACAGAACTCGCTACCTGTAAAACATTTGCTGACCTTTCCAAAAGGCCCATTTAGGCCATTTAATTGTGAAACTGTTGTTTCATTGAATTAGAATAATTCATAAGTCATTTCATTGAATTAGAATAAGTGCTTGAATTTTTGTTTTCTGTGAAGAGTGTTCACTGTGCAGTATTAAGTCAGTGTTGAGTAGAATTTCTAAGTTGTAAAATCAATCATGGGTCAGCAGCGAGACCTCTCAACCGGAATAGTGGCTCAAATTCAACCCTTCGCCAACAAGGCTTGACCCAAACTAAAATTGCTGAGCAGCTCGGCATCTGCCAGTCTTCCGTCTGCAAAGCTCTCAAGAAAGACTGGAGCAAGCGCACCAATTGTTCCGGCGTCCGAAAAACTTCTGCTTGCGACAACAAGCAGCTGAGAAAGATCACCGTCAGCAACTGGTTCAAGTTCACTTCTGAGCTCAGCGACTTGTGGAATGAGCAGACCAGCACTAACGTCTCGAGATCAACCACTTACCGTCGTCTGCGCGAACTCTGCTTCTAATCTCGCGTTCCAGCAGTAAAACCAATGCTGAGCAAGAAACAAATGGAGAAACGGCTGAAGTGGGCCAAAGAACACGGCGAATGGACTGCTGAAGACTGACAGAAAGTGGTCTACAATGACGAATTAGGGTCATTCCATGTCAATTCACACGATTCCCTGGAAGCTCCCCAGGTGACCCTCTTCGATTTGCCCGATATTCAGCACACAGGCACCTTTTGAATACAATACAAAGAATCCAAAGTATTAGCATCCTACGTCTAACGGTTTTGGAGATGAGCCCCTCCAAAGTTTGGGTGCCACGCCCACTTTTCAAGCCTGTGAATTGCATACAGAATTCACAAGCAGGTTTGGACACCTCTAGTTTTAGTTTGAAGGAAGATACAGGCCTAAAAATCACCATATCCCCTCAGCATGATCTTGTCTATCAGATGGTGTACTTAAGAATAGCATAGCTTGACTATTTCTGGATATATTAAGCTTTGAAAACTGTAAGTGTGAAAAGTGTGATGAAGAGTCTTGACATTTTGGGATTCCAGATCTTGGAAACTATGTATGCTGTTGGGGGTATAATTGATTTTCCATCATATTTGGTAACTGTATAGTGTATTCAAAAGAAGTGTGTGGATATTCAGACCTTAAATGACAGAATAGGAGGCACTCAAAATGGCTTTGGGAGAAAATGACCCTGCGGTACCCCCTACTTCATGCCCCAATGTAACCATGTGGGCACTTGATGAGTGGAATGCCCTTTTAACCCCATGCACAGTGACACTGTATCAAACAGTTAAGCTTTGAAGAACTTTGTTTATCAGAGTTCTTCATACCAATTCCGGCCTTCAAAATATGGGAAAATTTGTCCCCTTTTCACAACAGTATCTGGGTTTCTGCTGCCATCTGCTGGTCAAAAAAAGTAACAACAGCCTAAATCATGAAGCAAAAGCGACTGGAAAGTCTTGACCAATAAACCAATATAATTATGTATTAATATAATATATTATTATTATATTAATACGTTTTAGGGAGTTAAATTAACAGCCACCCCTAATGCATTTATGTAAATAACACTAAATAAACATTTAATGTTGGAAACTCAGTGTTTCTAGTTTAAATATTTTCTAAACTGTGACTGCATGGTTCAGAAATAGGTCAAAATCAATCAGGATCAATTAAGAATTCAATCAATCAATTGGGCGATTACAATCATGTGCCAGGTGATGAACCCAGGTACAGCCTTCATTTCTGTCTTCACTTCAATTCAGCCTCTATAAAAAGGCTACAACTAGCTCTTGAAACTGCAGATTTCTACAGCTTAACCTAATTTTTAAGCTAAGCATATGGAGAATGGAGCTACCAAACTGTAAAATTGGCTTGTCTCTACTGAATGATGTCTGCCATAAACATACCTACTGTAGGCAGAAAGGTCTGATGACTCTTCCTCCTTCTGAAAGGAAGATGCTGATGTGGCGATCAGGAGTGTCATTTTCAGATAATGATGTAATTTGCTACCACCATCAAAAAGTGTTTCTGTCAAGGTATCAATGTTTGCAAAAGGCATGCTGTGATCCACTGAAGATGCACCAAAAACAATGCAAAAGTAAGTACATATTGCTCAATAGATTTCCTCTAAAAATGTCAATGCTATATGGCATAACTACCATTAATTCAATGATTTCCTAAAAAATTATTGATTCCTTCAAATGATTGATTAATTCTTTCCTCTTTTTAGAAGACCTCCGGGTTGTAGATGAAGCTAAAGCAGTGACATTCAACTTGAAGCCAGGACAGAAGCTGTGCAGCAACTGTTGCACCAAGTTACAGGAACAAGTCACCATGGGTGAAATGATGGATTCAGGAGACAGATTCCAGCCACAGACTGAAGTTCGAGAATCCATGGAGTTAAGTAACAAAGCAATGGGATGTTCTCCTCTGAAATATACGTCATCATGTGATAAAAAGGGATACTGGAAACGGAAAATTAAAGACTTGCATCATGCCACACAGACCAAGGCAGCCCGATTGGCTGATGTACCAACTGATGAACTTCTTTCATCGAGTACAGATAACTGCCAAGCATGTGAGGAGTGGGAGGAGCTGCTAAAGTTGCTGAAAGAGAAGTGTAAAGTGGCATCAAAAAAAGAAAAGATCAAGATCCTCACACTTTTCCCAGCTACATGGAGTATCAGTAAGGTAGCCAAAGAATTTTCTGTGTCTACTCATATGGTGAGGAAAGCAAAGGCTGTTAGACAACAACAGGGAATACTTGGTGAGCCACATGTGAAAAGGGGAAAACCACTGTCAGCTGAAGTTAGGGAACGTGTCATGAAGTTTTACCAGATGGATGAATATTCGAGGATCTGCCCTGGGAAAAAGGATTATGTATCTGTAAAGATCAATAACAAACGTGAACAAATGCAGAAGAGACTATTATTGGTAAATGTAAAGGAGCTATATACACAATACAAAGCACAATACCAGGATAAAATTGGCTTCTCTAAATTTTGTCAGCTTCGTCCAAAGTGGTGTCTGCCTGTAAACAGTGCCGGAATGCACTCTGTATGTGTATGCCAGTCGCATCAGAATGCAAAACTTATGGTAAATGCTGTTCCAACACAGGATGACTACAAGGACCTTTTGAAGGTAATGGTGTGTAATTTGGAGAGTAGGGAGTGCATGCTTCATCGTTGTGACTCTTGTCCTGGAAAGGATGGACTTCAAAATTATTTGATTACTGTCTTCACAGCAAATGACGTGGACATGGATGACATGATCACATACATGCAGTGGGTTTACACAGACAGGACTACACTTGTTTCTTTGCAACAACCTCTGCAAGAATTCCTTCAGGCTGTCTGTCATGCTTTTGACCAACTTCGTCATCATCATTTTGTGATGAAATCTCAGGCTTCCTATCTGCGGATGCTCAAAGAGGGACTGACACCCAACATTGCCGTCATATTGCTTGACTTTGCCGAGAATTACAGCTTCATTGTGCAGGATTCTGTACAGGGTCACCACTGGGACAATAGCCAAGCTACAGTGCATCCATTTGCAGTTTACTTCAAGAATGGTGACCAACTTAAATGTGACAGTCTTGCAGTGATCTCGGATTGCCTGAAGCATGACGCAACTGCAGTGCATGCCTTTATTTCAAAGGTTTTGCCGAGACTTCAAGAGAGCATTCCTGGTCTTGAGAAGGTCATCTACTTCAGTGATGGGGCAGCCTCACAATACAAGAACTATAAGAACCTTGCGAACCTATCATACCATGAAAGTGACTTTGGAGTAAAGGCTGAATGGCACTTTTTTGCTACGTCTCATGGTAAGAGTCCCTGTGATGGTATTGGTGGCACTGTGAAACGTCTGAATCCACCATGTTGGATCCCATTTCAAGACATCATATGCCGCATAAATGCTCCAGAGATTCAGGGTCGTAGTGCTCGGCATTATAAACTTGTTTCAGCTGATGTGGAAAGAATTAAGATGCTCCTTCCCAATTTCACCCATAAAGTTTAAACTTGAGTACTAATTGTAATGTAAAAAATATTTTTTTGTAATAATTGTAATGTAAAAAAGTAATTTTCAGTTTGATAGGATGTTTTTGAGACCATAGACTCAGACTTATACGGCACATATTCACTCCTCAATACTCCACTCCACCCCCGGCCCAGGATGCCTCCTCCTGCTGAAACCAGCACTGGAGGCCCTGCCACATCACTCCACTCTTCTGGCTCTAGACCTACACCTGATCGCTGGAACAAGAAAGGTAACAGCACATCATTCTTTCCAACATCCATATATACACCTCCCAAACCATACGCATCAATTCTGCATAACTTACTTTGTCCTCTCCCCCCTGTTTGACTGCAGTCAGCCTGCCATCCAGTTTAGACAAACACATCAGAGGACTGAGGTGCTCAATGGTGGTCGCACATTGAGAAGATGGTGACAGTCCCAAGACGGCCTCAGCCCTGCAACTACATCTCTACCAGACACTTCCACTCCACACTCAAAAACCTCAATTTAATCATGAGTATGTGGTAAAACAGTTGGCATACTTTCTGCGTGTGAAAATACTGTATGTGTGAATAAAAAATGTTTTCTTGTGACTTCTTCCTGGATGTTTTCATAATTTATGCTGTTGTTACTTTTTTGACCAGCAGATGGCAGCAGAAACCCAGATACTGTTGTGAAAAAGGGACAAATTTCCCCATATTTCGAATGACTAAATTAGGATGAAGAACTCTGAAAAACAAAGTTTTTCGAAGCTTAAATGTTTGATACAGTGTTACTGTGCATGGGATTAAAAGGGCATTCCAGTCATCATATGCCCACATGGTTAAATTGGGGCATGAAGTAAGGGGTATCGCAGGGTCATTTTCTCCCAAAGCCATTTTTGAGTGCCTCCTATTCTGTCATTTAAGGTCTGAATATCCACACACTTTTTTTGAATACACTATACAGTTACCAAATATGATGGAAAATCAATTATACCCCCAACAGCATACTTAGTTTCCAAGATCTGGAATCCCAAAATGTCAAGACTCTTCATCACACTTTTCACACTTACAGTTTTCAAAGCTTAATATATCCAGAAATAGTCAAGCTATGCTATTCTTAAGTACACCATCTGATAGACAAGATCATGCTGAGGGGATATGGTGATTTTTAGGCCTGTATCTTCCTTCAAAATAAAACTAGAGGTGTCCAAACCTGCTTGTGAATTCTGTATGCAATTCACAGGCTTAAAAAGTGGGCGTGGCACCCAAACTTTGGAGGGGCTCATCTCCAAAACCGTTAGACGTAGGATGCTAATACTTTGGATTCTTTGTATTGCCATCAAAAGGTACCTGTGTGTCGAATATCGGGCAAATCGAAGAGGGTCATCTGGGGAGGGTGTGTGAATTGACATGGAATGACCCATTACGCTTTTGCATCTCCTTCGGTGACCAAGGGCCTTGTGTCTGGCGTCTTGGTGGCGAAATCTACAACCACGAGGCCGTGAAAAGATCCGTCAAGTTTCCCCAGAGCGTTATGGTCTGGGTATGCATGTCCGCTCGTGGTGTAGGGAAACTCTGCTTCCTCAAGAAGACTGTCAATGCTGCCGTATACCAACATGTTCTGGAAACGTTCCTGATTCCGATTGTTGAGGAACAGTTCGGCGAAGAAGAACTCATATTTCAACAGGATCTTGCACTGGCTCATGCGCCAAAGTCGACCAAAGATTGGTTCGCCGAAAAACAACTTGAAGTTTTGGCATGGCCGGCCAACTAGCCTGACCTCAATGTCATTGAAAACCTTTGGGCCATCGTCAAGCGGAAAATTTGCGACAGAAGGCCTATTACGCTGGACCAACTGAAGCAGAACATCACCACAGCCTGGGAAGCAGTGAGTGCAGAAACTAGCGACAAGCTGGTCAAATCGATGTCGCGGAGACTTCAGGCAGTCATACAAGCCAAGGGGGCAGCCACAAAATACTGAGCTAGTGATGATTCTAATTATAATAAAAATTATTCTAATTCAGTGAAACGGTTTCTCCATTATTCTAATTTAATAAAACAACAGTGTCACAGTTAAATGGCCTAAATGGGCCTTTTGGAAAGGTCGGCTGAGCAAATGTTTTACAGGTAGCGAGTTCTGTGATTACTCTAACAAGTAGGACAGGCACGGTGAACACCTGATTTGCTTTCTGCACAAAAAATGCATTTAAAAAATTTTACGATTGCACTATTTCAAATTATTCTAATTCGTTGACCAGCACCTGTATGTATTTCATGTACATTTGCATATGTTCATTTCGGTGAAACCTTCTGGTTTAAAAGGGTTAAAAATGGCATTTCTCCTGCATTGCCCATACATTTTATGACTGAAATAAAGGGTTAAGGGATTAAACTAGCATCTCTTCAGGAGTTTCTTCCTGAGCAGTGATTCTGCCAGAAATGGGCGTGGTCCGAACATCACCTATCGCCCCCACTTTTGGACCCTATTTCTCCCTGCAGAATAAAAGGCCCATGGAATTTGCTAATTGGAGTTGTAGAGGGACATCTCTGGAATAGAAAACAGCCATGAATTCCATGGGCAAACTGTTCTGTGCTAAGCTAGGACCCATTTTGTCATCACAGAATTTCACGTTGATAGGTAATCTAGGTGGCGCTAGCTTGAAGCAGTAATGGGTGCCCACCAAAATTCTTGGATTTGGAAGAACTTGGCCATGGTAGTAACTTGCTGCTGTGAAATCCATGAGCAAACAATTCTGTAATCAAAATATGCATTCAAAATGTCTGTCCCCAAATACGCCCCAAAAGTGGGAGTGGCCCACTCCACAGGGAAGGGGTTAATCGCAAAGCCAAAGGATGATTTTTCTGTTCCAGCCCCATGACTTCAAAATTGTGAAGTATGAACAGATTTGTCAACCATGACTTGCCACCAGTGTGTAAATATTAAATCCCCTCTTAAGGATTAATCATCCATTTACTAATGTCAGATAGGCTATTTTTACATTCAATATAGATCTGTTGTTCTAAGTTTAGTTTAGACGCTTGATATGAGGATATTCTTTGTCCAGGTAAAAATTCCCCCTGACCATTTTGTGAAGGCATCCAATATGAACAGTATGTAAGGGCTAAGTGCCAATGAAAACTGGTGGTAGAATGCTCCTTTACTCTGAACATCGGGTAATATACTGTTTACCATCATTTTTCAGATTGTTGTTTTTTATCAGTAATGCCAGAACCTATAAAAATTAAATTTTGTATGATTTAAAGCTCAATCATTTGCATAGAATTTGACTTCAGAAGGAGTGTTTAATGTTACAGGCTGTAAGCAGAACGAGAAGCAGCGCTGAATATACAGTGATTGTTTTCATTCCCCCTGTCTGTAGGTCTGTCAGAAACTCGCTCCCTCATTGGTACCTACACTGCTGTGACTGCTGATGAGTTCACTGCTGTTCTGTGGCTTGATGGTGAAGAGGTCGACTCCTACAGCAGCAGTGGCTCAGCCAGAGAGCCCCGTCGAAACTGGATGAGTGAAGGGGACGGCCATATCCTGTGGACGGCTGTCAAACACCTCAATATGCTGCAATGGGACAGAGGCAGAACTGACATCCTTAGAAGTGATAGCCAGCTTAATACATCTGGTAAGGGAATGCCTATATATTTAAAGTATTTTTTTTTTAAAACTGCGTTCTGGATTTCTATTGATTCAGTTACTAGCAGTGATGTTTGTATCAATATTTGAATGATAAGTGAAGAGCATTCCAATTTCAAGTATGAAATTTCACTGTAAAGGGTTATTTCAATTAAATTTTCTATCTGCTGTACCTCTGTTCAACTCATTCCTTACGGCAAACCGCTGCCTACGGCGCAGCAAATTCTATCATTTGGTAAGCCACTTTTTTTTTTTTTGTGTAGGAGAAGTCTGGGAATCTCATATATACTCATCAGGAGCAGTCATCTCATTGGTTGAAGGGTTAGGGTTATGTTGGCACTGGCCAATCAGATAATGGCTCCTCAAGAATATTTATGACAGTCCCAGACTTCTCCTATGAAAACTAATATCGCCTACGGTAAGCCTGTGTTAGAGGCATGAATGACGTCATTCGGAGTTCCATTGAAAACTTGCATAATACATGAGTATCGCGTCAATCTGACAGCAGTAATGGCGACCTCGACCATTCGCAGCCCGATGAAAACACTAAATTAGTTGACGAGCGCAGTGCTGGGCCACCTGTACTTCAACCGCTGGAGGAAGGGGGCTGTGGCTGTGCCAGGACAGGTCCGTGGCTGAGGAGCACGTAGTCGAGGAGCTGCTCAGCATCATGTAGCAGGCAACCAAAACGACAATTGGAATGATATTATAAATACCCAAAATGACACTGCTAGTTTGACATTTTCATTTGAACCTGCTAAAAGTATTTATTTTAAAGAATACAGATGTTAAACTAAACGTGTGTTTATATTGTGTAATATTTGGGAAAAGTATTCCATGTAACCGCAACAATTTTATATGTAAGTATTCCGTAAGGAATGAGTTAAAGGACTCTGAAACAATCCTGCCGTACAATCATTTAGGCAGCGACAGCATTTCCTACATCTGTATGTTCCAGGTGCTGCTGTCCTACAGGGGAGATTTGGCTGTGAGGTCGAGAGGAGCCCTGATTCTGATATAAGGGTCACTGGGACCTTTGCCCAGTATGGACTTAATGGAGAAGATTTCCTGTCGTTCAGTCTCATCAGGCATGAATGGGAGGCTTCAGCAGAGTCTGCTGTTCCCATTAAAAGAGAGTGGAACAGGGACCAGGACATCATCCTGGACACTACGGAGTACATGGAGAACACCTGTGTGATTCATCTGCTGGAGAGCTTGTCCTTTAATGCAAAGGACATTGAAATTAAATGTTAGTACTATAGTTTTATCATAGAAAAGTAAGATACAGCAATGTGGTTAAATAGAATATCCCAATATCATGACATGTTTACAATATATGCAGGAATATCAAAATTACTGCTCATTGGCATCACAATTTTTTTCCAAAGCACTTCTAAGAAATTTGTCAATCATATTGTATTTTCCAAAGCATTTCACACATTTCAGATTGAAGTACACTAGTAAAACATAGTATGTACTATAAAATATGTGATAATGATGCCCTTACTTGTGTTTGTATACAAACTCTTCCTTTTCCTTTTTCCCATCTCAGCATCACCCATGGTAGCAGTATTCGCCAAGAGATCCAGCAACACCACAAAAGTTACTCTGACCTGCCTAGTTACAGGATTTCGCAGCAGAAACACGACAGTAGAGGTGTATCGGGATGAAGACGTCTCGACTGAAGAGGACGGCCTCTCCTCCTCTGGGATCAGACCAAACGGCGACGGGACCTGGCAGCTGAGAATGAGTTTGGACGTCTCTACCAGCACCTCATCTTCATACAGCTGTGAAGCACATACTGGTAGTCAAAGGGATCGTGTTAAATGGGGTATAACTGCCTGATATGTTATCATTAATGATGATTTTGAAAACCAGATTAAATTATTGGTGTAATGAAAGAAATCCAAGATTGTGGTGTGAAGTACCAGTGTCACAAAAACCCATAATATTGATTAATTAATTTTTCCCTTTACAGATGGGGTTGTATGGAACATGGCTGAACTAGGACAAGACTATGACATGACACATCTCTACTGGATACCTGTAGTGTCACTTATTTTGATTTTCATTTTAGGAGTGGTCTACAGTTGCAGTAACAGGTGAGAAAATGAGTTCTTCACATTTAAAGAACATTCACTAACATCCTGTCTTGCCTCATATATTGAGGAGCACATTGGGATAGGTGTTGGTATCTATATTATAGAAGCCGAGTGGCCTCTGTGTGCGTGTCTGTCCGGCTACTCGGTGCTAGATTAAACCGGGTGTGTATCAGCAGCATGGCATGAGCGGCGCTGTTTGGCTACGTCTTGCAGGCAACTGTGTACAGCCAATCAGTGCTAGACTCTGCCGGGCGCGTATCTGCAGCATAACGCGAGTGACTGTGTTATAATATAGACATACAGTGGGGATTCCCTCTTTTGAACCCAAGCCAATTCATCCACAGGAGTCCCAAAATCCAAAAAACGGGTGCCAGGCCGCAAGAGAAAGTAGTGCGTAACCTGCAGCATAGCGTGAGCAATGCTATTATGCTCCGTCTTGCAGGCGACTGTGTGTTCCTCTGAGCGCGGAATGTCTGCGCAGCTTATTCCCCTTGATAGTTACTTTGTTTTTATAGTAACTAAAACTTCGGTCGCATGACAGCCACCTCGGTGTTAATTGTAACACCATGGCAATGTGATGACATCATAATGCTGTACAAAGTTACATAAAATAGAACTTGTGGATCCCCACGGGCAGAGTGCCAGTTTATACTAATCCTACTGAGTAAATTATAAGAGAGAAGGAATGATGAAAATGCAACCATGTTGATGCTAAAGTGTTATTGTAAAAACAAGAGTAAAAGTTCCAGAGGTCCATTAGTGAATATACTAATGGTGTAGGACTGCTTGTCTACTAACGTCCACTTACTGATTCCTTCCCCTGTAGGCAAAGAAGACTCATCATACCTCAGTATTTGCTGATACTGAAACACAACCCAGACCAAGTGAAATCACCTCAGGGGTTTCATTTTGATGCAGCAAAACAGTGACTATTGAAAGGTGTCATCAGCTATGTTTCTCAACCCTGATTCTGGGTGCCAAACTGTGGTATGAACATTGACTCAAGCACTTTACCATAACGGCAGGAGGAAATACCCTGTGCTCTGTGCTGTGGGGATCTGCTGACACGGTTCCCTCTAGAAGTGCTGTTTCCTCTAGTGGCATCTACAACCACACCATCCGCAATCTCTCCAAAGGCAGAGCCTCACTCTCCGTACCCTGTTGCCACTACGTACCCGCCAGTGAATGGTCGTCCCTTACCGCGTGTCACAGCTGTAGACTCTCCAGAGAAGCTGTTACAGCCACAATAGTGAGATCTAATATAGTTAAGGCCTAAAATCAGCTCTGCTGTTTGTTTGATTCAGGGGCAGCCAGGAATTCCTTGGTATTTGCTGCCATTGACCATTGCTTTCACACAGGGCTGAAAGGTTGGGGAGAATTGTGATGGGAGGAATAAAGTAGGAGATGGTCTCCACCATGGGGCAGCATTAGCCATGGGGCAGCATTACAAGTCAGGTCACTGCTGTCATTCATGGTAATAACCTCAGCAGTGACCCATTACCACACTGGTGAGCTCAGAGAAGTCTTGACTTTGAGACTGTTTCACAAAGATATGATCAGATGAAAGCCTGGATATATATTGTCTCTTTCTGTGAAGGGTCTCATTTTGTGGTGCCTGCTTTGCCTTTTTTACCTTGATTTCTTTTTCATTTCTTTTGCTTCTAAAGTTACAGTTTGTTAAAGGCTAAATCAGTATTTTAATTTGTTTGTTGTCTGTCTGTTCAGTATGTGACCAGTGGCTGAAGCCAGTAATGTGATTTACTTTTACCCTACATTCCCTCCAGAACACTCCGTTCGCAGAGCGCAGGCCTCCTTGTTGTTCCAAAAATAGCTAAAATTACCATAGGCGGTAGAGCTTTTTCCTATCGTGCTCCCCTCTTATGGAACGAATTGCCTGCTCATATTCGGGGTGCAGACACTATCAGTATATTTAAAGTTTGGCTCAAAACATATCTCTTTAGTCTGTCCTATAGCTGAGGGACAGGAGTGGGTGGCTGGCATAAGCTATAGAATATTTGGTGGACTGAGCAGTCAGTGCTGTCACTGGATCATTGCTGGTGGTGCCCTATTCTGCTGAGCTGGTCATGGTCTGGTGGTGACTGTCTCAACCTGCCCTCGTGGCTGTGTTGGCCCCTGCCCCTGTTTCTCATAACTATGCTGCCATAGTCTTATTCTGCTGGGGTTTCCTTATCGCACACAGGCACCTCTGTCTCTCCTGCTCTGTGTGCTCGCCATACAACTCCACCTCACTAACAATATTTTTTTTTTCTCCTCCTCCTGCTCTGGGCACTTGCCCTGAGCTCCAGATCAAGCTTCACCGAACACCCCCTGGCCCGGAGCTCCAGCCTAAGACCAGCTGTTACCATCTTGTTTCAGCTACAGGACCAAGAGGGTCTTCCTGCCTCATGATGACCTCCATTGCTAATTGTTTTACATTAGCCAAGACATCTTTTGGACAGTTTTAAATATACAAATTATTTTAGCACTGATTAGATGGATTTCAATGGAACTCTTGTCATTATCTTATCAACTAGCTAGCCCGCGGAGGATGGGCTTCCCCACTATAGCCGGGTTCCTCCTGAGATTTCTTCCCACTGGGGAGTTTTTTCTCACCACTGTTTGAGGATTTTTTCTCCCTACTGAGAGTTTTTTTTGCCTCGCTGTAGTGGGAATAGGGAATAGGTACTGGGAATAGGTTGGGCACTGCCCTTCAGTAACCCATCTCTGACTGTAAAGCGTCCTTGTGACAGTGTATCTGTAAAAAGCGCTATACAAAATAAAATTGAATTGAATTGAATTGTGTCACACAGGTTTGAAGTAATGCATTGTGGCATGTCTGGCTATGGTGCAAACCAAACCAGTGACCTGTGCGGAGTACAAGATGTACACCATGTCCGTACCGCAGCCGCAGGTTGCTTCTCCGCATCTGCACTGCATCCTCAGGAATTGGGTCGAAATCCACACCACTCTGCGGTGCGGTCGAGGAGTTCGTGGCTCCACCGCACTAGTCGCTCACCGCACAAGACTGTGGATTTTTATCCAATTCCTGTGGATGTGGAGAAGCAACCTGCGGCTGCGGTGCGGACATGGTGTACATCTTGTACTTCGCGCAGGTCACTGGTTTGCAGCATATCCGGACATGCCATAATGCATTACTTCAACACTGTGACACATTACTAGCTTCAGCCACTGGTCACATACTGATTAGCCTTTAACAAACTGTAACTTAAGAAGTGAAAGAAATGGGGAAAAAAAATCAAGGTAAAAAAGGCAAAGCAGGCACCACAAAATGAGACCCTTCACAGAAAAAGAGACAATATATATCCAGGTTTTCATCTTATCAAATCTTTGTGAAACAGCCTCAAAGTAAAGACTTCTCTGAGCTCATCAGTGTGGTAATGGGTCACCACTGAGGTTATTACCATGAATGATGGCAGTGACCTGACCTGTACAGTGGGCTATTGCTGCCCCGCTGAAATGCTATAATTTCTAACATTAATGGTAGTTTGTCAGACAATACAGGGCATTTTGTATTATACCACATATAGAATTGAATATTATGTAATTGCTGTTGGTTAGTTTTCACCAACCAGTGCCTCAATCTATTGCCCCGTTTCAAGATGCTTTCACACCGGACGCGAAACAAATTGTTTGTGCCACAGATTACATTCAAAGTCAATGCAAGGACGCGAATACGCGCGAGATTCGCATCTTTGCATTGACTTTGAATATAATCTGTCGTGCGAAAAGTTTGTTTCGCGTCTGGTGTGAAAGCAGCTTCATTCGCGCTGCTCACTTTCTCACCGTACGCGTCACGGGAGGAGGGGAGCCTCAGAGGTTGGGCAGGCGGAGGAGGGTGGCGGAGATGTTCAAATTTCTAAGTAGTGCTGTGCCGCAAGCCAGAAAGGTAAGAAGAGCTTTAAGTCAGAAAGCCATCTACCCAGCATGGTACCAAACCAAGCTGTTCACTTTCTGAGAAAACTTGCTGTATGTATCACAATTCAAAAACAATTTATTTTGTACATTGCTGGGGATGGCCAGTACTTGCATCCAGCATACAGAGCCCCCTGGAGGAGAATTTTTTTCCATCATTTATGCCCCCGCCCTCCAAAGAGGAAAGGTAATACACTGTGCAAGTGAAAGCGAAACAAACTTAAGGATCTGGATGGTAGCACATGCAGCTATTGACTAGACAAAACCGCACTGAAGGAAGATGAAATCCAAGAACTCTGAAGAAATGGTTCAGTGCGAGTCACATACCAAGTACTTAGACCAGACTCAATGAGTGAGACACTTGTAATTTCTGATATTGAAAAAGAGGAATAATTAAACAAAATCAGTAGCAGTGATGATAGTAGTTTAGGAACAATTGATCAACTTCATTTGTTGTACTTTGCTTTGATTAAGTATTCCAAAAAATGTTTAGCTAGTTTCTGTAATCATTTTAGGTCTGAGTCAAATTAACTCATCCATTTTCATGAGGTTCCTGTGTCTGTTCACTCACCTCTGAATGTTCAATGTTCTGACACGTTCGGGGGGGCTGATAAACTTGGCTATGGAAGAACCCATGCAAATAGTTGTGAGATCAAGAGGAACACTGACTCTGGAGTAAGAGTGACAGGGACCTTTGCACAGTACAGACATACTGGAGAAGACTTTCTGCCCACCAAACCTCACCAGGTGTAAATGGGAGGCTGAGTCTGGAGTCCCCATTAAAAGGAAGTGGAACAGGCTGCCATCCAGAACACTAGAGAGTCTTTAGATCATCTGTAATTCAGCTAATGGAGAGCTAGGGTGCAACTCAAAGCGTAGGCTGCATCCTTTGAAGGCTGCAGTTTTAGAGGTCATCACTTACGTCCATTCAATAAACTGACATTTAAGGTAAGAGGCAAGGTTAAATTTAGGGTTGGTTCAGGGGCTAGAAGTATGGTAAAAGTTTAGGAAAGCAGTGACGACTCGCTTAAAACAAAGCTGTTTAATGGAGATAACATGAGGTTCCGTTAATTTGGTGGATGGAATTAAGAGACGACCCCTAAAAATGCAGCCTTCACAGAATGCAGCCTAGGCTTTGAGATGCACTCCTTGTGCTTAGAAGCCAAGGAGGAGACATGTTCGTGCCATAGTTGTGTATGGAAATGTACCTCACTGCAGGATAGTGAAAGTGCAAGTGAAGGTCGGAGACCGCTGCAGTAATACATGAGGAAATATTGAAATTATTTTGTGAATATCATTCAGGACATACTATTTTCAAAACAATTTTGAATATTTAAAATCATTCTAGAATAGCACTGACTGGAACAGAATTGGCCTATTTCACATTTCCGCATATGCAAACCGGAAGGCATGTAAACTGACTTCCGTTATTTTTTTGCTAGCTTGATGCTCCGTGAATCAACAATGGCAGAGTGCTTGTAGTCGGGTGTTCCTGGTCCTGACTGTTCAAACTAACCATAGACGTCACCCATTGGTTTCAGCATACCATAAAAGAAGCCTCGATTTTGGCTATTTGAATTGCGCCATGTTGTCATTTTGAAACCGGATGTGATTTCTATTGGACAAGAGCGAGAATCAAGATCCAGGGAGGGACGTGAGAGGTGGATCTGACCGTATCGGATGAGGACCAGAGGATGGCCACGCCTCTAAAGCATTGATTCTCAAAGTGGGGGTCGGGACCCCCCGGGGGGTCGCGGGAGGCCTAGGAGGGGTCGCAAGATGGTTTCCAGAATGTAGCATTGATTTCCAGGATGTGTGAAAAAGTAATGAAAAGAATTAAAATACGCGAAATATTCATTTAATTGCTTAAAAGTGTTGGAAATGTAAAATTAGAGACCATAGATTCAAATATAAATTATACATTTAGTATTTGATTTTCTCGTCCAACGAGCAACACGTCACAGCATAAAGTTCCATTCAATTCACTGCGCACGCGACTCTTAACTGCCCAGTTTACCAAGCGCGGCATTAGTGTTGCTAGCAGTCAAAAAAAAAAAAGCGGAAATGAAACGTTGGCTCTTATCAGCGACACCCAAAGAAGCAGAAAAGCCGGTGGAGGAGAGAGAGGAAGCATCAGAAATGCTTATGCAAAAAAAAAAATTCTCTGCACTGACTAATATAAAAAACAAATACCGATCTTATATGTGGAGGATGATCTCAGAGTTGCTGTCTCCAAAATTAAACCTAGGTTGGATTTGTTGTGCTCCAAGCATGTTGCCCACCCATGTCATTAGGTGAGTTGTCTCTTAAATAAGCTCACTGCAGTGATTCATTTGTTTGTTGTCTGTGTTAAATAGTTATTATGTGTTAATAGCCTCATAATGCTTATTAGTGTGTGTGTGTACGTTGGGATGTTTCCATCATCACTTATGTAGGCTCGAGTGGTTCATGTACTCCGTTCTCTGCTTGTTATGCCTAGCTTGTGGTGACGTCAGAGGCAGGCGACGTAGTTTTGGGAGAAGTACTGAGAGCGATTGAAATAAACGGGCGGCGCTCTCAAATCAATCTAAAGTTCCTCGTTATTGTTGATGAGATCTTATAAGCCCCTAACTCGGACGTTACATTGGTAGCAGCGGTGGGATGGTGTGAAGTGTTTACAGTTCTTACAGTTTACAGCGCACTTATAACTGATGCTGCTTACTGCTGTTTTTTTCTTTGTTGTATTGTGATTATGTGTGTACGTGCTGACTCAGGATGGTCAGGGATTTTTTTTTTGTTTGAGTGCCTTTTATACAGGCTTTGGGGATTGATGTTTAAAAAAAATAAAATAAAAAAATTCTCAGTTTCGTATTCTCACTCTGTGGAAATGGGGACATTTCTTTTGTAAGGGAACGTCCCGCATGTAGGCTCGAGTGGTTCATGTACTCCGTTCTCTGCTTGTTATGCCTAGCTTGTGGTGACGTCAGAGGCAGGCGACGTAGTTTTGGGAGAAGTGCTCAGTCTTAATTGAGAGCGATTGAAAATAAATGGGCGGCGCTCCCAAATCAATCAAAAGTTCCTTGTTATTGTTGATGAGATCTTATAAGCCCCTAAACTCGGACGTTACACTTACATTAGTGGGGGTCGCGGTTCCCTAGCTCCGTCATTTTGGGGGTCGCGGCCTGAGAAGTTTGAGAACCCCTGCTCTAAAGCATATTCTGGCTTTATCCTTTATTCTAGTCTACTTGGGACCATAATTTACAAAAATGATACATCGAAGGAGACTTGAAACTTGCTATAGCTACCATAAGATAATGTGAAAAATTATTATTTAAATGAAAAATCAGGTCGGAAAGTAGGGTCATTTTCTCAGACTTCTATAGCATTGAACTTCTTTCTGCAACCACCGACGTCTCCATCTGCTGGCCATTAAATAGAATGCCATTTTACGGTACTTCTACATGGGCTTCTTTTTTCAGACCAGAATGCTGCGTCCATCCTTTTAATTACATAAAAATAAAAAATTTAAAGCCATCTTAATAAACATTGTCCCAAGGAAGCTCTCTACCATATTAGAAGCAAATCTGGCCTGTAAGTTTCAGAAGATACTTACATTTTTCAGGTGGGGAAAAAAATGGATTAAAAAAAAAAAAAAGGAAGAAGAGTAGCCTATGCCACCACCATCTTAAAAAAATACCCTGCACTCCTATACAATATGCTTCCATCTAGTGCAGTGCTGTGCAGGCTTTTAAACTTAAAGCTTAGGATTTCTGGTAGGCGTAGAGATGGGAAAGACCAGATGCAACACAAATCTAAAATAACAAAGGGTTTATCAAAAAAAGAACACAAGATAAACAGGGCATGAGGTCCAACAAAAAACTTAGAGCTACAAATTAGAACAGAAATGACTAAAATCGGGGAACATAAGGCCACACAAAAAACTACACTCAAAGAGCTGATAAAATAGGAGGTAATAACAAACGTAATAATGAAATGACGAGGACGAGACACAGAAACTAAGGCAAAGAACTTGAACTGGAAAACCACTGACCAAAACATGGGCAAAACAAGACTGATGCAAAACAATGATCCACCTCATACAAGAAGGGCTCAGGATCAGGAAAACAAGGAACACCTGGGCAAAACGAGAGGGGCAAGGCACAGAAGCATGAGACATGGGACAAGCAGTAAGACTTGACTTAAGCCCATTAAGAGAATGTGCGTGGTCAGCTTAAGTACCAATGTAAGATGCAGCAGAGATGGAAGGGTGAGACTGTTAACAGATAAGCAAACGAGATCTAGAAAATGTCAAATGTGGGAAATCATGCCAATCAATACCCCATCTAAATTTGTAAGAATTAGGGTGTGCCTGTCTAGAGAAACGCCTCCCGTACGAGTTAGTAAATGTTTGTAATGAGTAAAAACAATCAAGAGGCAATCAAGCTTAGAACAGCCCTGAATTCTGAACATCTTTGTAAGGAAGTGGAAACCCCACCAGCCAAACCAAAGCAATGAGAGGTGCAGCAGGCAGGAACAAAACATGGCACGGAACCCAGACTGAGAGGGATCCCAACTGGCAGACCGGACTGGAGCTAGAAAACTAACAGAGCAAAAAACGCAACAATTTCATTTTTATCATGGGTCCAGGCGAGGTATATGATGGGAAATAATTCATTATCCCACTATGGGTCTTAAAATTAGTGTAATCAGAATGTAGGCCAAACTTTGTGCAAAATTCTATTTTTGAGTGAATCCGGGGAGAAAGAGGGGTAGTTTTTTTTCGCATTGGATAATGCAGGCACGCTAATAATGCCTCACGTTGCACACGATTCATCAGCCAATGATCTCAGGATCCGTCATACATCAATCAAATGGCTATCGTCGTTGCAATATAAAAGTCTGAGAAAAATCAGGAAGCATTGATAGTGAGTTGTGGTTTTTGCGGGAGTTAAGTGGTTTCCAGTTTAAGTGAGTGGTTTCGTGAGTTTGTATCAGAGTTGCCAAGTCCGTTTATAATACACGACTTTGGGCTTCTTTTTTCCTGAAGTCGCTTGAAAAAATTGCAGGTCGCAGTTTTTTTGGGGCTTTTTTTTAATATGGTTGCTTGTTGGAGAAGTGTAACATGCGACCTAATTGTATATTTGTGTTTGCTAAATCCTCCTCCTCCCCCTCCCCCTCCCCCCCCACTAAAAAAAAAACTAAAAAAAAAAAAAAAAGCTGGTAATCATTAAACAGGCACCGCGCCTTCTCATACCCAATACTATAGGTCAAGCTAAATTGAACCAGCTATCTTAGTTCATCTTTCGTTCTTGGAGAAAGAATTTTTTGCACACGCATACATTCGTTTACCAGCTGATGATTTGATTACGGGTTCCAGCTGAAATGGAGATTATGCATAACGCGACATTATGCGCAATAGTGCAGACTGTAGCTAACTTGCTACCCACTATCATAAAGAACTTATGACAGTTTCACAGTCAGCGAGCTGAAATCAATCTGCTGGCACAGCACGTAGCTAGCGAACTGTCAGCAGTTGTTGATACATGAAGTGGACACGTTGGCTTCCTTTTTAACTGTACACAATTACCATCGTTTAATGAATAAAGCCTGATTACTTCGCTGCTATAATATTTACAGTCATTATCGGTTGAGTACGAGTCAGCGAGCTGAAATCAGTCTGCTGGCATAGCGCGTAGCTAGCAAACTGTCAGCAGTTGCTGATACATGAAGTGGATATGTTAGCTTCCTTAGTAACCATGCATAACATTTCTTTTTCCTCCCTTTCAATCTCTAGCATTTTTAATTTAAGTTCCATTTCTACATTTGGATTTTCCACAGGAAACTGTTCCAGATCTCCTGGTGCAAATGCATTTTCATCAATGTAATATTCAACAATCTCTAGCCAGTCTTGCTTTTCGCATGGCTGGTTTTACCTTTGTCAGCTCTAAATGTCTGCATATTTCTAGCAGTTCTGTCTTTTTAAAAGACTTCAAAACCTCTGCGGTTGGTGATGCCAAGAAATCATCCATCGCTGTTGATCTGTCAAATATTATATATATATATATATATGTATATATATATATATATATATATAGGAAAATTCAAAAAAACAATTTTACAATTTGAAATGTAAGATTTTCAATAAATGACTCACACAATGGTCTATCCCGACAACCCCCAATTTGTTATGGCCCCAATTTATTACATTTACGACAGCAAGGGATGCCAGACACAATTTTAAAACAAACACATTTAATTAAACAAAGACTTTTAACTAATCTATTATCTACTCTACTGACCAAGATTGATATATACAAGAAAAAAAAATATTTACAGTCCCTTTGGTTGGGTTGCTTGATGATGTTCCGGGTGAGGAAAATGCTCCAATACAGGCAAAAATCCACAAAAAGCTTCACAGGTCTTGAAAAGAGTGACAGGTCTTGTCAAATGTATCGTTCTCCTTGCAATTTCTCCTACTACTTTACTCTCTCAATTTTCCTCTTTATATACTCTTTTGAAGACCTCTCCCACCTTTTAGACTTTTTTTTAATTCTCCGGGACTTTCCATCTCAGACATGCCCAGGACATGTCCAAACCTAGCTCCAGTCTGGGCTTAACTAAAGAAAAGGTCAATACTCCCATCTAGTGGCTTCTATTCGCATTACACTGTGCATATTGGAGTACAGGGGAATGAAAAGGCAGACAAAGTTGCTAAAGGCGCAATGAGGGAAGAGATTTAAATTTTTGTACCTATGGGTGAAGGTGAAATAAAATCAAACATTAGGACTGAAATTCTCTGAAGGTGGCAGCAGGAATGGGATGAAGAAAATAAAGCGAAAATTATCACAATATAGAGTGAAATGTGGGAGGAAAAAGATATTTACGTGCTAATAGGAGGGAACAGATTATATGTACAAGATTAAGATTAGGTCATACCCGATTAAATGTGACCCTGCGCATCCAAGGAAGAAGCGATGGCTTATGCTCAATGTGTGGCGTTTTAGAAAATGTGAAACATGTTTTAGTATCATGTAGGAAATCTAGATCACAAAGGCAGGTGTTCCAAGAAATGGTTACATAATATGGAAAATTTGAGAGTATTGAAGACATTTTATGAGAACAAGGGATGAAAAGTGAAGTTGCTAGGATTTTTATTTCGTTTTTGAAGGTGTTATGGCCCCAATTTGTAATTAGATTTACAACGCAACAGCAACAGCAAGGGATGACAGACACAGTTTTAACAACTAAAACACATTTAATTTTTAAAACAAAGACAATAACAATTAAGCAACTAACAACTAAGACCAAGATTGAATTATGTACAAAACATAAATATTTACAATCCCTTTTCGGGGGGGGTGGCTTGGTGATGTCCTGGATGATGAAAATGCTCAAACACAGGCAAAGAAATCCACAAAAGAAACGTCACAGGTCTTGAACAGAATGGCAGGTCTGGTCATCTTCTTGCAATTTCTCCTACTACTTTACTGTCTCAATTCTTTTCCTTATATACTCTTTTGCAGACCCCACCCACATTTAGACCTCTTTTTTTTAATTTTCTGAGACTTGCCCCAGACATGTCCAGGACATGTCTAAACATGACTCCAGTCTGAGCTTAACAAAAAAAAGGTAAATACTGCTATCTAGTGGCCTATATTCACATTACAAAGGAATTGGGGCTTCAAAAGAGGATATAAGAACATTGAGTTAAGATAGGCCTATACATAAACATATCCATATGTGCCATTCTGCCTGTGGTCTCTGAGTAGCAGCCACACAGTAAGTGGCATATTCCACAAAAACTAGTTTAGAAGAAGGGGAAGAACCCGCCACTTTAGGATTCAAATGTTAGGGGCGATCAGAGTTGCAGCGCACGTGTCTTGCTCTCCATTTGAGTTGGCAATGAATGTCTTCAAGTTACTTTTCTATGGTATTCTGCGCATCTCCGCTGGTATGTAGACAATTACCTGTTTAATCTGCATGTGTAGTTTGACTTTGAGCTGCAACCAAGGGCGTAGTTTTAATGTGAGACATGTTGGTAGCAGTGGCGGTTTTTCGCGGAGGCCAAGGGAAGCCTGGCTTCCCCAAAAATTATTGCAAGAAAGAAAAACGGCGCCCCTCCTGTCAAGCTCTCATTGTGTCTTACACTTCGTGTCTCATGCCCTCCGCCATGTGTCAGCTCGGAGGCCAGCTTCACTTGGCCTCCCTAAGGAAAAAAAACAGCCCGTATTAGCCAATCAGATTGAAGCAAGGCTCATCGCTTAATGGTCGATGCATCATTAAAAAAAAATGAGGGAGGCCAGATCAAATCTGGCTTCCAACCAATCACAAACTGTTATGGAAAATACACACACTGATTCAACTGTCCCGCCAGGCACCAGCCAGCCCACACAGCAAGTATAGCCAGTAAGTCAGAGAATGGATGGTGACGGGGACCTTGAGTTTCTTGTAAAAAAAAAAAAATGACTTCACAAAACTTCCTTTTGAGGTTCAACTAAAAGTCAAGCGGGACGGTAGGCCGACTCCAAAGCTCAATTTAACTAAGGGGAGAGCTGATAGGAAAGTTCGCTCTTTTAGTGAAGCTGACTATGCTAGAAACGAGTGGCTAACAGGATGTGCCAAGCTTAACCGGCTTTTCTGCTGGCCATGTCTCCTATGGCCCGCCGTGGAACTTTTTGATCACCGGGTTGTTGTCACATTTTTCTTATGTGATGCATAAAATGTGGCGGTTTATTCTTTATTATTCTTGTCGTGTCAAGTGGATTTCAGAGCATGATGGCTAAGCTGTACTGTTTTTTATACTCTCAATCCTTACCAAGACTGCAATTAGGTCCGCTGACATCAGCTGCACTATCGGCTGACAGCTGTAAGGTTTACAGTTGATAGCGCTGCAGCACAGTTGATATCAATTTTTATATAAACCTGTATAACTATGTGTTTTATATTTAGTTTATGTAATTCAGACGTTGCGCAAGGGTTATGCATTCATGTTGAGTGTGTTTTTGGATGTATGAATATTGGGCATCCTTGTGATTTGTTAATTTCAGTTGCGAGGCTGCCACATATGACATTGTTACTTCTAATGTTGGTGGAAGGGGTTTGCCTGTGTTTCTGTACAATAGTCCACAGCTGTCTTGCAAATGCTTTTGTTGCCAATTAATTAAATATGAGCCAGAGAGAAGCATTGTCCACAAAACGGAACTTCATTAATACTGCCTGTGTAAGCAATGGCTAAAATGTTTTTGTGATATCTAGATCTTGTCATTATTGGCGTCTGATCGCTATGTGTTTAGCTTTCTGCTGTACTAAAGCTACGAGGCGTTTACCAGCTTCGCATAGGCTTCCTCGAACTGATCACATGCTACTGTGTGCCAGAGCCATGAGCACGCGCCCAGCCCGAAGCGCACATCCACAGCTCTCCCTCGGGCTTTCACTGTCTCTCACACACTGTCTCTCTTTTTCAACCTCTTTTTTTCACTAAAATGAATGAGAAATCTGTAGAATAAAGGTACTGTAACAGTAGGCTAATTTGTTAGCAGGAAAATAACACGTAAACACTGAATTAAATTCGTTGTTCATTCTGGCTTCCTCGGGAATTTTTGTCACGGGCCGCCACTGGTTGGTAGGGACATGTCTGTGATGCGAGCTGGAACATTTTTTGTAAATTTGAGTGCAGATACAGCCTTTACAGAGATTATCCGAATTAGTGTTTCTCCGTTTTTTTTAATTATGCTACGCAAGGTGCCTCCATAATTTTGATACAAAGATTTCACATATATAAACTTGCCACAACCTTGACTGAAAGCTGCAAACCATCTCACCGCACTAATGAATCACGCTCAAATCTAGAAACTTGGATATTGATGCCAAGTGAGTGGATAAACGTAAGCAAGCCAGTTTGCAATCCTCTCTATTAAGCATTTTAATGCGCGGTAACGCAGCCGCGAAAAACACTTCAAAATGTAGCACCGACTAGAAATTGGACCAGCCGCAAACCGAGCAATAATCGCACTGGATCATGTTGGATTTACCATTACGCGTTTCTATAATTTCCCCCCACTGAGACGAAGTTGGTTGGGACATTTTGACTTTGAAAGGTTATATTTGCTGAATATCATTAGTATTTTTCCAATAATTCCACAGAACAAGTCATAATTATGACCTCACCTGAAGCTCTGGTATACCCGTTTCCTCTAATAGTCCCCCCAGGAATCTGCGGAGAAAAAGTGTTGATTCCGCAGAGAACATTCCTGATTCTGTGGAGAGCGATTCTTGATTCCGCGGCTTGAAAGTTGATTTTCCGTGGGCATTAAAAAAAAACCTAAAATGAAGAGTTATAAAGCAAATTTATGTAATAATGAAGCAAAAAATTCTCTTATGAAATTATTTGCAATACCAAAACACTGCAAAACATTGCGGTTATAAAATAAGCAGCATCAATATTCTTTTTGTCCCTCTTGAGCAGATTTATTTGCATAACTTACAAAGTGCAAAACATTTCAGCAAACTATGGGTGAACGAGGCTTAGTAACTGAACAAGTGCCAAAGATCAAAGTAAAGATTTAAACAAAGTGTACACTATTCACTGTATCCTCAGGATATTGTAAACGTTACTGCATACCATAGACTGTATAAAAAGATGGATGAGGCTACCGTGATGTCACCCACTGGTTTGAAGATGAAGTGATTCGAAGATCCGGGGAGGAACGTGGCTCTGGATCTGACCGTATCGGACGAGGACCGGAGGATAGCGACGCCCCAGAAGCATATTCTGGCTTTATATTTTATTCTAGTTTATATGGGACCATAATTCACAAAAATGAATGTCATGATATATCGAAGGAGACCTGAAACTTGCTATAGCCAACATAAAATGATGTGAAAAATCATTATTTAAATTAAAAATCAGGTCGGAAAGTAGGATCATTTTCTCATAGACTTCTATTGCATTGAACTTCTTTCTGCAACCACTGACGTCGCCATCTGCTGGCCATTAAATAGAATGCCATTCTACGGTACTTCCACATGGGCTTCTTTTTTCAAATCAGGGTGCTGCATCCATCTTTTTATATAGTTTATGCTGCATACAGCAGAAAAAAATGAGTTTCCGTTACCGGCAGCACCAGCTGTGAGTCTTAGATCCAGTTTATCTCACCGCAAAATCTAGCGGCCGGGATGAAAAATACATGTAAAATATAAAATCTGCACTTCGCCCTATATTCCGCGGACTGCTTTGATTTCCGCGGAGGGCTTTGAAATCTGCGGTAAATTCCGCGAGACTACTCTAGCTTGCTGCTGTGATTCTATTTCATACGTACTCCGCCCTCTAAGGGGCTTCGCTATTGGTTACCCCCACTAGGCTCCACCTCGGTGCCTGAGAAAGAAAATTGAACTCACCTGCTCCGTAGGAGGGGGTAGCATACTCACCTCCCATAAAGCCCCGGCGTTGCCAATGCTCGTCTCCCTTTTTCACTCAGCCTTGAGAGAGTTAAGAACTCATAATGATTTGTGTGTGAAATGGATGAGCTGTGCCAACAGTGTGCCTCCCCGATGGTGTCCGAGGATCAGCATGACGACTGCTTCGTCTGTCTGGGCTTGCGGCACCATGTGGAGACAGACTCCTGTGCTGCCTGCGCAGTGCTCCCCCGTAGGAGCATGAGCATCGGCAGCAGTTGTGCGGGCCGCATGCGCCCTCCGGGCCGGCTCGGAGCCAGTACGTGAGCTGGTGGCAACGGTCCGCTCTAAGCCCTGGGACACGTATGATAGAAGGATGATCGTCTTGTGTATGAGGAGGACCCGACGACCCTCTTCATGGACTATGAACCGCCCCCTCGAGCACCCCTATCCGCTGGACGACCTCCCTGGGTTACTCCAGTTCACGGTGGAGAGGATGGAGATGCCCCTACCACCTCAGCCCTCCAGTGGTCAGGCAGATGACTTCTCTATCGGTCTGCTGGCTCAGTTGAAGCCACGCTCCAAGGTGGATATGTCCCAGGATGGCGCTTTGGCTACGCAGCAGGACTGGAGGAATCCGATGGCCAAGTCCCCAGCTATGGCGTATGCACTGGATTCAGATGTCGGAGTCCCAGCCGTTTAAGACGCGGTGAGATGGTGTCTGCTCTAACCGCCTCTGAGAGGGACAGGTTGGCGGCAGTCCTTGACCGATGTTATGCTAGCGCAGCTCAGGTGGTTGCGCTACCTATCAATAAGGCCTTCCCCGGCGGAGCAGCTGGACTCGCCCGCAACAGCAACTCCGCATGCCCAGTGTATTCCAACCACCGCCAAGTCGCCACCGTCGCCGGTCTTTGGACGACCAGTCATCCCTGGCGTCGAATTAACCGATCCTGAGCCTCGACGCCCTTTGCTTCAGCCACAGCAGCCGCCGGAACTGCACCTAGGGTGCGACGTCTGGTTGTGCAGTGCCTGGAAAGTTTTTTTCTTAAAAAAAAAAAAAAAATACCAGTAAGTGGTCTTTGGGTTGTATTGCGCACACACTGATACGCTGGCTGTTTCAGGTGTTGGCACACAAGGTAATCTGGTATAAAGGGGTTTAGCGAGAGAGACATGGTGCGCGAGGCTCGTGTTTTCTCTTCGCATCCACTAAACTCTGATCCTCGAATCGGGGACTCGCCGGCTAATAGCTTGGTTAGGAAGCACTGGCTAGCTAATGGCCGGCAGGGGTGGCGTGGTCCTACCCGTGGAGATAGCACACGCTCAAACTCCGCAGTTAAACCAAAACTTAAAACCCTTCCATCAGTCTGTGTTGGCTCAAATCAAAGTAAAGCTCTTTTTCCTGTCTCGGTACCAGTGAGAAAACGATTGCAAATTGAGGCAGACAGCCAGCACGAATCCAACGCTACTAGCTGGGCTGGCTCCGGCAGAGTGTTTGGTGTAGGTCAACAGGTTTCTTCTTCCGGATTGCACGGAAGTGGAGCGACCTGCCATTTTGGCTCCAAGGCGCTTGACGTGGCGGAGAATACTGAGGGGTGCAAACCTGTGAAGGAGATCTTCACTCGTTTAGCGCCACAGGTTGAGGCCTGTTCGGACGTCAGCGTTTCTAAAACAAAAGACTGGACTCCCAAATGCGGAAGTAGCCGTGCCCTCGCTACCTATGGTGAGTGAATCACCGGGCAGTGTGCGCGAGAAGTTAAAGTCAGTCATTCACAAGGTCTATAAGGAAAAAACAAAAACATGAAATTAAAACATTGTCATTTTTAAAGCATGATGTTGAGGTTGAATTTATCAGACCCTTTGGAAATAAAGTTTGTGAAGTAAATGTCCAATATGCTTCACGTCTTTTTAACAACAGGTCATGGTCATGGTCTGTGGTAGCTGGACCTGTAGTTTTTCTAATTTTCAGAATCTTTACTTCCGTAATTCCGTATAGTCACAGAGCAACAGAAAATCCTTGTAGTCACGGTCAAAGACTGCTGGGACAGAATAATCATCCATCAGTGGTACTATTTGGGGAGCTTGTCAATATTCTAAACAGTGAACGCGTTCATATTTGAACAGATGCCTGTTCATTTTTGGATGTGTTCGAAGCTGCAAATCTGGTCACTGCGTTCAGTGATGAACACCCTTCCATTCATTTTCTGATGCGTTCATGTCCTGATGCGTTCATTCTCTGATGCCTGCCCAAGGCCTGATACGTTCATCTACCTGTATATGTGAAGAGAGCTTTTAGATTATGGTCGCGGATTTTCTTTTGTGAACGACGACTGAATATGGATGACCGATTATACTGTACAAAAACTTTTGCATGAGAACAAACCTTGAAAAGGCCCTTCTTTGGGGTGTGGGTTGTCCAGCAGAAGCCGAAGCCACTGGCCTACCACAAAATTGAAAGCGGTTGTTGTTTGGGGGGGGGTTGGGGTCGGGGTCATCGGATGGCTTGATGAGGACAGCAGGGCTTCATCTCCTCACACTTCATATTTTCCCCCCTGCTCAATGTCTCCTATATAGCCTGTTGTGCTGGGCAGCAGGACCATCCCAGTCTCAGCAACAAGATAAATACTTGAATCCACCAGCTGCAAAAAACAAAACAAAACAACATTTGATACATAGGCTACTGATGCAATGTCGCTGTATTAGACCTCGCGCCGTTAAAAGAGAACCTCCAATTGAAATAAGCAGACCTGAAATTTAATATGCGAGTGCTGCAGTATAAATTCACAAGACTTTTAAACTTTTTATTTAAAAAATTACCCTGACTTATGAGACTTGGAACAAGCACTGCTCACCCTCTGCATGACCTGCTACCTCCAACACGAAGCAACTGCACAGCAGTAGCGGCTCTAGACCCGGGAATGGCGCGGCGCAGACACGTCCCTTTATGTCTAGAGCCGCTACTGCTGCACAGCTAACACGCTGAGGAACCAGCACAAGCTGGCTGAACCGATGGCGAAGACCAGCAGGCTAGCTTAACGCTGCACACCTTAGTTAGGCTATAGTGGCTACAAATGATAGCTAACTGTCTTTGCTCACTCACTGCCCTGAAATATATAAATATATTTTTTTAACTCCGAAATGATTTGTTTTTGTTTGTATGCAGCTTCTTCGTAAATGTTTTTTTTTTCTTTGTTAAGTTGTTGTTCTTCAGTGGAGCTTTGGCTCCACTGCAAGCATCAATCAACCAATCAATCAATCAGGCTTAGTTGGATAAGAGGAGGCTGTAAATGTCTACCAATCTTAAAAATTCGTGAAATATTTTGTAGGCCAACATCAATTTCGCGAATGTGAACAGTCCGCTGCCCACGCCACAGCGTTATCCTCCCGATGTCCGTGTGTGTCCGGTGTGTTTGTCGTGAAAGCTCCGTATGAAAATGTTCGGCTCCAAAGGGATGTGGAGATCCGCGCGCTCCAATTTATACGGCACGTTACGTTACCGGAGCGTGCGTTTCCCGCACTAATGACGGGCAGTGTCGACCAATCATGCTTGAGTTGCCAAAGATAGTCAGGCGTCAAAATAGTTGTCGCCTCCATGCAGAAATGGAATCCAGTCTGTTGCCACACGTTGCAGTCATACAGAATATGTTGAAGAGTGGGTGTAAATATGCTTATATAAGCAACTATTTGATTTTTGAGTGTGGGTTGCAAAGGGGGGCGTCAGTCGAAAATATTCGCCGTTTTTGTGAAGAGCACAGTTTACAGAGACAGCGAATGACAGACCACCAACTTGAAGCTGCCGTTTTCAATGCTGTAAAGGAGGTCGGATATGACACCAAGTTACATAAAACAAATTGATTGTCCCAAAAACGATGTACTGATGGTGGTTCACAGTAAGTAGGCTTATGAACTATTTCATGCAGGCTTTTCTGAATATTTTTGTAAATGACCCCGTGATTTTGACGTCAACAAGGGGCGTCTACACACCATCCATCCTTTTTCGGGAGCATAATGAGATTGTTTGTTCTGCTTGTTCTGTTCTCCAATTACAAAGAGCATTTGTTGTCAAAATGTGAATCATACGTGTTCTGTGTTGCTGGCCTGTGTTGACTGTGCAATAAATGACTGTGTGTAGCGCTTATCCCTGATTACTAACAAAGACAGCGCCCTGGATTCTTCCTCCGAAGATAAGTATCTATGCAATTTTTAAAGGATCAATGTGGGAATACAATGAAACTCAATGACTCTCTGTGTACATTATATACATGAGCCAATTACTAATCTTTTCTGTCTCCTTTCTTTCAGCTCCACACTAGTAATCACGAGAAAATGACACCTTAACCAGGTAACTAAATCAATTTAACTTTAAATATGGTAGGCTACTTTACCCTTTTTTACAGGTAGGCTATCAATACTGCAATTGAAAGTCAATGGTTTTCTATCTAAAGTAATACACACTCACACAGTAATAACAAAATATGAGCATTTATATAAAGATTGAAATAAGTGCAAACAAATAAACATTAGTGCATTGTCTAGAAGATAGACCCCTCAACGTCAAATACAAATAACCCAGATGTCCAACCCACCCTCGTTGCGGGCCTGTTGAATTCGTGGGCGGTGTGGCTTAAAACAAATGGCCCCTTCGCTCAAACTGAGCCAAACAAAAAGAACGGTACCTTACTTGTGTTAGGGGGAGGAGTGGGGGAGACAGATCTCTCCTCTCAACATGCGGAGTCGGCGTATTAGCACGCTGGCTTAGTGAATGCGGTCCGATTACAGGGAACCGCTGGCAAAACCCTCGTGGCCAGCGGTGCTATCTGGAGAAGTCCTGAGTCTATGTCCTCACGTACTTCATTGCGACGTGAAACGCTAGATAGGTTACAGCCAATTAGCTGTCTTAAAGATGTTGTATTTTGTAAGCTTTATTGGTTCTTTGTGTGTGTTTTTAACTGTAAGAAAATTGTAAAACCAATAAAAGCCAATTAGCCTCGCTATGCTCGCGGGCTCACGCTTAACACTACAAGCTGGACTAGCTAGCTAGCACTTAACCTACGCGAGCACTTCGCACTCGGCGACTACCTCTAAACAAGATAGCCGACCGTTCAGCCAGTCCCGTAAACCACAGTCCCTTTACAACCGTTTAGTCACCGAGCTGATAACTTCAATAATTGCAAATGATGGCTGGGTTCTCTTCTCTGTTACAGCATTGATTCTCACCGCATGTGTCTTACCTCCACCTCTCTTCCGCGTCCCTCTCCACCCCTCACTAGGTCCCCGGCTCACCTCACAGCCCCTCTCTCGAACAGCCACACCCCCCACCTGCCAGCCAATTATCCCCATGCTTTCCGCAAAACTCCAACCCTCTCCATCAACATCAGAAGTACATTCAGATTCAAATGAAAATAACATATTTGCATGATCGTATGAAATGAAACTTGTTAATCACATAACATTATCCAATTAACGTTTTGTCTCTTTACAAGTGATGAAATACCAACAATGCATGAAAATGCATGACCAAAAATAAAGGTATTATTAATTATATGTTTTTGAATAAACTACATCCACATTAATAAGACTGTCTTTTTTATCAGGGCTACATGTGCAAATAGTGTATAGTGCTGTCTTGAGCATTTTCAGGTAGCCTAGTGTCACTATGACCTGACTTTTTTTGCATTAGAAAACTTATAGAATAAAATGTCATAAAGCCATCAGACTATTTTGTTGTTGTTGTCAGGACTTTCATTTTGATGACACTGACACTTTCATTGACATTAATACTTGCTATTGATGAATTAACTATCCATTATGGGCAAGTGACACTTTGCAGGTTATCAACTAGGTTATGCAGTTTGTACTAATTGTTTTGATATGCACTAACTTTTGAGCAAATGTTATTATAGTGATGTGAGAAAACCATAGCGACTGAAACAAAATATACAGTCAGGTGATGCGCCCTATCAGGCCAGGAACAACAGATTAGGTAAACAAAAGAGGCACTACTGGTATTGAGACATTACTGGACACTATGTAAATAAACAGTTTGATGGCAGTCTATTGAAAAAATAAAACGAGTTTTACACGTTTAAAATCCCACAATTGACAACCAGTAGCGATTGAAGGACTAGACTTATCCACCACAATAACTTCTTTCTTTTTACCTTCAGACTGTTCCTACATATGGAAGAAAGATGATGACTAGTTATCTTTCAGCTGTGAGAGTTTGTGCATTGGAGGGTCGCGTTGGACGTGCATTGCGCAACATTAACCATCCTTATCACAGGGCAAGATGTGAAGTAAGTTTCACCAATGTAACCCTTCAATTTTACCGTTATAATACCGTTTGGCATAAAGCGTTGTGCGGCGCAGTGGTTAGAGCAGGCACCATATTCAGAGGCTACAGTCCTCACTTCAGTCAGCCCGGTTCAAATCCCACACTGGGCGGCCATTTACTGCATGTCATTCCCCCTCTCTCTGACTCCCCATTTCCTGTCTCAATTGTTCTCAATTAAAGTAAAATAAAAAAGAGCCCCAAATTATATAGTGTTACGGATTCATAAGCTCCTCTGTCTCTATGGGCTAATTGTAAGTCCTTTACGGGTGCAGCGCCGTACGCTTTGATTGCTGGGGTGCGGTGTTCAGCTGCGCATCATTACGTGGAGCCCTTAAGAGCCAACTAGACCGGGCGATGGGGGCCCCGCCGTCTTCTCCTCCTCTTGATTTCTTTCCCATATGTTCTTTTAAATACTTCTGTTAAAGCACATTCTTGAATAAATTAAGTTAAAACTTTATTCCGCGTTTGGTCTTCCCTTTTCTGGTACGTGGGCCAATAGGGCAGAGCGTAACAATAGCTACTTAAACATTAAGCAAAGACATAAAGCCTATTTGCATCTCAAGCAACCTGTTAAAGTGGTTAATAGATTTCAGATCTGTTTGAGGCAGTGAATGAAGTTTGCTGGAATTTCACCCTGTTTGTTTTGTTTCTTTTTGTGCTTTAACTGTGTAATGAGATCCTAATGTTCTCTGTTTGTCTTTGAGGGAGCCAGAAACCTCAATCCAGTTCCATATCATGCTGAATATATGGGACATAAAATACATATTGACCACAATGAAAAACTTGGAATGTTCGGCGTGACTCATGTACTGGCAATTGATGGCTTCTCCAAAAAAATTGTTGGACAATCCACAATGCCTATCAAAAATAATCTCGCCATTTACAATGATGTCTACAGGTAACAAACAACTTAATTTAAAACATCTTTCTTTGTCCTTGTTGCAAAAATACAAAAATACAAAAAATAAAAAGCCTACTATCTGAATATTCTGGTTTTTGACCTTTATTATGAAATGACTATATTCTTATAGAAGGAGTTTTACATGTTCAAATGAAGCCTTTAAAACCAGAATAATGCTGTTATTTTGGAAAACAGAACCGTAATAGGCTGATTACAGGATATTGATCAACGGCTTCATGTATTTTTCAGAATAAAAGTGCATTCCCATGTAACCGCCGTTCAATGTCGTTGTTTTCTTGTAGAAGTGCAGTAGTGGAGCATGGTATATGGGACCAGGTCAGGGTGGACAATGGAAGAGAGTTCTAACTTTATGTTGTGATCTGTGATTCTGCATGTCATGTTTAAGTTCTGTGCCTGGCTCAGCCATGTTTAGGATTTCTGTGTTTAGTGACCACTGCCTGCCCTCTGACCATTCTTAGGATTATGTATTGTGTTTTGGTAGTTTTGGATTTCATTGTTATTATTTTTCATGTCTTAGTAATTTAGTTTCCATGCCATGTTTTCATTTCTATGCTTTGCACTTTGTCTCCCCTGTCTTGTCATGTGTATCTTTGCTCACGGTCCCTTGTCTTGTGTGCCACTCATTCGGGTGATTTATTGGTTTCTGGGTTTCAATCTTTCATTATCTCGTGTTCTTCCTTCCTCTCTTTTACTGTCTTACTAACACATACTAACAGTTTATTGTTTTTGCTAAATACTAACCCACACTAACCTTGTATATTTGGACTAACTTACTAACAAGCACTTGGGATTGTATAGCTGCACTTACTAATTGACTAATGATCTCTCAGCTGTCGCCCAATTCTAGTCTCCGCCTCCTTGCCTATCCCTAATTATCTCTGCTGCAAGTTTCTGTGGATTTCCACTTATACTTTGTGCTTTCCTTTTTTATCTTGGCACTTTAGTACTCCTTAACCGGAGCTTGTGTTTTGTACTTAGGTTTGTCTTGTGATCCCTGTCTGTTTTGGCTACAGCCTAATTCATGTAATTAGTTTATTCCTCATGTGTCTCTCCCTGATCATTGTTCCCATTGATTGCACCTGTTCTCCCTGGTCATGTGTTTACCCCGGGTGTGTATATAAGATGTCTGTTTGGTACACTTTCTTGTCAGATCGTTCTCCCTAGTTTTCTCGTGCCACGTTTCTCGCCTTGATTTCTCAGTGTTTATCTTTCTGACTGTATTGCCCGACTTTCGATTTTTGCCTTTGTGATTTTGGATTATTGTTGCATCTGCGTGTTTTGACCATTTTTCTGCCCGACTACGAGATCTCTGTTTGCTGCCCTGGTAACGATTCGGATTACGTCCTGTGGATTCTGGCTTGCTTCTCTGATAGAACTGTTCCTGTGTACCAGACCCATTTCTGTCCGACTACGATTACTGTGATTGCTGCCCTGGTTTTTGATACTATTTTTGCCCAACTGGATTTTGACTTTTGGATTGTGGACTCTGTACTTTTGCCTTCTGCCCTGCGGGCGTCCTCCCCCTTTAATAAAACAAGCTCTACTGCATTTCCTGGTTCTCGCGACTGGTTCCTGATCGCACCATTACAATACGATCTGACCAGCATGGAGCCAGCGAGTTCCCAGCCTCTTCAGGCAGCAGTAGAAGGGCAGGGCGTCCAGTTGGCGCTGCAGCAACGGCAGCTACGGGCTGTGATGCAACACATACAAATCATGAGCAACCAGTTAGCGGATCTTGCTCGATCTCTGCAGAGCGCACCGATCATCCATGCACCCCAGCCTCCTGTCATCACTATGACTGCATCTAGTCCTGCCTCTTCACCTCCTGCTCCGTCCCAGGAACCATGTTTACCCCCTCCTGAGAAGTATGATGGTGATCCGGGGTCTTGCCGTGCCTTCCTCACTCAGTGTAAACTGATATTCAGTCTCCAACCTTCCACCTTCCCCTCTGAGCAAGCTCGAGTGGCGTACGTCATCACGCAGCTTACCGGCAGAGCGAAACAGTGGGCAACAGCTACCTGGGAGGCGGGGTTACCCTGTGTCCAGTCATTCAACTGTTTTGGGGAGGAGATGAAGAGAGTTTTTGATCGCTCCAGGCACGGGCATGAGGCCGGGAGGGAGATCCTCCGTATCCGCCAGGGGAATCGCTCTGTGTCTGATTATGCCATAGCGTTCCAGACCCTTGCCATGAACAGCAGGTGGCAGGAGAGAGCCCTTTATGACGCATTCATTTTTGGGCTTTCTGAGCAGATTAAGGATGAGCTCCTGCCATGTGACCTGCCTGAGAGCCTGGAACGGTCATCAACATGGCTATCCGCATTGACTCCCGCCTGGAGGATCTTAGACGGTCCAAGACCCGAACCAATTTCTCGAAGCCCCTGAAGGTTCCACCCATGCCTCAATCTGGCCATGGCAAGCCCCCATCCGAGTCAGAACCCATGGAGTTGGGTCGGACGAAACTTTCTGGGGAAGAAAGGGATCGTAGACGCAAGGAGCGGGCCTGCTTCTTCTGTGGCCAGAGAGGGCACTTCGTCTCTCGGTGTCCAGAAAAGCGGCAACGGCCACTTATGAGGAGGGGACCAGTAGTGGGCGTTACTCCTGTGGATCACTCTTCAAAGAACCGTACCTGTTTCTCTGTCTCCCTTGAGTGGGCTGGGGGAGGTAAGAAGACCACTGCCCTGATCGACTCGGGGGCAGAAGAGAACCTCATTGATCAGGATCTAGCCCGGGAGTGGGGCATCCCCGTTGAAACAGTCACTCCCGATCGAGTTGCCAGCTCCCTTAATGGCCAGATGATTGGCCACATCACCCACGTGTCCAGCCCCATTAAATTACGGATCTCAGGCAATCATCATGAAAATATTAAGCTCTACCTCATCCAGTCACCTCATGCCCCGGTCGTCCTCGGCCATCCATGGATGGCAAAACATCTACCAGTTATTGACTGGGAATGACATGAGATCAAGGAATGGAGTCCCAAGTGTGCACAATCATGCCTTAATGATGCTCTGGATCATGTTCCTATTTCCCCTCCAGAAGACATCCCGAACCTGGAAAAGGTTCCTCCCGAATACCATGACCTCAAAGAGGTATTCTCAAAAGCCCGTGCCACTAGCCTACCCCCACACAGACCATATGATTGTGCTATTGAACTCAAGCCTGAAACCATGCCTCCCAGAGGCCGTCTCTTCTCGTTATCACGCCCTGAGACTCAAGCAATGGAAAAATACCTCAGTGAGTCACTCGCTGCCGGCATCATTCGCCCATCCTCCTCACCCGCCGGAGCGGGATTCTTCTTCGTGGGGAAAAAGGATGGGTCACTACGACCCTGCATAGATTACCGAGGACTCAATAACATTACCATTAAGAACAGAGATCCCCTTCCACTCATGAACACCGCCTTTGACCTTCTCCAGGGGTTAAACTGTTCACTAAGTTGGATCTACGTAATGCATATCACCTGGTTCGTATCCGTGAAGGGGACGAGTGGAAAACTGCCTTCAATACCCCTACCGGGTACTGGGAGTATCTGGTCTTACCCTTCGGCCTCACTAACGCCCCAGCAGTCTTCCAAAATCTTGTGAATGATGTTCTACGCGATATGATTAACAAGTTTGTCTTTGTGTATCTTGACATTTTGATTTTTTCCAAGTCACAGGATGACCATGTGCATTACGTCCGACGTGTACTCAAGCGCCTGCTGGAGAACCGGCTGTTCGTGAAGGCGGAAAAGTGTGAGTTCTCAGTTCAAACCACATCCTTCCTGGGGTATATCATCTCACCAGACTCCATCCAGATGGATCCCGTCAAGATCGAGGCAGTCAGTAACTGGCCAACACCTCCCGATCGTAAGTCATTACAACGCTTCTTGGGTTTTGCCAATTTTTACAGACGTTTTATTCGCAATTACAGCTCTATCGCTGCCTCTCTCACGGCCCTCACGTCTAGTAAAATCAAGTTCCTATGGTCAGAGAAAGCTGAACAAGCCTTTCGTGAACTCAAGTCACGTTTCACTTCCGCTCCCGTACTAACCATCCCTGATCCTAAGCTTCAGTTCGTGGTAGAGGTGGACGCCTCCAATGTGGGAGTTGGTGCCATCCTGTCCCAGAGGTCCACGGAGGATGGGAAGATCCACCCCTGCACCTTCCTCTCCCGTCGCCTCAGTCCCGCTGAGAGGAATTACGACATCGGTAACCGGGAGCTGTTTGCGGTGAAGCTGGCATTGGAGGCATGGAGGCAGTGGTTGGAGGGGTCTGAGGTTCCATTCATCGTTTGGACCGACCACAAGAACCTGGAGTACCTGCAGACTGCCAAAAGATTGAACCCGCGACAAGCCAGGTGGGCTTTATTTTTCTCACGATTTAATTTTCATCTTGCCTATAGACCTGGCAGCAAGAATGTTCAACCGGACGCCCTTTCCCGGTGTTTTGAAACCGACAAGGATCTACCCAGCTCTGATACCATTCTCCCGAAGGAGACCTTCATCCACGCTGTTGCCATGGACATTGAGTCAGAGGTGAGAAATGCCCTAGGCGACTCTGCTGCTCCCAGTGCTTGCCCTGATCACTGTTTGTGCCTGCCCATCTGCGCTCCCGAGTCCTGGACTGGGGGCATTCGTCCAATCTCTCGTGTCACCCCGGAATCAAGCGTACCCTGGACTTCATAGCACATCGCTTCTGGTGGCCTGGCATAAGTGACGATGTCCAAAAATATGTCTCCGCCTGCTCGGTCTGTGCCCAAGCCAAAGTATCGCACCAACCCCCTCACGGTCTGTTACAACCCCTTCCTACCCCACACCGCCCTTGGTCACACATAGCATTAGACTTCATCACCGGTCTTCCCCCTTCCAATTACTACACCACTATCCTCACTATCATTGATCGTTTTTCTAAAGCTGTCCATTTCGTCCCCCTCACCAAGCTCCCATCTGCACAAGAAACAGCCAGCCTCATTATCCAACACGTCATTAGATTACACGGCATACCGACAGACATCACTTCAGATCGCGGTCCTCAGTTCACAGCTAAATTTTGGAAAGCCTTTTGTAACTCACTAGGCACATCAGTCAGTCTTTCGTCTGGTTTTCATCCCCAAACTAATGGCCAGACCGAGCGGGCTAACCAGTGTATTGAGACAGTTCTCAGATGCCTCTGCCTTAAGAACCCCTCCTCCTGGAGCCATCAACTCCCTTGGGCAGAATATGCTATTAATAGTCACACTTCTGCAGCCTCTGGTCTTTCCCCTTTTAAAGTCTGCCTAGGGTACTAACCCCCGCTGTTTCCATGCCAGGAGGAGGAGGCTGCAGTCCCATCTGCCCGCGAGTTTATACGCCGCTGTAGACGCACTTGGAGGACCACGCGGGAAGTGCTGCTCAGGTCGGTAGCCCGTATGAAGGCCCAAGCGGACAAGAGACGCGTCGCCGCTCCATCTTACCGACCTGGGCAGCGCGTATGGTTGTCCTCCAAGGACATTTAAGGGGGAGTGGGGGAAAGTTGGTTCCTGATCGCACCATTACACTCTATAAATGCAGGAAAAGTTGGCCAGCCACTGCCACAACACAGAGAGGCCACCTTACAAGCAAACGCCATCAACTAAGGTATTTCTGATTTAAATCCCACTTAATATAGGGGATTTTTGCTAAGCTAACTTTTTTTTTTAATTAAAATATATATTTTGTAAGGTCAAACATGCAATTCAGCTAAAATGAGCCACCTTCAAAGTTGAGTTTTAGTAGATATTTTGATGGTTCTTCTTATGAACAGCATATTGCAGGACTCTTCACTTCTAATTATGTAGGTCCTGTGTGTGTTTTAGCTTGGTGCAGGGTGCATTGTGAGCTACACACACACATACACAAACTAACATTAGAGTTCCAAAATTGCTAGTTCTTGTTATTAATTCTCAATGTTTCAATGTTTCAATCTCATTATTTGTGAATTATTTATAGTTCTTTTAATGGAATGTTATATTGTCTTATGTGTGTTAAAATTAAATTTAATCAGATTGTTTTATCAGAAATTACGGTTTTGCTTTGCTGTTTCAATGGCTCATTTTAGCTGATTAAGTGGTCCATTTTTCCTGGACACTGCTCATCTCAAAAAAATAGGGACATCTGTTTGAAAAGCTGTAAGATCTGATTGATTATATTTTATTACATCAATTCAACCCCAGAATATTAAAACATATCCCTAGAATGTCTAAAAACACAATCCAGTGTCATACATTCCGTTTCCTAAGCAATTAACCAAATAGTAGCTGATGTCACCCTATACAGTGGAGATGGATTGTACACGATTGTAACTATAATGTTTTATTCATATAAGGTTCTAAAATGTAAGCAAGACATTATAACTAACAAACATGCCTAATCTTCTTTGCTCTACAATGACAGAATCACACAATTTAGAGGATCTGGCCAGAGGTCAACAAGAGGGTGAACTACCATTTGAAAATCCCATTGGTTCATCTGGTTGATCAGGAGGAGCTGGATATGGAGGACAGCCTAAAGTCAATCTGATTGTATACACTTCAGTAAAAATCATGTCTCAGTCACTTTGCCATTTAAAAAAAAAAGTCTTAAAGTTTAAAATTTAGTCAAGTCATGTATAGAGATCATGACTCTACATACATACTGTACACTGCACTCAACAACCTCCCCCAATAGCCCTGTATGGACCAAACCCCCCTGAGTGTTTCACAAGTGTTTGGTTGTCTGGTGTGTGTGTGTATATGCACATGTATGTGCTGCATAGTGTGTGGTGGTGTTTTGGTTTTACTTGTTGCTCTGTGTTGGTGATGTTTCTGTTTGATTATGAATTCACATGGCTCAGTGTTGTTGTTTCTATGTTGCTCAGTGACAGAGTGTGAAAATGAATTTCCCTTATGGGACGATAAAGGCATTCTATCTATTTTCTCAGATATTCGATTTGATGACAAAACAATTGTTTACACTTTTTGAACATTGACTTTTTTTTGAAGATGTTGGTTAAACTTTTTATTAGCAAGGGCTGCCCCATTAGCTAAGTGGTTAAGGTTACATACCACATTGGCACAAGCACTCTGAGCAGTGTGTCCCCAGTTTGAATCCCAACTGGCCGGACCTTTCCTGAAGGTCATTTCCATCCTGTCTCCCCCACAATTCATGTTTATCTCTCCACTGTCCTATCTAATATCCATCGATCATCCAGTGTTCCAATTAAGCTGTCCTGCATGTCGTCCTCCCATCAGAAGTTGCCTTCACCAGCTTTCCATGTTTTGCATATTCTGTGTTGTAAACTGTTTTCTTGTCTGTAACAACATCTATTGCACGTCTGTCCGTCCTGGGTGAGGATCCCTTCTCTTTTGCTCTCCCTGAGGTTTCTCCAAGTTAAAAGGGTTTCTGGGTGTTTTTCCTCAGTTGATTTGAGGGTCTAAGGGCAGGGGATGTTATGATGCCCGTTGTTATGAAGCCCTTTGACATAAAATGTAAAAAAAAAGAAAAGTGACAGCATTATAGAGAAAAAACAGGTTTGAATCCCTGAAACTTGTATTTAGAAACATTCTAAAGAAAACAGGCTGGAATAGATAACATAAAACAATCAAGAATCATGTCTTTACTGTTGTATAAACCCCGTTTGGTTTGTCTAAGGTGCTCTTGGATGCTAATTTAGAGTAAAAACAAAAACCCAGCTAACAAATAGCTCTTGGACAGTATTTCTTTATTAGAAACAGCTCATTTGTTAAAACATTTTTGGAAAATGGTCTAATGCTATCACTGGGTAATTTAAGTTCTATCAGACTTTGTCAGCTATTAAAGGTTTACAGAATATGAAAAATACTTCCTCAACAACACAACAATTGTTAAAAATTTAATGTACAATTAAAGCATGTATCCTTGCCTCCACCTTATTTTAGGGAAAGGGATCCCCAATGTTTTGGCTGGAGAGGGATGCCAAAAAAGAGTGTGTGCAGACCTCTTACCAGATGCATCAGTGGCTGCCGACTGGTACGAGGAGGAGGTGGGATTGTTAACAAGAGTGTCATCCTTTGGAGTCAACCCTTTCAATACTGCAGAAGACCAAGAGGCTGCACAAAGAATGTTTGGTCAACAATGTCCAGATGTGACCATACTTCCTGACAATGTCCTCAATAATCACCCTGAATATTTTCAGGAGGGACTTAAAGGCCTGATAGACATAACCAGGAGACAGTCCCAGCAGTTAGTTCTGAACAACCCAGGAGTTTTGTTGTTGTTGTTTAGTTCAGGTCATGCTCTCTCTCTACTCACTTTTGCCATGGTGGCACATAAGGCCGCCACAGAGCATCTCCACTTCTCCCGGCAGCAGCAGTTTTCGCTTCAGCCCATGATTCCCACCTCGCCTCTTCTCTTTCTTTCTCAACTGTATGTCCCCTTATCAAATGCACATGCAATTAAATAAATTCAATTGTTTTTTTTAATTAACGATCAGCTTGTCGCTCATGTGTAAAAATAAACACAGCTGTGAAAATGTATCCATGTGCTCAAAACACAACATTTACAAAGAAAAAAGATTTTATTGGCCATTCATCTATAACGCAATTCACTGGGATTTTAATTTGAAGTACCGACTCTGTCATCGGCGTTAATGTGTTGTTTAAGATCTAAAAAGAAAAGGCGACCAAAATTTGACCATAATTGATTTTGGTTTCCTCGTTTTTTTCGTTTTAAAACCAAAAACCAAAAAACCAGCCTGAATTTTGGTTTTTTGGTTTTTCGTTTGAAACGGAAAACCAAATTACCAGCTTACTTTCGTTTTCTGACACTTCGGTTTAAAGGAAAAATCAAACTAACGAAACGTTCACGGACCACGGAGACTCTGGAAAACTATTCCAGTGAAGCAAGACATTTGGAAGTTCATTTACAGAATTATTTAGGAATTAAATTTCAGAATTTACAGACATCTTTCGGGCTTGGCAGGCCCAGAGGACCCCCTACACAGCAGACCGGCAGGCTAGAAGGACTGCAGCTGCGGTAGTTGCTGAAGCAAAAACTCGGGTTTGGGGAGGCTATAGAGAAGGACTTTCGGGTGGTTTCAAAGAGGTTCTGGAAAACCATCAGACGACTCCGGAAGGGGAGGCAGGGCTTTGCCCAGACTGTTTTCAGCAGGGGTGGTGAACTGCTGACCTCAACTGAGGATATCGTCTGGCAGTGGCAGGAACACTTTGAGGGACTCCTGAATCCAGCAGACATGCTTTCCATTGCGGAGGCAGGGACGGAGGACATGGGCAAGTCGTTGCCTATTTCCCTGGTGGAAGTCACTCAGGTGGTTGAAAAGCTCCGCAGTAGCAAGTCACCATGGAAGGACGAGATTCGTCCTGAGATGCTGAAGGCCCTGGATGTTGGTGGGCTGTCATTGTTGACACGCCTGTTCAACATCGTGTGGATCTCGAGTACAGTACCCATGGACTGGCAGACTAGGGTGGTGGTTCCCATTTTTTAAAAAAGGGGTCAGGAGGATGTGCTCCAGCTGTAGGGGGATCACACTGCTCAGCCTCCCAGGAAATGCCTGGATTACCAGGGTGCTGGAAAGGAGGGTCCACCTGATTGTCGAACCTCGGATTCAGGAGGAGACCAGGTGCACCTCATTGAGCAACTGGATGTAGCAGCTGGGAGGAGCTAGAGGACAGGAGTGAAAAAGTGAAAACGCAACGCCTGATTTTTTTTATGTTTTAGCAGATTTTTTAAGCCATCAAAATTACCACAGAAGAAATACAGTGGTATGAAGGTTTAAAGCTGGAATTTGTGCGAGTCCGGGTTCGAACCCAGTTTGTGCGTCTGTCAGAGGATCACATTTCCAAAACACAACTTTTGCAATGCCATTAGTAGCAGGTTGAATGCATCACTTGTACGACATGCAAGTGCAAAGCAAGACACTGGACGCATAAAAGGCCCTGTGGTTCATCCCATCAGCATCAGAATACCACAGCTTACAGATCAGCAGAGGGAGGGAGGTTTGGGGATGCTGCTGGGGGTAACAACTCAGAGAGAGGTTGCCGGCTGGTTCAGGGTCACTTCATCCACCATCAACGGACAGGCACATTGCTACTGACCGACAGGAAGCGTTCACAACCTACCTATGAACAACGCCCATCCCCATACTGTATGCCTCACCACAGACTTTCTCCAGTGAGCAGGGATCGATTTTCACCCTTAGCCATGCATTTCACCTGATCTTAACCCCAATGAACACATGTGGGATGAACTGGGTTGTTTTGTGCGCAGCGTCAATGTCAACCATGCAACCTCTCTGAGTTGACTGCAGCACTACAGCAGGAGTGGAGGAACATTTCCCAAGCAACTGTGCGATGTTTGTGCGATTCGATGCCTTACCTTTTACGTGCATGTGTGCAAGCAAAGGGAGGACACTGACAGTCTGTGGAGGGTCTCAGCATTCACAATGGCATATTGGAAACATTTTTTTTGAGATAATGTGATAAAACTTTACAGTATTATGAACAGTGAACAGATTCTTTTTTCATTTCATTTTAAAATTGAATTGAAAAACACTGGTGGTTTCTTCTTTTTGGTGATTAAATATGACTGTTGCATTTCCACTGTGTGTCAGTATATACTCAGCCAAAGTAAAAACTTCACACTCGTTTGGAGGTCGATAAGTTGAACAAGAAATGAGGTTTAAAACAATGATTTTATTTAATTCTGTACTCATTAAAGATGGTGTATCATAAAAATAATGTCCATAATGTAACCAGTTCCACCGGAAATGCTATGGAAATGTCCAAGAGTAAAAATGCTAAGTTACAACTTGAATGAGAGCAGTGCGCAGGCGATTACGTATGGTTTGGGCAGTCACACGACCAATTCATTCCTAGTGGACGTTGCAGTGACAAATCGATTATGCAAATGACGTAAGACAATTTGTCGGTCTTCTGCTTTTGACGTCACACATGGGCAACCAGAACGAGGTCGGTCAGCTGTGGTGCCAGTTTGTTGGAGACGTGTCCGAAGATCATGGATAGTCCATCGACTGCATCCCATAACCCTTGCAAGGTCAGTGATGGACGTTTCCGTATTCAGCATGCCAATGGCACGTTCATGCTGAATTTTTGACAGCCATGGCATTGAAAATCAACGAATAATTAACTGTAAAAACTTGTTTATCCGAGATGTCACTCAAACGTGCTAATGTAGTTGCACATTTCTCATATGGTCTCGTGACTAGGAACACAAGAAAACATGGTTTTAGCTTAAAGTATGCTCGCACGTGCTACGTACCTGTGCACGTCAGATTGATGTGTGTCATCATGTCTTTGACAATGCATTTACCCCTAGTGATAATAAAAACTTTTATTAAAAGTTTCAAGAAAATATTTACAAATTTATGAGTGTGAAGTTTCTTTTTTGACTCAGTATATTTTGAAATTTATTTGAAAAGAATTTACAGCAACAACATTTCTTCTTAGCCTTCTTTAGGTAATATCTTCAAAGGGTGCCTACATTATTGGATGGTGTTGTTCTTTATCATAGCGTACTGCTCGACGTGAAACAGGGAAAAAACATGCAGCACGAAAACTGCATAATGTAAACGTCCTATATTACACAGAAACACACAAATAAGATCAATGAAATAAGATTAAAATAAGTTCTCATCTAAACATTAAAATGTTGAAAATTATACAACCCCAATTCCAAAATAGTTGGGACGAAAAGTATATTGTGAGCAAAATCAAAATGCAGAGACTTTCAGATCACATGATCTAATATGTTATCCATGTTCTATTGTAAATAACATTTCAAATATTGAAACAGACATTTTACATTTTTATCCACAAAATTAACTTGTTTCAAATTTTCTGGCTGCCCCAGGTCTCAAAAAAGTTGGGACACAGGCAAAAATGGGTTGAAAAAGCAATTACTATAAAAGGAAATCAGCTGAAAGAACATTTTACAAGTAATTACATTAACTGACATCAGTTGTGTTACATGATTGGCAATAAAAGAGATGTCTTAGGCTGAGTCTCTCAGAAGTAAAGACGGCCAGAGGCTTTCCAACCTGTGAAGGCTTGCATAAAAAAAATTGTGGAATACTTTAAAAACAATGTTCCTCAATGTCAAATTGCAAAGGCTTTGAAGGTCTCATCATCGACAGTGCATAATATCATCAAAAGATTCAGAGAAAATGGAAAAATCTCTGTGTATAAGGGGCAACCCCAAAGACCTTTACTGGATGCACGTGATCTTCGGGCCCTCAGACGCCACTGCATCACTCACCGGCATGATTCTGCCCTTGACATTATTAAATGAGCTCAAGAATACTTCAAGAAACCACTGTCTGTAAACACGGTCCGCTGTGCCGTCCACAGATGCCACCTAAAACTCTATCATGAAAAAACGAAGCCATTGTTGAGCATGGTCCAGAAGCGCCGCGGTGTTCTGTGGGCCGAGGCTCAATTAAAATGGACTGTAGGAAAGTGACAAAGTGTCCTGTGGTCAGACGAGTCCAAATTTGAAAGTCTTGTTGGAAATCATGGGCGTTGTGTCCTCCGGGCTAAAGAGGAGAAAGACCACCCCTCCTGTTTTCAGCATTCAGTTCAAAAGCCAGTATCTCTGGTGGTATGGGGATGCATTAGTGCATATAGTGTGGGACACATGCATGCTTTGAAAAGCACCACGAATACTGAAAGGTATATTAAGGTTTTAGAGCAACATATGCTCCCCTCCAGATGACATCTATTCCTAGGAAGGCCTTGTGTATTTCAGCACGACAATGCAAAACCACATACTGCAGCTATTACAACAACATGGCTTCCTCTTAGAAGAGTCCGTGTGCTGAACTGGCCTGCCTGCAGTCCTGATCTTTCACCGATTGAGAACATTTGGCACATAATTAAACAAAAGTCTGTCAAAGGAGACCCAAAACTCTCCAATAGATGGAAGCCTGTAATAAACAAGAGAGGGATCATATTCCAACGGCTAAACTCAAGAAACTTGTCTCCTCAATGCTCAGACGCCTGGACTGTATGTTAAAAAGAAGAGGGGATGCTACACCATAATAAACAGGCCCCTGTCCCAACTGTTTTGAGACCTTTATCATCCATCAAATTTGAAATGAGCCTATTTTGTGGATATAATTCTAAAATTTGCTCTGTTATCTCTGTTATATTGTGAAAAAAAATGCTGGCTGGTGTGATTTGAAAGTCATTGCATTTTGATTTTATTCACAATTTACACTTTGTCCTAACTATTTTGGAATTGGGGTTGAGGTTGAATACGGTTTAAAAACAAGCATGTGTAGTCATTTGAAAATATGATGCAAAATCTCAAACTTGATGGAAGCTTAAAGATAATGGGATTTACTTAAAAAGTGAAATTTTTTAAAGGTTTTTGGGTAAAATTAATAGGCATTTTTACTTCTAGCAGCAGTAGTCACCTCAGTACACTATTGTGGTCAGACCAAAAATCAGCTAACAGTCAGTGGCTTTCAAGGGGTATACTACAGAGCCAGATTAGCGGGTAAGCAAGGAATGTTGAGCTGAAAGCCAAGGATTTTAATTTCACAAAAGCCTGGCTAATCCTGAACTTACCTCATTGTACACTCCGTAGGACAGAGTTTGAGGTCCACTGCCATAAACTAACTATTGCAAAAGGTTAATTGGACTTTTTTAATGAGAAAGCTGTGTCCGCATCTGTCAGCGATGCAGCAAAGCCCTGTGCAGCTGATGCTCTCAGTCAGGCCTTGTGAGGCGTCATCAAGCCTCCAATGACGATTAAGTGCATGGCTGATGCTTGCTGTCCCCAGTTCACATCTGTTTCAACGAACGGCCCTGTCTTAGATGCTCAGGTATTCTAATAAAAACCACAAAGAGCAGCACATCTCTGCTCACTGGGTCTCTCAGTAAAGGCACATGAGGTCCCTGCTCAAAAAGTGGGATCCCAATCCCCAGCCCTTGAGGACAGTGATTCGCACTCGCCATCATGAAATCTATTTTTTAATAATGATTTACACAACGATAATCTTTCGTATTGTAATGTTTAAATTTTTTATTGTTTGCATGCCTGCGCGCTGCTGCTTTCCCTATATGTCGTTAACCTATTAGCATAATTACCTCAGTCATATCTTTGCCAAATTGAGATATCGACTGCCTGTTCTTTCGTGTTGGCTAAAAAATGCATTCCCCCCCGCCTTTTTCTCAGAACCTTAAGAATAAGATGTTCAATTATACTATGAGGCTCACAATTGGTAATAAACTGAGGGAACCGTGCAGTGCACTCACCTACTAAGGCACAAAATACTACCTTACAATACCCTTTTAAAATAGCAGTTAAAATTGGCTATTGACTTCAGACCAGGCTTTAATTGGTCAGTCGCACAAGAGCTTTATGTGACCTCAAGATAGCAATGCCCCAGCAGAGTACCTGACCCCTCCTCATTTTTCGACCAATATGCCCATGGGCGCTCAATTTGGCGCAAATGCATTCAGGACTCATGCAGCAAGGACGCTGAACGGTGAAATAAAATCTGCATGAGGTGTAAGATAGAGGCCCGTGTCTTTTGGCTGGGTCTTTTCGTGGTTCTTGTGTTATGTGTAGTAACAGTAGAAGTGAATGATGTCGTTAATTTTGTTTGGGAGTGACAGATGATCTAGACTTATGATTTCCAATGTCCAGACATATTTTGCTTATGCGTTTAAATATTGTGTCTGCGTTACTTAGGACTCCACTCACCCCATCATCATCACTCGCTCGTCTTCCCCTCCTGGTGCCTGGATTTAGGCTCCTTCCCAAGAGGTGGGGCAGAATGATTTTCATTCAAGCTTCCCCCCCAGCCCCTGGAGGCCTGAGAGAGGGGCTTTGGTTGGTGGTTAACCCTTCACCAGGAATCTGGACTGGAGCAGGCCGGGTCTCCTGTGAACTGATTGGCACAGTGATGTGCTGGTGTGGTTTTCCAGTTTGGTGACTGTGTACTTATTGCTTATTATCCCCCACCTCAAAGTGCAACATGGGATATTGGATTGGGGTCCATCTGAGCGGGCCACAATGGGGACAAGATTTCTCTGAAACTATTATACCCAGATGCATAAAATTTTGTATGCTTAATAAGCTACTCATGATCTACGTTGAGTTCGAAAATGGATGTCAAAGCATTTATTTTAATTTTTTTTTTTTACTGAGTTATGGCCCTTGATTTTGGTGGAGGATAGTGATGACTCTGTCATCTTCTTGTTAATGATAACATGATTGATCCAAAGGCCTATCAGCCTTTTGGTTGTTATTGCAACGTTTATGCTTTTATGGGTATGAGGGCCAATTATTATATGGAAATGAAAACTGATAATAACTTTAAATCTAATAACAGCTCTTTACCTTGAAATATTTCTAAAAATTGCAACACTTAATGCCATCATTTTGCTTAATTTCTTTCTTCATGCTCAAACTAGCTGTAGATTGTTTCAGGAATGGGATTGCTAGCACTGGCAGTGAATTCAGCCTGGGGCCTTTCAATGTGGAATTTGCACGTTCTCCCCGTGTTCGCGTGGGCGTCCCCCAGATTCTCCAGTTTCTTCCCCTAGTCCAGAGGTGGGCAACGAGGGCCGTATCTGTCCCTGGTTTTCACACCAACATCTGGCCTTTAATTTGTTGATAGTCTAAATTAGCCAAACCATTTATGAAATCTGACATTTCAGGCGCATTTCTTTAAATTATCATAAATGACCGCCAAAGACTGTTCTTGTCTCCCTTCATAGAACATTTATCTTTGATCTAATCATTGGACAATCTATATTTGTATATGCAACCAATTAAGTCAATTAGTTAAGGTAATTGATAAAAATAAAAACCTGCATAAACACTGGCCCTCTAGGACCAGAATTGCCGACCCTCGCCCTAGTCCAAAGACATTCATATCAAGCGAAGTGTGGACTCTAAAATGCCCGTAGATATAAGTAAGAGATGAGCAGTGCGTAAATGGTATGTGTGCTCTGCGATGGACTAGCGACTATGCAGCATGTGTGCCCGTGGTCAACTGGGTTAGGCTCCAGCTCTTCGCGACCAAAGTGAGGAAGAAGCGGTGATCGTACTGGGCCTCCTTCGACATGTCAACTATGGTGACAATTGTTGACCATCGTGAAGTCGAACGCACTGTAGTTTTACTCTGGTTCCTAACCAATTTCGTCACATCCGACCAACAAAGTTAACAGTGCTCCAGGGCATTGTTGCTGTGGTCGACAAAATGGCGTCTAGAAATCTGCAAGTTTTACAAATTTAAATTTTCGAAGCGAAACGCAAAGTGGGATTTAAACGGTTTGCATTTTATACAACTATAGATTACGCATTAGATGTGAACAGTGTGAAAAAGAAACTCGCCTTCAAAATGAATGTTTACATGGAAAAATTGCGCATGGACATTCATATTTATACGGATGGCGATTCGGGCAATGTCCTATCATTGCACCGCAAACGTAAGGGTCGACCACCGTACACCCACCGGGTTCTGCAACATCTGTTCGACTTGTTCAACGAATACACATTCGTATTCGTATTCATTCCATAAAATGTGACCACGGTTGGCAAGTCGAAGGAGGCTCTGGTCGGATGGATCGTGATTGCAGCGGAAATCCCAGAAAATATCCTGTTGTCACATGAGCAAGCCATCTCTGGTAGAACAAATAAGCTTTAGGCTAAGGTTGTGTCAGCCAATCAGCTGCGCTTTTACTGTATTCCATTGGTCCGGAGACGTGTCAATATCGGGGCAGAGTCCAATACCAGTGTTTGCTTCGAAGTAGTATTGCAAAGTAAAGACACAAAGCACAGCTCTTGTGAAAATGCAAAGATTCACCCATTTGATTACTTAATATACGCAAAGTAATTCAATTGCTCATCATTGACGCAGACCGCAAATGTCGCAAATGGGGTTTCAAAATTTGTGACGCGCCTCAGTCCACCTGTGGGAATGTGTACAAGTAGTAATCAGGATAGGGGAGTGGTTAAACTGTCATGTGGATGTGCTTGTAACTGGCACGCAACGACTAGGCAATGTATGGTGAGTCGTGATGGTCAAATGAAGCCGCATGAATCACTGAGGCTTTCTAGCCCATTGCTTCACCGAAAGATTTAGTACTCGAGGCCTCAATGAAACATCTAATGCTGCCATCTGCTGGGAAAAACAACATATGACAGTCAATGAACAGAGCCATGATCTGAGCGGAAATGTATGAAAAACTTTTGTGTGCAGTAACAATAAACAATGGATAATTCTATAGCATGTGTAAGTATATGGACATAATTGTGTAGGTATATTTGTTCATAATTAAAATAGCAATTAAACAATCACGATATTTTGCTTTTTTTAAAAAAATAATTTTTATTCAAAAACACAAATACAGGAGTGACATTATTTAAAAAAACGACACAACTGACACTCTCACGTCTGTCTAACAATGGGTAAAACATGTAACTCTCTACAATTCTCCAACGTACTGCACCTCTCTCCATCCTATACAAACGCTGACAACATCCACAGTTTGGCGCGAGATTCGAAGCGTGTTTATGAAGAAGCGATAGGTTGAACGAACCAACGACGTACTCTCGTAAACAAGAATTTAAATTTTTTTTATTTATGCACAACTATAGACTAACACGCACACATTTTTAATATGTGCACGATTTTTATGTGTACAGGCACGAAACGTTTGACAGTAACCTTACCCCATAGTAGTTTGTCATCAGTCACGCGATTCTTTTGGAAACGCCGCATACCTCGAAGTAAGACTGTACCTGACACGCCCACTTTTTCTCGAGTCACGTCTCAAGGCGTCAGTTCATTTGTCTCATCACAGGTGGTGAGGGCTAATGGATTACGACAGATATCGTAGAAAATGAAATTGAATAATCATTTACAAAATGTATCCTAATTAAATTTCATGGGCAGATAATCATGCGTGGATCTGAGTTGTTCGTCTTCGCGTCATGTCTATACGATATTCTCCGCACCTCCGCAGGTGAGTTTGATGATTTCCCTGATAGCAAAGAGTCATTGTTTTGTCAAAGTTAAGACATTGAAACAACGTTGAACGTGTACCCTCAATTAACATTGAATCAATGTTGATTTTCTCATTAAAGATCAGTGATATTTCAATGTTATTTACTTCAAAAGAACATTGAAACAATGTTGAGATTTCGATCTCACCGTAGATCAACGTATCATCACTCTGTCAACCAGGAATCGATGCTCAATCAATAATAACTTTGAAACAATATTGATTTAATGTCGCTGCATCAACGTCGGGTTTCATCGCTATTGTAACAGTGATTCAACATTGATTTAGCGTTGATATTTCAATGTCAACCATTCTGATGATTCAGATGGAAAATCAACTTTGTTTCTATGCAGTCATGCTAACTGGGTTTGGCTCTGTGCTGCCAACTCCAGCGAAACTTGTTTGACTAGAATCTAGATGTTCAAGTAACTTCTATAACAAGGAGAAGGTAAATAATCATGGCGGGTGTTCATACAACGCATTTTTGCTAACTTTTGGTCGCGTTTATACTGCTGTACGATCTGCCATCGTATTGAACTAAGAGGTTGCAAGGCGATCGGAAGATTAAGTTATTGAACGTGTTGAAATTGGACATCTGGGGCCAGTTGTTCAAAAGATTTAATCTAGATAAAAGTAATGCGGATTGGATCAAGTCTTGACAACGGGTTGTTCAAACGAAAAAGGGATTCTGTAATCGGATAAGATCACGTAATCCAATCATGTAGTGTGTATATATACACATTCTATTTTATTTTGCATGTGATTAGTTCAACCATTACAATGAAAAAGTAGATAAAGCATACAACAGTCTCCCTACTAAACTTGTTAGTACATTAAAAAAAATACGAAATAGTAACATAAATCATAAAATCCCCCCCAAAAAATGTTAAATTTAATGCAAAACTTATTTAAATTTAACTTTAATCTCTCACTAATAATTACAGTGACACGGTCAAAAATAATAGTGAACGATCGCATCCCTTATTGAACCCCTGGTCAGTACTTCATTCTAAGGCAGTACTTCATTCTAAGCAGGAGGATTTTCTGGGTCCTCAGTAGGCTCAGGTGCATCATAAACATCATCACAAAGAGGGGCATTGCGTCTGGTGGCAATTTTGTGAAGCACAATTCAGGCAAATATTATGTTGTACACTTCCTATGGCTTTACTCACAAGTAATTGACGCATGCAAAGCGCCTCCTCAGAACTCTATTTAAATTCTCAGTTGCACATCTTGTTTTGTAATGAGCAGAGTTGATGCATGCCTGCGACAGAGTGTTTGCCACAGGAAAAGGGGTCATCAGCCATGGTAGGAGTGGATAGGCACAGTCTCCTAATATCATGCCACTGGGCTGGTTGGTTTGGAGCTCTCAGTATAGCGCACTCTCCCTCAGGATACGCATATCATGGGTAGACCTGGCCACTTCACAACACAGTTTGTGATGATGAGGTCAGCATCGCCCACAAATTGGATGTTGATGCTATGCCTCCCCATTCTACAGTACCAGTCAAAAGTTGGGCCAAACCCACATTTTTCTTACAATACATGTTGAATAAAGAAACAAGCACCCTTCATCTTGAGGGGAAAAAAAAATCCAATTCTTAAATAAAACTAACCAGCATTTTTTCTCATAATTTCTGAAGGTTTTCACATCTGTTTTTCTTTTACTAGGGCAGTTACATGGCTATAATGAGTTGCAGATGAGCGGCCATCTAAGTTCCCGAAGATGTGCTGCACTTATGGTTATATGATTTTCATTGACCTTTTTGCCCAATAAGTGCCAGAAAAGCTCGATTTTAATTTGGCCGTTGGAACATGGGAGGCACTTGTTATTTGTTTACTTTGAAAAAGATGGCTTCTTTGAGAATACAAATTTTCAGACACTATTCAATCAAGAAAATCTTTCTGTTGTAACTTCTGAATGTTTACCTCTGACAAGATTCCCTTTGAGATTATAAAGAGAATTCAAGCTTTCTAAATTTCTCTGAAAACAGAGTGCTCTGACATTAGCAATGCATGTCCAGACTTTTGACTTCTACTGTTCGTACTCTCACTCTTGCTCAAGAGGAGCTTGTATGTGCGCAAGTGTTTATATTGTTTTATTTTCTGTGTCTTTTCAAATAAAAAACTGATGTGACCCCATGCTATTCTACCTGTTATTCTTCATACCTGTATATATTATATTGCAATATTTAGTCCAATTTAGAGCCCTTTTTATCCAGATTTGGTAATCCTCAAAAGTCTATATCTGGATCAGATTAATCCAATCCAACGTTGCTTTGAAAAGCCGGAATAAAAATAAGACGGATTACGTGATCGTGGATAGCAGATATGGGATTCCTGAATCCAGATCACTTTTATTCAGATTAAATCTTTTGAACAACTGGCCCCTGTCGACTACGTCATCCGTGAGAAGAATTCTACGTGTGTGGTGCATTCGCATGCAGATCGGGCTCCGATTAATTTCAAGTCATGAACGAATACGATGTTACACGTATTGCTGCCCTTACTGGGGAAAAAAAGGCTCAGCACCACATTATAATGTGAAAAGTTTCTTGTTTTCCCAAAATGTTTTTGCTCTAACTTCACGAGCAACCTTTAACAGTGATTGGTCAGACCGTTTACTACTTTCCTGTGGGGTGGGGATGAAGTGTGTGACTTGTACTGATTTGTAACAGTGGTGTTGCATGCAGAAAATGTAGGGGATGCAGTTTTAGACAAGTAAAGAAAAACAAACAAACAAGATGTTAGTGTATGCAGTCAAACGCAATCCCATTACAATCCTATCACAAAAAACGCATTTTAATACCAGGTGTAAATGGGTTAAAGACGCTTTACAGAGTAAAAAGGGCAGAGCCCAGCCTAATCCCCAAAATATTTCTACTTGTTCAAAACCATTTTTAATTCTTAAGTCCTGTAATTTGTTTTATTCAGATTTATTTTACTAAAAATACCAGAACTGAAATGGATCGAGATTTCATATGATTTAATGCTTGATCGTTAGCACGTTCTGAACTGGAGAAGGACTGTTTTATGTTACTGGTTGGACGTAGAGGGAAAAGCAGTCTTGGAAAATGCTGTGATTGTGTTTTATTCCCCTGCCTATAGGTCTGTCAGAAACTCACTCCCTCATTGGTACCTACACTGCTGTGACTGCTGATGAGTTCACTGCTGTTCTGTTGCTTGATGGTGAAGAGGTCGACTCCTACAGTAGCTGTGGCTCAGTCAGAGAGCCCCGTCGAAAGTGGATGAGTGAAGGGAACGGGCGTTACCTGTGGATGTCTATCAAACACCACAATATGCTGCACTGGGACAGAGGCAGAGCTGACATCCTCAGAAATGTTAAAGGACTTAATACGTCTTGTAAGGGAATGCCTTTATGTTTGAGTTCTTTTATTTTCCCCCTTTTAAAATGAGGTTTCATGGCATCCTCAGTGTACTGGAACTACATTTTTTTCAGTCACCAGTAATGATTTTTGCATTGGCATTTGAATGATCAGTTACCTGTGTCACGTTTCACTTTAAAGAGTTATTTTTTTATTTTTACTCTCAGCAGTACCTTTGTTAAAAGTTCCATGAAAGAGCCACGCAGTGCATTAAGGTAACCATAGCATTATATACATCTGTATGTTTCAGGTGCTGCTGTCCTACAGGGGAGATTCGGCTGTGAGATCGAGAGGAGCCCTGACTCTGATATAAGGGTCACAGGGACCTTTGCCCAGTATGGACTTAATGGAGAAGATTTCCTGTCCTTCAGCCTCATCAGACATGAATGGGAGGCTTCAGCAGAGTCTGCTGTTCCCATTAAAAGAGAGTGGAACAGGCACCAGGACTTCATCCTGGACACTACGGAGTACATAGAAAACATCTGTGTGATTCAGCTGACGGACGTCTTGTCTTTTGATGCAAAGGAGATTCCAACAAACTGTGAGTATCATGATCTTTTTTGAAAATGGAATTAGCTGCTGTATAGTGAAATAGAATATCACAATATCATGACGTTGTTACAACATTCACTGCCCAGCCAAAAAAAATAGTCACAAATTGATATTTTATTGGATCCCCTTAAGCTTTAATTGCGGCACACATTTGCTGTGGCATCGTTTAAATAAGTTCATGCAATGTCATACCGTTTATTTCTGTCCAGAGCTGTATTATTTTTTCGCCAAGATCTAGTACTGTTGATAGGAGAGTCGAGTCGGTGTGTGAAGTCTTCTCCAGCGCATCCTAAAGACTCTCAATGGGGTTACGGTCACCTGTCTGTGGTGGACAATCCTTGTGTGAAAATGATGCCTCATGCTCCCTAAACCACCTTCTCACAATCTGAGCGCGATGTATCCTGGCATCGTCATCTTGGAATATGCCCATGCCATCTGGGAAGAAAAAAGGTTTTGTATATTGATGGAAAAACCTGTCATTCAGTATATTCTGGCAGTGAGCTAACATCATTGTCCGGGCATCGCTGAACCCAAACCTGATTGACTTAAGTAACTCAGATCATAACACTGTCTTCGTTAATTTGTACGGCTGGCACTAGGCATGATGGGAGCATCAGGTTAAAAAGAAACGATAGCTGGAAGGACTCATCAAACCTCAAAACTATGATCTCTTCCTCCAGAGTCCAGTCTTAATGCTCCTAAGCAAATTTAAGGTCTTTCTTCCGATTAACAGTTTTGATAAATTGCTGCTTAAGGGATTGGGACTAAACTGCTGTGTAACCTTGAGTTCTCTTTGCATTATTTGTGTGAAAATGCTCTTACTTTCACTATTAAACAGTCATGAGTTCTGCTATTTTTTTTTAACCATTTTGATTTCACCAAGTGTCTCAGTGATCTCTGATCACAAACATTCAAATTATTTTATATGAACACATTTCTTCCTTGAAGATCATGGCTCATCACCATCCTTCCAGGTTCTAATATTGTGGTAGACAGTTCTCAACCCAACTTTTGTCATTTCAGCAATCTCCTCAACTGCTTTCTTTGCTTTATACAGGCCAATACGTTGACCCCTCTGAGACTGAGAGTAATGTCTTTTCCACAACCATAGGACATGTCTCCTGACATGGTTGTTCAAAGAATGAGAAGCTACTCACTGCATCAGTTAGGGTTAAATAACTTAATGCTAGCTGGAAAATATCAATCACTGCTGTAATTAACCAGTGGAGTCTCTTACCTATTTGCATAGTTAAATCCAGGTGGTGACCTTTTTTGGCCAGGCAGTGTATAATCAAATATCAGACTGATCACTGTTCATGGGGATCATAACTTTTTCAAATACATTTCTTTGAAATTTGTGAATATTATTTTCCAAAGTATTACACTCATTTCAGTTTGAAGTAAACTGGCGTTACGATGTAAATACCATAAATTGTCATGACGATGCCTTTTGTTGTGTTTGTATACAAACTCTGCCTTCTCCTTTTTCCCATCTCAGCATCACCCATGGTAGCAGTATTCGCCAAGAGATCCAGCAACACCACAAAAGTTACTCTGACCTGCCTAGTTACAGGATTTCGCAGCAGAAACACAACAGTAGAGGTGTATCGGGATGAAGACGTCTTGACTGAAGAGGACGGCCTCTCTTCCTCTGGGATCAGACCAAACGGCGACGGGACCTGGCAGCTGAGAATGAGTTTGGACGTCTCTACCAGCACCTCAGCTTCATACAGCTGTGAAGCACATACTGGAAGCCAGAGGAAGCATGCTAAATGGGGTAAAACTGCCTGATATAACTGTTTGTATTCAGGCTAATTTTCAAAAATCAGATTAAGTCATCAGTGTGGCAGCAGTGTATTTAGAATTTTCCAAGGGGGTGGCCATGAAGTATCAGTATCACTGAAAGACCATAATGATTCTGAATTATTTTGTCTTTTCAGATGGGGTGATACAGAACATGCCTGAAACAGGACAAGACTATGACAAGAGAGAACTCTACTGGTTACTTGTGTTACTAATTGCTGTTTTCGTCCTCATTTTAGGAGTTTACTTTGGTATGAAGAGGTGAGAAAAAAAGAAAGGAAGATTCTTACTCTGAAGGTCCATGTATCTTGTCTCATTATTTGATCCATACTGTGGTATAACTGTGTGCAATCATAGAAATCCGGCTGTAATCATTTAAAGGGGCATGAAGGGACTGCAGCAGTGCTGGTGCTGAAATGTAACTCAGGCCACAAAGACGAGTAAAGATTCTAGAGCCCATTTGCTGAGATACTGATAGTACTGAGCCATTAAGTCTCTGACGGGTCGGCACTTGTAGACACTTGCTTATTCTCTCTAAAGTTTGCCATTTTCTTTCTCTTGCAGAGCAAAAAACAAAACACAAAAAGGGAAAACAAAGGTCCCTCAGAAGGACGTTGAGGCAGACACAAAGCTTTGATAAAATGGAATCATCTCTGGAGTTTTATCTTCAAGACGTTAAACAAAGAGTATTGCAAGGAGCCACCAGCTGTGTCTCTCACTCCTGACCCTGGGGCTCCATTGTGTGTTTCCCCATCTAACACTGGACTGAGGGCTTCCGTCCAGCTCACCTCTCCTCCTCTGTTAGCCTGGATGGTCAGTCACCCCTTAGATCTTGATGGTATTACTGTGTAAAGGGAAGGAAACAGTCAGCGACTCACACCAGTATGGAGACAGAGACATTTCACTCTAGTCTCTATTGACCGAGGCGCCACTGGCTTCACAGAAGTCATCAAATACCCTTGAAGGCGGAGATGATGGACTGACTATCTGTGGTGACAGTGGTAATATCATCCGTGGACACCATTACCATCACATTTTTGCCTTGGACAGGTGGTTACTGCGCATTTGAAGGGGTTTTGTGGGCAGTTCAGAGAATAATTTGGAGAGGAGACCAAGGCAAATTGTTGGGTGAGAAATCCATTCACATTCCCTGCTGAGCCTCGCAATGGACTGACTGCCTGAGAGGAGGAGGCCCTCGTAGAGTAGAGTTCTGACATGGACTTGCAGCAGAGGATGAGTCGAGTATCGGTTGCATACTTTTGTCTGCCTGAGGAGAGTGAGTTTCTCTCCCTCTCCGAAAGGCCTGTCAAAGTGCTCATTACTTCACCTCCACTTATCTTTGTGAGTGTGGGTTTTCTGCCTTGACACTAATCAAAACTAAGCACCAGTCAAAGCAGCAGGTGAAGGACGACCTACGTTTGTTATTCTCCGCACAGCAGCCCTGCATCCATCTTCTGTGTGCGGCAAAGTCACAGACTCTCTCTTCCCATTAAGGTGGGACAAGCCTGTTTATCCATATGGATCAAAATAAGAGTGAGCTGCCTTTATGGAGTCATGATAAAGTGTTGAACATTTTTCTCAGGTGTTCAAGGAAGCATATGCTGCTACTGGATATTGGATTCCATAATCTCCGTTGTGCAATGGTCAACATTTGAAATTTGACTCACCAATTTTTTTTTGTCTTGTTTCATTAAAAAATGGTCTGAATAAACGTTTATTTGAGTATTGTAGAGCCTTTTGTGATTATGAAGGAGTTAAGCTTGGCATGTATTATTTTTAATGTGATTTTTGACCTCACAATGGTTTAAGAACAAAATTAATGATTTACTGAAAAGTTTTTTTTTTTTTTTTGTGCATTCAGTAACAAGCGTTGACTAAACTAGCTCAATAATTCTATCGTTATCAAAGAGCTGAAGTGCTCAGTCGTTGGGTCTGAAATCACACAGTAGATTGTGCATGCAGCTCTGATCCTTATACTGCCTATCCAAAGAATTAGCAGTTTTTGATTGAATCAGATTGGATCATTGTAGCGGCGATTACTTGGTTTCAGCTGCCAATAATTATTTTAAACCTAAATGATGAAGTGCGTAGCTTCTCATTTCTTAAAAAATCATGTTGGAAGACTTAGGCCTTTGTGGCGGAAAAAAATCTTGCAGTATTTCATAAGAGGCAAGTTATTGGCTTGCAGCAAGCAAGGTTCGCAATCTATGGGGAAAATATGCATGAGGTATCATTTTCACTCAGGAATTGGCCACCACAAAGTCCTGACCTCAACACATTGAAAATTATTGGGATATGCTCGAGAAAACTACAGATTGGTTCAACCTTCTCCTCGTGAAGACAAGATTGAACCAAAAATTAAGGCAACTGATTGAAAACAGATGTTCTGAGAATGCATATGGTTGTCAAAACAATGACACGACAAATTTGCATTGCAACCTACAGGGGTTCCAACTAAATATTTGAGTGTGCAAATTTATTTGGGCAGGCAGCGTTTATTTAAGGTTTTTTTTTTTTTGATTGAATTATTCAGTTGTCTGTGTTTTATGACCAGTTTTCAGCTCCTGCGTTTGCACTGTGGTTTATGAAGGTTCACACATTCCTGAGAATGTATAACCCCTGATCGCCGAAATGAGGGGAAACAACAGAGAAAGAACTGAGGCAGACTGTGAGAACTAGAGTTGATGCAATTGCACTTATGTTTACCATGGCCTTATATTGATGTGTGGAGAGTTGGATACAAACACAAGTGTGTTTGGGTGTTAAAAAAGTGACACTTGTTCACCAGCTTGGGTGTTCAGAATACACTACTTCAACCTTTGGTGTCAGAGGGAATGAATGAATGAATGAATGATTTTTTTTTATTCTGTGTCATGTCCTAAAGACCCATCCCTTGCGGGATTATAAGACACCAAAATCATCAGTGTATAATATCACACAATCCTTCACTTAATCAGAAGCTACACACTTTACACCTAAAATAAAATATAATCATATGTATGTTATTTTTGTTCGTTTATCCCACGCTTTCTCCAAATATTCAGCAAGTTCAAATATTTTATTATCAAAAATCCATTTCAGTCTTTCTGCATCGCTTAACCACATCAAATCAGAGTTCTTACACCTCTTAAATAATTTCTGCCGCAACTCATAATATAAAGGACAATAAAAAAACAAAATGGAACTCATTTTCAATATCATTTGTATCACAGTAAATACAAATACGCTCCTCTTCTGGGACTCCCCGGTGACGGCCTGTCTCCAGGTGTAAGGGTCCCAGAGCGGAGCTGTACACACACTAATCGTTTTCTTTTGGTTAAAGGGGCACAGACATACTCATTAATATAACTTATTTTAATCAGTCCAAATATTCTAAATTTTGGCTTATATAGAATATCCTGTGTCCATTTGATCTGATGTGCATTAAACAATACATCTTTAACAAAAGAAATATCTACAGTGTTTACGGATGGTGCTGTTGGAACTACGAAGTCCGTTGTGCGATGATGAACATTGTATCCTGTGGGTTCATAGTTTTGTTTAAAAAAAAAAAAACGGACTGATTTTGATGTGTCCAAGCATTTTATGACATGACTAAAACTGCAGAATTGATCTCCTAGCTTTTATTTGGCAAATTTTGAATGTACATTTATTATTATTTGAGCATCCTTGGGTCTGTTGAGAATAATGTATTTTTCAATTAAATAATTTATCCTGGTTTTCTGTATTTGTATTGAGTGTTCAAAATAAAATTTTTCTAAACCTTTAAAGGGACAATGTGTAACATTTACATTTTTTTATTAGCCAAAATCTAAGTCTGCATTCATATATATGTCATCATTGGTGTATAATGATCTCCGCTAATAATCTGATATATTCTCGTAAACAAAGAATTTTAGACTTGTTTCTACATTGGACGGGTAAGCTGGTAGGGGAGCGTCATGACAGTCAGCCATCTTGAAACTGTTGCCACTGGCGAGGGACGAATAGCACCAAATGTGGAATAAATCCGCGTTTGCCCTGCCAGCCAGTGCAGAGTAATAGTGCAGCAGATAAATGATTTTTTTCAGGCGAATCTTTCAAAATAGGATACAAGCACCAAACTTGGCGCAAATACTCCTTAGTGGTTACTTTTTCGAAAAAAGGCGCTGGCCACCTGAAATTCAAGATGGCTGCCGTTTTTCATGATGGCCACCGTCCGGACATTAAAAATGGCATATTTCCTCATAGAATCGCAATACAGCAACGGATTTAGGTGATATTGGTGTTAAAATGTATGTTTTCGAGTATGAGGAATCCAAAAATGCAGCCCAAAAATATGTTTGGAGGTTCTTTCTATCATTTCTAACACAACTGACAACCTACATAATGCTGTAGTACTACTGAAGTCTATGAACATGTACATGTATGTAGATGGACTTTTTTGCATGTATGTAGTATGGGGTGTAGGGAGTAGTAGTAGAAGTAGTACCTTTGTTTCAGCAGTCAGCCACATCCCTAGGATGGACTCCTGGCACAGGTCTTCGCTACTCACCTAACTCTCACCTATGGCTCCAAGAAGTTGCTCGTGCATGGCAACGGCCACACCACGGTAAACCGTGTTGGCTCACGGACTAAACTAGGTGAGGGTAGCACACAGAAAGTTTCTGTGTGTCATGGAGCATGCCAGGCTCCGACAAATTAGCATGCACAAAAATTTGCCCAGAGCTGATCGATGAAGAACACCACGACGCAATAGAATAGGACAAGAATTACCCAGAAGGAGGAATGTGACATTTTTACAGAGGAAAAGACAGAACGAAGAGTATATGTCCTTGCACAACCAGGGCACACTGGTGACATTATACTGCTGTGGAACTCAGCATGGGGTTCAGTGTCGGCTAAATGATATAACCCATAACCATTAGTATTGGTATATTATGTTATTATTGTGCCATGAATAACAGGAGTAACTAGAAGACCTGTTCGCTCACCATATGTTCGCTCCTCTGGGAGCATTTAGAATAGTTAGGCATCATTCAACCATTTTTAGTAATATATATAGAATGCATCATTGTCATTGTAGCTGTAGTAGCATGCACCAGTACCACAATAATAATTATAGTAGTACTAAGAGTAGTTGTGGCATCATAGTTTAGTGTCCCAAATGCTATCTAATAATAACCCCGCTTGTAACAATTAGCTAGTAGACTAGTTAGCATTACTTGTAGTTAGATAGCCACGCCTGAATTGACAGGGTGTGCCAGCGCGAAAGAGCCGAACCAAGGGTGATGGGGTTTGACATCATACAATGTACATGTACATGTAGTTACCCGGAAGGTGTACAGATCGCAGGGGATTTAAATGGCATTGGATGAACGATCGAGCTAGGTGTAGGTGATAATTTCCGAACCTAGTTGTATCCCATATCTGAATGTGCATCTTTGTTTGTATAACCTGGGTTGTAAGGCGGTAAAAGGATAATTCCTTGACCTTACCTTATTCAAGATGACAAACTGAGCTCTTCAACTTTCTGGCTGAGAAGATTTGCCAGATGGTAAAACCCAACATGGTAGTTGCTACCAAAGAAGATGGTGTTGATGGAAGCAACTGTGATGTGAATATAGGCTACTAGATGGCAGTATTTACCTTTTTTTTTGTTAAGCCCAGACTGGAGATATGTTTGGACATGTTCTGGGCATGTCTGGGGCAAGTCCCAGAAAATAAAAGAAAGAGGTCTAAATATGGGTGGGGTCTGCAAAAGAGTATATAAGGAGGGAGAATTGAGACAGTGGGGTAGTAGGGGAAATTGCAAGAAGAAGGATGCATGTGACCAGACCTGCCATTCTGTTCAAGACCTGTGAAGCTTATAGTGGATTTTTGCCTGTGTTAGAGCATTTTCCTCAACCAGGACATCACCAAGGAACCCAATCAAAGGGGACTGTAAATATTTCTGTTTTTTTTACTAATCAATCTTGGTCATTAGTTGTAGGTTAGTGTTAGTCTTTGTCTGTTAATTAAATGTGTTTAAGTTTTTAAAACTGTCTGTCATCCCTTGCTGTTGCTGTTGTGTTGTAAATGTAATAACAAATTGGGACCAATAACAAATTGGGGGCTCAAGTCCGGGGACAGACCATTTTGTGAGTCATTTATTAAAAATCTAACATTTCAAATTGTAAAATTGTTTTTTTGAATTTTCCTGTATAAATATATTGACAGATCAACAGCAATGGATGATTTCTTGGCATCACCAACCGTTGAGGTTTTGAAGTCTTTTAAAAAGACTGAACTGCTAGAAATTTGCAGACATTTAGAGCTGACAGAGGTAAAACCAGCCATTCGAAAAGCAAGACTGGCTAGAGAGATAGTTGAATATCACATTGATGAAAATATGTTTGCGCCAGGAGATCTGGAACAGTTTCCAGTGGAAAATCCAAATATAGAGATGGAACTTAAATTAAAAATGCTAGAGATTGAAAGGGAGGAAAAAGAAAAACAAAGAGAATTTGGGAGGGAAGAAAAAGAGAAAGAAAGGGAAGAAAAAAAAACAAAGAGAATTTGAGAGAGAGAAAGAGGAAAGAGCAGAAAGAGAGACAGACAGAGAGATTTTGAATTAGAGAAATTCGATAAAGAAGAAAGACTCCAAATGGAGCAACTAAAATTAAAATTGAAACTAAAAATAAATTTTGTGCCAGTCAGGAGGTAACACTGGTGCCTCCATTTTCGGAAAAGGATGTTGACAACTATTTCCAGTGTTTTGAAAAGATAGCAAAGAGTTGCCAGTGGCCAAAGGAACACTGGCCTCTGATGTTGCAAACTGTTCTCAAGGGTAAAGCTCAACAAGCCTATTCGGCTTTGTCTCCAGATGATTCCTCTGATTATGAGGTTGTCAAAAAGGTTATTTTGAGAGCTTATGAGTTGGTTCCAGAGGCTTACCGACAGAAATTCAGGGGTCTGAAGAAATCTGAAAATCAGACTTATGTGGAATTTGCTAATGAGAAGAAGGTTTGCTTTGAGCGCTGGTGAACTTCTATGGAGGTCAAGGATGATTTCAACTCACTAAAAGAGATAGTGTTAGTTGAAGAATTCAAGAACTGTGTTAAGGATGATGTTAAGACTTACCTTAATGAGAAGCAAGCACTGAATTTGCAATCAGCTGCCAAATTTGCAGATGAATATGTTCTCACACGAGTCCAAATTTCAGTTTAGCTGTAACAATAGATGGTCCCAATTACAGAAAAAGAGTGACGGTGATACCCTAGATTCCTCACCCAAAGACAAAGACAAATCTGGTGATGGTGCTCAGAAATCCAGTAACAGGTCTGATCAAAGTGTGAAAGCTGACAGTGACAAAAGTGGTCTAGTTTGCAGTTATTGCAAGAAATCTGGTCATGTTACAACTAACTGTTGGTTCCTTAAAGCTAAGAAAGAAAAAGAAAAGGACACCAAACCAATGCCTTTGTGAAAGCAAGGTTAGAAACCCCTGTAATAGATGACCAATCTGCAAAATTGCCTGCTTCTGGTGGGGCTAAAAAGCCTGATACTGCTGACTTTGTGAGGGAGGAATTTCTTCCATTTGTGTCAGAGGGATTTGTGGCTCTGAATGAGCATACTACTCCTGTCCCCATATATATCCTAAGGGATACCGGAGCTTCTCAGTCACTTTTGTTGATGGACACCTTGGAGTTACGTGATGAGACCGCTTCAGGGGATTTCATACTTGTACAGGGTATTGAAGGGAGGACTGTATCTGTACCCCTGCGCTCTATATTCTTGAAGTCAGATTTAATTACAGGACAGGTAAAGGTGGGACTCATGTCAAGTCTACCTATCAAGGGTGTTTCTCTGTTGCTAGGCAATGACCTGGCTGGGGGCAAAGTAGTTCCCCCTGTACATCTTACTTCACAGCCGAGCACTGAAGATGGGGATGAGGACCCATCTCTGTATCCTTCTTGCGCAGTGACACGTGCTATGGCTAAAAAGGCTAAAGAAGAAGATGCTGTGGTGCCGTCCAGCACATTGAATAGTCAGGACTCAGGTGGTTCGCCTCATGACTGTGATCGGCCTACTATGGTTTCTCCGTTTGAGGACTTATCAGATACTTTTATCAGTTCTTTGTTCAGTCAGCCAGATGGGTCTGGTGATTCTGATGTGTCTGGAGACTTGTCTCTGTCCAGAAAGCGGTTGATTGAGGAGCAAACTAATGATCCTGAAATTTGTGTACTAAAGAGGAGAGCCCTTCCTGATAAAGAAATAGATGCAGTTCCAATTGGGTATTATCTCAGAGATGGTGTGTTGACGCGGAAGTGGCGCCCTGCTGATATCCCTGCCAATGCAGATTAGGCAGTGGTCAGGCAAATTGTTGTTCCGAAGGTCTACAGGAATGAGATCTTAACAATGGCTCATAGTTTACCTTTAGGAGGTCATCCTGGTGTTAACAAGACTGTTGATAAGATCATGAAACACTTCTTTTGGCCTGGGCTTCGGAAAGATGTTTCCAACTTTTGCAAAACCTGTCATACTTGTCAGGTAGTTGGAAAACACCAGTTAGACCCACCTGTAGCTCCACTGCAGCCTATCCCAGCATTTGGGGAGCCCTTCTCTAAGGTCATTGTTGATTGCGTTAGTCCATTACCCAAGACTAGATCTGGAAATCAGTACTTGTTGACAATCATGTGTGCGTCTACCAGATTCCCTGAAGCCATACCTCTACACAACATCAAGGCAACTGCAATCTCAAAGGCTTTGATAAAGTTCTTCACGTTGTTTGGCCTTCCCAGGGAAATTCAGTCAGACCAAGGTAGCAATTTCACTTCCGGATTGTTTCAGCAGGTTGTGTATGAACTAGGTGCAAAGCAGATTCTTTCTAGTGCCCATCATCCAGAAAGTCAGGGTGCCTTAGAGCGGTTTCATTCCACTCTCAAGACAATGATGAGGACTTATTGTTATGACCATGAGAAAGACTGGGATGAAGGGGTTCATTTGCTGTTGTTTGCAGCTAGAGAAGCAGTGCAGGAGTCTACTGGATTCAGTCCATTTGAGCAAGTGTTTGGTCATGAAGTGAGAGGACCTTTGCTATTATTGAGTGAACAATGGCAAGAGGAAGAGCTGCACATCAGTCTGTCAGACTATGTTAGCAAGTTCAAGGACAGATTGTGTGCAGCTTGTGACCTAGCCAAAGAGAACTTGAAATCAAGTCAGGGAAAAATGAAAACTTGGTATGATCATAAGGCTAGAAGCCGTGAGTTTAAACCAGGAGACAAGGTCCTTGTGTTGTTTCCCTTGCAGTCCAATCCATTGCAGGCTAGATTTCATGGTCCTTATGAAATTCTGACAAAACTCAATGATCTCAATTACATTGTGAAGACTCCAGATAGGAGAAAACCAAAACAATTGTGTCACATTAACATGCTGAAGCCTTATCATGACAGAAATGCTAGGGTTGCAGCTGTCACTTCAGATTCTCCTATGGCCGAGATTTGTGAAGATGAGGGGGAGTTTCAAGATGATGAACCAAGAATTAAAGCTGAAGTTCTTTCATGTAAATTGTCAAATTCTGAAGTGTTGCAAAATCTTGATGTAAAACTCCAGCACTTAGAACCCTCACAGAGAGATCAGTTTGAAAGGTTGATCAAGAAATATGAGGATCCGTTTCCTGATGTTCCAAAAAGAGTTTCTATAGCCTCTCATGATGTAGATGTTGGTGATGCCAAACCAATAAAACAGCATCCGTACCGGATGAACCCTAAAAAGAGAAAGATTGCTGAGAAAGAGGTTGAGTACATGTTAGAACATGATATTATCAGACCCTCCAACTCAGATTGGAGTTCACCCTGTGTGCTAGTTCCAAAACCTGATAGAAGTACTAGATTCTGTACAAATTTATCACAAAGTCAATGCAGTAACTAGAACGGATGTGTTTCTAATACCTAGGATTGATGATTGCATTGATAGAGTAAGGCAAGCAAAGTTTCTGACCAAGATTGATTTATTGAAGGGTTATTAGTGTGTGCCTTTAACTCAGAGGGCCAAGAGCATCTCTGCTTTTGCCACACCATCTGGGTAGTACCAATATGAAGTCCTACCCTTTGGCATGAAAAATGCCCCAGTCACGGTCCAAAGGATGATACAGTCTACAATCGCCGGATTACCACACACGGGTGCATACATTGATGACCTGATCACATGGAGTGACTCCTGGGAAGAGCATCTAAAAGATGTAGAGACGTTGTTCCAGCGCCTGACCCAGGCTTACTTGACTGTTAACCTGAACAAGAGTGACTTTGGTTGTGCTACTGTCACCTATCTTGGCTACATCATAGGCCAGGATAAGGTGGCACCCATAAATGCTAAAGTCCAAGCCATCATGGACTTTCCAGTTCCTGACAACAAAAAAGCTTTGCGCCGCTTCCTTGGAATGATACGGGTACTACCGCAAGTTCTGCAAGAACTTTGCTGAGATTGCTCTCAGTCTCACTAAGCAACTGGAGAAAGGCGTAAAGTTCACTTGGGATGAAGTATGTCAGAGAGCCTTCGATCGCCTGAAGTCTCTGCTGTGTCACTTCCTCGTGCTCAAATCTCCCGACTTCAACAAACCGTTCTCCATTGTGGTCGATGCTAGCGACCAAGCTTGTGGATCTGTGCTCCTACAGAGAAGTGACTCTGATGACATTGAGCATCCCGTGGCATACTTCTCCAGGAAGTTCAATCGCCACCAAAGGAACTATTCCACAATAGAGAAGGAGCTGTTGGCTCTGGTTCTTTCTTTACAACACTTTGAGGTTTATGTTTGTACAGGGCAAAAGCCAATGGTGGTGTACACAGACCACAATCCGTTAATGTTTTTGAGTAAGATGAAAAACAAGAATCGGAGATTGTTGAATTGGAGTTTGATTTTACAGGAGTTTGACCTGGAAATTAAGCATGTAAAGGGTACTGAGAATGTAATTGCTGATTGCTTATCCCGTGTTTCAATATGTATATATATATCACGTGTTTATTTGAATATTGTATGATATGTATATATAGACAAGTGTCCACTTAACCATTTTGTGTTGAAAAGAAAAATTTTTCCTTTGAGTCAAAATTTTTCCCTTTTGGAATGGAGGTGTGATGTGAATATAGGCCACTAGATGGCAGTATTTACCTTTTTTTGTTAAGCCCAGACTGGAGATATGTTTGGACATGTTCTGGGCATGTTTGGGGCAAGTCCCAGAAAATAAAAAAAAAGAGGTCTAAATGTGGGCGGGGTCTGCAAAAGAGTATATAAGGAGGGAGAATTGAGACAGTGGGGTAGTAGGAAAAATTGCAAGAAGGATACATGTGACCAGACCTGTCATTCTGTTCAAGACCTGTGAAGCTTATAGTGGATTTTTGCCTGTGTTAAAGCATTTTCCTCAACCAGGACATCACCAAGGAACCCAATCAAAGGGGACTGTAAATATTTCTGTTTTTTTTTTACTAATCAATCTTGGTCATTAGTTGTAGGTTAGTGTTAGTCTTTGTCTGTTAATTAAATGTGTTTAAGTTTTTAAAACTGTGTCTGTCATCCCTTGCTGTTGCTGTTGCTGTTGTGTTGTAAATGTAATAACAAATTGGGGCCATAACACAACTATGCCGTCAGTGCAGATGGGTTGGCTCCATGTAGTCATGAGGAAGCTGACACTCGCATCTTCTTCCATGCCAGAAATGCAGTAAAAGAAGGCAGCAAAGTCCTGATGATCAAGGCGAATGACATAGACGTTCTGGTCATAGCAATCAGTGTTCTGTCAGTCCTTCGGGACATTGGTCTGCAACAGCTATGGGTGGCCTTTGGTCAGGGACAGCATCTGAAGTGGATTCCTGTGCATGACCTTCACGACTCCATAGGACCCGAGAGAAGTCAGGGCATACTCTTCTTCCATGCCTTCACTGGTTGTGATGTAGTTTCTGCATTCCGCGGTAAGGGGAAGAAGTCAGCATGGCAAACATGGGATGTCTACCCCGAGGCTTCTGGCGTGTTCACCAGACTAAGTCAGTACCCACCAACAGTGAATGATGACGACATGGACATCGTAGAGAAGTTTGTCGTGACGATGTATGACAGATCTAGTACAGCTGCAGGTGTGGATGATGCCAGGCTAGACCTCTTTGCTAGGAAACAGAAACCATATGAAGCCATACCTCCAACTCGTGCAGCACTGCTGCAGCATGTGAAGCGTGCGGCATATGAGGCTGGGTGCATATGGAGTCAGTCAACACTGTGCCAGCCTTAAACAGAGAGTCCTGCCGACCGGGGCTGGACGAAGAAGGATGACCTGTGGCAAGTCTACTGGACAGCACTACCACCTGTTGCAGAGAGCTGTCTGCAGCTAACCAAGTGTGGCTGCAAGTCTGATTGTCACGGGAGGTGCAAGTGCTACCGATTTGGCTTAACATGCACAGCACTATGCAGCTGCAAATGTGACATTTAGAACATTTTTCTAACTTGTGTGCATATCATAGCGGCACTCTTATGCACTTCTTGGGTTCTTCATTTGCCGTGTGGCTATGTACATGTAAAATATGCTAAATAAAACATGTGCATGTGCATTTAAAAATGTTGTTTCCAATACCATTCCAAATACTGCATTTCCTGTACAATTTATTACATTTTAGGCTAGAAGTGGTAAATAGAAACCTCTAAAACTATTTTTGGGTCACATTTTTAAATTCCTCATACTCAAAAACATATATTTTGACACCAATATCACCTAAATCCGTTGCTGTATTGCGATTCTGTGAAACAATATGCAATTTGTAATGTCCGGATGGCGGCCATCTTGAAAAACGGCAGCCATCTTGAATTTCAGGTGGCCTGCTTTTTTCGAAAAAGTAACCCCTAAGGAGTATTTGTGCCAAGTTTGGTGCTTGTATCATATTTTGAAAGATAGTTTCACTAATCTGCAGCACTATGATTGAGACACCAGAAGAAATCAGGAAGAGAGGTTATCGCGGAAACTTTGAAAATCAGTACTACTGCACCATAATGCAGGACCATACATATGCATCAGCAGCACAGGAGACGGAATCTTCATCCGCAAAAAAACGAAAAAGAATTGAAAAGGCAGTGCCATCGATGTGCTCAAAAAACAAGGGTGAACATCGGGCTAGCCTTCCCCAGGTGGAAGGAGCTAATGAAGGAGAAAGATTTTTCTAAGGGACGCTGAAGTTGCCAGCTTTCTCCTCTACAAGTAAGTCGACTGTACTGCCTAAATTAGCCAAAACGCAACTTTTCATTCAGTTTTGTTTCACAGTGTTGCTTGCTACCATAAGCAGCATAATAGTAGATCTTGCTAAAATACTGCATCCTCATTGTTACAGGTGGAACTGTATGTTTACGTGGTTTCAGTAGCTTTCATAATTGCGGTAAACGCCAGCTTTCGAAGCCTACCCACCGGCATTTAGTAGTGAAGGTGCTGGACAAGCCGTTATCGACAGAACGTCATTGTCAGCGCTCATTAGCTAATTCTGGCATGTGACCATACGCTTTCGCAAGATTGACCGATTGCTTGCTGCTTTTCCTTGTCAGAACATTACATTGTTCGATTTCTTTGCCACAATGGACCACGGACAGACAACACAAGGTAAATATTACGAAATATGTATGTAATTGTCACGCTCATTAGATCATTATTCAAACCCATAAACCCTAACAGAATTTGAAATAAAATTATGTCCATCTTGATCAGTTTTGTTGAAATTGTCACAAATTGAGCGATAAAATAAAAAACGGAATGGATAAAATCAACCTGGCAAAATGGTCTGGAGATCATATATCTTTTCTGGTGTTTTAAAACAAAAAAAGCAGCATTCTAGATCTATTCCTCTAGAAATGATAATATCATCAGTGATGTCACCCTCTATGAGCGTAAAGCGTGAGGTTTGGGGATCGATACTCCGCCTCATTTTTCCCTTTTATTTTGGCATCACCCATGCCATTTTGAGTAAGAATATCTCAGTAACTACAAATATAACCCTGCTGCTTTTTTGTACAGTGATAGAAGACAGATGGAACTGTCTTTTAGAAAAAGTTGGGGTCTCTGGCACCTGTCCCACATGGAGAGTTTTGCCACCAAAAACAGCCAATTAAAAATCTCGTCCAACTTTGGGAGCTCATATTTTCCAAACTGAGGTACCTAAAAAGCTCCAGTTTGCTAAGTTATTACACAAGTTTGTGTAGAATGGAACCCAGGGGTATCAGAACACTTCTGTGCAGTATTTCTAGTACCTTTAAGGCCCCAAACCACACTCGTGAGTAGGTTTTTCTTAATTTTTGGCATTTTTAGCCAGCCCCCATGGCCTGCAGAGTGTAGGGAAACACCTGGGGATGTTTGTGGAGCACAAGCTACATGCAGAGGCCTCGTATACCAACTTACAGCTCTCTGATATGTCTAGAGGCTGAGAATCAACCACTTAAATATGCAAAAAACCCTGGCGATTTTCTTGGCTATTTATAGCCCAATTACTGAAAATTTCAGACCCCCACAACTCAGTAACTATTTGAGCTACAGGCCTACAATTTTGCATAGAAAGTACTTTTGTGACTATCTAGTGGCATGTAAATTTGAGACTAATTTGAAAATGGTGCAGCAACACTCCCAAGGAATATCTGGTCCTTTCACTTGGAATGACCCGTATACAAGTATGTAACCTGCAGATATACTGCTAGTTTATTAGTTGTATACTTCTAGTAAACTTTTCAGTTCATGAAAGTATACTGTGAAGTATACTGCTAGTAAACTTAAAGAGGAACTATTAGTTCACTAGTTATATACTTCTTGCACAATTTCTAATTTATAAAAGTATACTTTTAAGTATACTGAAAGTAAACTCAGATGTACTACAACTTTACTTGTTATATACTTCAAGCCAAATTCATGAAAGTACACTTTGGAGTACATTGCAAGTAAACTTATAGGTAGACTACAAGTCCACTAGTTCTATACTTCAAGCTCTCTATAGTTTAAATTTAGTTTTAAACATTCAGGGAGCTAGATGTTTTTTTTTTTTACTGCAAGTATACTTCAAAGTCTTCTTAAAGCTAACTTAACATCATACTCACAGCTTATGATTATTGCAAATTAAAATTTTTTACTGTTGCAATTCAGATATTTTTTAACGTAAGTAGACGAGAGGTTACTTCATCTACTCTACGAGTAGACAATGGATTAGTGCATTCTGCTTTAATTCACAGATGAAGGTACTTATAAGGATTTACAATGAAACACATACTCAGGATTGAGAACAAAATTGATTCCTTTCTAAATTAAATTTTCAAAAACAATATAGTATTGGATGCTGAAGTACAAGAACACAGCAATGGCAACTCTTCTTGAAATCCTAATTCAAAACAAACAAAAAAAACCTCTCTCTCTCATATGGAACCAGAAATATGCATTAATTATTACCTGGCTTCTCCCCCTTGGGGATCATTGCATATTAAGCAATGATCATGTTACAAGGAGAGTTAGCTAGCTAGCTGCCCGGGATAAACTACGCCATGCCACGGGGACCAGCGCATTGTTTGTCTGTCCTCGTATTGAAATGGAGGCCGCTGCGGCTCGTAGGCCTATTTACTTGATGCCTGAGGAGCCTGGATTGTCGTGTATTATATTGTTTTCTATGTCTGCTTAGGTAATTTTTGTATTATTTTTGCGAAATGAACATTACATAGAATTTCTGTGAACGTTTGTGCTGTATGTAATTATTTCGTTATAAGTGTGTAGCTAGCATGCTAGTTGTGACACGGACCCCTGCGAACTATAATCGCGATGCATTTTCATAAAACAGTATGCTAGTTTGCATTAAATAATTATGCTTCCTAATTGTATGAGATTTGTCGGTTGTGATGTTACAATTGAATTTGTGCTTTTATTTCTATTTGCGTTGCATTATTCCGCATACTTTCGCTGCATATTGCCCATTTTTCGTTGGCGGACAAAGTGATCGCGTTGACACGGATCTTGCATGGAATTGCACATAGCACACGAGGTCTGCTTTCCAGCCAGCTGGGCTTGCTGAAATCACCAATTTTTTTTTTTTTAAAGATGGTATAACGTGTTCTATCTTCTTCTGTGTCTAGTTAGCATTTTGTTTTACCTAGCTGCTTCACCGCTCTTCGTATTAAAATGGACGCCGCTACGGCTCGTAGGCCTATTTGCTTGATGCCTGAGGAGCCTGGATTGTCGTGTATTATATTGTTTTCTATGTCTGCTTAGGTTGTCTTTGTATTATTTTTGCAAAATGAACATTATGTAAAATTTCTGTGAACGTTTGTGCTGTATGTATGATCGTGTGTGTGTGTGTCTGTCACTCACTCTGTCTGTCAGCCCGTGGCTGGGGCGAGGTCTGCTATCTCTGATTGCCTTGTTATTAATTAGCAATGCCTTCAGCCTGACCAGTAGGCTGAAGGACTCAAGCAAAGGCTGATGAAATATTCCAAATGACTACACCGGTGAGCTGTTTTTCAGTTAATGGAGTTCTGCATCACAGTCAAAAATATGACTGACTAAAGAAAAAAAAAAAACTAAAGAAAAGATACAGCAGTGCTGTAATAAAAAGAATGTACCATCTTTCATGTATCAATGATTTAATCATTTTTAGCTCGCCGGGACGAATAACGTCCGGAAAGCTATTGTCGTACCCCCGGCGTCCGCGTCCGCGTGCAGAAAAACTTTAACCTTGCCCCCCGGCGAGCTTTGTTTTTCTGACAACTCTTGTTAAACCAGAGTGTGGACATCAAAGCCCTGCATATTGTACCTGTAGCAAACATTGCTGTGTTTAAGTCAGTGGTTCCCTAACTTTTTCTGCTGGGCCCCCCTTTGGTACATAAGAAAATTTTTGCGCCCGGGGGGGTAATACAAAAAAAATAGATAATACATACGCACATTTTGTTTTCAGAGACCATTGCAGTTTATTTCACGCATTGTAATTTATATAAACCTCAACCTTTTTGGAAAAAATATAAGTAAACGGTCATAAACTGTAGATTGTCATAAACTACAACTAGGCTACTTTTAGAATTGGAAACGGCAAAATAACAAACAACCACGGTGTAATTATTTTAAGTGTAACTATTTTCAAGCACCTTAACTGTGTAATTATGTTCAGTGTAACACGTTTATTTTTTTAATATTCAACATTGCTATTTATGCATTTTCCGGACACCAACGGAAACTTACTTGCATACAGCCAATCAGCGACCTTGTGCGGGACGGCTGAAGGAGTGTCTCGAGACAGTTACATTTTTCTCTCTCCACTGGCCTCGCACTTGGGCCTGTCCACAGAAATGGGGTACATAAGTGTGACACAGAAGACAAAAAATAAACCAATAAAGGAGAAAAAAAGATTCCACCTTATAAGTCACTAAAGGGACCTTGAATAACTTTCTGCAGTCGTTAGGATGATATCCGCAAAGATGACATTGGAACACAGTTGAAATGGTCATGGCAACACCGATTTACGTATGTAACAGGACAGATATTTCAACCTAAAAATCAACAAAAAATGCTTTTTAGAAGTAGGTGAAAACATTAATTTCTTCTAAAAGTCATAAAAACAATAACACTGATTAAAAATACATTGAGTAGAATTAAAAATTTATTTTCTTTCAGTTTTGCAATTCATGGATTTCCCGCTTGCAAATTCTGGCACATTGTTTTTCAATTCTCAAAGCAAACACCTTGCAAAGTTAAAAATTGAGCTTAATGAACTCTATTGAACATCAAAAAAAACCTTACATAAATCAACACCACAACTAACAATATTTATTTTCCAAAACTAGGTGAAAGGTATTACATAACAGGACAGATGCGATAAACTGCTGAGACATTTACTCCATAACTTTATTAGTCCCATTGCCAAAAAGTGACACAGAGGAACAAACTTAGCCTTACCTCTTACCAAGGTATTAACTTTGACAAAAACTCTCAATATTAATGGAATCTTACATAACAGTCTTACATTTGTAGCTGGACAGACATAAGCCCTTTTCACACGGATTCGAACTGGATTGAATCCAGTCACTTCTTTTTTTCCATGAAAAAGCAATTTGGCCAGTGGTATTCTTCCCTGTGAACTGGCTTCGATCCAGTTTGAACCTGCTCCGTGTGAAAAGGGCGAAAGAAGTCTCAAGTACACCTCATAGATCTTTTAAGGTCATTTACACCAATACAATAATGGCCGTGCATTAAGACAGTGTTTTATGTCATAAGTCCCCTTGTCTTACGGAAAAGCTGAAATGCCTCCTCCACTAGCTTGATATCGTCAATGAAGAACGGGCCGTGTCCTTGATTGGACTTTCAAAAAAATCCACTCACGAGGTACACACCCAATAGCATCCCTTCTTGGCCAATTGAATGACTGTTGATTCATGATGCTTTAGGAATTTAATTTTGAAGTGCACTATTTCAAATGTGTCACAATCACATTCTTGAAGAACACGGCCAATGTAAAACCTAGGTGGATCATCATAGTAGACACTGTAGTACTGGTGGGCTTCTATTGGCGGAACAGCTGAAAACCAGGAATAAAAACAACTGTTATGATGCAAGATCAGATAGACACCAGGAGCGAGGTGAAGGGGAATAAGCAAACAGGCACGAGGGCCAACAAAAAACTCGGCCCAAAGGGTTGCAAAACACAAACTAAGTAGAGCATCACAGAGCTATGAACTAAATAGCAAAAACGGCAAGAACAAAAAACCACTGGAAACTTCAGGCAGAAATCCAAGAACAAAAATAAACAAGACTTGCAAACTTGAACGAGACTTGGAAACAAGAACTTGAGCAGAAACTTGGCAACAAAACTTGCAAACATGAACAAGGACTTGAGACACTGTCTGCCAGCCAACTTCCACCGCATCCAGATAAAGGGTAAGAAATCAAGACATGAGGGGCAACACCTGGAGAAGGAGAAACAAGAGGCATGGCAAGATCATGACATGGACAAAGATTGGATGACAAGACTTGCTCATTAAGAGAATGAGCCTGCTCAGCTTAAGTACCAATTATGTATGCAGTTTGAAAGCAGCATGAATGTTTAGAACAGAAAAGCACAGCAAGATCTTGAAATAGCAAAGCAGGAATCATGACAACAAACTCCCTGTCTAAATTAGTAATATTAGTAATGTGCCTATCTAAGAATTACACCACCCAGTGAATGTTAGTAAATGTTAGTAACTTAAAAACAGTTAATTGTCAATTAAGCTTAGACAGCCCTGAATCCAGCACAGCACAGAAGGAAGGGGAAATACCACAGCCAACCATAGCTCAGAAATGTGCAACAATGAAGGCACGGGGCAGAACGCAGACAAGCGGTGGAGTGGCTTGGCAGACCTGGCAAAAACAAAAACATGGAAAAGTAAAAACATGGACAATAAACATGAATTATGAAATGATAGATCCAGATTCAAGAAACTGTTAAGACTGAGACTATGAACTATGAGCATGAAATATGACTGTGAACTATGGAATCCTGATACATGAAACTGTTAAAACCATAAATGTTATGAAGTTAAACAGGAGCGTTTTAGGGTAATGTATCAATTTTTTTGTTTATTTTACATCTTGTTTAATGTATTTAATGTGCTTTTAGTAGACAACTAAATCTGCATGTTCATAATTCTTATTTCCAGATATGGTGTATAGATCATCTGTCCAGTCCTGTCCTGTCCTTGCACGCTACCTGCCTGTTGTGCACCTTTCTAAAAATCTCAGTCTTTGGGGCAACACTCCTCTTTGCTCATTATTTTTGATCAGTGTTGTCACGTAGGATTGAGCAGCACCTGCATGCACCTCGTCCTCTATCAAGACAGATGCATCATACTGCTTCAAGATGGTTGATCTACGTAAGCAGGGTCATGATTGAGCAGACTTATATATCCTTTAACAGTATCAAATCATGGCACCTACTGGTGCTCCTTTTAGTCTTTCCTTGCCATGCCAGCTTAGTAAGTCATGCTCTTTATGACTAGTGCACACCACCAACAAATGGAGGGGAATATAGGCACTTGATTCTGATTAAAGATGTTAGCTGCACCCCTTACCTGTCTGAACACTTGGACTGGATATGCAGGAGGAAATAATATCCGTGATGGATATATCTAGGCAGTTCAAATCTGAGTTATTCAATGTGAACGAGGTATCTGAGGATAAAAAAGAACAGAGTGGAACAGCATTCATTCTCAACAAATTGATTAACACTGCATATGTCGTGTTTAGGAGGGCTTTTGAATACAACTTACTTGCTGATGTAGCAGCTTCCAAAGAAATAGAAAGTTGCTGATCATCCCACTTGACAGGACTGGAAGATCGTGCGAGATCTTGTATGAGAGAGGTGGACGGAGTGCTCTCTTGACAACTTGACTGTTGATTGCTAGCTGGAATGCAGATAATGAATTTATTAATAAATAAATCACATTAACAAACATACATGTAATATTCAAACAGGAAGAGTTTAAGCGACACATGAATCAAGTGCTGGGATACCCGTTTCTAACGTCCTGAGTGTTGTTCCATACACTGGTACATTGAGATTATCCAGTGGACTTAGTGAAGGCTGAATGGATTCTACTGAATCTACTGCCCTGGCATTCCATTCATTGTTGACATCAGGAATTTGCACTGACAGTTCACCTGCAACATATGAGAGACAGATTGCATTATATTGATTATCAATGACATGACAAAACATGCCAAATCTCTCTTGAGAGCATGACCTTACCATCATGTTCTGGTTCTTGGCTTTCATCATCACTCACTGTCTTCTCTAGCTCTGTCTGTTCCTGGATGACAGGATTTTTCCCAGTCCTCTTCAGTTGTTTGATGGTCCAATCATCAACATGGCTCTTGTTCTCACATCCTGAGTTGTTACCATAGTTGCAAGCTTCACAGAAGCATGATAGTCTCCTAACTTGAAGCTGATAGTCACCTGTGCCAACAGCAGCGTGTAAAGCTCTAGTACCTGGTAGCGTGGCCAGTTCTGTTCTCTCTGGGCGTCTTCGGTTGATTTCATCTTTGGTCACCAAGTAGAAAGAACGCCTTGAATGATTGCAGCTACCATCTTCCAGTGTTGGACCTCTAGATAGTCTATTGACAGCAAAATCAAAAAACTCTTCAGCATTGTTTATCTTTGTATCTGGTTCTGAGCGAACTGCTCTGGCTGCAGAATTCTTCAGAACCCCGCCTTCCCCATCACAAGGGTTTTTCCCGTGACGGCTCCCAAAGTAATGTCTTTCAACCTTCTCAATTGAGAAGTCTTTTGCAGCAAATGATAGGTCACTGAATGGTGTTTTTGACTTGTACTGACTATTGCAGCCATCAGAAAATTGGACCAAGCGTTGGATCTTCACCTCCCTCACTCTGAGTAAGAGTGTAGTAGCCAGAGCTAAGAAATGTTTGTCGCTGCAAACAATGTTGATGGCTTCTCTCACAGAACTTTGATTCCTACATTCAGGATCCTGGCATGCATAATATACTATCATCGGATGGAGAGTAACATGTACTTGGTAGGTACCAGTGGCCACCTTGTACTTCATGTTGTGTAGTGCATGAATAATTTTCAGCGAAATCCATGACCATGACAACGGTATACCATGGGGGGCGTGTGATCATTTCATAGAATGCTCTCTGCTGCCATTGTGCCTCAAACAGATGTCTTGCAAATGGGACTAAATCTTTCATCAACTCTTCCACTAAATCAGTGACTGTTCCTGTGCATCTGATGAGGCCGATCCTTTTCTTGCCATCAGGGTAAACCATTTGATCCCATTTTAGCCACGACACTTCTGTTGTTCCAGGGTCTAGGATTCCACTCAAGAAGTTCCTCATGCTCTTCACACCACACGTCACACTCACGGTCAATGTACTTGAGATCAGCAAATCGTCCTTCATAGCAGCAAAGTGTGAGTGAACAGATATCATATTTGTCTCCCAACACACAGACTAAGTGACGTCGTCTGACCTCCTTATTCACTGCTTCTATTTTCAGTTCAACACAAGCGCAATATTCACATAAGCACTGGTAAAGCTGTGCTTTTGCCTGGACGAGTACATTCGCTGGGCGGAGTGAAGCAAACATGGAGCGACTGACTTTGCAATTTGGGTTTCCCTCTAAGTAGTCTTTATGGGTTTCCTGGATGGTACGGTGCAATACATGTTTGGCCACTGTAGCACCTGCACGAAGGACCTTTCTGTTCGGCATCACGGTCGATACATCAGGGCGCATGTAGTGCGCTTTAACAGCTTCCTGCACGTCATTGCTAAGTTTCAATTTATGGGTATTTTGCTGCAGTCGCTTCCCGCACCCCGCGCCCCCCCTGCAATTGCTCTGCGCCCCCCCTACGGGGCGCGCCCCCCATTTTGGGAACCACTGGTTTAAATTGAGATATCAATTCAATCAAGCTGGCCATTATTTGCAGATTCACAGATAAATGTACACAGTATTTTCAAACATGAGATTAAGAAGACTGTAACTTCAGTGCTATCTGAACACGCAACCATACCACAACTTGATCTGCACCAGCTGTGTGGTTAAAGCTAAGCAGCTGTAGGCTTGGTTTGTGCTTGGATGGGAGACTGCCTGAGGAAAATAAGTTGCTGCTGGAGGAGTTGTTGGTGGGCCAGTAGGTTGGGATCTTCCCACTGGTGGAATAATACACAATAGTGCAATGATGATGATATTGTCTATCAGATGAGATGTGGACCAGACTCACTGTAGTCAATAAACATCCAATGACACTCTTCAAGCTTCTGAGCTTCAGTTACTTTCATGAACTGAAAAGTTTGATAGAAGTATACAACTAATAAACTAGCATTATATCTGTAAGTTTACTTGCAGTATACTTAAATGTATACTTTCATAGACTGAGAAGTATACAACTCTTCCACTCACATTATCCTAAAAAGTTCACTTGTAGTGTACTTGCACGATAGAATAAAACTTAGATGTAAACTAGAAGGATGCTTACAGTTTACTTTGCTTAAACTTGAAGTATACTTAAACGCATACTTTTACAAACTTAAAATGTTCCAATTAGTCCGATGAAGTATTAAATTAATGTACTTTCTAGTACACTACAAGTACATGGTCCGTAGTATACTTGCCATACTTATACTGATACTCAAGTATACTCAATAAAATGAACTTCAAGTATTCTACTTTTTGCTAAGGGCTGATAAGCGATCATGGCTTTAAATGTAATCTGTCGTGCTAGAATTTTGTTTCGCGTCTGCAGTGAAAGCGGCTTGACGTGCCCATAACGTGTGTATTCACATTTTTGCATTAATTTTGAATGTAATTAGTTGCGCGAAAAATTAGCTGTCTGAACACAGCAGAGGAAAAAATTGTTGTTTGGTCATGTTTTTGGTCACGTGACCCAGTCAGCTCTTCAGTTGTCTTTTTTTTTTTTTTTTACAAATTATTTATTAACAAAATCTGTCAAATAGTACAAATTGTAGAACAAATTTGCAATATACACAAAGACCAAGCATCAACTATTGAGAAAAAATGTAACATACCAGAGATAAACAATAAAAAAAAAAAAAAAAACCACATAAAAGGTCATAAGGCTATTAATTACACCAAATTATTTAAATAACCAAGTACATCCAATGCTTGTTTGGTTTTTACATGTTTCAATGCTTTCTTAAAATTAATCAACTCATTCATAATGGTTTTGGTAAATCTACATCTGTGTATAAAGTGTTTGGCCATAATAATCATACTATTGTACATCATTTCTCTTTTTTTGTCCTGCATTAAAACACCAAACTTAATATCACCGTATTGTAAATTAGGTAGATGAATGTCTTTCTCCGTGAAACAATTTTGGAATCGTTCCCAAAAAGATCTAGAATAGTTACACTCAAAAAATAAATGTTCTTGAGTTTCGATATTAGAGTCACAAAAGGTACAATTATTCCTTTCTAAATTAAATCTTCCGTGTAAAAACTCATGACAAGGGTACATATCATTTATCGTCTTAAAATGAGTCTCTTTAGCTTTGGGTGATATGGGGAGAGTGAAGTACCCAGTCCTAATTCTCACCTTGATATCTTCAGGGTAAATATTTAACAAGTTCTTTCTTTTTAAGGGAAGGGGGAATAGCACCAAAGTGAGGGCATTTCTTAGAATCTTATTGTTGTATTGTTATTGTTTACTGTCTCCTCAAATTTAAATTCATTTATATATAGTAATGGTAACTGTGGTACTACGCAATTATAAGACACCATACCTTTAACCATGTTCACCATTACTTTTGGAATTGCTTTTATAACCACCGCATATTGCTTTTTGGTACATTTCACATTAAAAGTGTTTATGAAATCATCATATACAAGGAAATTACCCCTAGCGTCCATCAAATGCAAAATAGACCAAATACCTCTCTCCACCCAATCACAGTAACACAGAGATTTTTTTTTAAAGAGAATGTAACGATTATTCCAGATCGGAGAATTATGTGGAGAAAAATTATGTTTGAAAATCAATTTCTAATATAGGAGAACCTGATGATGAAATCTGGACAATTTAATGGGGAATTTAGATATACAAAAGTAAAAACTTAATAGAAACTGTATACCACCACATCTGTTGAATATTTTAGACGGGATATGAAACCAGAGCCCCCCAATATTATTTTAAAAACATCGCAACCACTTTAATTTGATCATACCATTCATTGCCTCATAGTCAATCACATTTAAACCCCCTTCTTTTATTGATTTGACCACATCTCCTCTTCTAAGATAATGATGTTTGTTTTTCCAAATGAAGTTGAAATTTTTTTGATTTATAGATTTAATTGAACTGTCATGTATGGGTAGCGAGAATGCCGGGCACATAACCCTAGAAAGTGATTCAATCTTTGTGACCAGGATACGTCCAAATATGGACAGATCCCTCTGTAACCAAGAACTGAGTATCTCTTCACTTTTTTTATACCAGTCACAGTGTTCAGCTCTTCTCTGATTTTGCCATCTTTAGTTATAACCACTCCAAGATATTTCACTTGCTTTTTAACTGGTATGTCATATAAATTTGTAAGTGGATAATCATGTATGGAAATGAGTTCACATTTATTTAAATTTAACCTAAGACCAGACGCTTTTGAAAAAACCTTTACTTTCTCAATTACAAGAGGGATCTGTTCAGCACTTTTAAGGAAGATGGTAGTATCATCTGCAAGTTGAGTTATACTGATATTACTTCCTACCACATTCAGAGGCTCAATATCGGGGCAATTTTAAACTAAAATGAAAAGCAAAGGGGAACAAGAATCTCCCTGCCTGCGTTCAATCTCAAACCTTCTGGATGTTCCATGTGGAAGAGAAACAGAACTGTTAATGTCCTTATACAGCATATTTATCAACTTGATAAAATTTGAGCGAAAACCAAAATATTTTAGTGTATCCAACATGAAGTTATGTTCAACTGAATCAAAGGCTTTGAAAAAATCAAGAAACAAAATAAAACCCTTGTCCTCTATTAAATAATTATAATCTAACAAATCCAAAACTAACCTTATGTTATTATGAATAGACCTTTCCATTATAAATCCTGATTGAGTTTCATTAATCATGTGTCCTATATCCACTTTCAGACGATTGGCAATTATGTGTGTCAGTAGTTTATAGTCCACATTCAGAAGAGTAATTGGTCTTAGGTTGTCAATAAATCTTTTATCTTTACCAGGTTTTGGTAGCAAGATTATGATGCCTTATTTCATTGTTGACATCAAGGTGTTGTTTTCAATGCATTCCTTAAGGGCATTAAATAATACATCCTTAATATCTTCTCAAAATAATTTATAAAGAATTGAGGTCAAGCCATCTTGTCCAGGAGCACGGCCAACTGCCATTTGCTTTATAGCTGTATCCAGTTCTTTCACAGTAATCGCAGATTCACACAATTCAAGTCAATTTGAGGAATGTGTTGTTTAATATTTTCAAGAAATGGCGATGAATTGAATGCTGAATAGGACGAGGAATATAATTTTGAGAAAAAAAACTATAGATTTCTTCTGAAATTGCCATTAGATCTGAGAGTATCTTATCCTTTATCATTAAAACATCAATTTTGTGTCTTTCTTGTCTCCTTTTTCCTAAACCAAAAAAGTAAGATGTGTTCTTCTCCCCTTGTTCGATCCACCTAGCCCTGGACCTAACATAGGCTCCTTGTGCTCTTTGAATGAGTAAATTATCTAATTTGGCCTGTAAACTAATAAAATTGGCTTGTCTTCATCTGATAACTCATAATTTCTACAATATTCATTCAATTCTTGGACCACTTTTACTTCTTTTTCCCTTTGCTGCTGACACCTGATTTTACTAAATTTAATGGAAATACTCCTGGCCTTACATTTTAAAAATTCCCATTTTCTGCAATACGTGTCAATTTCTGCATCATTTCTTATTTTAAACATTGCCTCCTTAACTTCCTCAACAAATTTATCCATTTTTAATAAATCAGCATTAAACCCCCAATAATTTTTCCAATATTTAGGATTATTTTCAGGTTTCAATGTAATTTCAATTGCACAATGGTCAGTCAACGGAGCAGCCGATATTGACACATTGTTTGTGTTTTCAGGAGATATGAGCCACAAATCTATTCTAGACCTTGACCTTTCATTGGGTCTTATCCAAGAAAACTGCTTTATCATAGGGTTTTTTTCTCGCCAGATATCAATAAAGGAATTAATATTCATAAATTCTTTCAATACCAAGTTATAGTGATGACTATTATAAGCAGATGGACATCTGTCCAACCATTCATCAGGTGTCATATTTGCATCACCGCTTAACAAAGTAAAACTTATACTGTATGCTTGTTTATATGCAACAATGATATCCGTAACAGCTTCTATAGCATTTTGCTTTCGTTAGTGTTATGACAATCATATATATTGATCAAAATTGCAAACACCCCTTCAAAATTTATAACCACAACAATCCAGTGTCCATTTTTATCTGTCTTAAATGTGACCATCTCCCCTGGAAATTTGTGAAAAAATATGGCCACACCTGCTGATCGATTTGTCCCGTGGCAAAAAGGATTCTGTCTCCCCATTGATTCTTCCAGAATGTAATGTCCTCTTCGCATTGATGAGTTTCTTGCAAGACAATGCAGTTCGTTTTCAGTCCTTTGCAAAACAAAAAAATAGCCTTACGCTTGACATTGTCTTTAAGACCTCTTGCATTTAAGGATAAAAAAGAAATTTCTGACTTTAACATAGACATAAACAGTAACTTAATTTAAGCTCGCAATTAGTTAACCAGCAACAAGTAAGAAAACAATTTACCTTTAGAGTATGTGTTTCACTCAAAAGTTCCTCTGAAAAGAAGTCCAACAAAATAACATCTCCCCTTATCCCTCGCTGACAGCATTCAATCTTCAATGTTGATGCTCCTTTTTTCCTTTTTTGACTATCGAGCTTTATGTTGTCAGTCTATATGTGGCTCTTCGTCATGATATTTTTATTTGTGTGTTGCTCAGTGTGTCTGTTTGTGTAAGAGTGGTAAATAATGAATGGCCGCGCGCGTGTGTGTGTGTGTGTGTGTGTGTGCGTATTTGTGTGTGTTTGTATGTGCAGCATGCGTGCCCATTGATGTGTAATGCCTGCGCCAACCTCTCTCTGATGCAGCTGACGGAGCGGGAGGTGGAGTCCATCCTGGATAAGGCCATGGTACTGTTCCGCTTCATGCAGGAGAAGGACGTGTTCGAGCGGTACTACAAGCAGCACCTCGCCTGAAGCCACCTTACCAACAAGAGCATCTCCGACGACTCCAAAAAGAACATGATCTCCAAGCTCAAGGTAAGGCTTGGCCCGACACCCAGCATATCCCATCAGGCTTTGCTACAGTGCCCCACAGTCTGAGTGTGTGGTTTTGTGTGTGGTGGTTCTATTTAGCATCTTGGTTTTGTGTGCTGCTGTTAAATGGTTCAAGACTTTGGTGTGTCAAGTCAAGGGTGAAGAGTATGTCTTTTCGTGCCTGTGCGTAGAAAACATTTTCAACCAATAGAATGGGCACATTTTAGCCAGTCCTCACAATAACAAAGACTAAATATGACTTACTGGTCAAGGTGAGGGTTATGGTTTTAATATGGGATGGTTTAGGTGAGGGTAAGGGTTTTGGTTATGGATGTGTAGTTTATGGCTACAATTAGGGAAAGGCTGTAGAAATGCACACATAATGAGTGGAAGTCATTGTAATGCCCCCACAAGGAGAAGACAAGGGTTTGTGTTTGTATGTGTTTGCGTGTGTGTGCTCACATGCATGTGTGGGCGCGTGTGTGTGTGAACAAAATTGTACATGGCAGGATTTGAGAAGAAATGTTACACCTACACCCCTTCAGACTGAGTGTGGTTGTCAGTTCACCTCTAAACTGGAAGGAATGTTCCGGGACATGAGCATCTCCAACAGCACCATGGACGAGTTTCGGCTGCACCTGCAGTCCACAGGGGTGAGAGGCCTGGGGGGTATTCCACAAAGCTGGCTAACAGAGTAAGCCTGGCTTTTTCTCAAAGTGAAACCTGAAAACTATTCAAATCTGGAACATGGACTGAGATAAATAAATACCGCTTTCCAAGTTTTATTTCGTGCAAAACCCAGGCTTACTCACTATGCCAGCTTTGTGGAATACCCCCCTGAACACTGTCACAGATTGTTGCTATGCTGCTAATGCCCTTATAGAGTTCAGAGGTGACTATGTCACAGCTATGTAGCTTTTGGTGCAAAAAGTAAAATCCCTATGGAAATTTTTAATGCGGTTTGTAAACTTTCCGGCATTGCTCGAAAACAAATCAATTTTTTGAGCCGGCTCGCTCCGAGATTAGCCTGTGGGGTATATGGATGCAAATGATCACATCAAGCTCGTTGTTTATTTTCAAAAATGTTATGCTTCCGCATTTGTAGTCCACCTATGCAAACTGCATATCCACTACACAAATGGACGAGTAGCCCGTGATTTGTTCCCAGCTACTGTGGTACCTCAGTTTCAGCAAACATTCACAAGGTAACTCAAATTGCTGTCAGCCATCTCTGTGCAATCAGTGGGCTGCTATTAGCTAGCTACATGCCTAGAAATGAATGGATAACAGTGAATGGTTATCATTTCGCCATTTAGCGAAGTAGCTAGTATTTATATTCACCAAAGATGACTAGCTAAGCTAGTGAACTACCTGGTTAGCTAATTACATCTGATGTACATAAATCCACAGAAAACCGTAAATTATTAGTTTGCTGTCACTTACTGTTATTTAGCAAGGTAGCTAGCATTAATGTCCACCAAACATAGCTAGCTAAGCCAGCTATCTACTTCGCTGGACTAGGTAGGAGCTTGTAAATTCAATAAAAAACAGTGAATAACTTTTCTTTGTCTACTTAGCTTGTGTGAAAACGCAAGCATTTTGATAGCTTGCATTTACATGTACAAAAAATACAATGTTGGCTAACAACTGGAGTCGTCATACTAGCTCACTGGATTAGTTAGCTGGCTAACAATTAGTTCACTAGCTCTGCTTGCCATACTTGATACATATGAATCAGTAGAAATGGTGAATAGTGATGATTTTGCCACTAAAATATTGTTAGATGAGCAAGTAGTCATATCAGGTATGCATTGACCAGGCTGATTAGTTCGCTCGCACCGAGTTTTTATGCTGACAAAACTTGGCCAAAGATGATTGGCTCTTACCATGAATTAGCACTAGTTGCAAAACTTGATATCTAGCTCAGTAAGCATAAATAAGAAGTCCTTAGAGTAGCTCACTAATTAGCATAGTCTTACCAGGCAGACCAAACAAATATGGCAAGGTGCTAGATAACTTCTAATGCATAGGTCTGAACTTGCTCTGCCTGTGAATTGGGAAGATAATGGGCTGTGTAGTTTTTTAGACAACAAAGAGGATTAGCTTGGTGGAAAAGAATTAAAATGATTCAAATTGTAGTTGAAAACGGTCGAGAAAAACAACATTTATTGACATTCAGAAATATGACGCAAAATTTTGAAATCGATGGAGGCTTGAAAACATTGGGAAGTGCTTCATAGACTTTACAAAAGTCAATGGGTGAAATGAATGGGAACTTTTACTCCCAACACCAGTGTGACGTTATCACCTCAGTTCTCTATGGCAGTGTGTTCTTTCTGACTGATGTAGTGTGGAGATGGCAGTGTACTCTCTCTCTCTCTCTCTCTCTCCCTCTCTCTGCCCTCTCTCTCTCTCCATCCCTCTCTCACTCAGGTACCTCTGGGTGGTGTTGACCTCACAGTTAGAGTGCTCACGACGGGCTACTGGCCCACCCAGTCGGGCACACCCAAGTGCAGCATCCCGTCCTCTCCCCGACACCCCTTCAAAGTCTTTAGAAGGTACCATCTTCAACCTGTCAGTCAGAGCTTCGGCTGTCCATTTGCCTTAAAGGCACTCTTTGTGAAAAAATAAAAATTAATTTGCTTGTTTTCTATGTAATGGTCTAAGAGAACATAATTAAGAAACCCACTGGCTGGTAGCTCAGGTGGTAGAACTGAGGGACGGAACACGTAAGTTCGATTCTCGCCCGGATATAGAATTTTCTGAGTTATCCAGCTCACTGTAATTCTGCTATCTGAAATACTCCCTGGTTAATATTTTTCTGAGAAAATGACTGCTGCTTTCGGCTGCATTAGTGTACATACTTGATTGGCGGGTTGGACTGCTGGCTTTTCTTCCTCTGCAGGCTTTATTTGGCTAAACGCAACAGACGGCAGCTCACACTCCAGCACCACATGGGCTCTGCTGACCTCAACGCCACCTTCTACGGTCCAATCAAAAAGGTAGGAGGTGCCAAGCCGTGGTGCATTCCGGGATATAAGTGAATAGGAGGAGCTGAGGCCCTGCTGTATTATGAGAATGAAGAACGACAGTTCTGTGCCTTCTGAGAAATGGGTTGCTGGAGCTGCTGCAGTCTCGGGGTTCATTCCTATACAAAAAAATCTGGCTTCTTCATGCTCTCTTGCTCTCCAATGGAGGGGGAATCGCCCAAAAAACTTGAGTGTAAGGTGGCCACCACCAGAATGGTGAGGCCAGTTTTTTTGAAAGAAGTACAAATTCTTATTTGCTCAAGCTCTCGGTTTAAAAGTACTGTATACATGCTAGCTAGCTAGCTGAATAATGAGAACGTGAAAGTGGGTGTGAAATGCTAGAAAACTTAAAAAAAAAAAATCTTCAGAGAATGAACTATAGTTTGAGATGACTGCTGCTATGCCCTAGTTTTCTTATTATTATGTCCTGCTGATTCAGGATTCCCTGGCTGTCACCTTGCATCACCTCTTTCCTTCACTCTCCCTCTCTCCCCGCTGTAGGAGGATGGGTCGGAGGTGGGTGTGGGCCGGGCTCAGGTGACGGGCTCAAACACATGAAAGCACATACTGCCAGTCTCCACCTTCCAGATGACCATTCTCATGCTCTTCAACAACCGAGACAAGTCCACCTTCGAGGTGTGCGCGCAACTCTATTTTGTGTCCCGACATGTTCATTTATGCATGTTCTGTGCGCTAGTCTGTGTCTGTGGTGCGTTTGAGTTTTTGTGTGTATATGTTTGTATTTGTTTTCCCCTGCTGGCCATTACTTGATAATGCACATGAATGTCCTTAAAGGTCTGCAGTCTCAGATGCACGCTTACATTCTGCCTCAGATCTGCACTAGCCCTGAGAACTGTGACTGTTACATGGTTCCTAATACTCAAGTACAAAACCCAAAACCAGTGAAGTTGGCTCGTTGTGTAAATCGTAAAAAAAAACAGAATACAATGATTTGCAAATCCTTTTCAACCTCTATTCAATTGAATACTCTGCAAAGACCAGTTACTTAATGTTCGAACAGGTAAACTTAGTAATTTTTTGCAAATATTAGCTCATTTGGAATTTGATGCCTGCAACATGTTTCAAAAAAGCTGGCACAAGTGGCAAAAAAGACTGAGAGAGTTAAGAAATGCTCATCAAACACTTATTTGGAACATCCCACAGGTGAACGGGCTAATTGGGAACAGGTGGGTGCCATGATTGGGTATAAAAGCAGCTTCCCTGAAATACTCAGTCATTCACAAACAAGGATGGGGCGAGGGTCACCACTTAGTGAACAAATGCGTGAGCTAATTGTCGAACAGTTTAAAAACAACATTTCTCAACGAGCTATTGCAAGAAATTTAGGGATTTCATCATCTACGGTCCGTAATATCGTCAAAAGGTTCAGAGAATCTGGAGTAATCACTGCACGTAAGCGACAAGGCCGAAAACCAACATTGAATGCCCTTGACCTTCGATCCCTCAGGCGGTACTGCATCAAAAACCGACATCAGTGTATAAAGGACATCACCACATGAGCTCAGGAACACTTCATAAAACCACTGTCAGTAACTACAGTTCGTCACTACATCTGCAAGTGCAAGTTAAAACTCTACAATGCAAAGCGAAAGCCATTTATCAACAGCACCCAGAAACGCCGCCGGCTTCGCTGGGCCCAAGCTCATCTAAGATGGACTGATGCAAAGTGGAAAAGCGTTCTGTGGTCTGACGAGTCCACATTTTCACATTTCATTTTGTTTTTGGAAGCTGTGGACGTCGTGTCCTCCGGACCAAAGAGGAAAAGAACCATCCGGACTGTTATAGGCGCAAAGTTCAAACGCCAGCATCTGTGATGGTATGGGGGTATATTAGTGCCCAAGGCATGGGCAACTTACACATATGTGAAGGTACCATTAATGCTGAAAGGTACATACAGGTTTTGGAGCAACATATGTTGCCATCCAAGCAACGTCTTTTTCATGGACACCCCTGCTTATTTCAGCAAGACAATGCCAAGCCACATTCTGCTCGTGTTACAACAGCATGGCTCCGTAGTAAAAGAGTGCGGGTACTAGACTGGCCTGCCTGTAGTCCAGACCCGTCTCCCATTGAAAATGTGTGGCGCATTATGAAGCGTAAAATACGACAACGGAGACCCCGGACTGTTGAACTTAAGCTGTACATCAAGCAAGAATGGGAAAGAGTTCCACCGGAAAAGCTTCAAAAATTGGTCTCCTCAGTTCCCAAAGGTTTACTGAGTGTTGTTAAAAGGAAAGGCGATGTAACACAGTGGTAAAAAGGCCCCTGTGCCAACTTTTTTGCAATGTGTTGCTGCCTTTAAATTCTAAGTTAATGATTATTTGCAAAAAAAAAAAAAGTTTCTTAAACATCTTGTCTTTGCAGTGTATTCAAATGAATATAAGTTGGAAAGGATTTGCAAATCAATGTATTCTGTTTTTATCTACGATTTACATAACGTGCCAACTTCACTGGTTTTGGGTTTTGTACATGCTTCCAAGTATGAGCATCAGATCACATACAAGTGGGAAGTAGAGGTATCTAACTAAGACTTCCTTATTCAGTGTGTATGTGGGAAAACTGGTCCAGGGGTCAGTACATTGAAGCACAGATTCATGGATTTGTTATATCCTCGGCCTGCTGATAAAACCTTGTATCTCCAAATTTGATAAGAAACAAACTTGTATGTTCACGATTATGACATAAACACTGCAAAATAAGTAATACATTCTTGGACGAAAAATAGTCATCCTACCTGAACACAGCTCAACTGCATTCTTACATGCAAAATGAAACATTTTTGTATGCTCTCCTGTAAAGTTTATCATATTGAAGGTTTTATCAGTAGGCTGACGATATATACTGTGGACTAAAAATTTGGACTCCCAGATCTGCTCTCTATTTGCATTTTTTTTCCAGAATGAGTCATTAAAGGCAGGAACGTGAAACCTGAATTTTGAATGGAATATGCATAAATGATAATATTGCATATTTTAATATTGCATAATAATTAATATTAAGTGGGAGATTCTTGATAGTTGAATCTTTTTCGCTGAACACCTTGTCGTTACTGGATTGATGTACTTTTGAGATATGTACAGCATTAAATTGTTGCTATGACATTAAACATATTTATTAGGAACAAAATGGCATTAAGTTAGGTGAGGGTGACGCTGGGTCCAAATATGCCCAGCTATTAGCTGACGAGGCCTTGGTGGAGATGCTTGGCTCATGCTAGTGTCACACCACCCTTTCAGACTTGAGAATTCCATGTTTTGAATAGTCACAAATGTTGCCTCCTCATGAATGTTCAATATAGAGTTTGTGTAGGTCTATCAGATGCAATTGCTGTCACTGTAACGCATGAGAAATGATTTAGATGGAGCGTCTATACGATGTGCTTATTTGTTGAGAGGGGTTAATGGATGTTTCAGTCATCGAAGGTTCCACAGTGCTTGCATGTTTAAGCTTTGACATTAGTCAGGAAATAATCGTACAGGTGGCAAGGCACCTATTGTGAGGCAATCATCCCACAACATGCACAGACAATTGAACGAAGAGAAAAAAAAGTAATAAAATAAGACCGTATACTTAGCAAGTCTAGTAACAGGGACAGACGGCAAGGTGAACAATGATATTTGGCAACCCATGTACAGGAATTGTCAGAAGAAAAATAGTTATTGAACTTTTCTGTATAAAAAATGAAATGGCTTCTATTTAAAAGCAGCTATAGTATCAGAAATTTGATCAAGGTAATTGGCGTTCCACAAATGAAACTAGATGATGCGCACTCTATAGAGATGCTAACCCACGCCTCCTGTTGACCTTGATCTTTCAACCTCAAAATGCAAATTTGGACAGGGTACCCTAGGATCATTTACCCTACAAAGTTTGGTTACCCCAGCTTCAGTGGTGGCCGAGCTGTCACGCGGACACACACACACACACAGAGACAGACAGACAGACAGACAGAGCTAAATTGTATACCCACGCTGCCTCGTCGGGCTTGGGTAATAATCTGTTCAAATAAGAATGGCAAAAAATTTCAGTCCTAAGTTTTGGAATTTTCATTAAAAATGTATCCTCATTTTGAAATGAAACTAAATGATTATAGTTAATGTCATATTCCCCCTTCAAGCATTTGCACAAGAATACACAATCAAATATCATCTGTAACCATACTTATGTGTAAGAAGAGGTCTGGAGAGCACCAGATGCAGGATCCAGAAGTGTTTATTAAACACAAAACACTAGGAGAAAATTGGCAGACAGGCCAGAAATAAAACACCGTGCACATGCGCTGAATAAATGGAAAAACGAAAGTACACTGCCAAAGGCAGGGGGAAACAGAAGTACTCACTCCAAGAGTGGATAAACTAGAAAAACAAAAACTGAACCTAACTAGACTGACGGACACACTGGGAGACTTAAACAAGGGGCAGACAAGATGAGGGTGCAGCAAAATACAAGACTGGGGAATCAAATAAAGGAGAAACTCGGAGGGCAGAAAGAGCTGCGATTTCACCATGTAGAACTGAGTCAAACACAAGGATCCCTCTGACCAGCCCCTCCCATCTCTGCCACATAAATATTCACGAGAGGAGGCGGGGACTCGGAATGCAATCTCGACAGGAAACAGAAACACATGGGATTAGTAAACAATTACACGAGAATGGGGTTAACAATAATGACTCAAGACAAGACGCTGAGACCATCAATCAAGCTAGACTGTTTATATTAAGGTAATCTAAACATGACGAGTCAAAAGCACCACAAGAGAAGCGAAGGAAAGCACAGCCTTTGAAACAGTTAATCAGGGACAGCTTAGGCAGAACTTACAAAAGCTAGGAACACACGTACTCGCTAATAAGTTAATTAAGGTTAATACTATGTCACAAAATATTTACAATCACCCTCAAATAAGTGCCGGTTAGTACAGGTTAGTAATTATCCTATCAGAGAATGCATTCACTCAGAGTTTCGCGAGACCCAGAATTAAACACAGGTGGAAGCAATGAATGAAATGCCAGAGCCGAAACCGAAAGAGGAAACGTGATTGGACGACGAGACGTAGGCATGCTGAAGGCTGTCACGCGACATCACTGGAGTTTGGCAGAGAGGGAGTGGATCGTCAGACGGCCAAAGTGAAAGCTGAAATATAAAACGAAAGTAAAGTACAAATAAGCACAAAGACAACACATGAGGCAGAATCATAACACTTATGCATATGTGCACATGGGATGGTTTTCAGTGAGTTATTTTTTCACCATTTTGGCTTTTGAAGCTTTAACCTCACGAGGTTGGGACTCAAAAGGTTGTTTGCTGTCCTGCTTGTAAGACTGAGTTTCAAATGATGGTTGAAAAGCCTTGATGATTCGTTCTGCTCACTTGCAGCACGTTTGATGCTTATATCTGAATTGAGAATGAAGCCCTGCCTTGACGCGTCCTTGTGAGGACATCGGTTTTTGTACTTCGTTTTTTTTTTTAAAGATTATTTTTTGGGATTTTTTCCTTTACATTTATACAGTGGAGATAGAGAGGAAAGTTGGGGAGAAGGATGGGGAAGACATGCAACAAATGACCCAGGTCGGAATCGTACCAGGGTCGCCGCAAGAAGGACACAGCCTTATGGTGCACGCGCTTAGACCGATGAGCCACCGGGGCGCCCCCGTATTTGATTTTAAGAGCTCCCTCTACCCCCCCACCGTTGCTGCTAAACAGGGGGAGTCGGAACCAGAGAGGAAGGAGACGTGCCAGGTGGACGACGACAGAAAGTGCGAAATCGAGACAGCCATCATTCACATCATGAAATTGCGAAAGAAGATGCAGCACAATGCTCTAGTAGCAGAGGTGAGATACTGTAATGGACAGAAGACTGTTGATTTCAAGCCAGCCAAACAGCCTCACATCAGTGGCAGCTGGTGAACTGGCGATAGGGGAAGCTCAAACAATCCCTATAAAATAATGATTGGTCATGACCTGTGTTCAATCATTCATTTAAATTACCATTACAGAAACTCTGAAAACTCTCAACATTACCAGGCATGGTCAGTTTTCATTAATAACACACACCTGACAACTCTCACACATTTGATGTGAGTTTTAGTGGTATATTTACGTTCCTCTGTGGTAATCAGCAATTATTAAATCAATACATATGTAAGAGATTCTTGCACAGAATTGAAGTCCTTGTGCATGGAGGTTTATCAGTTTCACCTGCGCCATGACTCCGGACTTCTCACGCTTTTCTCATAGGTTGGAAGCAATGTATGTGTTTCATGATCTATTACATTTTTTAAATGAAATAAAGATCAATAGGAAGCAATGGAATTGAAGCAGTGATTACTAAAACCCCGCAAGTCAAGTCAAGTAAAGTGTGACTTATGGGGTTTTAGTAATAGGTGCTTCAATTGCTTAAAGACGTTTCAAATTATCTTATTTCATTTAAACAATTTAAACGATAATGAAACACATGCATTGCTTCCAATGCTGGAGTAAAGAAAAGTGTGAGAAGTCCGGAGTCATAAATCCACTGTAACACGTGTGAAACTGATAAATCTCCATGCACAAGGACTTCAATTCCGTGTGAGAATCTCGTACATACATATTGATTGAATAATTGCTGACTACAGCAGGGGAATGTAAATATGCCACTAAAACTCGCGCAGAATGCGTGAGAGTTAACAGATTTGTTTTAATAATGAAAACTGACCACACTTGACAATGCTGAGAGTAATTGGAGTCTCTGTAATGGTAATTTAAATAAATGATTGAAAACAGTTCATGACCAATCATTATTTTTAAGTGATGGATTTGAGCTTCCCCAATCGCCAGCCGCCACTGCCTTACATGTAAGGCAGTCTCCAGTAAAATGTGGCATCTTAATGGAAAGCTATAGTTGGTGTTCATGATTTATTGCCATGTTCTTATTTGTTTACATTTTGGCGAGTGGCATCCATAGCTAGCTAGCTCTCCCTTCATCTGGGCCGAGAGGTGATTGGTTATACTAGTAATTTCATTGGAGGTATTATTATGGTCATGCTTTTTATTCTAAGGTTTTTATGTTTGGTTTTGTTTTGTTTTTAATTTCTCCTCGTTGTTCTCAGAAATCATTCCAGAACTCCTATCACTTTTAGCCACCGGCTGCAATTGTTGCTTCAGATTTGAAATGTTCGGTCATGCATATTCTAATCACATTTGTGGCCTCGCAGATGAAGGGGTTGAATATGGTTTAATGGTAAAGTAATGCATGTTGTCATTTGAGTCTCCTTCCCCAGGTAATGCAGCAGCTGAGAGCTCGGCTTCTCCCCAGTCCTGTGGTCATTAAAAAGCGCTTTGAAGGACTCATAGAGAGGGAATATTTGGCGCAAACGCCGGAGGACCGCAAAGTGTACACCTACGTCACGTGAATTAGCGTCTCAAACAAAATGGACGATAGTCGTGCAGCAGGAGGACAGGCATAAAACGCTGATGAAAAGAACCCCCTGCGGCCTGTTTTGCGCATGGACTGGGCGGTCGCTTTTGCGTATAAATACCGGAAAACTGTCTACCCCCTCCTTTGACAACAAAAAATAAAAGAAAATTTAAAACTAAATGTGAAAGTGACAGGAATCTGCAAATTGTTCTAGATATATTTAAAATTCAGGCCTCAGCTCGCCAGTGCGGATTTGGACTCCTGAAGGACGGATTTGGCCGTGTGGCTTGCGAGAGTCTTGCCCTGGTAATACAGCAGCTGCATATATGGGTTTTTAGGTTTTTGGGGGTTGAAGAGTTGTTAGCTGGATAAGTTCTCTGATAAAAACCTTAAATCTGGAGCATGAACTGAACTAAAAGGAGCTGTTTGTGTAGTTTTCCTCTGATGCTGCTTTGTGAAATACCCTGACCAGGAGGAATTGCTGCATGTCAATGTAACTCAGATAACTTGCCCTGGTGAGATACAATGGGACTTGCAGCATGTGTGCCAAGGATGGGGCCTGGATTCTTTTAGTTTTTTTAGCCATTGAGTTGCGCTGTGCTGTATTTTGCACAGATATGGTCTTAACTGATTGGGTACAAATCTTTTAATGTCTAATTACAAGGACTGGGACATTGAGTGACTCTTTGGTTGCTTTCGTAAACCTGACTGGGACAGGCCCCCCCAGACCCCCAACCACGGGAGTCTGGTTCCTCCCAAGGTTTCCTCTTATCCTCAACCAGCGTGTTGCCCTTGGTGTGTTGTTTTTGGAGTTCAGGCCATGGTAGATCATGATGCGAAATGAGTCAACTCTTTGTGAAATGCACGAGGGACACTCTATCCTATGTAGAAAAGGCTGGTGTGGATTCTGACTTTCATTTCAACCACCCCACTTATGAACCCATTGAGTCCTTACTAGAGATCTTGATTAGTAGTTTCAGATGTATAACTGCTAGGCTGGAATGAAAGTTTGTGCTCACACTAGCTTTTTTTCTTTTGGCTAAGATGAATACCCCAATGCTACACAGATGAATTATTTGATGTGAATATGAGCGGAGTGATATATCTGATTTTTGTTTTTGTTTTTGACTGCCGGCAAACTGTCGACTTGGAGCAAGCCACGTTCAGGATGACCGTAACAAAATGTCGTTATCATTGTGCTTACAGTTGCCCAAGGCCATTGAGAGAATATTTTTGGTTGGATGCAAGCTTGTTTGTTGGAGATTTACGTCTTTGCGATCCTGCGTCTCACACTGGCGGTCGCCTGAGCAGTTCTAGAGACTTCCACTTGGACAACGGAGACGGCTGACAGTCCTTCCATCTTGCTGCTATAAATCCCGAGGTGCTTGGCAGGTAAGCGTTTGGCCAACATTCCATGTGATCTGAGTACTTTTTTTTCCACTGGAAATTAGAGTTGATTTAGTTGATATGCTTCATTACTGACTATGTCTTCAGTCTATTTTGAGGTGGTTTGGATCTTGAATTTTCTACTGTGGGTCCTCGTAGGTTCCTGGCCAGACTTAAGAAGCAATATGAAGTATTGATGGTGAAAAATATATAATTTCTTAAATTCGCACATTTGGATGTCTTTGTACCCGGGGAAGGGGGTTATGGAAATGAAAAATTTGTTAACTTTGTTTTAGGTCTCTATTTTTCAATTGGCCACTAACTGAATAATATGACTGTGAATCTGATTGATCTCACTCTTGATATGACTTAAATTCCATGTCGTGGTGGATACTCAATGTGAACTCACACTTCAATACACACTTCTTTATACACTCATACATGTTATATAATCATATTCACACTCATTATACAAACTCATATTCGATTTAATGTGTTCAAATATGCGCACACTCATGTTATATTCATAATCTTTTACAGACATGCTTAGGCACACTCATTATATATAAAGTCATTCCTAAAACACATTTATTACTTACACATGTTCATACATGCTTGCTATACAGGCAAGGATATCTGCACTTATTTCATATACACATTCCTATTGCGTACACACGCTATACTTAGACATAGTGCTTGCACGGTCCTTTAAACACACATACACGCTTGTGTTATAAACTCATTGCGTCAAATTTCAGTTCGCTACAGACAATTGCCTCAGACCCTTGCATTAGCATGTCTTTCTCCATATTTATCCTGTAATTCTTTTAACATCCTGTGCTGGAGGGATTCATTTCTCTGGTCTTGTCAAATCAGCAAACAACTACTGCAGTATCTATCTGCCACGACATCATATCACGGTACATCACTACTGCGACCGCAGACTCTTGGGTACTGGTTTCGATGCAGCTTACCTCTGACCTCTGACTTTTTTTACCCTCTTCGCAGGAGTTTGACCTCATGATGACCTCTGCACTGCGGCCCTGCGTGCTCCTTGCTCTCGCTCTCACCCTGGCCCTCGCTCTCTCCTGGACGTCCTCTCTCGGGGAGCGGGGGTCCGAGTTGGGGATGCACATTTTCCAGCAGGTTGCGCTATCGCAGCCGCAGGGCAACGTTCTGCTCTCTCCATACGGCGCGGCCAGCGTGCTCGGGCTCCTTCTGGCAGGCGCGGACGGCGACACCGGACGGCAGCTACTTGCCGTGCTCCACTACGAGAACAGCAGTAACTGTTCGCCGTCCTCTTCAGCTTATAGGTCCCCTATTATGTCACCAGGTGCACAGCTAATTAGCCACTGGAGCCCATTTCGCATCTGTCCTTTGTGACATCATACGGGGGAGGGATCACTCAGAATAATGAAGAGACTGTGTAAGTGGTTGGTGGAAGTTGATCAGTCCCTCCTCCCTCTGGGCAGTTACTTCACCATATGATATCACAAACAAACAGATCTTGAAATGACTTGTAATGAACATGCACCTAGTGACATAATAGGGGGCCTTTAAATTTGTGAGTTATATTCATCCCTTGCTTAGGTGCTGCATTTAGTCCAGATTGAGAAATGAAAAATTCCTGCCTTGTAAATGTTCCATCCATGAACTTAGTAAGACTATCGAACCAATTACATCTGCTTTTACAACCAAAAAATTTTGTGAATTAGCAAATGCTGGTGGTTTGAGCAAAATACTGAAGAGCAATTTTAATTCATTAACTGGGATTTTACTGCTGTTTTTGAAAAATATTTTAATATACAGCATCACTGATTTTCAACCCTGTTCCTGGAGACCTACCCTTCTGTAACCACTGGGTAAGGTTTCATTTGGGCCATAATTTGGCATACATGAATGTTCCAATTAGCAGTTCAGCAAGCTGTCTGTCTGTTGGCTGAGGTGTGCTTTAGTAGAATTGGAGAGAAATTGAATTGGTGAATTCAAGAAGGGCCCAATTCCATGTTGAAAATGTCTGAAGTTGGGCCCTAATTGAATTCACCATTTCAATTCTACTGGATTGTAGATATCCAGGCTCAGGGTTGGGCAGCTCTGCTCTTGTAGTTGAATGAGGTGTGCTGAGTTGAGGTTGGTCTGAGTTCCAGCAAAGATGGTAAATCTGCAGAAACATGGTTGGGAAACCCTGCTCTCTGTGAATGTGTTTGTCCTCAATATCTGTTTCTCTGCATTTGAGTAGGCAGAGCTTTTATGTGGGTGCAAATTGTGTCTGTCACTTAGCAAATGAGGTTATTTTCCTTCCATCCACCAGTCAGAATGAGTCGCACTTATACTAATGACCATAGGAGGGCAGAGTGTTGCTTGCTTGTGGATGAAAACCTGGTGGAGTTGCAGTCAATTTGCTATGAACTTGCCCAGATTTAGTGCAACAATATGTGTAACAGCATTCTGCATGATTGAATTCTCAATTGCCAGTAGTAATTTGTACATGTTCCCAATCATTCATTTGCCTTGCTCATCTTTTGATCAAAGGTTGCCAATTTTGTCACCATGCATGCAGCTAACTACCCATCACAAGCCGTTTGAAAATCTGTTCTTTCTTGACATCACATAGGAAAGTGACTGCCCTGATACAAGAAAGATTTATCAACATCAGCCAACCAGTTAATCAGTTACTGCTTTCTTCAGAGTAGTCTCTCCCCCTTGTGATGTCATAAATGGCTTGTAATGGCTAATCAGCTGAGCACCCACTGACGCGAAAGGGGGGTTTTAACATAGATGCATGAGCCCCCTCCCCTCAGCCCCCAAACCCCAATTTTTAAAATTATGTGTACTTTTTCAAACCTAGGAACTCCTCCATTCTCATGCACATAGGTTTCTGAACTGAGCTCACATTGGTTACACCGCCTGCTGTGCAATTGGCTGACTGGATCTCTCTGGCATTTCTATAGGCCCTGGCAAAATGCTTGGTGACCTACAGAGAAGCCTGACCAAGCCCAGCCAGGGTGCGGTCGTGATGGTAGCCAATGGCGTTTTCGCGCAGAAGGGCTTGGCAATGAAGGGCTCCTACCTCTCCACCATTCAGAGCATCTTCCAGTGCGAGGCCAGGAACCTGGACTTCAGTGACACGGCCAACGCGGCTCAAGCCATCAACGGCTGGATCAGTGAGCGAACAAACGGTCAGACCCACTCGCCAAATCTGCGAAGAAATATCAATTTGTGCTTGTTAATTTGAACTTCTGAATGGTTTCATGTCGAGAAACCTTATAATACATATGTTGTACTTGTACATAATTCTGATTTATATGACAAATGCATCATTAACAAATAGCTACATCATGTCCAAAAACTTACAATGGCCATACACCTGTTACATGTTCAGCAATTCATATCACACATAAATCAATCGCGTGTCCAAAAACTTTGATTTTATGTACATCATTCACATATCCAAAAACTGATATACATAAACATCATTCACATATCTTGTGATGAATAATACAAACATATCATTTACATGTGCAGCAACTTGTATTACAGACATCACTTACATGTCTTGCAATTATGTCCAGGAGCTGTTGTGCACGTCAATCACCTGTCGAGAGATTAATGATTCAAACACATCATTTACATGTCCAGAAAAGAATATTACCCATATTTATTTTCATATTTAACAACTGATATGCACATGCGTCATTCGCCTGTCCAAGGACAAATTCAAAAAGCACATCATTTACATGTCCAGCAACTTATACGTCCAGAGATCAATATTACACATTATTTACTGTACATGTCCTACAATATACATAATTTACTGTAGATTTCCTACAATTTGTATTACTTTTGCGTCATTTACATGTCCAACAACTTGTATTTCACATGCATAATTACATGCCCAGCTACTTGCATCAGACATACACAGTTTACATGTCCACCAACTACTGTTACACATGCATCACTCACAAGTGTGGTGTCTTATATTACAAATATACAATATACAAGTCCAAAAACTATAACACATCATCATTTATATGTCCAGTAGCCAATATTACGAACACATAATTTACATCTCCAAAGACATAAATTGCACATACTGTATATCACTCAAATGTCTAGTGTCCAATATTACACATGCATCATTTACATGTAGAAAAGACATACATCATTTACATCATGTCTAACAACGGAAATATGACAGACATCATTTACATGTTCAGCAACTTATATTGCGCATATTATGCTAATGTTGTAATTGTTTGCAAACACAGCTTGGGGAGTTAACCCCTTAGAGAGTTTTAAATGTATCTATGTGGAAATTTTGAATGGGAATTTCTGGGCATTTGGATGTAATGTTTTTTCCACAGCAGCATACTTACACGTATCATAATGTATTACAATATTTCAATATTTCAGTATGTTCTCAGAATAAAAGCAAAATAAAAAATAACACATTTTATTTGTAATTGTCAAACCTGGCAAACTGTTGGAGAAAGAATGGTGGCTTCGAGGTACAGTATATTTGCTGTCATCCTGAGTTAAATTATAAGCTTTTACATGTTATAAATTTATTATGATTTATGGGAAGCACTTTTTTTGCCAATGCTTTCAATTGTGTTGAAGGATTATACTTGTTGCTTTGAGTACAGAAACAATGTCAGCGTGGTTTGATGTTCTAGCTCTGGTGGTGAGGAAGGCCTATTCCCTGCCTGTGTTCTCTGTTCCAGGAATGATCTCCAGTCTGATCCGGCCAGACATGCTCGATGAGGCTCTCACTCGTCTGGTGGTGGTGAACTCCATCTTCTTTAAGGGCTTGTGGAAGTCTCGCTTCCGACCGGAGGACACCAAGATGGGAATCTTCACCGGAGGCGACAGCAGGGAACACAAGGTCCCAATGATGTCACAAGTTGCCCTTCTCAAAATTGGTAAGTTCCAGGTCAGTATACGATACCTCTGTGATGTCACAGTTGCCTGTTTTCAGCACTGGCGAGTTCCCGGGAAGAAACAATACGTCTGTGATGTCAAAGTTGTCTGTTTTCAACATTGGTGAGGTTCAGGATGGCAAATCATGCTTCATGACTGGAGTGAACAATCTTAGTCCTGGAAAACCACAGGGCAAGCTCGAGTTTCTTTGAGCCAGCCACAGTAGACCAAAGAAACCTGGAGATTTGAGTTAATTGTAAAATGCTCCAATTAATTCATTGATTAAATAAAGAGCAACAAGAAAAATCCTGCCCTGAAAACCCTGATATTGTGGCTCTCCAGGATCAGGTTTGGCCACTTGCGCTCTTTGATGTCACAGTTGTCTGTCAACATTGGTGAGTTCTTGGTTGGTAAAAACTGCTCAAGGGTCCTTCCAGCTCAAATCAACCAGTGGCTCTCAGGTCACCCCTTCAGATTCTTCTGAAAAAAATAACAGGTGCCCCTCTACTATATTTATGTAGGAACCCAAAATATTTGCTCTGTATCTCAAATACTTTTGAAGTTACAGCCCCAGGAAATTTTGATTAATTTTTTCCATTTTACCAAACTTGCCTCTCGGTGCTACTTCAAGCAAGAGTATCTCCAAGTGTTTCCAATGCACAGCTTTGAAATCGAAGATCTTTGGCTAACATTTTCTTTAAATGATGAAAATGCTGTCAGATTTGCTGTAGCTTGTAACCTTTTCTTCTCATAAGGCTCTTAAAATGGCCGAAAATCAGAAACGTTAAAAATGGCAGCCTCCTTTGAGCCCTAATAACTCAAAGGGTATGTTAGAAAAAAGCGATGGATTTTTTTTCTGCTGTTATATTTGACATATTGAGCCACATCTAGAGGACAACCACATTTAGCAATACATTGATACAGCCAGAACAGTTTTTATAATTTTGGTTGAGTTTGAAATTATCTCAAAATTGCTTATTTTCAGGGGTGTAATGTTACATGTATTCGTATTGAAAATTCTCGGTACAGGGCGTTCGGTTGGGTTCGGTACAGAGGTATGCCGCACGGTTGAGTTACCACACGAGCATAGTAAGTGGCGAAGCTTAAGTTTCGTTTTCATTTATTCATGTCCACCTGCAGCTACACATGCGAAACAGTAGAGGGCAGCAAAAAAGAAAGAAAAAACCTGACAGTTCAATAAAACTGAACAGGGCTACATGCTGGAACTGTAAATGATGCATTTGGACAATGTGGAAGAATTCATTCATGTTTTTTTTTCTTAAAAAAAGAAAGACAAATCTGATCAGACTGATAAGCTTGAACTATTAGAGCTGCACTTTACACATGGAGAAAGGTTTGTTAATCTGTGCCAAGAAGCTGTGAGAAATTTATTTTATAATATTTTAGATGTATTTTGTTTATTTGAGAATATTTTATTTATTGGATTTTATTGGATTTATTTATATATATTTTTTGCTTATTTAAGTAAATTTTATCTTTTGGAAAACATATTTTATATATTTTGTTTATAATGAGAATATTTTATTTACTTGAAAGCTTATTACCAGCACTTGGCAGCAATATTCTTTTTTTATTACTTGTATTATTTCTATATTTTGTATGATGTTACCATAAAGTTCCTAATAAACATGCAATTTTATGTTTTGCTTTTTGTTCCTATACTGTCCTGAAAATTTACCGAACCGAGACCTCTAAACCGAGGAACGTACCGAACCGTTATTTCTGTGTATTGTTTTGTATAACAATACCATATTTTTACAATGAATTTCTGTATAACTAAAGATGATATGATGAAAATATGATGTTGTTACCAGCCTTCCTTCTTAAGTTAAGATTTTTTTGTGTATATGAATTATGAGTGTTCTATTTGTTATATATTAATCAAACAGAGAGAAGCACCTGCATAATTTGTGATGAAATGGTTTGGGTAATAATCAGGCATTATGCAATTTATTTGAGAATTTTCATCATTTCCATGGCTATCAATGTTTCAGTGGTCAAGGGTGGTATAAAGAGTTAAATTCTTTTTTTCCCATTAAAATGAATATATTAAGCATTTTGTTTGATTCTTATAGTAATTGTTCATGCTGCGCAGTTTTACTGTTACAATCCTACAACTACATGTCTCATTTGATGTGTCTGATGTCAGCAAACTGCATTTCATCAATATGTATAATGTTATGATTCTGCCTGTCCTGTTACCTTTGTGATTTGCTTGAATGCTGCTTTTCAAAATACTGAAGTGTATTGATTAAATGCTATGGTTTTGAGTATTTGTAGAGTTACTGAAATATGAGTACATCCTGTGTATTTCTCCTTAACTGCTTTGTTTGTGAAATTTAACAAATGTACTTAACTGGTAAAATATTGTCAGTTATTCATTGTTTGCAGTCATCATATGAATGAAAATTTGTTTCCGGATGCGGTAAAGGTTCTTCTGATGTAGTATCTTAAAAAAGAATAATTTCATTCTTAACTTTAAATCCATCAAATGTTTAAAATGACATGAAATAAAAAAATCATAAATTAAGTAGGAAAGCTGGTAACAACATCATATTATCATCATATCATCTTTAGTTATATAGGAATTAATGGTAAAAATATGGTATTTATATATAACTGGCCACTTGTCCAAATATGGATGTGAAAATAAGCACTTTTTAGAAAATTTTGAACTAAACCAAAATTTAAAAAATGGTTTTGGCTCTACCAATGTATTGATAATGGTGGCTGTCCTCTAGATGTGGCCCAATATGCCAAAAATAACCGCATAAAAAAAATTATTGCTTTATCTAGCATACTATTTGAGTTATTGGAGTTCAAAGGAGGCAGCAATTTTTTTACGTTTTTGATTTTCAGCCATCTTTAGAGCCTTGTGAGAAGAAAAGGGTACAAGCTACAGCAAATCTGACAGCATTTTCCTAATCTATAGAAAAAGCTTGCTCAAAACACTTGATTTCAAAGCTGTACATTGGAAACATTTGGAGATATTCTTGCTTGAAGTTGCACCGAGAGGCAGGTTTGATAAAATGGAAAAAATTAATCAAAATTTCCAGGTGCTGTAACTTCAAACCTATCTGAGAAACAGAGATAATATTTTGGGTTCCTTCCTGCATAAATATGGTAGAGGAGCACAGAATCTGAGAGGGTGACCTGGAAAATTTCTCAGAAATTGGTTGATTTGAGCTGGAATGACCCTCAGGTTTGATGTCACAAATGATTCTCCTGTAAACTGGTGAGGTGCAGGCTAGGCACAATGACCCTCTGATGTCACAGTTAATATATAACACTCACATTGTGACCCAGTGATCACAAAGCAAGTGGTGGGTTATCAAAAAATTATCCAAGGAAGTTCTATCCATACTTCATGGATGACACTTTATGTTTGTCTTACGATATAGCCATGGAATGCCTTGCGACCAACCCAGAGCCTCATGTTGTGAAAAAATTGGAGACGATTGAAAGAATTAGCTCAGGAACCAAGTGCCAAAATGCTCTAAAGATCCTGGATCCTGGAACACCCTCTGGGTGAAGTCGCCCGTGCAACTAAGTACTATTTCAGTAGATCATTTATCTCCACTGCCACTGACCAGCACCGCAGCAATTAACCCCTTAAACTCTGTCTTCTCTCAAGGTTTCCCCTAAGGTATGTTCAAAGTCAGAATAGGCTTTTTTTTTATTTTGTAAGACAATATCACATACATATTCTGTATCTGCCGGTTGCAGCACATCAGAGAAGCCTACATTGAGAGAGATATTTTTACTCTGAAGGCCATGTTTCTATGGCCACCACATTCCATCAAATGGGAAATATCTAGATCTTTTACATTATTTTATACTCATTTTCCCGTAATTCAGCAAGACATATTAGAGATTGTGTGAAACCTTGGGATCTCCTCTAGAATTTAAAATTGGCCTGAAGTTCCATCGGCTTGAATGCAGCAGCTGCATTTGACGGCCCCTTACATGGGTACATGGTTTTTATGGAGTTTCAGAAAAAACCTGTGCATTATTGCTGAGTTGATTACTAATAATCAGCTAATATTTAATAATTTATTTTACCTGTCAATGTCATGACTGACTTCTAATTTTTACTTTTATACGCTTGCTTTATATGTGAGCCGTAAAATCTGCTGGCGATTAATTTACATTAGGACCTGCGTTGATGGACAACAAAGTTTCTGAATCCTAATATGCGATGAAGCGTTAGGCTTTACACTACCATGTTCCCAACAGGGATGGCCAGTATTCCGACCGGCCTGCAGTACACTGTGATAGAGTTGCCCTATCAAGGGGACACACTGAGCATGCTCATTGCCCTACCGCCCAAGGGCGTGCCCCTTGCCACCCTCCTCCCACATGTGGGCGTGGCCACTGTGCAGAGATGGGTGGGGTATCTCAAACCAAGGAGCATTCACCTATCACTACCCAGGTAAGGATGGTCATGTGATCTTCATCTTCAAAATGTTGCTGCCATATGGTGGAAATTTTATAACATTGAAGAAAAATATTGAGAACATTTTTTGAGTCCACATTTTTTGAGTGTACCATAAAGCAAGATTAGTGGGTTAGCGAGACATGTTGAACCTAAAGACAGGGTTTTCAACGTTACAAGTGTAGCGCTCTTTTAACCTCCCCAGCTAACTTATGGTATCGATGATTGTGAGTTTGGGGGTTTGTGTCGCCAGGTCACCAAGGGTGCCACACATAATTATGCAAACCTGAAGAAAGAATGAGTGAAATATTATTATTAGTAATAGTATTATTATTAATCAGCTTCTATGTTCTTGTTCATCGTTTGTTTTTTGTGCATTTCATCAACGGCCAGAGAGTTGTTTCCTTGATTCTTGCAACATAAAGTCTTTGGAAAAGTGTGAACCATAATTCATCCCTTAGATCGCATTTGTCTTCAGTTACTTTCTTGAGTCCAAATGCTTGTACGTGTTCTCAATGCAAGTTGTTGGAACTTCCCAGGGTTTTCAACACTTTGATAATTTTATAAAAGCTAATGCCCTTTGTGTCGTCCCTCAGTCTGGATAAGACTGTCCGCAAAATGCCTGTAATGTAATGTAATGGAGCAGCTGTTCCTTATCCCGCATGGTTGGAGCATTTGTTCCAGCTTACATGCAGCTCTGTTTGCTAAATCTCCTCATTATGTTGATATGAGTATTTGCAAAGATTGCAAAATGTCCTTTTCCTGTGTATGTGTTTGTAAAGTTTGATGGTTTGGTTGACAGGCCAGAATCTTCTAGTGTATTACTATGCAAGAAGCTTAGACTGAATTACCTCAGTATCAAAATTAGGTCCAAACCTGTTAGGCTATATGGCTGGACCATCCATATTGCAACTACCATGGTAATGTCTGTTGGCACCTTAATGGTGTTAAATGTGTAGCATTTAGCTAACTCTATCACTAGGCTACTCAATCAGTCAGAGTCACGGACATTCAAGTTTGTTGGGCCGGCTGCTGTTGCAGTTCAGACTAAAATATTCAGCTGTCTAAGTAATCTTCCTGCATCCCTCTATCGCCATCTTTGTCTATCTGTCTGTCTGTCTGTCTGACCTGTAGGTTTTCAGTTGAGGCAGAGCTGGATATGAAGGGACCTCTCCTTGCTTTGGGGGTCACTGACATGTTTGAAAAATACAAAGCTGACTTCAGACACATAAGTGAGTCATGTGATACTGATGTAGTTCTCAAAGATCCAGTATGTTTTCCAGATTCTCAGTACATGTATCAGTAAGGCTGCAACGATAGAAAAGTATTGTAAGAAGATTCTGAACTTTGTGTGTTTGCTGCGTTTTCATGAAGGCCTAACTGTGACATTGTGCCCCTCAAACGTGTACTGACTCTTGGAATTCAGAAATATGATCAACATATACCTATCAGATGCCCTATGTCTGATGCAGAAACACCTCAACTGCTGAAAAAATATCACCAAAGCAAATTCACATCTTTTTTTTTGAGCTCTTAGCAATTAAAATGACTCTCCAGCATCCCCACAAGGCAGAAAAGTAAATGACAGTTAATTCTATCAACAGATTCATTTATAAGTGCATGTAACTGCAATAAATGCTTCCCTAGGCTCAGAACCACTGCATGTGTCCAAGGCTATACAAAGAGCCAAAATGGAGGTGAATGAAGACGGCACCAAAGCGTCTGTGGCCACAGGTAGGTTGGTTTTCCTATGGCAAGGGACTGCATGTGTGGTCCTGAAGGTCTGGGAAGGGTGCTGTTATTTTGGTGGTACTTGGTGTCAATTACCCATTGAAAACAGAAAGGGCCATTCGATTGCCATGTGTTTTTAATTCAATGCGTTGTTTCCCCATTTCAAGCTGCAGTCTTGCTAACAAGGATGTCCCCACGACCAGTCGCCATCGATCGACCGTTCCTTTTTGTCGTACGACACAACCCCACAGGTCCGTAACTGCTACCTACGGAAAAAAACAAATCACTCTATGATCTGTAATCAGGTTCTAGCTTACACATCCCACATTCTGGCAAGGCTTCTCCGTCACAGTCCTGTATTACTCTCTAAACTTGGTTACAGCATATTAGGCACCTGACTATACTTAATTCCGTTACATGTTATTCTCCAGCTAAGCTCGTGTCACATCATCCTGTTGAAGGATGTTCAAGAATTCTGTCTTGTGAGCAGAGAATGGTAGGAATTTCCTGTTAAGGATTAGTCATTAGCCAACCGAAACCACTAAGGTAATTTCACTGAGGTAGTTTAATTACTGGATTCTATTCTCCACTGGCACTGGATGTATTGTGGGGGACTTTACAAATGTTCTCATATCTTTTAGGAACGATCCTTTTCGTGGGTCAGATCAACAAGCCCTGAATCAACTCCCAGCGGAGGAGATGCTGTTCAATATGCACCAAAATATTGGCACTGGTTTTGCAGATATCAGAAATGTAGTGCTGCACATTTTGGCCTGGTAATAAAACTAAACTCTTGGGTGTATGGTTCAATTTTTTTTTTTTTTTTTTTGTTTTCACGAGCCTGCTTTATTGTGTCTTAGGCAGTGGATGTAAGTCAGCGTTTAATCAGGAGCAAATGCTTTTAAACCAGGGGCATTGTAAATCCTGGACATATAAAGCTAAGTTCTCTGTATAATCTGAATCCTGTCTAAGCATTTCTCCTCAATCTAAATGTTGCCAGAGAGCTTTATAGAGTGTGCTGTGAGCAACCTCGACATTTGAAACATCACAGCAGAAAAACACACACAAAAGATGTATTTTTGGCTTTTATTACAAATACTCCATTGAATAAAACTTTTGTTCAGAAAGGTCCAACCAATTACATTCGCTCTCATTCAAAGGTGCACCAATGAGAGTCTACCAAGTTGAATACAGTCAATATTGTTCAACGTGTGTCGAATTTGGAAGGCAGCTAAACATTTTCAAACAATAGATTTGGTCGTTACCTTATCATTAAAATGTCCAGATGAGGATATTTTCACCTCGTTCTCCGCCATTCCATGCGTAGCATTTAGCACGTGGCATGGAACTGCAGTTAAGTTAGCTTTGGAATGTTATTAAAACAAACAAAGCCAACACTCAGACTCTTGTAGCATGTCACTGCAAAAGAATGTTAGCATTAGAATGTTGTGTTAGCAAACCAGGCTAACATTCGGACAGATGTAGCCTGATACTGCATTAATATGTTCATTAAGCAAAGCAGGCCAACACTCAGACATATACGGTACATAATTGCATTAGAATATTTGCTCTGAATGTTCTTTAAGCAAACCTGGCCAACACTCAGATGCTGCTTATAACTGCATTAGAATTTTAGCACTAAATGTTCTTGAGGCATCTGCCCGTAGCCAGCTGGCATAGGCTCCAGCTCGCCCTGCGACCCTAGTGAGGAATAAGCGGGTATAGAAAATGAGTGAATTAATTTTTTTGAGGTAAAACTCAGACAGTTGGTTTTGAAAACTGTTGGGACAGGCGCCTGACCGGGCCACACAGGGTCTCTGTGAGGGTTTTGAAAGCTGTTGCCAGCTGGTCCAGTTCAGTCATAAAGTTCTGCTCCTCCTCCAGGGAACTGTGGGTCCAGATTAGGGGCAAATGGGCTGGAACCGCATGCCGATCTGTGACAGAACTGCGAAGATGGTCAGAACCACAATCGTGGTCTCAGTTGTTAGCGGGTTGCCTCCAGAAACAATGGTGACAGGCTGTTAACTGCAGTGGCAAAACTAAAACTGAAAACAGGGTGGGCACAGCACGTCCACTTAAAGCTGTTTAGTCCTAAATTGTTCTCAGTTTCATAATTAACAATACATTCACTCCGATAAACTCTCCACACTATCAGGCATTGCAAGTTCTCCTCCTCAAAGTAAAAAAATAATCAATCATTTGGACGCGCAACTTAGCAGATCTCAATCAACCAAATTCAAAATACTGCAAAGGGGTCTCAAAATCTTTGCCTTTGATGAAATTTAAACAATATATGCAATCATAAAGCATAGCTTAGATCAATAAGTTCTGAAACTCGGTTCTGGGACACCCCCGTGTACGCTGCTTTTTTTCCAATCACAACTGCAATTGGAGGATGGCAACAAGTTGCGAATTAGTCTTCATTAGATGCATTTGAGTTTTGAGCGGTTATTTACCCTCTTAAGTCACATTTTGACAGATATTCATACCTTATGCTATGAAGAATAAATATTCATTACACACAGTGAGGGAGAAGTAACTGCATTAAAAGGGAAAAATATGACCAAAGTAAACAATCGGTAAACAATTAGCGAAACCATGGACAGATGGTCACAAAACTGACAATTTATGAGGGAAATAATGAGAATTACACCAGTTTTGTAAGAACAGTGAACACCTGTGTTATGTTACATAATTTGGAGCTTATTAATTTTTTTAGTTTCTAATTTGATGTTTAGAATGTTATTTGAAACTGTCTGCAATATGGAAAACTAAGCACAATATGTTCAAAAGTTTTTTTTATTCTTCATGACACACAATATTTCTGTTGAAATGTGGCCTAAGATGGTAGGTAAATAACAGGCATAAAAATCAAAATTAAATGCACCTAACTTTATAAATTAACAAATTAACAACTCCGACAATTGCAACTGAGGTAGGAACAAAAACCAGCATACCTAGGGGGCACCCTAGGGCCAGGTTTGGGAACCACTAGCTCAGATCACCTGATATGGCAAAAAAAGTAGCACCAAAGTTCACAGCAGTTTACCTTTCATAAAGAATACTCAAATAATTTTTCTGAACTGAATTCAGCCTATTATTTACTCACCCTTAGATTACATAAAGAAAGAAGCAGCATCTTAAATTGAAGCAATGATTATTAAAACCCCACAAGTCAAGTCAAGTCAAGTGTGACTTATGGGGTTTTAGTAATAGGTGCTTCAATTGCTGACGAATATCTCTTAGAACTGGAAAACATGTTAATAAAGGGAAAGAGAACAAGTCAGGACTAATAATTGTTGTAAAGGAATATTTTGTACCCACCCAGTTTTCAGATCTGATGACACCACTGGTCAATTGTGTGTACAACTGGTTCTAAACCTTGTCCATAAAAGGGGCCTATGTGAATGCAGGCCCTCATGCCAGCCGATCACACACAGACCTTATTCCACTAATCGAGCCCTGGAGTCCTTGGTAAAGACTTTGATCTGTAGACTCAGGGGTGTTAGTGATTGGTTGGAATGAAATACCTCACCCACACTAGCCCCTTTCACAGATAAGGTTGAGAATTACAGGTACATACAATTCAATGGCAGAGGCGAGAGCGATGTCATGTGATTTTGTCTTGTTCAGTGAAGCATTAGGCTGAATTTACACCGGACACTCGCATTGTGTTCCCAATGTGAAGCTCATCTTCTTTCAGCACCCAAACTCTTCACCTTTGCTGTGAAACACAAGCCATATCACAACCCGAACATCGAACTCTCTGTGGTGCCTTATTCTTCAGTGAGAGTGCTGGTTTCATAATTGGCCCCTCCCTCCCTAACCTTGAAAGAACCGGCTGCTGGGCGTGGCAGCGGCCGCTTCTGATACGGCGAGCCACACCATCGTGCCCGCCCCCTGCTCCACGGTGTGCAGCCTCCCCTGCATGAGCCGGTGGAGCTCCGGCATCACCATGGCAACCGTTGGCCAGGGCGCAAGAGACAGAGAGCAGGGAATACAGTGAGCTCCACAATGTTTAGGACTGTTCATTTTATTTTGCTTTTTTTAATGGTTGAGCTTTGCAGTTTCACATCTACATATTCTCACCATGTATTTAAAGGTAATGGTTTTCAAATCGACAAGATCAACAGATCAACAAATATGCTTCCTTCCCGTTTCTTCTCACACTGCATATTATATTAGCGTTTACTACTTACAGCCATCTGTATAAATTAATATTCATGTTCTTTACTGGTTATACTGCACATACTTCCTTTTTCTCAGTTGTTAATGAAAACTCAGGTCTTATACACATATATTGGCATTTTGCACTGTAAGTGAACAAATTAAATTTTCTCAAGACCCCAAGTTTTGTTGGGGGGGAGGAACTGTTGTTTGCCCTTCCCAATGATTCATCATCTTGGGCATTATTCAATTATTATTAAATAAATACATGATGGGTCTGTTTTATTTCCCAAGTAAAATGCCTTGGTTATAGTGTCCATGTTATAAATGCTGAAATTCAACAATTCTGAGAGCATTTTAAACTTCAGACTAAGCGCGTTACAACTGGAATAGCTGTCCAAATTAGAGAAGGATGGACAAGGTATTTGAGTTGTGATGAAGCCAAGTTGTAATGCAGCTAAAGATTTAAACTCTGCCGAAGCTTGCTGAGATGGGGTTTATTTAAGCATTCCTGCTGATCGCCTGCTCCTGAGATGTGTAGCTGTGGCACTGCTGTACCTGGCGTATCGGCCCGTCCCGGGTGTGCCACAGAAAAATGGATGCCAGGGTACTCTCTGGCCCACATCTGTGTCATCACAACCTGCTGTCTCTACGGCAGAGGGAGAGCAGCAAGGTCAGGCCTAAGCATGCTCTAGCACCCCAAAATATCCATCTTCAGCATGCATCCCCCACAATCAAACCACCCCCCTCAACCCGCCTTTGAGAGGAATGGGGGGGAAGAGGGGGGGCACCTCACCAATCATAAGGCACAGATTTATTTTACGTATGACCACAAGTCAATGTAAACGAATATTCCTCTGATTAGAGAAAATACACAAACATCATGAAAACGCATCATAAATATTATTATGAAACTGCATACAGGCCTTTTCACACCCAGGACAAAGTGAAAAAACAAAAGTGTGGAAGACTCGTCGACGGTGAAATACGAACATTTCTGATTCGGTAAGGATAGACTCAGAGATAATGGAGTTAGAATTTTTTAATAGTCGCACTTTCATTTTGTTTTTCCATTTTGCCCTTACTGTGAAATGCCTTGGACTTGCACAATTATTAATTTCTGGCTCTCCAACCCTGTTACTGGAATCCTTTCATATGGTAGATTTTTACTTCCACCCACCTAGGCCAAGAACACCCCACTCGACAGCCAGAGACATCCTAGAGGTGCTAATTTGATGAATCGAGGCCTCGTATCACAAAGCAGAACTACAGAGCTCGCTGAACAACTGCACTGACTAAAACTGGGAAAATTGTCAAATCTGGAATATGGAGTAAAAAGCTTTGTTCTAAGTTTCACCAAATGCAGTCATTCAGTAAACTCGGTAATCCTGTTTTAAGACATTCGCCCTCAGTAACAGCATTAGGGCTGAAATAAACTAACAGCACAGGAACAGAATTGGGCTCCCTTGCCTTACCTTATTCTGGGCTAAACCAGAGCTGCATCAAAATGCCCCAGTTCAGACTGAAGGTCTGTGGTTCTCAGCTTCTGAACTAACATGCCTCCAGAGGTCACTGTGATCTAGGGGAGATGGGGGGGGGAGAAAAATTGGGAGATCCAGAGTTTCATTAAAACCTTCAACCTCCAATTACCTCAGATCAAAATTGAGGAAAACCTTGTTTTAAAGCTTTCCGATGATACATACACCGTATATAAGGCAACTTATTGATTAGTCATTCTGATTTCTCAACCAATAGCGTTATTCACTGTTTACAAACAATGACGTCAAAGTACATGTGCAGTTTGGCAGTTGGCAGAAAGCATGATGAGGACATAAATAACAAATCCTCAAAAACGTGACTCCTGAACCCTTAGCGAACCCGTTGGTGCAACCTATCACGCAACAACTGACTGGCATCGCTATTTTAGATGTTCTATTTAGTAAATATAGTGACGGAGATCTACTAGTGCAAGATGAGCCTTTTTGCCAACCACGTATCAAAACATTGACGTCATCGTGAACATCGCTATACACTAAAACTCTCCTCTGCTGATTAACAAGTCCAAACAGAACGCTCAAGGCCTAACTGTGGAGGTCAGCAAGTTTTTGATTCTTGACAGAGTGGCTCAACAAACGGACACACAGAGTCTGGTTGGTACAGGGGTCGAGTGGAACAGCAGTTCCCAGACTCACCACTCCTCTCCAGCAAGGGAAGTAGGCCCTGGGTCAGAATGTAAACCCCTGAGAAGCAAAGACAATCCAATCACAACTCACTCAGTCTCATATGGCCAATCACAACACAGCCTCACAAAGCCAGTAGCTAGCTACAATTACACAGGAAGTCACTCCTCGCTGTTGCACAACAACTAAAATTCTGCCACCACACAGAGCCAATCAACTATTAAGTCATAACCAGCCCATTAAACAGCCAGTGAAGCATCACCATCTGATATCCAATCAGCATTCAGCCACTGCTACTCACCGGACTTGTTTACACATCTGGCAATGATTTACCTCGTTGACCCCTGGACAGTGCCTTGTAGCAGTCCCACCCCTGCACTGAGGTACAGGGTTCAGGACGTAAAAACTACTCAACGATGAGGATTACTTTCATTGGTTGTTTCAATTCGTCCCAACATTTCCTCTTCAACAAAAGGTCCAATGTTCCAGTCATGAGATGGCAGAGACATTGTTTTGGCCCCAGTTGCCAGAATACTGATGGATTTAATTTCCTCCACTTGGTTAACCGCATTTTGACCAACAACTACAGCAGTATTTTTCTTTTTTTTTTTTGCACATCCACTCTGGCCAGTGACTTCACCTGCTTTGCATGCCAGATTAACAGCAGTCCTGCTAGAATGAATGAAAGAAAACTAGCGGTACTACCAGGCCAAAACAGCAAGTTGGACCTGGATCCTTACCTAGTGTGTTGGTTGCAAAGTTCCTCTCAAAACCCTCGCTGGTCACCTCTCTCTTGAGCACCATGCATCCAGCATTATTGATCTTTCTCAGTAAACAAAGCGAGACAAAGGGAACTAGAATGCGTTTTTACTCGTAGAAACATACGCCCCCGCGTAAGAAAGAATGAGAAAAAGGAGGGGGAATGGAAGAAAAGAAGGAAAGAGCATGGAAAGGGTGTAACGGAAAGAAGAAACATGAAGAGCAGAGAGAGACAGAAAAAGAAAGACACGACAGCAAAGCCCTTTCCTCTGTTCAGCCACACAAATTCAGCTCAAAAAGGGCTTGTGAATTTTGTCAAGGGTATTCAAAGCAATTCGTTCCAACAGTACTGATGGTGCATGTACATCGCTTTTTACGTCAGACGCATCATATGATGTGAGGCAAAAATGCCAAAACCCTGTCAATACAGGGTAGAAAGGAGCCATTTTACAACACTCACCAGCACGTTTAGGCACTTATACCTCTTCCTGAGGTACTCTGTGAATTCCCAAACCCTCCGAGCCTCAGATATATCTAAGAGATGGACGTACACCTTCTGAAATTACAGTGGGATTCACAGTCACGTTCAGAGGACAGTCTGAAAGAGCTTCACAGATCAACACTTCATAACTTTGGCTGCCCAGTGAAAATGCATAACTTATATCTATCAGCTTATTTAAAAAGGTCAGCATCAATGCAAATCAACAAACACTTCAGTAAACTGACAATCGCCACTAATTTACCGCAGCTAGCCATGAAGGCTGGTTTTCACGCATTGACCACAGTCTACATCTTTTTGACAGTATAAGAAAACCCAGAGGAAACCAACACAAACACAGGAAATACCCACAAATAGTAGGCAAGGAGGATCCAGCAGGGATGTGAACTCAGAACCACCTCCTTACAGGGCGGCAGAAGAGACCACTTCCATCTGATCAAAACCCATAATGATTTAAAAATTTCAACCCAAGTGACACCTGCAAGTCCAGAAGTTTTCTTCTGTTAAGAATGTCCCAATGATAAAAATTAGATGTCATCAGTTGCTCAGACGCATGGGAGGAAGGGAATCAGACCACAACTTTCAGGCAATCATGAAGACCCCTGCATATCCATGGTGAGGACCTCAAGACTTATTTTATTCCCAGTTTCCCTGAAGATCTCTGCTGTGGCATCTTTTGCTTTCCCCAGCTCCTGCCCACCATGTGGATCGTACTGCCGGCAGGAAGTGGGGTTAGGGTGAGTGGGCGGAGAGCGTATTCGAATAACAGCTTATAATGTTACGGTTTGCCAATACCAAAGAAGAAAACCGAGTCAGATGAATTCACACAGCTAGATCACATTAATGTGCAACTCCATCGACTGCCAGCTTCCCACAATGGTACTTCTATCATTAAGCCCTTTGGCAGGCCAGAAATGAAAGATGACCAGACTCAGTAATATCATGTACCGTGACAAGTCAAATCACATAACAGGAATGAACGAGAAACTGCCACCTGAATGCCACTGCTCAGCGCATATCAGCTGAGGTGGAAAGGGCAAGACCATTTTTATTGTTTGCTGCTCAAACATTTGCTGGTGAACATCTTCCCAATTTTGCTTTTCATTGCTTATTTTGACCTGAGTCTTGAGTTTATTATGGGTTTGACTGCGCATCCTACCCTATTTCTTAACCAATGCCTATCCAGGCAAGGTCCATCAAGAACATGGTTTTCCTGTCCAGGACATTTTTGGACCAAATTGCATATAGAACAGTAGCACACTGGGAGAAAGAGCATGCACAAAGTCACTGGGGCATTTTTTTTAGTGGCATTAGAGGGCTAAATGGCAGAGCTCCTCCATAACTAATCTCAAGTGACAATCTAACCCTTACCATTGGGGGGGCCTTGATCCCTTACAGATGCCGTCCACATTAGCCTGCCGCACAATTCCTCAATTCAAAACATTTATACTTCATTTGCATTCTCCTGCCCCAAAGCACAAGTACTACACCTGTTGTGATCCCTGACCTCTCTTGGCGATGGCCAAAGCTGTGGCCTTTCCAATTCCCCTGCTAGCTACGGTGATCATGAAGGACTTGCCCTCCACAGACAAGTCAAGGCCACCGTCTTCAAAGTGAACTAAATATGCCGCAAAGCCGCTCCTGCAGGCAGGCATGGTAACATGAAGCCCATTGCACTTCAGAAAACCTAATACAGCTCCATGAAATACATGAGGGAAGTGAATTCTTCATGTTTACAGTAAAGTAATTTGAACCAAAAACAAACCACAATAATATACTAAACTCCCTGAGGTGCACTTTCTCGGCTTGACTACGTCGTAGCCTGAACACTAAGTTGGCATTTAAATAACTTTTCTCCTTGCAAGGAGAAGATTGCCGACAAGCGTGTGGGCCCACTCTCCTGTTCTCGTTAGATCTGCATCACCCTAGGTGTTCCTTTTCGCGATTTTAAAATAATGAACACTTAGTCAACAAAGCTTCCTTCATTTTCTCGTAGCATGAGTTGTGCAATGCAATCTTGTGCAGTTATACTTTGGAGACCCAATTATTAGGCCTGAGTACAAGGCACAGGTCTTAATTCTGATTCCAAAGCAGCTGGGCATAATCAGACTTCTTTTCAGAAAAGAACTTTGCCCAAACCGAGCCACCCGCCATTATTGATCATGGCTGCGCGGAATTCTGGCATAGCCTCATTATCACTGCGTACTTGAACTACTCCGGATCTAGCTTCACTCATGCAGGCTACACCCCTACCTTCCACTTTCGCTTCCCTGAATCGTGAGACTTGGGGGTAATTTGGATTGTGTCTGCTGCCATCTAGTGACCATAGGTAACAAAGCACTTGTAACAGCACTTTACCATGGAAATCAGCTATACTGTATTATCTTCTCCTGTGATCTGGAAAAACACAGTAAGTTTATCAGTGGCAAAGATCTCGCAGTTGAACAAAAACTTTTAAGCTCTGGACTTTTCCTAACAGAAAAAAATGTTAGAAACTTGATTTTGAAAGTTCAAATGACACTTATAGTTAGTGTTTTAAATTTTTACCACTTTTAATTACTACAAATTAAGGTTAAACTCAGTTTCTACCAAAAGTGACACACATACTTGGTTTTTCCAGATCACAGGAGTCTTGCCTTCAGCTGAACTCTCCAAGAAATTTGCGTTCATGGTTTATCCTTGCCATTTTTCACTACATATCCTCTCACTCCGTTTAGTTACAGCTCTGTGCGTTTTTTTTTTTTTTTTTTTGAACCATGTAGTTGTCTGTTTTTTTGTTTGTTTGTTTGTTTGTTTGTTTTTTTAGGATATCGAACTTCGAGTAATCATATGTCTATTTTATTCATTCATTTCAAATGAAGCTGCACAGGTATATCAAATGGGATTGACAAGGATAGGATTAATTTTTTGATGAAACAATCACTAAGCCAATGAATTCTAGTCAAACCTATATAACCCATATACAGAAGCTGCCATTCAAACAATTCAATTACCAGCATATCGTGCGCAGTAAAAAGCTTCATTCGCCTTTCCGTCTGTGCAGCCTTGGGGCAGCGCTTCCTTCTTCCATGCATTTGTCCCAGGAACAAAGAAAATCCCAAGATGCGTATACTGCCCCCTACTGTGGACGAGCGTGAGGCCGACTATAGCATGTTGAAATTAAATGTTCTCCTCAATCTTAACTCAGTGGGAATAATATGTGCGATACCGCTACTTTGCACTCAAGCAGGCACCTTGCTATACAGGTGCATAACCAATCAGAACACCAAAAGCCCGTGACGCAAACGGCGCAATTTCCCTGAGGATCTACGCGAGAAGGAGGTTCCTTAACTTTCTGTTCACTGAGGTCTGGGAAGGGCAACTATGCTCTGATACACGACATTTAACCTACGCTAATCGCTATGAGGTTTGTAATAACTTTTAGTGATCAATATTTTGCTGCGAAGGACGTTGTTCGGTTCCCACTGCCGTCAGATTTGTAAAATGGTAAGTTACTATCACTTGAATTCACTGGGCCATGTTCGCCATTTCAGGCTTTACGAGTTGGTTGTTGTCAAATGCAGGTCTCAACAGGTCTGTGCACCTGTTCGCAGGTGGAATAAAGTAGTGATCATTTTTACGGCACCAAATCGCGTCTTTTATGGTTCAAAGAATTCGCCACGGAGACATTGTATGCAGGTCACTGATGGTTTGTTTTTGAGGCGAGTTTGTCTTAACTCACACCGTAGTTAAAAAGGTAGCTCCCCTTTACCTGTTTTCCGGTTTGACAGGTTTTGTCGCTGTGCCACGCATTGGCTAGGCTATAATCATCGAGTAGAATCACTATATAGTAAGTATAGACGCGATAGAAACATTGACAATCTCTGCAGTAATTTTCGCAGTTCTTCCAGGTACGTTGCCGGTGCGAAATTAGTTTGGTGAAGCCAGTTTCATCCGCGAATGAGTGTTTTGATATATCCTTCTATTATTCTATGTATTTAACATTGTTACAGATTCCTTGTTTTTTTTCTTCTTCTTCTTCTTTTCCCCTTCTTCTTCTGGGACTTACAGTATTGCCAACCTTTTGTTGCTTAACGTGTTGGCCAGCTCCCCATGTCCACTACAGTACCCATCCGAGGTGAATGGCCTTGCCAAGATAATGTTTTGTCCACCGTCTTTTGAAATTCCTCAAGTCTTAACAATTGGAGGAAGACTACGTCAGTGGCACACGGGTTCGGAAGTTCGGTACTTTTGCTTGTCGGGGCTCAGAGACAAAGCAAGGAAACTGTCCAGGACACGTCGGGAAACGCTTCCTTACAGTATATTAACTTAACAGCCGCACCGAACGGCTCTCTCCGTCAATGCTAAGTGCTCTCGGCAGTCCAGAGAATTTGAATGTGACAGGATGGGGTGTTTGTTCCTGGTGCAGATAATATGGGAAAATCTCCGGTGATAATCGTTGTCTGTTTAAGCCAGGTTAAAGACCACCCGTCCTCACCCTTACTGTTAGGTTGGCCCATTAGGACCGGCTCTGCACTCTTTATTAGTCCCCATGGATATGTAAAGAAATGATTTAGGAAGGCTCGCCTCATCTTGAGGTTTTGGGCCCATACTTGAAGGGTGCAGCCTCATTTCAATGGGTGGCAATTACCTAATTAACTCCTTAAACTCTAAGTCTTCCCCAAAGTTTTCCCTGAAGTAGGCTCAAAGTTTTTTGTTTTTTTTAAGCATTTGTCTCATGTAGTATAAGAATGTTGCATTTATATTCTGAATATGCTGGTTGCAACGCTTCACTGGAGCTATATCACACTAATATTGAGGGAAATATCCAGACCCAGGGTGCCATGTTTTGTGGCCACAGCATTGCATCAAATTTGAAATATGTCGATCTTTTAAATCATTTCAAACACATTTCCCTGTAATTCAGCAGGACATTTTTGGGATCGTTTGAAACCTTGGGTCATCCGTTAATTTAAAATTTAAAATTGGCCTGAAGTTCCAATGTTTGGAACACAGCGGCTACATTCATGATTTTGTAGCTTTTATGGGGTTAATGTAGTATTGTTTAAAAAAAAAAAGCCAAATCATTCCCTTGTGGTCTAGGGCTTGCATTTGTGAAAGCTTGTATACATAATTAAAACCACTGTTATGATTTAATTTAATGGAAGACAACTTTGATATTACCTTTGTAACTTGATCTGTTCAAGATTCTTTTCTTTTGAAACGGCTCTTGTGGTACCCAAGTTAATGGGCTGATGTATTCATACTTACATTCTTGTTTCATTGGATTGGGAGAATTTAGTTTCAGATGAATCAGTATGAAGCAAATAATTGAAATTCAGCTTTTGAATGGTGGGAAAATTCTCTGTGGAGTCATGTTGCAGTTTGTCATTTGAACTCGAGTTATCTGACCTGGCAGTATTTAAATTGAATGGACCCCAACACCTTTCCATGATTCTAATGTGTTGTTTGTTGGGCATGTAATGGCATGTTCTAAATGGCAGCCTCAAATGAAGATTCAACAACACTGCTGTAAAACTGTTATCTAGATGATGAGTGTATAGCGGATGCCCAAAGCAGTAGGGAGAGGAATGGATAGATTCCTGCATCATATCTTCCATGCAGTGGGCTCATTTCCCATTTACTCCTTTTTTTTTTGTCATTTTGGTTCTGCTGGCCCAGCCAATCACTGGATCTGAACCGAATGAAACATATATTCTACATGCTGAAGAGGAAACTGAAGGCAAAAAGTCCCCTAAATAAGCAGGAACTGAAGGTGGCTGCAGCACAGGCCTGGCAGAGCAGCGTTTGGGAAGATGGTCAGCGTCTGGTGGCCTCTGTGCGTCTCAGACTTTGAGCAGTCAGTCCATTCAAAGGATATGCAACCAAATGCCTAGATGATTCCTGATTACTTTATTCTACATCATTTTAAACTGGTCACTATTTGTTGATGTGCCCACAAATTGGGGGAGACTATGCAAATAGTGCTGTCTCTCATTTCTGAATGGTTCATCGGATGTGGATGAAAACGCCCTTACACTGAAGCAAACCGCTCGGCCGCACTGTCATTGTGTCCTGTCAAACTCACTGCTAGGAGTACTGAACCAAAATTTAAAAAATGTCGCCGTCCAAGGAATTATGGCGCCCACTGCGTATGCCAGGCCTCGTGGCTATGTACCGTGTCAGTCAAAAGTTTCGACATTACAATACATAAGCACCCTTTATTTTGCCAAAAAAAAAGGATCTAATTCTTAAATCCTTAAAAATTACCTGCATTTCTTGTCGTATTTGCTGAGAGTGCTCACTTTTTAAAAAAAAAAAACAAGGACAGTCAAATGTGCTGCACTTGTGGTTTGTGCATTTTTGCCCAATAAGTTCCAAAACGGCTTGACTTTAATTTGGCCGTTAGATAATGGAAGGGACTTGTTTGTCTGTTTACTTTGCAAAACATGGCTTCTTTGAGAATTCCAAAATATTGGACACTCTTCAAACGAGTCAATGATTTTCTTCCTACTTCTGACTGTTTGCCTCTTACCAGATTTCATTTGAGATTGGAGAAGTTAAGCAGTTCAAATTTCTCTAAAAACCGAGTGCTGTGACTGTATCAAAGTGTGTCCAAACTTTTGACTGGTACTGTATATTCATCTTGTGTGATGGCGGAGTTGAAGCATATGGGGTGGGGAGATCAATACAGTGTAATATCGCAGTGTAATGTGTAATATCGATTCAGAGATCCCAAGTAAAGTGATTTTCTCGCATAAAAATTCTTAATAAATGTTTCAAATGCAAACTCAACCTTCAGATACCAGGATGATGAAAATGGATTGACTTTGCAGTTCAGATGAGTGCTAAGATGGTGCCAAGTGCTCACTGTCTGGTCAGGTCAGCACAGCAGAGCCAAACTCTCGTGAGTCTCACCGATGTTCGCCAGAACAAACATGGAGGATGGAAACGTGCAAGTGGAGTAACATATCGCAATAATATCGTATTGTGACTCAGGGTATTGCGATAATATGGTATTGTGGGCCTCTAGCGATTCCCACCCCTGTAAACACATTACTGTGGTATTGCTGTAAAGAGCTGAGACACTGTGCTGTTCTCCATCCAGTCTCTCAACTGTCACCCCACTGTAGTTAGCGAGATGCTGATTCGCATGTGCATACTGCAGTGTGGTCCATGTGCTCGAGCTGCAGACCAGCCTTCTTTACCACAGCAGTGTAGTGTTTAACCCTGTTGCCTTGCAATGAGGAGGTTCTGGGTTCAAATCCCATCGACCAAGACCTCTCTGTGCGGACTTTGAATGTTGTTCTTGCGTTTGCGTGGGTTTCCTCAAGGTACTCGGGGTTCCCTCACCCAGAAAGACATGCACTGTAGGAACGCTCTAAGTGCCCCCGACTGAGGCAACTGGAGTTGGGCCGTGGGTGCTGCACTGTGGCTGCTCACTGCTCCTGGGTAATTAGGTTGGGTTAAATGCAAAGCGCAAATTACCCGATGAGGTTAAATGAATTATATCTTTTCGTCGTTTGTTTTGACTCTGCTCCTCGTAACTTAAATTGAGGTTGTGAAAATGTGGGTCAAATGCATAGGAAAATCAGCATTAATTTAGCTGTATTTACATCCTCATTGAGTGAACTTCTTGGTAATTTCAGCTGATTATATAGACTGTCCAAAATATTAGCAAACTACTGCATAATAACTATTCTCACGTCGAGCTTTGTTCTGGGAAAGTGTTTGTCAACCTGTCTGTCTGCTGATCTGTCAGTCTTTTTGTCTCTCTGCGTGATTGACGGTGTCCCTGTCTGTCTCTCTATCAGTCTGTCAGAGTTTCTGCCTGCCTGTCCTCTTGTCTGTCTGGTTGCATTTTTGCTTGACTGACTGTGTCTCCTTGTCTGTCCGTCTGTCTGTCCGATTGCATTTTTGATTGACGGTCTCCTTGTCTGTCTGTCCATCTGGCTGTGTCTCAGACTGACTGACTGTGTCTGCTTGTTTCTGTCTGACTGGCTGCATCTCTGACTGACTGTCCCTCTGTCTGTCCTGTCTCGTTCTGCAGATGCGCTTCCTGCTCCTGTTCAGCCGGCAGGGGAAGTTGAGACTGCAGAAGTGGTTCACTCCTCTGCCCGAGCGGGAGAAGAAGAAGATCGTGCGCGACATGACCGCCATGGTGCTCTCGCGCAAACCGCGCTCCTGCAACTTCATGCACTGGAAAGACCTGAAGATTGTCTACAAGAGGTTAGCTTGGCATGGGCACATAGCGGCACTTTACTCAAGTTCATTGACATAAGCGTCTCATAACACTGTAGCATACATGACATTAGAGTTGCAGCTGGGTGACGCAACGGACGAAATCAGTTTATGTCAAACGACATAGTACTGCCATAATTCTATATCTGAAAGTGCTTTGGCTGACATTAATGTCATAACATTTACTGAAAAATGCAATGACATTTGACGACATCACATTAACTTACTATGTTTCTCAAGCCATCATTTGAGTGCAGTCGTTTGGTAAAATACCAGTCAAAAGCTTTGACACACTTTATTTATGTTCTCGCATCAGTTTTGGTGAAATCTAGGGGGTTAAGCTCCTGTAACTGAACTCAAAAGTTGGAGGGTACTTGGTCAGAAGTAACTGGTCAGAAGTTTAAAAAGAATAATTGACAGGACAGTGTCCAAAATTCTGTAATTAACAGAGATTCCATATTTGGCAAGGTAAACGAATCAACAAATTCTTTCCACTTTATGACAGTTGAACTTAAAACAAGCTGGTTTGGGTCTTGTTGCATAGAACAAGCCTTGCTGTGGGTTACCTCACAGCAAGAAGGTTCGGGGTTTATGTGGGGACCTTTTTTCTGTTGAGTTTGAAAGTTCTCCTGGTGTTCGCATGGGCTTCCTCTGGGCACTCCAGATTCCTCACCACAGACCAAAGGTGGGCATATTGGAGGCCAAAATGATGATTCTAAATTTCCCATAGGTACGATTATGTGGTGAATTGTCAAACTCCAGGGTGCACCCCTGCCTCTCACTGTTGGAACTTAGGTTAGGCTTTAGCCCATTGGAAACCTCATCTGTCCTGCTCTGGAATGAGAGGCTTAGATAATAGATGTGTGGACTCAGAAAAAATAGAACCGAGACCACAGGGCCCTGTGATCTGTGATGCCCATTATGTGAGCTGTATAGAGCTGGTTTCCTTAGCTACTCTCGCTTTGCTTGCACAACGATTTTTCTGGCAATACTCCACAGTTTACATTTTTCTGGGTTATTGTGAATTAAAATGAGGGGATTTGAGAAATTCAATTACATTTTGAAAAGCGTGAATTATTCTCAACTACTTAATGTGCAATCAGGCCTAGTTGCTTGATGGTGATTGGCTGCTGACAGAGGTGGGGGTGGAGATATGACTCTGCACTCATAATTGAACCCTGTGTCGTCATGGAATTGAATGTGGAAGTTCCTTCTCTCATTCAAGCAAAGCGATTTTTGGAACTTTTTCATAAATGAACAATTTGCGTTCTGTTATTGCAGTGGGGTTCCGTATCGTTATGAAGAATTACGGCTGTGATCTTTGCATTCTGGGCCACTTTCTTTCATCTAGATGTAATGTGAACAGTTATTATGGAATTGATCTAGAGGCTGTTTCAGTCATCTGTCAAATTCAATGAACGAAGCTAATTGCACCGTGAGGTAAGGATGGGAAAATGTCTTAAACAGTTAACCAAGTTGATTTTCAAAATTCTCTCAAAATGGACATTTTTTGTCTGAAGTACTTAAAGCACTGGGGTTTTGAATTAGCAGAATATATGGATATATTATATATTCAGACCTTTTTTTTCTCAATATAGAAATTCTGTGACCGAAGGGTGTTCAAATTTTCAGCTTTATTTATAGCTTGTGTTTAACCTCTGAATTGGCCATCATACTTAGTTGATCATTATAAACCATTCCTGACATGGTAAGATCAAGTAGGAGGATATAATTAATGCTGAGTTCAAGGTAACTTGGAACTGATAAATAAAAAATAAAATCTGACTTCTTAAAAAAAAAAAAAAAAAAAAAAAAAAAAAAAAAACAACCAACTGAATGGCTGTCATCGTCAAAATACCGCCTGGAAATTTCGGCGTCAAAGCCTCATTACCAAGTTTAGCTTAAAGAGCTTAAAAGCTGATGTGAAGAGCCTTTTCAAGCAGTAAAGCCTGTCTTCACCATCTCTGTCCATGATGCGAATGCTGCATAAGCCAACACTAAACCCCTGACAGCTGGCCTACCCGAGTGTAGGGAGCCTGTGCTGAGCCTGTGATTGCAGGTGTGCGGCGTGCGCTAATGCTACCCTAAGCCTGTGATTGCAGGTGTGCGGCGTGCGCTAATGCTACGCTAAGCCTGTGATTGCAGGTGTGCGGCGTGCGCTAATGCTACGCCATGCCTGTGATTGCAGGTGTGCGGCGTGCGCTAAAGCTACGCTAAGTTGCGCTCTCTCTGCAGGTACGCAAGCCTGTATTTCCTGTCCGCGCTGGAGAGCGAGGACAATGAGCTGCTGGCTCTGGAGGTGCTGCACCGCTACGTGGAGCTGCTGGATCAATACTTCGGCAACGTGAGGACCGGGGACCGCGTGCACCCATGTGCTGGACCCAGCACAGACAATGTTTACAAATGCAGGAAATCATTCACAATGGCATGCTCGCACACACCCAGAGCATGCATGCACAAACACTGAACGAGACGCACTCAGGCACGCGGACACACACACACACACACACATACTCACAGATGCATATACAGAAAATCTTGTATACGGCCATGCGCTCATACATTTAAACACTGGCATACGCACACTGAACACTCCTCACACGTGCACACACACAAACATGCACGAGTACGCTGACACACACTTGCTCCGCACTGGCATACACATTCACTTGTGTGCAGAATGCATTTGCAAAAGCATGCACATGCTCACACGTTCTCGCATGCAATCGCACACATGCTGGCACTCTTAAGCACACATGGCCATGCATACACTGCACACGCCTCGCGCATGTGCACATATCCACGGCCACACTTGCGTAAATGACGCATGTACATATACACACGCGCGCACATACATTCACACGTAGGCACTGTCTCTCTCACATACGCACGCGCACACATACGCATTGCACAATCCTTTCGCACACTCATATAGTGTCATGGCAACCACGGCCTCGACCCCTGTGTTCGCAGTGCCTCCGGATGCATTAGAGATTCATGTTCTCGTTAACCCAAACAATGTAAGCCTCTCTCCGGCCCATTTGTTTCTCCTGGCATGAATAAATGCACTCGGCAGTTATTGCTACTGAGTCCTGCTAGCCAGTAATGGCAATTCATGTGGCTTACCAAATACTCCATCGTGGTTTAAGTGTTTGCGGACGTGAATTATTTAAATAAATTTTGCTTCTGTTCCGTGAAGACATTAATTGTGCATTGTATAGTGCTGAGCACATCCTTATGAGCTGGTATTAGCTCAAATAGATATATTAACCATGATTTAACTACCGCGAGGTCCGATAGCATTTGGATTGTGAAAACATTCAGATCCAGTTCTCTCAATATGGAGGTAAATGCCTTTGAAGTGAGCTAATTGTTTGTACTTCAAAAGACTCTCTATGCTACATGCTAACCTTGTTAGGACAATAAACAGAAGTCAATGGACAAGGGACTAATTAGCTTTTTTTTTTTTTAGCCTCGGTCCCTTGACTTCTATTTATTGTCATGACAAGGTTGGCACGTAGCATGGAGTGTTCTTTTGAGCTTGCGTGTCTGAATAATGAGCACTGCAGGAATTGCAGCCCTTTAATTCAGTCTTGGTTTTTAAATACTTGCAGTCCTCACTGCATAGTCAAGGAAAATCAGCTTTGCATTTTTATGTTTTAATTCCACCTGTCTCTTTGTGTCCCTCTGGGCAGGTGTGTGAACTAGACATCATTTTTAACTTTGAGAAGGCCTACTTCATCCTGGATGAGTTTCTTTTTAGTGGAGAGATACAGGAGACCTCTAAGCAGATAGTGCACCGGTCCATGGAGGCATCAGACATGCTACAGGAGGTAAGCCAGAGGACCATGATCATGAGCCTAACCTACATGTCACTGGAAGACCTTTATAAATGATGGCAGAACAATCCTATACAGACACCAACAGACCTGGACAGGCTATTGTAGGCAAGTGTACTCACACATGAATTATGGTAGGCTCAGCGAACTTGCTGTCCAAAGCTCTTGTAGACCAAAGTAATACCCCACAGATCCCGGCTCCCCTTTGTGTACACTGGCAGGTGGAGCTGATCCCTTGCAGTTTCCTGCAGACCAGAACAAACGCTGACCGATTGAACAAATACTGCACACCGTCATGAGAAGACCTGAGTAAAGGTTCACAGACCAAACTGAAACTACACTGTCGCTGTTAGACCTGAGCAAGCGCTCACAGATTGAACTGATCCCTTTCAGACCCTGGCAGACACGTCCAAATGCTCACGGAATGGACTGATACCGTATGATCACTAGCAGACTAGAGCAAGTGCTCATTGGTTGAACCAATTCCACTCCGACTCGGGCAGACTTGACCGAATGCTCACCAAATGGACTGATAACACATGGTCACAGGCAGACCAGAGCATATGCTCATAGTTTGAATCAATCAGACACTGGCAGGCATGTGCAAACGCTCACAGAACAGACCAATGCCAGCTGTGCCTGCACTCCATCTTTCCCTCATTAATCCCGTTTATTAAATCTCTCTCTCAGACAATGGAGGAGTACATGAGTAAACCGGCCTTCTAACTTTGGGGACCAACAGACGCGTCACTACAGAGGAGCCACTAGACCGAAGTTGGGCATCCAGGAAAACGGTGCCGTGCATCTTGGGCAACTGAGGAAGGTGGAACCCCTCATGTCTTCCTGTCAATTATCCAGGGATCATTTTCTGCCCCCAGAAATCCAGCCCTGGTTTTCTTTTCCACCAGAAGATGCATTTGAACAATCAGTGCCTCTGATTGGGCAGACTTGCTTCAGTCCCGCCTCTCAGTGGGAAAGGGAGGGTGGAAAACCAGACATAACCGATGATCCCCTTGACGAGGGCATTTTGTTACTGAACGCTTTGGCCTGTATCTGCGTTTATCTGCATTTATTTACATGTATTCAGTGCTCCAGCTGGAAAAATAAGGTCATCACCGTCATCGTTACTGGTCGGCTGTGTAATTTCATACTGACAGTTTGAACAAACCACAGATTTTCATTAACTCTGCTGCCCGCTGCTGTTGCCTTCGAGCTGAAAGGTCAAGTACTAAGTCCAGTTTTCACAGGCGGGTGTACTGGCCGGTCATCACATTTTTTTTAATGTTCACCCTGTGGTTTGTAAATTTTCTTTTCTTTTTTTTTTTTTTAATGACGACTCTGAATGAGTTTTAGTCGGGGGTTGGAAATCCTATGCAGACATGACTGGTTTGATGAAGGGTTTTGGTTTTACTGAGCACTAAGACACCTGCTTGATTGATTGCTATGATTTCTTAATTTCTTGGGTCTGATCGCACAATTCTGAGCGAAGTCAAAGCTTGCATCTGCACTGTCCATTTTCTGATTCGATTGAACTCCTCGTAGTTGAGGATGACAATCAGGTTCTGAGATGAGAGCAGTTTTTACGTTATGTTTTCATATTTGTTCTCGCCTGCCTGGACTAATGACTGGAAAGCAAAGTTTTCTGGGGATCTGTGTCCAAGGGTGTGATTGACCAGTGCTGGGGTTAATTATTAAGTTAAGCTGCGGTCTAATAATGATTGAAGACGCTGGTGCTGCAAGCACTGAAGTTACAAATTGTCTACTTTGAGGGAAAAAAATGTTTGAACATATGACGGAGCCATCAAATCTGCTAATTGAAAACTTGAGTGCTAAAAGTGCTTAAGTTACAAATTCTTTGTTCTAAGAAATTTGAGAAAATCGCCTCAGGTGTCTGTAAAAGATGTCCTTCCATCCTTACCTCATGGTTTGTGAAAATGTGATTTAGGTCCCTCTAACACTTGGCTCTTCAATTATTACACTGATTATTAAAACCGAGGGGCAATTAACCCTGTTCTTGGAGATCTACCACTGGGCAAAATATTTTCTGTGAACCTATCAAATCACACCTCCTTCAGCCTCATAAATGTGCAATGAGCTGCTACACAGTTGTCAGATGTGTCAAGATAGGCTTGAAATGAACACCAACAGGATGGTAGATCATCAAGAACAGGGTTGGTTACCATTGTTGCATCCATTGTCAATATCAAAATAGCCAGCACTGTCATGGACTGTGTATATTCCAACTGCCAGTTTGTGATTTTTTTTTTTTTTTTTTTATATGTCACAATCAATCTTTTATTTTTCAATAAAGCATTTCACTAGTTTTTGTATCTGTCAGGGTATTCAGACTCCTTCAAATGTTCAAGTTTCCCTGTCGGAGATTTGGAAAGCGGTGCAGTATTTTAACGGTGGAGCAATTTAATTTCGGTTTGTCTTGGTACCCTTGAAAATTGAAATGATATGATGAATATGAGATTCGTGTGATTACTGTCAAGTTTATAGTCACCATGCAACAGAAGTTGTCCGAGAATTTTACTTCCTGCTTTTCACTTTCTTATCTGGATGAGAAAAACAACTTTTTTGCCGAGAAGAGACCTGTTGAGGGGTGTGTCCAGAGTTGAAGGTGGCGTAGTCTGGCCAGATTTAATTGGTTGGAAATGACTAATGGCCTCATCACGGTTGGTGAAGGGGGTTGGGCAGTCTCATAAAGTTCCCGCCTGGTGACATCACAGTGTAGAAAAAGTTGAAGCTGATGTTGGATTTTGTGGATGGGATTTTTCCTGAGAATCACAAACCACTCTGATGTGACATTGTGAACAGAGCAGAATTTTCAATGCGCAACGATATCTGGGATTGAAACATGACAGATATAACCAAGCACACTCCCTAAAAGATGTAAAAGTCCTGATTGCTTGCATCGTAACTTCAGCTAAAGACTTTCATTCATATCAGGTTTCCCTCTGAATAATTACAGGCATTTTTATGTAAAGCTACTGTCCAAAAACTAATGAGTTGCTGTGCACCTTCTTAAATTCTTTCCGAGAATGTGGATTTGAGCTACTTGGATTTTGTCCAAAAAATGTCCTCCTCTCGTGGTCTAATCTTAGACTGTCAGTGAATGCGCTGTTGCAAGTCATTCATCTTGTTGTGACTAGGATTTATGAATGAACTCAAATTTTTCCTGAATCATGAAGTTCCCATTGAAAAATAAACATTTTAACTAACAGATTTGGAATCAAATGGATTACTGCTGAGTTGGTGCCACAACAGGTGAAATACTGAATACTGAACTACTACCTTAAATGACAGTTTGTCCGACAGCGATTAAGCTTAGTTCTGGACAAAACCGTTTTTTTAGTTTCCGAATCTACTTTCAGAAATGAGTTTAGTAAAAGATTAGACTTGATCTGTGTCTGTGATACTGGCCCTGTATATGCGGTATTGGGGCGCCGTCATCGCTGCTAGTGTCTCCTTGCGAAGAAGCCATATACAGTAATACCTTAATGTCATAACCCCCGTCCCGCATTTCAAATAAGACAACAGTACATAATCAGAAGAAAAATAATACCAGTTAATGCTTTATTGTGAGGTACTTTACACATTATGGGACACGTTGGAAGTATGATTTTAATAAAAACACAATTGGAACGTAAGTATTAAACACTGACCTATCTCACTGCGTTAAGGTTTATCACCAGCGAAGACCTGTCAAATTTTTAATTTAAGTGGTTATTTTACCCACATTGCCAATTTGAATGTTTAAAAACATTATGTACCACAATTTCAGTTACCACAAGAAATAGAGCATTTTCTCTTTACTATGTTGATTCAGACATATATATTTATATTTATGTTCTTATATACAAATTACACAAACAGGTTAATTTTTCTTCAAAAAATTAGACTATTTTCTTCATTACCTTTAAATCTTACAGGCAAAGCACTTCCATCCCCCTCATTTTACATTCCGATGATTGTTTTTCCGGTAAGTTCCGTCTCCTCCTTTGTCTCTGCCTCCGGCTTCTGGAGCGTTGTGGTGTTGGGTAGAGTGACGTCGTCCAACTTCTGCGTTTGCGTCGAGTCGTCGACTGCCTCCGTTTCTGCCTGCCTTTTTACCGCAGTGGTCTTTTTGCTGTCCATTTGGTCTATGTAGTCCTTAAGTACCTGCTCAGGTATGCCGTACGCAAGCGGTTCTTGACCGTTGCGCTGGGAGGAGCGCCGCTGTTCCGGCTTGTTCATGACTTCCGGATACTGGGCCAACATCTGAGCTGCGAGGAAGGTCGCCAGCTCGTCCTCGTCGATGGCGTCGTCGTAGTCGTCCGCCCTTTTTTCAGTGGCTTTTGGTCTAGGCGGAAAGTAGTTTCCCCGCCTGGCGCCAGCGATGGGATACCTCGAGGGCATGGCCCTGGGCTGGCCTTGCTTCAGAAAGTACTTTGCGTTCTGACCGTTCGAGCTTTCCAGTCCGAGAATGTTCAGAATATCCTCTGAGGTGAGGTCGTCGGGGAGATCGTTTGCTAACCTGTCCGGCATCCGCCTGCCGTAGAGCTTGTCTTTGTTGCGAAAGGCCAGCCCTTCCTCTGGGACCAGGTTTTCCGCAGCCTCCAGTTCCTCCTCGTCTTGTGTTTGGTCTTGCTTTCTCAGTTCACCGTTCCTCACCATCTCTATCAGGTCCTCAGGTTGGATCTGCAGCTTCCGGGAGATCTCCATGAGCTGGTAAAAAGCCATGGGGTCTACATTGTAGGAGGGTCTCTGCAGTCTCTTTTCAGCTCTCCACTCCTGGTCTCTGTCCCTCTTCTCCTCCGTTCGCTCTGTCTTTTCGAGAATCTTCAGTAGGTAGTAGTCCACCAGCCTGTTGATGTCGTCCTGGTCCTCTTTGTCTCCGTACATCGGTGAGGTTGACCGCTTGAGGTCATCTTCATCCAAGTCCCTGTCAATCATCTCCCGGCTGCCTTTAACCTCCTCCTCCGTCTCCACGTTTTCCTCGATGGGGGTCCAGTCCTCACCACCCGTCACGTCCTCATAAGCTAAACTCCTGAGCCGGTTCAGGTCGTCGTCTTCGTCGTTGCCGTCATCGTCTCCTCTGTAGAATCTTTCTTCCAGGTTTTTGCGTTTCTGGTTCTGGTTTTTTACCGTGGAGAGCTTCCCCAGCTCCTCGAAAACGGACTGCAGGGTAGCCAAGCTCTGGGGGCTGTACTGCTCCTCCGCATGCTCATTGGCCCGCTTGTTTGGGTTTTCTGCCGGCTCAGTTTCATCCTCGAACATCAGTGGGTACTTTTTGTGTGGTTTAGGGTTACCCCCGTAGTCAGCGATCTCCCCGGTGGCGGGGCTGTCTTCTGGCCTGGCATACTGCCTGTTCCTCTGGGCATAGCGCGAGGCGGATGCAGCTGGCACCTCCCCGGGCTCTCTCCCACCCTGTTTCTGGAGGTTTCTCAGCAGGGCTTTTAGCCACTGCTGAGTCCTGCGGTCCTGCCACTCTGCCACATCACCCCGCTCCTGGTTCTGGCTCTGCAGTTGCTCTAGCCGAGGCAGGTAGAGGGACCTATCGGCATCATCGTAGTCCTCGGCGAGCTCCTCCTCTCGGCCCGTCTGCTGTCGGAGGCTCTCTATGTACTCCAGAGCTTTGACCATGTCATAGTTGGGCACGAAGGCAGGGTTCGGCGGTCTGTCGTCAAGCTCGCCGCCGCTCCGCAGCCTATGCTGCCGCATCGAAGCGCCCTGCACGTGAAGGAGGGCGGTGAAAAGGAACGCCGTCCCCGTCAGGGAGAGCTGATGAAGTGACCGCATCGGTATCACCTACAGGTGACAAACAGCATAATGAATGGATGATAAAAGCCAGCAGGCTTTAGAAAAGACAAAAGACTGCTAATATATCAGCCATATTCACAGCAAAGAATTAATTAAAAATAGCAATGCCTTTGTTTATTTTGGACAAATTTTATGATGTTGAGTTAGCACAAGTAAACTTCAAATGACCTGTTTTTTTGCTGAGAGAAGAAAAATTCAGTTTTAAGCTGAAATGGCGTTTTAAAGCTCGTTAAAATAACGGTTGAATCTTTATTCGGAAATTTCAACAGTTAAACTAAATCGATTAAAACGCAGATTTCTAAAGAACGCAACCGCGTTTATGTGGGGAATGATAATCTGAGCGGTAGCAGCCTAACACACAAGGGATGACCGCCACTCGATAAATAAATCTCGCGTCTATTTTGGATTTAGACAATGAAAACGCTTAAATCCAAGCTTGACTATTAGTGCCTGCGGCACTTAGCAAATGAGAAAATAAACGGGCTGGAAAGTACGCGCGATATTGTACTACCTAGTAGCTCTAACGTCATTTGCTTTCAATTAAGCGATGCACCGAATGAGTCACAGCGCTCGTTGTCACGGTAACTCTGCCGTTGCAACACTTCACCCAAGGCAGGTCACGATTCACAAGCCCTTTAAGGGGCATAAAAATTAATATACTGAAGCAACCACCTTTCCGACATGTTTTTCCCGCTCAGAACTGTTTCAAAATGATAGTTGAATTGGACGTTCATCTGCATTATGAATAGGCTATCATGTAATTTTTAACTTCAGTATGTTACTATGAACAGTCTTTCTCATGATGCACCGTAGATGCATCATCTGTCCAGCTGGAAGAAACAAACAAATATAATTACACGCCACTGTAAGGAGTGTGGCCGCGATGCAGAGAAGCGCACGCATCAGGTTGGTGATCAGATTTTGCAAGAGCAAATAACCAAAAACCTTATCAAAACCCGACGGTTTATCGGCGTTTTTTCTCAAATATTGATCCGTTTCTTCTTAATGGCTCAGTTAAAATCTCGACGAAGACATCCATGACATGGCTATAAGAAAAGGATAACAATCTTACCCTTGCAAGCACCTCAGACGAGAATCGTGAGTTCGTGTAGCATCTCTCTCCTGGTTATAGCGCGCGCAAGGGTTAGTGTCGTTTCAGCACCGCGAACAGCTCCCCTCATTATATGAGACGCCACATGACTTTTGCGTCACTGTTGTGTACGCAATACTGTGTCGATGTAGGAATATGTGCGTGGTGAAAATCCATACTGCTATATGGCGGCTGTTTTCATACAGTATGCCCGGGGTGGTGGTTTGTGAGTTCCTATAAGTTCTGGTATGTGAACGGCAGGCTTTTTTATAAATAAATGTATAATCAACAACGTAGAAGTGCTTCTCTCGAGGAAAAAAAAATTGGCAAATATTTTTAGCAAAGTATTTCGAAGGAAATGATATTAAGGTTTCTAAGTGCGCGACTGTGTGAAACATTATATCTATTGACATCACCATTGCATGCAATTCTTTCCGGCAAAAATTAACAAATTAGCTTAGTCTTGCTCCCTTCTGTATTCATATTATGTACAGGAAGAAAATCTATTTGAATGAATCACGGCCAATGATGCATGTTAATTTGATGCATTTCCAATGTCCATTACAGTTTGCTCGTTTCCTGTGGTGTACGTCAAGTAGGCGGTGGTCATGGCTTGTTGACTGAGACTCCCAGCTCGATTCTATCACGAAAGTCAACAGAATGAGACAAAAGGAGCTCCACCCTGTTTTTAGCTGAGCACAAATTATTGCCATTTCAGTCGTAATTAAGTAGACCCTAATTTTCTGTAACCTGTGTTTGAGTGATTTATTGAGTCATTCACTAATTCTCTGATATAGTCGGCATGCCTATTATGCGGACATAATAACTGGCAGTAACAAGCTACAATGTAACTGTCGCGACGAAATTAAAATCTGGTCATTAGAGGGCATATACTGCATTTAAATTCCATGTAACGTGGGGCTCTATACTCGCCAGAGGGTATTTTGGAAGAGAGATCCCCCGGCCGAGAGAGCTAAATTCAGCAGCGATGACTCACTCGCTCTTACACAAACGCTGAAGGACCGATTCGCTGCGGCAAATGGGCTGTCTCGAAGCCCGTCTCCGCTGCGGTGAACTCGGATGTCACTGACACACGGAAAGTCGTGAGTGACGCTCTCCCACCTCGCGCTCTCTCCGGGCATAAATCAGGATTCCAGTCAAATGTTGCCAGATAAGAGGAGGACGCAAAACGGAGCGCGTGGTGAAGTTGTCGCCGGGCATATCCGCTCGTCTATTGATTTCAATCAGCATTCTGTCACAGGAAATTGGAAAAGTAATACATCTCGCCCACGATCGAATTTTGCGGTTAAATTGCTTTCTTAATTTCTCTTTTGTGCCAGACATATAAAACCTCTCAATATTTAACTCCAGGCTGGCTGGAAAGAGTTACTTCGTGCTTTTAATACCTTAAAAAAATACATGTCAAAAACAACAGCAACAGTTATAATAATCGTCATCATAAGTTTATCGACAATGTGCACCAGTTCATTGTATTACTACATCAGTACTGCAGTAATGACTGAGATAGTGTCCTTAGTTACTTCAGAAGCACTGTTCACCTTGGCTTTACCTGAGCCCAGTGCACTTTATTAGTGCCCTAACTACTCGACGGGTAAGAGCTTCCAACTACAGGTAAAAATTAACCACCCATGCTGTGTGCACGCCATTATATTCCAGGTCACCTTAATGTCAACGAACAAATTACTCATCAAATTACTTCACAAATCTCTTTATTAATTCACTGGTGCCCTAAATACCTGAAATGGTCACCCAACAAAAAATCATAAATGATTATCGTCTCGAATGACTATGAGTTTGCAAGCAGAATTCAGAAATCTAATATTTCTTTTTCAGGAGAAAACCTGTAAATTGCACTTGCGGAGACAGTATTTGACTCACAACAGCTGGAGAAGTTCACTCTGACAGAGTCTAGCTGAGATTGAGAGGGATCAAATGTTCCCTGCATTGCATGCACCCTTGCTGATTTAGTATTGGGTATTTCACAGCAGGCCTCATCTGTTTGTGCACTGAGGCTTGTTAATACGGCAGTGCATCCCCCTGTTGTGATTGCTGTTTGCTTTTCGGCCTCAGCAGTGACTTGCGTAGCTGCCTTAAAGCCAGTGAAAACCTGATAAAACCTGATAAAATCCTGCTCAGCTTTGATCTTGCCTTGCATAGATGACAGGGCTCTGAGCAGACAAAGGAGCACCTCCTGGCAGGGGATTGACGTCAAGACTTCAGCTTGTGTGACTGTCTGTGTGTGTGTGTGTGTGTGTGTGTGTGTGTGTGTGTGTGTGTATGTGACTGAGAGTGTGTGTGTGTCTGTGTCTGTGTATATATGGGTGCGTCCATATGCATGTGTGAGAGTGGGTGTGCATGAATATGGCTGTGTGTGTGTGTGTGTGTGTGTGTGTGTGTGTTTATGCAAGTACAATAGCAAACGTGAGTGTGAGTGCATGCACATGCACTGTAAAGCCAAAAGTCTGCAGACACTTCTCTGATACCTTATGACATGAAAAACAGACGATGCTAAAAGGCTGACATTGTGAATTTGGAATGAAATGGTCCTTCTGGCTGCTGTGAGGAACATTCTGATGCTTTAATGCGATTCTGATCCATTTATCGCGAGGATGTTGTCGCACTTTATATACCCTTTTGCCCCCTCCCTTACAGTATGCTCCACTGAAACTAAGTGCGTATGTGGGGGTGGGGGTGGGGGTGGGGGGGGGGGCGTGAAAAGCCATACTAAACAATTCATTCCAAATTTGATTAAAATGTCAGATATTCAAAAGTTTTAAATGTCCATGTTCTGTGTATGTCATTGAGGTTTCAGTAAAATGTGCACCTTCTCTCAGCTATATATACACTATGAGTGCACATGTGCAAGTGTGGATGTGTGTGAATGAGTGTGGGAGGGAATGCGTTCATGAGTGTGTGTGTGTGCGCGCGTGTGTGTGTATGTGCGCGTGTGTGTGTAAGAGAGACGCTATTAATAGAGACAGTCCAGCCTCCACTGCAGTTCCCACGTCACTGCCCTTCTCCATTCATAAAAATAGAAGTAAAAAAAGCTGCTCTCAGGTTGGTGGTAAGTGTAGACAAATGGAGGGGTAGAGCGATGATGTCATCGGCCCCGTTATCTCCACTTTCATCTTTCTCACTGATTTCAGTCTGCCACATCTGACATGGATTCCCAAACAGGGCCTCCTGATGATGATGATGATGGTGATTATTATTATTATTCTTATCATCATCATCAATATTATTATTTATTCCATCATGTTATAAGGGATGTGAAATCCATGCATATGGCTGGAATAAAGACGTGACCTTTTATCCTCTGAACCCCAGATTTCAACACTTCTTTCTTTCTAAGACACTTTTTGTAACTTCATTTTTTAATTTTTCATTTTTGGGGAACAATAAATTACATCAAAGGTGGAAGAGGGCGTGTCTTCGCAACAACAAGAACAAAAAAAAAAAAAAAATACACCCGCTCGGGGAATCATATTTCAGCTATCATCGCTGAGTGCAGCATTACGGAAAAGGGCGGGGGGAGCCGTGATTTAGCGCTGTCTCCGTTGAACCAAGCCAGATTATTTAGTTTTTTTTTTTCTTTCTTTCTTTCTTTCGTTCTCACAAGTGGGCGAGTTTGGCATTCTTCAAAAGTGCAACTCTGCTAAAAATATTCGCGCGCCTCCGTCGGGGAAAGTCTTCTGAGAGTTTGTTGGCGGGCTCTGACGGTGCGCGCCTGTGTGGAGGCAGACTGTTAACCCGCTGGGAATTCTCTGGCTAATCGACGATATTTTGGTTTCTTTCCGCGATGAATAATTAAACCGGATAACTTTGACGCAAAAATACCTCATTTTTAACTCAAGGTTTTGTTTTGTTTTTTTTTAATGCAGAGGGCGACTGTAACCATTGGGTCTTGTTTTTGTTTTTCTCTCTCTTTCTGTTGTGAAGGAGATTGCTGTGGATTTCTCTGCACAGAAAACAAATTATCAGCACAAGATCTCTAGATTTCATCATCAAAACTTCATGTAACTTTAAATTTGCCCTTCATTGTGGACCTTTTTTCCAACAGTAACCTGTAACTACCCTTCCCTTAAAAACCCATCAACATCATCCTCATTCTATATGTAAAATCTAAAGAACTAAATACATGTTTGTTTCTGTGTTATTTTATTTGCGATGGTACTATATAATTGTTCTCATGGCTACAGTCTCTCCTGTTGTACATAAGCATAGAAATATCTTCTCTGTCGCACCTCAACAAGGTGCTTGGAGCCGGAAGCCATGCTCCTGCCAATAACTGGAAGCTTCTGCAAAGGAGTGGGCAAAGATCTTTTAGCACTTCAAACTTCTGGCAGTCATTTAATTTTACTTCAAACTCTGTTTGGAGCCTCAACAAACCTGTTGGTTCTGTCAGGGGTGGAGGGTAGAAATCAATCCTAATACCCAGGGATTCAAAAACCAGAGCTTTATTAGCAGATTTGAGAGCCCAGGGTCAGAGTAATGTAGAGCAAGCAGACTGCGGTCACGGAGCTGGCAGAGGTGAAGCGGTGGCCGGCAGGACCCAGGGGAGAGCATGAGGCAAAGTTGAGAGTTAAAGCTGAAGCCGAAACCAGGACTTCAGTCCAGGGGAGCAGAGAGGATGGGAAACGAGGACGAGCCGAAGAAAAGAGAAAGAATGGGCGACAAAAACAAACACAAAGCTGGGAGGAGAATGAGGAAGTCGGGATGCTGAAGCATCAGAATAAATGGGAGAAAGTAGCTCAAGCGCTAAGCAAGACTAGACAATCAGTCTACAAACAGAAACAGCTGAACCTAAACACACTGAGATAATGAGGAAAGGCGAGAAACGGGTGCAGGAAAGGGCGTCAAGAATTCTCCAAGGGCACAGGAGGAAACGAGACAACAAATCAAGTAACAGAAAACGATTACCCGGAAGGTCAGAAACACCGTGAGACACAAACACGGGCGTGAGACGTGACAGGTTCTTTGACTTATCTCTGCTGAGCAGAAACCTCTTCAGCATTTTGTGGAAGCTTTTACTATCAGTATCAAGTTTAAAAGTTCTCTGATTGCTGATTGAGGAACTGCACCAGAAAAAGAATCCTTATGTTATAGAAGATACTCTATGGAATTGAGGAGGGGGTCTCATTTTGCAACCTTTTTTATGAGACAGTGTGACCCTTCGGTTTTTTCGTTTTTATCATGTGGTACCGAACAAGCAACCCTCTGAAAGGTTCCGATTGGTCGGAATAGAATAGGTGCTCCGCTTAATCAAGGGCTTGCCTCGGCTTCCAAGAATCCCGCCTCAGCTATGCTGCTAGGCAACCATGGCAAGTATTTTCAATGCAAAAGTTTCATGCTGGGGTAAATCAGTCTTAATTGTTGTTTAGAAAAACCCCTCCAGGCGTTAGGTTATTGCTGATTTTGCCATTTAATTTTCTGTGATTTGTTCTTTCCTTTTTACAGGCTTTGGTGATGCAACAGCTAAGTGCTTGCCCAGTTACCGAAACAGCTGATTTGGGTTTGCTAAAGAGTGAAGGAGACAAACATGAAGGGAAAGTGGCAGAAATAAAACCTTATGCACACCCCCTCAAAACACAAACACATGCCCACGCTGTAACACATTCAAAAGTGTGGGCACGCACACACACACAGACACACACAACTACACTTACGCAAAGACACAAGCGTACATAAACAAAACCACCCACACATACAGGCATGCAAGCTCGTTCACACACTATCCTTTCTAGCAGGCCCAATTATGTGCAAACACAAAGACACGCACTCATACACACAATCACGCGGCAACGAATACACCAGTACCAAGCACTCATTTAGACACAGTCATGCTCAAACACATATAAGCATTAACGCACAAGCACACAGTCACTCGCACCCACGAACACTGAACAAACACACACATACACACAAACACACACACAGTCAAATATATATTTTCACATTATGCAATATGAATACACATACATTCCCAAGCAGTCACATGCACAAACATATACAAACAGAAGTGCTCAGCCATAAACACGCACGCACACACACACACACACACACAGGCACGTGCACACTTCCAACTCCGGCCTTGTTTCCAGCATACCTGCCTCTCAAGTGGCAGTCAGGGCTCCCGGCTGGCCTGCACTCTTTGCTCCTGGCATTATCGGAATCCTTTCTCCCCCCCCCTCTGCCCTTTAACGACATCACCATTCATCCCGCGTTCATATCAATGGACGCCTCCCTGGAAGCCCGGCCCATTGCGTCACCCAGCCTCAAACGCATTAATAACAGCTACAACAAAGGCCAGATGCTAACAGATAACTGCCTCAGAGACCACTATCAATACCCAGCATCTGAAAATCACAGCAGAGCCCCATATCGAGGCTAGAAGGACTCAGCAGGTGGTCAGTGCGAGATACTGAGGACAGTTCACAGGAGGTAGCCATCTGCACTCAAACCAAGGGTCATACAATGTAGAAATAGTTGATTTTATCACTAAATTGTCTTTTTTTTTTTTTTTTTTTTTCCCAAAAGTACAGATGTAAAGTTAAAAATAAAACAAGTGTTTGCCACTTACATGGCAATATCCCCCGCCGCCTCAATTTTATGTGTCCAGACGGACGGACGGACGGACGGAGCCCAATGCTATATCCCCCACTTCACGCTAATCGCACGGCGGGTGATAACTAAGTCAAAACCTAAAATATGGCCGGACTGTTCATGATCTATGTGCAATATTGGGGGCAATTTGTTACAGGGATAGTCAATGGTATGGTCTGTCAATTCCTGGATTTTACATGTTTGTTGAATTATCTGTACTGGTCTCAGAAATAATAGTTGTTAAAGAGTGTCAGTGTGGATCCACTATCAATGCCCCCTGATGACATAATAGAAACTGTTCGTACCAAATCATTTTGAAAGAGCAATGACCAATGGGGTTAGTACTCTCAGCCAGCCCACCAAAAGTGTAACTTCATCACTCCTTCACTCACATCTGCGGGTGCAGGGCTTGACTCGCATGGTCCAGCCCATGAAAAGCTCATGTTTGCCTTCCGCAGGGGAGACCCAGGCTCTAAACAACATCAACTGGTCACCAGCTCTGAGTGAAGAACTTTTGATTCAGACGAGGAATTATATGCAGAGTCAGCGTACAGTTCACAGAGGCCAATTAATTGATAGGAATACGATGATAGTAGTGAAAGGGCCGAAGCCCAGAACTGAGAGGAGGGCAGTCCAGCTAAGTTGACCGTGACTTTGAGAGGGTCAGGGGCGTGTCCACGCCCAGGCCAGTGGCCATCCCGGGGTTCCTGATTAACAGGACTGCGGTCCCAATCCTGGACACCAAAATTAACCTCTTAAACCTGAACGCCCCCGGTACCAGGGGCAATCATTACGGATAAAACATACAGCATGTTTCCTTATAGTAACATCGTCATACGCATGTCCAATTAAAGAGAAGAAACTCGGCGAAAAGCACATGATCGCAATTTTTACAAAATTTAGCAAAAAATGTTCTCTTCCCTTTGATGTTTTTTATACTAAAAAACTGTGTTCCAGGACAAATCTGCACTTGAAACTTTTAGCCCAATGGGTCCATGTTATACCGAAACTAGATCTGCCAGTCTCCATGCATGTTTTCTGGGGCACTGCTTCAAAGGATCTCAGGTCCTGGACATTCCACTTGCTTGCAATATATTTTCCTCACTGTGATCGGCTTGTGATGCTGTCAGTTAGACTTTACCAGTGGCCATTTGATCCTATGGGCTCTGCGGTTTCCAACGAGCCCTAAACCACCTTAATAGCACAAATCTAGTCTGAGATAGAGCCTTGTGTTCCCGGCAGTGGTGGTTCTAGAACAGGGAATTGGGGGGAGCAGACACATCCCTTTATGACAATTAGTCATAAAGTTCTAGTTCTCAATTATTTTCCTTTCCTGACATGTTTTCCAATCGTAATTGGCAGCTGAAGACACGGTTTTTCTCCATATGCGATCGAACAGCGATGAAATCATGGGCAAAATTCAGTACAGAAAAATAATTTATTATAAATAGGCCAGCACTTCGCGTTGATTGACCAGGTCCGCGTTCCAATGAAATATCGGCTTTCACTCTTGGTATTGCGTGGGTTGATTTAAAAAAAAAAGTTGCATTCGGCAGTTAAATGGGCAGCGTATGGCCCAAGCTATTTGCATGAGAGTCAACAGTTATGCAAATTTGAATAACGTTGATTTAAATACAGCAAATATGCATCCAGATGAATGATTGTCTTCTTACGTAATCGGGGAGAAGAAGCGGCACCTGTTAAGTGTGGAGTGCTCTCCAAGTGAACCTTTTGCTAATCATGAAAATGACTGAGAACAGGTCACGACTAAATTGTTTTAAACAGATTTTTTTGGCACAATTCTCAGTTCTGGTTCCGCCACTGTACTGAATTTAGCCCATGATTTCATCGCTGTTCCATCGCATATGGAGAGAAACCGTGTCTTCAGTTGACGTGCGTTAGCCTATAGGATACTCATGTGTCGCATTTTTTTCCAGCCTGCTTCAAGACGCATGTCAATATGTGCACACAATAATTATGCATGCAACTCGTGGTTCATGGGCCAAGGCTGCTGTCTCTGAAGGCTACTCCTACTACAATGCTGTAGGCTACATATCTTCCATCATCCAGGCATCTGCTGTGTTTAAAGAGTGCCGCATGCTGCAGACGCATGGTTAATAGTACACCCTATCTCGACTATGAAAATGAAATCCCAAGCTGCAAGTTAAAAGCCTATATAACCTCAGCGCTAAACTGGAGCATAAGCTACTGATTAAGGCAATGCGGGACCTTTTTTTGTAGGGCTAATGCAAGCCCTCTATGATTGCAGTTGAAGGTTTAGAAGCTGAATCCATATTGGAATTAATATCTAATGTTTTTATATTTTAATATATAAAGGTTTTGTCAGGCATGACCTCCCTTATGGAAACCATGTTGGCTATCCCTCAAGATATTGTTGCATTCAAGAAATAAGTCCAGCTCATCTTTTATGATAGATTCCAATATTTTGCTCACAATGCAAGTTAAACTGACTGGCCAGTAATTTCCCAGCTCAGTACGGCGCCCTTTCTTAAATGCTGGTATTATATTGCCCTGTTTACAATCATTGGGTATTTCTCCAGTTTCTAAAGACCGTCTGAAGATGGCGGATAGCGGCTTAAAGGTGATCTCACCAACTTCCTTAAGCACTCTAGGATATAAGCCATCAGTACCCGCTGCCTTATCTGCCTATAATTTATGCAACTTCTCTAATACTTCCTTATTCCTAACCTCAATTTCTACTAAATAATCTTGAGCATTGGACATGCCCTCTGGCCGAATAAAGACCCCTCTGAGGTAAAATTCTCAACAAAGTAACGTTTAAGGTGTCTGCAACATCCTTGTTATCAGATAGCAGCGATCCGTTTTTATTCTTTATGCACTTAACCTGCTCTTTAACTTTCCTTTTTCTGCTACAGTACTGAAAGAAGCACTTAGGGTTAGTTTTTGCCCCCTCTGCAATTTGTCTTTCATACAGTCTTCTAGCATTCCTCAGCTCTTTTTTGACCACAGCCCACATTTTACAGAATTCAGCCTCATTGTTCTCATTGTTATCCTTTATGTACATCTTATAAAGATTCCTCTTTTCCCTCAGACTCCAACGAATAGCTGTGGTCATCCACTGAGGATTCTGCTTTTTCAGCTTACTTTTGGACACCTTTGGAATGAATTTGCACTGTGAATCAAATAAAACCCCCCTTAAATCTTTCCCACATCTCATTTATAGACTCTCAGTCCAGGAGTGTCTCCCATTTGATTTCACTTAGATATGAGTGCATCCTGTCAAAGTTTGCGCGCCTAAAATGGAAAATTTTTGTTTTTGAAGACACCTTTTTAAATTCCCATGAAACATCAAAATTCCATTACCCGTCCACGGGAAATTCCCCTTCAAAAAACCGGCAATAAGTATTGTATTGGTTGTTCTAAACATTTAAAGGGGTTATCTGTCACCATAAGTCTCTTATCCACATAATTTCATGAGGATACAGAGGTCTAGACCTTGGAATTTGGGCATGCAGTTCTAGGTGGAAATTGTAAAAAAAAAAAAAAAAAAAAAGCCCAAGATTTTAAGAGGTCAACCTTTCAATTCCAGTACTTTCTGCCTCAGTCTAATCTCACAAACTGAGAGGGAAACATTTCAACAAAGCTGCCAATGCTCCTCCTCACTTCACCTCATGACTGACGAACCATTCATACATCATGTTAATTTTGGAAAAAGACACCCCGTAGTCAGCCGAGGAACGTGGTTTCTCTTCGTTTACAGGAAATTCAGTCACAGACGTTAGTCGAGCTCTGCTCCTTCTCACCTTCGCAATGAAACAAAAACAAAGCGGCGCTCGCAGTGAAGCAAAGCAATTTACTAGATCTGAAATACGCCAGCTGGCTCAGTGCAGCCCAAGCACTCCCATATGCCTATTCTACGTACACCTGGGGCTCAGACATCATAGCCCTGGTTTGCAGGCACAGATTAGGCGTAGGCTATTTCAGGACCGAATTCAGTTTCATTTTAGAAAACTCAATATTTACAATAGAGCTTGGAGTATGAATGTGTCCAAGTAAAACAAACCTAACATAGTGCTATTTTGTTAGGGCAGCGGTTCTCAATGTAAGTGTTTATAGTCTTGTTTTTATTAAAAACCAAACTGTAAATGAAAAGATGCATCATTTGAGTACCTCCAATTTTCAGATAAGGGCTAATCAAGAAGCTAAACACCATGCATAATCTAAATACTAAACTTACTCCAGATAAAAAGTAGGACCATGTGTCAAGGTAGATGAGATAGCTTCAGAGTGTTTTGAGCAGTGCAGCATCTTAACACAAATGAATCACTTTGTTTCACAGCAAACGCTGATGGTTTTCTTTCTTTTAGTCCCTTCTCTCCTCTCCCTCCCTCGCTAGGATTACTCCAATCTGCCGCAACGCGAACCAAGCTTTATTGCAGGCACACGGGCCGGGAGAGAGATTAGATTAGCTTTCAGGGGCCTTTACCTTCAAGTCTCCAAAACAATGAGCGCTTAAATTCAGATCTTATACAGGCACGGAAGCCGCGGGATGAGGGAAAAGACAAACAAACTGAAGTAGTATTCGGTTCATCTTGCTCTCTCTCTCTCTCTCTCTCTCTCTCTCTCTCTCTCTCCACTCCTCCCTCCTTCACACTTTTCTCTCCTTCCCTTTCAATTTCTCTGAAATTCAACACGACGAGGATATTTGAAAATATGCAGGTATCGTTGAACTGCCGAATGTGAAAAACGACCGCAATAACGACAGTAACAGCGATGGCAATAATAGCGGTAACTAAACGCGCAATACTTCTGTACTTCAGTTGTCCTGGCAACGAATCGCTCCACCTCCCACGGCCGATATAATGAGGGAGAGGGAATGGGTTGAGGGAGGGAGGGTAACAGTATTAATATGACTAATACCATAATACAGCACAGGTAAATCTCTTCTCCAGTTAAATGGTTATTGTAACTGAAAGTTGAACGCAAAACAGAAGCCACAGCGGTGCGCTTTTGAAGCCCTTGAACACGTAAACCCTGCATGTTTTGAGTAATGGCTTATATTGTGCAATTTGAACCCGTTAACTTGAGCGCTGTGATTAATCCACATGATTGTAGATTTGCTTTGTTACTGCCGTCTCTAATTACTTAAACGAGGGGCTGCAGGAGAGTCGTACTACTGATACAGAGACTTGCTAGCCTGATGTCAATGTAACTCAGAGTTACAGGGCGATGCGAAAACTGGATAGGTTCAATGGCACTCTGCAAATATACAGGTCCTTGAAATCAAACGCTTTCTGCATCCTTCACACGCTGTGTATGTGCATGAGTGTGTGAGAGAGCATGCTTGCTTGAGTTTGATGTCTGTATATCTATATGTCCGTATGCTTGTGTGTGCGGGTACATGTGCGTTTGTGCATGTATGCATGTCTGTGTGCAAGTGGGTACACGTGTGTATGTGTGTGTGCGCGCACGTGTGCACATGTATGTCTATTTATGTGTGTGCGCATGCTTGAATGTCATACGTGTGTGTGCGTGCATGCCTGTATGCTTGAGTACTTGTGCCTTGGTGCATGTGGGTGCACTTGTGCTTTTTTGTGTGATGTGCGTGCACGTATGTGTGTGTGTGTGTGTGTGTGTACGTGTGTCTGCGTGTTTGCACCGCTTGAATGTCATATGTGCATCTGTATGCTTGAGTACATGTGCGTTGGCGCATGTGTGCATGTATGTGCGCATATGGGTACAATTGCGCGTATGTTCAGCTATGCCAGTGAATCTGTGTGTCTGTGCACATTTTGTATGTGACTGTGCTGCTGCTGCTCTGTACCAACTGAGAATGGCCTAAAGTAAATAATAGATGAGGCATTGGCATATCTGAAGATCCCAGAGCTCAGAGCATTCGCTGGCACTGGAGAGGCGATCAGGGCTCCTCGGCGAAAATGGCCGCTTATCTTCCTCTTTATCTGTCCCCTCACCCGCGACCCCCAGCCAACACAAACAGGGGTCAGATCTGTGTGAATAAAACCCCGTTCATTCGCTTAGTAATCAGTTCGGTTTGTTCAGCTGAATCAATTGCATGAAAAAAATTAACAAACAAAAGGCCTGATAGAGATTCAACATCCACGGTCAGATTCTCAGCAAGAAACTGAAACTAACTCACTGTGACGATTTTTCCTATTTTAAAATTCAGTCTCTGATGCAGTTATTAGTACTGGTGACTTATAGCATAGAGGTCATCATGGGCTTGAATTTTGCCTTGGAGTGAAGGGTTTGCATGTTCACTGTTTTTTTCTGCATGAGTTACCACCAGAGGACAAGGTCAGGCATGTTCAGGGAAAAGGAGACTCTGAATTGCACACAGGATTTAATGTGTGTGTGAAAGATGTGTGTACCATGCAACAACTGGCAAACAGTTCATTCTGCATATTTCAATATGGATGCTGCCTCAACCTCCAGCCTTCCAGTGACCCTGACCAGGTGTATGCAGTCTATATAAATGGATAGAAAAATCTGTGAACTTTCCTTTAATTGGTAACTTTTCCCTTGCAAGGTATTAGAAGTCAAGTCTGTGCAGCTTTCAGAAGCTGGCCTGAGAACAGCAAACAAAGTGTGACATTTTCCATTAGTGCAGTTGAGCTTGACCTGGCAGAGAGCTTACCGATTCTACTTCAAAACACACACCTTGCATGTATTTTACATGGTGCAAGGCATTTTGGTAGATTAAAGCTTCCCCAATGTGGCAAGGTGTTGACTTGAACCAGGAGTGGCTTCCTGGGGATGGAACCTTATCAAGGGGGGTGGTGGTTAATGTCTCACTGTAACCTAATGGGCTGCAGACAAACGCATGCAGAGGTGACAATAAGCAACAGGTCAGAACAATGGGTCTCAGGAAGGGTTAGCAGACCTGCATACTGAGGTAACAATAACTATTTGGTGACCTGCTACCTCATTAGTACACTGGCCTCAGGAGAGGTATAAAGCTGCTTCCTGACTGACAGTAATTTGAAATTGCTGTGCTTTGCTTTCACCTGGTATGTTACATACTCTAAATAAGACTATTTTGCTCTGTAAATAAATTGTTGTTCACCTGAACTTTGGAACTACGAGTTTACTTCTCAAAGGAACAAATTCCTACAATGGTGAACATGCTTTCTTTTCAAAGACTTGGAGTTAGCCTCGGAGAGAAGAGGCTGGGGAATGATGGTCCGTACTCCCTGTCTCTTAAAGCATCGCAGCCCTTTCATTGCATGAATGGTGGCAGATGCTTTGATTCAAAGCAACATGCATTAAGTGCACATTGATGGTTGTTGGAAAAACTTTTGAACGCAGATTAGATGAGTTAAATTTTGCTTTTAGAATCAGTTTTCCGTGGCTAAGAACATCAAGTCCAGCTCACATGTTGAACAGGGAGAAACCCTTTGGAACACGGAGAATTATATCATGTGGTAAACGAAGGCAGAAGCAGGAGTGCAAGAGATGGGTGTCACAACCCTCTTCTGAATGCCTTCCGTTTCTCCTCCAATCTAGCAGTTTGCGTATCTATAAGAAGTCTTTGATAGCTTTACATTAGTCAAATAAGTGGGACAGTATTTTTTAGGAACTCCTTCCCCAAGATGAATGTAATTTTGTGTGTAAGTTAAATGTCATGACTCTGATTAGATTTGAAATCAGGACTCCATTGTGGCAGGGGATGATTATGAAAATGCCCTCTTGGATTATATTATGCTCTGCACTAAAACTATAAAGATGTGTCATCAATTCATGATTACTGGTCAAATAGATTTTCTATGGAAATGCTCAGTGGCTCAGGACACCAAATTAAAGAAGCTGTCATATATCGTTGGGGCTCTGAGGCACTAGAACATGCACACTGGGTATCTTAGTGACAAAATGAAATTGGAAAATAAATTTAATGGGAATCGTCCTCTCTGCGGCACACAGCAAAAAAAAAAAAATTGGTGGGTAAACTGAGAGTAATTGGTTCACTTCAAAGAAAATATAGACTATAAAAGTGCAGGCAAAAATTGTATAATTTTGCTGCAGTACAGTCTCATGGTAAAGTTTTGAAAGGACATTATCATAAAAAGGGGACTTGCTTTTTGGCATCACAGCACAGACTCTGGGTATCTGAATGGGAAGGGAATGATAGAAATGAAAATTGGATGAGAATGTTCTTTGCTGTGCTGAAAATAATGAGCCCCAGGAGAAGACTTAATCCTCTTCAAAAACATTATGAAATGTAAAATAACTGTACAAAACTGAATAGTTTTTCCCCTGTAAAGTCATGTTTTTGAATGGAATTTAATAAGGACATGTTTTCGGAGATTTTCCAATCCTAAGGCACTTGACAGGTCCCTGACTCAAACCCCACCCTAAAGACGATGTCGCTGACTCATGGCATCTAGGGAGCAGTGTATGATGGGCAGGGGGGGCGGAGACTATTTCTGCTGTGCCTTTCATGAGTCATTGTATCCATGGTGATGGAATACTCTCGCTCTTTCTCTCTCTTAGTTTTGGGAGGGCTGTCTTGTGTGTGTGTGTGTGTGTGTGTGTGTGTGTGTGTGTGTGTGTGTGTGTGTGTGTCTGCGCGTCTCCCTCTCTCTCTCTGACTCTGGGTACGCAAACTAATGTTGTGAGTGTGTGTGTGTGTGTGTATGTGTGTGTGTGTGAAGACATGAGGGCTTGTGCGGCTATACTTGTGAGAACCAACTTTTGAGAAACCACAGATTTATTGAGGACATTTTGGGTACTCCTCACAGGGGATTATGGAGCATTACGGCTAATTGGTTAAATTTTGGGGTTACAGTTAAAAGTAACGGTTATATTACGGTTAGGATTAGGCGTAGGCACACTGTGGTTATGGTTCAAGGCTGTCCAGAATAAATCTAAGTCAAAACACTGTCCTCACGAGTGAAGTTCTACTGAAGAGTGTGTGCGCGTGCGTGCATACGTGTGTGTGTGTGTGTGTGTGTGTGTGTGTGTGTGTGTGTGTGTGTGAGCGTGTGTGTGTGTATCACAGCTGGGTACAGCACCTCGTTAATTAGACAGGGCAGGGCTCTGACTCATACTCTGAGCTCCCAGCAACCCAGCTTATGAGAGGAATAATGAAGAGAGGGAAGAACAGAGAGAAAGAGGGAGAGAGAGAGGGAGAGACAGGCCGGAGGATGAAAGAGAGAACAGTGCAGAGGGAACAGAGGAGATGGAAGATAAAGACATGAGGGAGAAGCAGCACCAGAAACAATCATTTTATAACCCAGCAGTGAGATTTTATGTGTCCCTTTCAGGAAACATCAACCTGCTTTACCAAGTGAGTTGTTTGATGAGTGAAATGTTCCTCACCTTACAGGCAAATGCTGAAATGATTCAAACTGCTAAACCAATATATTGTTCTTTCTAAGCGAAGATAAATGGTAACTATCCGTTGAAACTGAAATTTTTTCGCGGTGAGAGGAAGAGTTGAAGATGTGTAGGAGATATACGGTCAGTGGGGTACTTTATACCACTTTCCATCGGAACCACATCCCCCCCCAACACCCACCCCCACACCTGCAAACCCCACAGACAGGAACGCTGGACTGGACTTATCAATATTAATACTCCCTCCTGTTGTTTGTAAAGGTTGTGCATGTATGCAGGGCTCTGTCTTGCAAAAACATGAGCATGTATAACCGTATATGTGGAAAAGAGTGTGTGAAACAGTGCATGTCCAAGAGTGTGTATCCAACAGTGCTTGTCCAAGAGTGTGTGTCCAACAGTGCATGTCCAAGAGTCTGTGTCCAACAGTGCATGTTCAAGAGTCTGTGTCCAACAGTGCATGTTCAAGAGTCTGTGTCCAACAGTGCATGTCCAAGAGTGTGTCCAACAGTGCATGTCCAAGAGTGTGTGTCCAACAGTGCATGTCCAAGAGTGTGTCCAACAGGGCATGTCCAAGAATCTGTGTCCAACAGTGCATGTCCAAGAATCTGTGTCCAACAGTGCATGTCCAAGAGTCTGTGTCCAACAGTGCATGTCCAAGAGTGTGTGTCCAACAGAGCATAACCAAGAGTGTGTTTCCCACAGTGCATGTCCAAGAGTGTGTCCAACAGTGCATGTCCAAGAGTGTGTCCAACAGTGCATGTCCAAGAGTGTGTGTCCAACAGTGCATATCCAAGAGTGTGTTTCCAACAGTGCATGTCCAAGAGTGTGTCCAACAGTGCATGTCCAAGAATCTGTGTCCAACAGTGCATGTCCAAGAATCTGTGTCCAACAGTGCATGTCCAAGAGTCTGTGTCCAACAGTGCATATCCAAGAGTGTGTGTCCAACAGAGCATATCCAAGAGTGTGTTTCCAACAGTGCATGTCCAAGAGTGTGTCCAACAGTGCATGTCCAAGAGTGTGTGTCCAACAGTGCATGTCCAAGAGTGTGTGTCCAACAGTGCATGTTGAAGAATCTGTGTCCAACAGTGCATGTCCAAGAGTGTGTGTCCAACAGTGCATGTCCAAGAGTGTGTCCAACAGGGCATGTCCAAGAATCTGTGTCCAACAGTGCATGTCCAATAGTGTGTCCAGCAGTGCATGTCCAAGAGTGTGTGTCCAACAGTGCATGTCGAAGAATCTGTGTCCAACAGTGCATGTCCAAGAGTCTGTGTCCAACAGTGCATGTCCAAGAGTGCGTGTCCAACAGAGCATATCCAAGAGTGTGTTTCCAACAGTGCATGTCCGAGAGTGTGTCCAACAGTGCATGTCCGAGAGTCTGTGTTCAACAGTGCATGTCCAAGAGTGTGTCTAACAGTGCATGTCCAAGAGTCTGTGTCCAACAGTGCATGTCCAAGAGTATGTCCAACAGTGCATATCCAAGAGTGTGTGTCCAACAGTGCATGTCCAAGAGTGCATTTCCAAGAGTCTGTGTCCAACAGTGCGTGTCCAAGAGTCTGTGTCCAACAGAGCATATCCAAGAGTGTGTGTCCAACAGAGCATATCCAAGAGTGCGTGTCCAACAGTGCATGTCCAAGAGTGTGTCCAACAGTGCATGTCCAAGAGTGCGTGTCCAACAGTGCATGTCCAAGAGTGTGTCCAACAGTGCATGTCCAAGAGTGTGTGTCCAACAGTGCATGTCCAAGAGTCTGTGTCCAACAGTGCATATCCAAGAGTGTGTGTCCAACAGAGCATATCCAAGAGTGTGTTTCCAACAGTGCATGTCCAAGAGTGTGTCCAACAGTGCATGTCCAAGAGTGTGTGTCCAACAGTGCATGTCCAAGAGTCTGTGTCCAACAGTGCATATCCAAGAGTGTGTGTCCAACAGAGCATATCCAAGAGTGTGTTTCCAACAGTGCATGTCCAAGAGTGTGTCCAACAGTGCATGTCCAAGAATCTGTGTCCAACAGTGCATGTCCAAGAATCTGTGTCCAACAGTGCATGTCCAAGAGTCTGTGTCCAACAGTGCATATCCAAGAGTGTGTGTCCAACAGAGCATATCCAAGAGTGTGTTTCCAACAGTGCATGTCCAAGAGTGTGTCCAACAGTGCATGTCCAAGAGTGTGTGTCCAACAGTGCATGTCCAAGAGTCTGTGTCCAACAGTGCATATCCAAGAGTGTGTGTCCAACAGAGCATATCCAAGAGTGTGTTTCCAACAGTGCATGTCCAAGAGTGTGTCCAACAGTGCATGTCCAAGAGTGTGTGTCCAACAGTGCATGTCCAAGAGTCTGTGTCCAACAGTGCATATCCAAGAGTGTGTCCAACAGAGCATATCCAAGAGTGTGTTTCCAACAGTGCATGTCTAAGAGTGTGTCCAACAGTGCATGTCCAAGAGTCTGTGTCCAACAGTGCATGTCCAAGAGTCTGTGTCCAACAGTGCATGTCCAAGAGTCTGTGTCCAACAGTGCATGTCCAAGAGTCTGTGTCCAACAGTGCATGTCCAAGAGTCTGTGTCCAACAGTGCATGTCCAAGAGTTTGTGTCCAACAGAGCATATCCAAGAGTGTGTTTCCAACAGTGCATGTCCAAGAGTGTGTCCAACAGTGCATGTCCAAGAGTGTGTCCAACAGAGCATATCCAAGAGTGTGTTTCCAACAGTGCATGTCCAAGAGTGTGTCCAACAGTGCATGTCCAAGAATCTGTGTCCAACAGTGCATATCCAAGAGTCTGTGTCCAACAGTGCATGTCCAAGAGTCTGTGTCCAACAGTGCATATCCAAGAGTGCGTGTCCAACAGAGCATATCCAAGAGTGTGTTTCCAACAGTGCATGTCTGAGAGTGTGTCCAACAGTGCATGTCTGAGAGTCTGTGTTCAACAGTGCATGTCCAAGAGTGTGTCCAACAGTGCATGTCCAAGAGTGTGTGTCCAACAGTGCATGTCCAAGAGTCTGTGTCCAACAGAACATATCCAAAAGTGTGTGTCCAACAGAGCATGTCCAAGAGTGCGTGTCCAACAGTGCATGTCCAAGAGTCTGTGTCCAACAGTGAATGTCCAAGAGTCTGTGTCCAACAGTGCATATCCAAGAGTGTGTGTCCAACAGTGCATATCCAAGAGTCTGTGTCCAACAGTGCATGTCCAAGAGTGTGTGTCCAACAGTGCATGTGCAAGAGTGCGTGTCCAACAGTGCATTTCCAGGAGTCTGTGTCCAACAGTGCATATCCAAGAGTGTGTGTCCAACAGTGCATGTCCAAGAGTGCGTGTCCAACAGTGCATTTCCAAGAGTCTGTTTCCAACAGTGCGTGTCCAAGTGTCTGTGTCCAACAGAGCATATCCAAGAATGTGTGTCCAACAGAGCATATCCAAGAGTGCGTGTCCAACAGTGCATGTCCAAGAGTGTGTCCAACAGTGCATGTCCAAGAGTGCGTGTCCAACAGTGCATGTCCAAGAGTGTGTCCAACAGTGCATGTCCAAGAATCTGTGTCCAACAGTGCATGTCCAAGAGTCTGTGTCCAACAGTGCATATCCAAGAGTGTGTGTCCAACAGTGCGTGTCCAAGAGTCTGCGTCCAACAGTGCATGTCCAAGAGTCTGTGTCCAACAGTGCGTGTCCAAGAGTCTGTGTCCAACAGTGCATGTCCAAGAGTGTGTCCAACAGTGCATGTTGAAGAGTGTGTATCCAACGGTGCATGTCCAAGAGTGTGTCCAACAGTGCATGTTGAAGAGTGTGTGTCCAACAGTGCATGTCCAAGAGTCTGTGTCCGACAGTGCATGTCCAAGAGTGTGTGTCCAACAGTGCATGTTCAAGAGTCTGTGTCCAACAGTGCATGTTCAAGAGTCTGTGACCAACAGTGCATATCCAAGAGTGTGTATCCAACGGTGCATGTCCAAGAGTGTGTCCAACAGTGCATGTTGAAGAGTGTGTGTCCAACAGTGCGTGTCCAAGAGTCTGTGTCCAACAGTGCATGTTGAAGAGTGTGTATCCAACGGTGCATGTCCAAGAGTGTCTCAAACAGTGCATGTTGAAGAGTGTGTGTCCAACAGTGCATGTCCAAGAGTCTGTGTCCGACAGTGCATGTCCAAGAGTGTGTGTCCAACAGTGCATGTTCAAGAGTCTGTGTCCAACAGTGCATGTCCAAGAGTCTGTGACCAACAGTGCATATCCAAGAGTGTGTATCCAACGGTGCATGTACAAGAGTGTGTCCAACAGTGCATGTTGAAGAGTGTCTGTCCAACAGTGCGTGTCCAAGAGTCTGTGTCCAACAGTGCATGTCCAAGAGTGTGTGTCCAACAGTGCATGTCCAAGAGTCTGTGTCCAACAGTGCATGTTCAAGAGTGTGTGTCCAACAGTGCGTGTCCAAGAGTCTGTGTCCGACAGTGCATGTCCAAGAGTGTGTGTCCAACAGTGCATGTCCAATAGTCTGTGTCCGACAGTGCATGTCCAAGAGTCTGTGTCCAACAGTGCATGTCCAAGAGTGCGTGTCCGACAGTGCATATCCAAGAGTGTGTCGTTCACTGCACCTGAGTCCAATGAGCCCAGATACAGAAAAAGTCTCAAACGCTATGAAACCAGGGAGCAATGCGTACAGTAGAGTGAGAGTGAGACAGAGATGAATTGTATATCTTCATATATGTATGTATATATTTCATCTTAATTCACTGCTTTATAATCGTAGAATTGGATTTCCTTTTGATGCATTGTTCACTTGACATTCATGCCAATAAAGCAAATTGAATTGAGAGGGGGAAAGAGAGAGAGAAAGAGAGAGAGAGAGGTAAAGTGTGCAGGACAGAGAGAGGGAGAACAAGTGAAAGATAATGGAAGAGAGTGAGTGAGGGAGGGATGGAGGGAGTAAGTGAGAGAGGAAAGCAAGGAAGAGAGAAAGAGGGTGAGAGGATAGAGAGAGTGATAGACTGCGAGACAGAAAAGAGTGAGGACAAGAGAGAAGGGGATAGAGAGGGAGAAAACTGATGGGAGTGAGGGGGGATGGGAGGTGAGAGGGAGAAGGATGGAGGGGGAGAGGAGAAAGAGAAGGGAGATAGAGGGATGGATGGGAAAGGACAGAGAGAATGTAACAGAGGAGAGGAGAGACAAAGTTAACAATTTAAGAAAAAACTATGATTTTCCACAAACACGCTTCACCCGAAACTGTTTTCTTTCCAACACTTTCCTTCCAGGCAATTACTGCTTTTTTCCGTCAAAAAAACAAACACATTTCAAAAATGTCAAAAATTATGAACTCCAGGGATTATGAATAGCAATGAAGGCATTAAACAAAACGCAAAGGGAACAGGCGGAACTGGACAGAGAGAGAGAGGGAGCGAGAGAACGAGGGAACGTAAATACAGGGAGTGAGAGAGGGAACCGCCTTCTTGTTCTTAAAGCTTTTGCAACGCAAAGGGTTCTTGCTACATAAATTCAGCTCATTTCAAATCGCAAATTTCTGAGTTGGTGTTCGAATGACAGATGGAGGGAGGCAGAGAGGGATGCAGGAGTGACAGAATAAGGGAGAGAGGAGGAGTGCGAAGGAGATATTACAGGGTGAAGCAGGAGATGGGGGGATCGGGCGTGGGGCAGCAGGGTATCAGACAAAGCTCTGCGAAGCGGGCGCTAGCGTGAGGTATTATTAGCACGAGCTCTGAAGCATCACTCAGACGCTCGGAGGTAAATGCCAGCCCTGTCAGCCGTCAGACACGCAAATGTGTCCGGCTGGAGGCCATGGGAGATATCAGATATTAGAGAGACCAGCCCTGCTGTGTGTGTGTGTGTGTGTGTGTGTGCGCGCGAGTTTGTGGGAGGGATGGAACGAGTGTCAATGAGTGAAGGAGTAAGAGATGCAGAGAGGAAGACAGGGCCTCTCCCATTGACAAAGAGATGTTCAAACAAGAACATAACATAACCTCCTGGTAGCTACTGTATAAATCCCAATGTGCGTGTGCATGTTTGTGTTTGAAGGTGTGTATCTGTTGTGTGTGTGTGTGTGTGTGTGTGCGCACGCTTGTCTGAGAGTGCATGTCTGTGGCTGTTTGTGTGTGCATTTGTGGTGGTATGTGTCTGTGTGCGCGTGTGTGCATGTGTGTGTGTTTGTGTGTCTGTGTCTGTGTGTGCGCATCGTAGTAACAGAGGGAACAAGACATCCTAATCTCCATGGTAATGGGGTCATTCCACTGGACCGATTTACGAGTAAGCACTAACGTCAGCAGGGTCCTAAAATAGAGCCGAACACAATAGAATTTAATATTTATGTATCCACTAAACGCACAGTGGAGATGTTCTTTCAGTTAAAAGCCTAAAGGAATGAATAGACAAATGTATCAATTTGCAAACTCTGCATTGATCACAGAGTACCGTCCATATTTGCAGACTGATCTCACAACAAACTGCAGATCAGTTTGCAAATTATAACCTAATCCCCTTGTTTTATGCTCCCTCTCGGGGGTGCGAATACCAGTTGATGATCGATTGTAACCCTAAAAATCAACCTTATTGTTAACCATTTGTTGCATGTTGTCTAATATTTTGGACATATTTTAAATAGGGTCTTAAATATTGTCTAGGCTCATAGATACCCTGAAAACACATAACGTACATTTTATTGGACATTTCCAGTTTAGAATTTCTCCAATAAGTAACGATTTACCACAATGGCAGCATCAAAGAGGAAAGTTGATGAAAGTCAGAAATATACTTATATTATTCAAGTTTTGATCAAAATTTTTCCTGTTGTAGGAATAAAATGCATTATACTCTACAGCACTCACTGAAATACATAAGCTTTGTAATGCATGTGCATTTGTTGGAATCCATCTGCTTTTATGCTCTGTCAAAAATATATGATATTATACACGCCAGGCAAATAGCTCAAATAAGCCATATCCAGAATACTGGACACCATGCATATCAATGACCAGGTTTCTTCAACTTCACATTATTTCTGTCACCCCTCGTGTGTGATGTCTAAAGTATTGGACAGCAGTAAGCATCCCACAAGCATAATGTCCAAAATAAGCACAGACTAACCACCCACTAGTACCCCTCTGAAAAACAAAATTGCACCAAAGTCCATAAAATGGTCCCAAAAAACATTGGATATCTAATCTGAACATATTGGGGGCCTTCGTTCATATTCTATTCAATTAATTAAACTGTGTTGTTTTTAGTTTTTTTATTATTATTATTCAGAAGACATTAGAATGACACTTTCATTGGTATTTTACTCAACAAATAATGAAATTCCATTAGTGTAACCACAGACCTCAGACTACAACAGATCCCATGAGGCAATAGGGCAGTCTGAAGAGGAGGATCATGCTGGCAGGGGAGGGATGTTGTAGTTTCTTGAAGGCAGGTTCAGAAACATTCAGGCTTCCTTTCATGGATCAAAACTGACAATAACAAAGAACTTTTACGCAACAACACACGCTCCACCATCGTCCCAGGCTCCTCTCCTCCACCATCCCCCTTCCCTCTGTTCGAGGCATCCTGAGATAGATGCGTCAGTCTTCCCTGGGAGAGAAAGGGGTGGGAGTCAGTGTACCATAAATACCCTCCCCCTCCCCTCCACCAATGCTTCAGCCAGGAAGAATAAAACAATCTGTTTACTGGCAGAGAGAGGAGAAGAAGAACATGAGCACTCAGGCCTAGAACAATTAAAGCAGGAAATACGAATCCCTCGGAATTCTGATGAGCTGTTATATGCTGAGCTGCACAGTTGTCAGATGGACAAAATAATGTCTTTTTTGTGCATAAAGTCTGGAGAAGCCTGCTACAGCTTTAAAAAAAACCCCAGTAAATGCTCAGAAAGTCGTCCAGTTCCTTAAGGTTTAAAAAGGAAGTTTAAAATATTTATTTACCTGGGATATGAACCCTAAGAGACTATTGCACACGTGCATATGCCAGAGAGAGAGAGAGAGAGAGAGAGAGAGAGAGAGAGAGAGAGAGAGAGAGAGAAGCACACATTCATTCAGCTCCATTGAGCAAAACGGTGTTTGAGCGATAATATATCTGGACCTCCCGCCAGAAATCACATTTTTCCTGGAGCACTCTCCACTTCTCCGCTATGTTCTGAGACGCTGCGCTTTGGAACTCGCAGTGCCGTCTGTGACATCGCTCCATATAATATCTCCCTTCCAACCCTCCAGTGTGTCTCGGCTCATTTGCCTAATGAAGGATAAAGGCAATCTGCTTATTAAAGCCAGCCCGCTGCGTGCTCGCATGTGTTTGCATCGCTTGTACGGGTGTGTGCGCACGCGCCTCGTGTGGGAGGCTTCAGATGGTCATTAGAGATGATACGGATGCTGTGAAGCTGACCCTCGTTCTTTCTGAGCGTGTCACGGTTGGTTGCCAAGACAACAGGATATTTCAGGGCTCCTCCGTTTTTTCCTGAGTTCCGTTGTCTCATTGTTCATTAGCACCATGGTTTAACCCACGCAGCGATACCATTCAAAGGTCTCGTTGTTTAACCCACAGCCGGACACAAACCAAAAACATAGGGACGCGCACACACACACACGCGCGCGCACACACACACACACACACACACACACACAAGCTGGCAAGACTCGGCAGCATGGTTTCGGAGATCTCCTCACCGACGCTCATAAATTATTGCACCTCGAGTGCTCTTACTGCAGCAGGTGTGAAGGTTCGTGCGGTTTTCATTCGCAAAAAAGCCATTCAATCGGCAGCTTTTGGGTTACTCTCTCTCTCTCTCTCTCTCCCTCTCTCTCCCTCTCCCGGTGAGTCAGGGCCCGGTTGAATCAATCACTCACTCGCTGCGTCTTTCTCTGCTCTGCCCTTACTTAGCAACGTTACACGTCAGCTAATCTCCGCACGGAAATACAAATAGGCCTATGCGTGTGGGCCACCGCGCTGATATCTGACTCAGCAGGGCAAATCATAATCAGTGGTATTGTGAGCGAGACGACCAATGAGAGAGAGAGAGATAGAGGGAAATTATATTTTAAAAACCCGATAGCCTAGGCTATGTATTGAGGAAATTACTCTTACAAAAACGCGACATGAACTCGAAGTAAAAAAAAAACAAAACCCAGTATCATCTAAATGAAGAAATTTGAAAAAAGAAAGTGAGAATGAGACTGAATTACAGATAATAAAGAGAAAGGAAGCCAATTATCGTCATAGTTGTCACTGCAAACAGAAATGATTTAATACTCAAATTTTCGGACTAGTAGGAAACAGTTCTCCTTAACCAACGTGGCATGGCCCCACACATATCATACGGTTAATTTTCTAAAACATGTCGTATCAACACCCTAACAGAAGCCCTGTTACAATTATCCTAGCCCCATAGTGTTTATGGCTTCTAAATGGGTCATATCCCCAGTTTTTTGTGTTCTCTTCCTGAGGAGAATGCAGTCATAATCACATAGTCATATTAGCCAGGGTGCATAGGGAGTCAATTAGTCAGTCGTGGTGGCCATTTGAGTTAATCTCCACTCGGATCAACAGTGGGCTTCTCACTCGGACATTTAAACACTCGGTAGCCACTTTCTTAGTTACATCTGTCCACCTGCACATTATTGGAAACATCCAATTTGCCAGTCATGCAGCCACATCTCAATATGTGGAAGCATACAGACATGGTCAACAAGTTCAGTTAGACCTAACTGCTGAATGGGAAAAAAATGTGATTGAAGTACCTTTGATCATGGAATGACTGTTGGTGCCAGAGTGGATGGCTTTAGTTTTCAGAATCTAATGATTTCCAAGAATTTTGAGACACAGAAATCAGAAGAGATGGCAAAAGTAAGACTGTGTGTTACAACAGAGCTATAAAGAAGAGAACCTCTGATGGCTCAACCCTTCAAACACTGCAGAGACTGGGCCACAGTAGCTGAAGGCCACAGCAGGCTCCACTCCCATCAGCTAAGACTGGGAATCTGAGGCTGAAGTGGGTAAAGACTCACCAACACTGGACCACAAAAGGCATCAACTTGGTCTGATGAAGCTCCATTTCTTCTTCGGTATTCAGGCAGATCGTCAGTATATAAAGGAAAAATGCCATTCTATGGATCCGTTCTGCCTTGTGTCGACAGGCTAGGCTGGCTGTGGCACAGATTAGGCCGCTTTATACTAACTGAGCATGATAGAATGCCACAGCCTATATGGCTACTGACCATGTCTATCCTTTAAAAGCTATTGTCTCCATATTCTATTGGATACTTCAGGCAGAATAACATGCTATCCCACAAAGCACAAAAGCACACATTCTCTGGAGCTGGTGCAATGAACATGACAGTGAGCTTTGTGTACTTCAATGGCCTCCACAGTTCCCAGATATCAACCCAAAAGAGTGCCGAAGACATGTCGCTGACAGATCAGCAGAAACTGTGATGCTACCATGGCAACATGGACAAGAAACTCTTAGGAATGTCTCCAGTAATTCAGCACCTTGTTGAATCCATGCCATGAATAACGGATGTTTTATTTATTTTTCTTTTGGGGGTTCCTACCTAGTATTAGAAAGGTATGCCTAAAAAAGTGGCCATTAAATGTGCATCATCCTCTAAGGTAAGATCTCCAGCTCACTTACTGAACCCTCCTGATACAGCCCTCTATTCCCTACTGGCTCAGCATCGCACTGGGTCTAATTCAGAATATTCACATCATCTGCATTAACTGAAACAGTTTCTTGTCATGACCCTGGCAAAGAGAACCCAGTTAACCAGCCAGTTAACCAGCATGCATAAGGTTCAATAGCTAAGCTGCAACACAAACTCTGCCCAGCATGAAAAAAAATAAACCTTTTTGCATGAAATTCTAAAAATGGATTTTTGCACCGCATGTAAGAAGCATATGGCTATCACTCCATGGTATTATTTCAATTTTTTCCATTTTGGCACTTAATGCATTTTTGAAACAAACTCTTCATATACTTCATATACTTGTGTATATTTAGGCTATTCAGGATATTTATTTATTTATTTATTTATTTATTTATGATAGCGAATGAGCCAGATATGAATTAAATAGTAAATTATCCATGAGGCATAGTTAGAATTTTTCTATATCAGGGAACTGTTTTGCAAAATTTAGCACAAAATATGACTGCAGTTACCAATTTTGGCACCAGCTATTAGTCACCGTCGAACGCCTTCAGTGATCCCACACAAGTCCAGGGGAGTCCATCTGGCCCAGTCCTTACAGTGATGTATGCAGCTGGGTGCTGACAGTGGGTGATGCAGTTTCGGATGCCCTTTTACGTATTACCTCATATGCACCTTCTGGAATGGCCTGAAGCCCTGAGTGAATACATAAGAAGGCCAGGGGGCCATTTATAAACGATGCGTGGGCATAAAACATGCGTATGTCGCCAGTGGATTTTGGATTAATTATAAAAAAAGGGGGGGGAGTTTACCTCTAAAACACTCGCAAAATTAACTCATTCCCTACGTCAACTGATTTCGTGTTTTCATCGGACAGTGAACGGTCATCCACGCTGTTGGCACCGGCTTGCCGTCGGGAATGGTAGAATTCGCTGCGCCGTCGCCAGCGGCTCGCCGAAGGGAATGAGTTAATAGGATTGTCCGCATATTCTAAAGCCCAAGTGAATCCTGATCATTTAAGAAAAAAATACGCGCAGTGAAGCTTCTCCACGTATTCGTAAATTATAGGATTATGTATTTTTATATATTAATTATATATTTTTTTAACCTCACGCTGCTTCTCTTTTCTGTGCGAACACATTGCTTAAGTATAAAATACAAGAAAAAATGTATAAATAAGGCAAAGAGGATTCCAGCCCTCAGCAGTGGTAAATGATCCATCAGGATGGTTCTTTGGACAGAGCATGTGAGAAAAATGCTTTCAAGTGCTTGTCATAAAAGCATAGAGCAAGAAATATAGACTACTAGACTTTGTTTGTGTCTGCATGTGTGTGTTTCATGAGATGTATATCCAGATGTATGTGTGTGTGTTTGCGCGAGTGCATATATGCCTGTGTGTGTTCACTTGTGAGGATGGGTGTGCCTGCCATGAAGTCGTCATGGAGACATCTCCAAGAGGCTTGTGGATGGCATTTAAAGAAAGTTGTTGGCCAAATGCTCCTGCACCGAAATGAATTGTGTCCTCAGCCTGCCCGCAAAGCAATAAAACAGCCGCTGTGTGCTTGCTCAGGCAATAAACTGCAGCTCAATCTAATATAGCCACGTCAGTGTTGTTCCAGGATCAACGAAATAACGTGGCCCACCAATGAATAGCAGCTTGGCTATCACTATGCTGCGCTTACTAACGTAATGCATTTTACCTATCTAGATTTAGCTAGCTAATGTTAACCAACTTTCATGTGGAAGAACAAAGACTTGCAGAGATTCATGTTTTCAAGAGACCCAAAATAATTTTTTCCTTATGAACAACATAGAATTTTTGGATTTCTTTGACTCCTAAAGTGCTCACCTTAGGGTATTTCACAAATTCCAACTGCAAGCCAAAGGTTCTTACTTGTCACGCAAGATGCGCACTTGTAGCTAACACGTTCATTGTTTCATGACGTCATTATAGACAGAGCTGCTCTTCATTGGTGGACAATAATGTCACTCCTGGATGGGCATTATTTTAGCAATCCCGGAACTACATTTACACAGCAATATCAGACTGTGCGATCACCGCACAAGTAATAGACACTAGAGATGGAAGACTGAGGTCGCTGTGGCCATACATATATACTACATAGCCTCAGGCAATCATCCATTCCCTACCCTATCTCTTCCCAGTCACAAGCAGGAGGGGTCAGAAGGCATCCCAGCATGTCTTCGATATTAAGCTTGAATAGACCCAGGACAGGCTGCCAGGTCATTGTCGGTTACACACACAATTCATTCACACTCTCATACCATCACACAATTAAGAATGCAGTTAATCTAACCTGTATGGCACCACACTGTGAAGAGAGACTGTAGTACCAGAATGAACCCCATGCATTCATGAGAGCCGCACACAAGAAACTCCACAAAGAATGACCGGCTGCGCCTACGCAGTCCTGTCCCTGATATATTGCAGATTCCATCTATTTATAGCCACTCAATCAAGGCAACTTCACTTTTCCTGCATGCCTCATAGAATTCTCTCAGAGCGCCATGGAAGACAGCTATTCCAGTCCACTCTGATGTCATGTTCTCAACCAAATCCAGAGAGGGCCAATGAGGGTGTCGGCTGTCACTCCAACCAATCTGTTACACACCAGATTCCATTAATCAAAGTCTTTCCGAAAGGCTCGAGGGGCATTAATCGTCACATCAGGTGTGTAACCATATGGCTCGAATGAAAGCTTGCTCTCACACCTGCCCTTTCTGGATGGGGATGAAAACCCTGACTGTTTCCCTAAAGACCCGAGAGCAGTGGTGTTGTGGGGGGCATACACAGGTATACGGAGTATATTCACCTGTTTTTCTGTCAATTTACAGTATACCCATCAATCAGCAAAAAAAGCAATCAAAATACAAAGAAGAGTATATGCATTTTCCCGTCAGAGATCTCCACAACTTAATAGAGCATACCCACTTTTCCAGGGACCATTACACCACTGCGGAAAGGAGCTGTGTCACAATTACTGCACACCGTCATAACTTACATCCTAACAAAGTGAGTCTGCTTGACTGTAAGTCATAATCTGATTCCATCCTTGCCAATTCGTCTTCGTATTGCATTGCTGTTGTATATTTTAGTTACTCAGGCATTGTGCTTTTTATATTAAGGAGTATTCGATGGCAATTTGGGGATTCAAAGCACTATTTTAGCACTTTAGCCGAAGGATACAAAGAGTGTAAACTGCTTTACCATCATCCAATAATCAGAGAAGAAATATACCTTCTTCAGAGTTTAATAGCGGTTGGCAAACCAGTTTACATCATTCATATCCTTTGTCTAAAGCGCCAAAACAATGCTTTGAATCCTCAAATTTCCGTAAAAATCTCATTTCTGTAATAAAAGCACAATGCTTGAGTAACTAAAATATATGAATACAATGCAAAATGAAGACGGATTTGCAAGGATGGAAGTAGATTATGACTTTCAGGTGAGCGGATTCACTTTCGTTCGAGGTTGAGAACATGTGCTGTAATCTTGACACAACTCCTTTAAGAACACTTAACATTGTAGTCCATGGAATATGCTCAATGTATAGCAGGGTACTGCAAATCAGCTCGACTCCAGCATGATTGCTCGATCAATGGTTGGCACCATGTGGATTATACAAGATGAAACAGCAGTCGGGTCATATGACTGAGTCACATGCTCAGGTGTGCTGAGGTCATTTAACTGAAACTACGACCATCCAACGCCAGCAACACACCAGCAATGATCAGTTGGATATGGCAAAAAACCAGCTAAAACCATCGGAATTCCAGCTAGCCTCAAATAGATGTTTTTTAAAGTGTGTTATATTGTTAAGGCCAGGTTATTCCTTAAAAGGTTGATTCCTCCATTCCATTCTGAATCATCATTAACAGGCGTACAGGGATAATCAAAGGCTTTTCCTGCAGCAGGACTTGTACATTCACCGTTGATATCAGAACCCAGGGGGAATAGTGAAGTCGTGGAGCTGATTGTCTTGATGTTTCCACAGAGACAGCAAGGCAGAGGCACAAAGTGGTCTCATCTTGTGGCTTCGTTGCCATAGTAACGCTCACTGGCGAATGGGAGAAATGCACATCGGAACTTACCGGCTGACTTTTGAAGAGGAACACTTTGTACCCTCAGGGAATGCATGCGTTCACAGCAAGTGGGTGTATGACCTCAAAGCCTAGCTATATATGAACATATTCTTTCAAAGGAAGAGTTGAATTAAAATTAATTTATTTAATTGCTCACTATTCTCTAACTTCAGAATTATGTTATTGAGAATTTAACCATTGCCAGAGTTAAAAGAAATCTTTGCCAAATTGGTAATGTGAGTTCAGTTTCTGGTGACATTTTATGCACTCGGGCAAATGACGTAGTGGCTCAGGGCTTGAGCAGAAACCTTCCTCTCTTCTCATGTCTTAGTTTATACATCCTCTATTCCTTTCCCACCTCCTCTCCTCGCATCTCAGATGCGAATGGAAGAGCCGTGGAAGAGACACAAGGAGAGAAGAGTCAGGGCAATGGGTATTTTAAGGTGCTATTTGCAAATTTTTAACAAATTTATTTTTCTCAATTGCCGATTTTTGAATGTATTATAACTTACTTAAAAAATGCAACCTTTCTCAATTTTCTAGGTCGCCTTTAACAGGCAGAGGACTGCTTTATATGCTAAGGTATCATATCAGATTTTCCATGAAAATTCGAAGTGTCTTGCCAACTTCTCAGCAGCTCCCCTACATTAGCTAAGAAATGGAGTCCACTAAAGTTGTCAAACTACCAGTGACAGTAACAGTGAAATAAATAATTGGAGGCTGCAATGACACAGCAAGGTAAAGCACTATGACGCATGAATTATGAATATTTAGACTATGTTCCAGGATAATGTCAAAAGCATCTGTTCTATAGAAACCATTACATTACATTTTATGTGCATTCTCAGCTGTCTGAAGTCACTCATCCCACTTCTATCATCTGTTTATAACTGACAAAGCAAAACATAAGCAGAGAGAACAGGTCATTCAGCCCAGCTAAGTTCACCATTTTCCAATCTTTAAGGTGAACTTAACACTTCAGATACTCAAGGGCTAAATGGTCTCGAGCACTAAATGAAGCCTGGTCTTGAAAACTCCCAGAGTTTCTGCCGCTACAATATGGCCAGGCAAGCTATTCCATAGTGAGACTACTCACTGCATGAAAAAATATTTCCTAATATCAGTGCTAAATTGATCCCAAGCTAACTTTGATTTGTGACCCTAAGTTCTGCTAACAGACCATAGCCTAAGTAATCCTTCATAGAATTATTTAATAGCATGGTGAATGTGCAGATTACAACTTCTCCACGAGAACGTTTTGGAGCTGCTGGATTGTGTATTTGATGAGTTTTGAAGGAGGGAGGGACCTGTACCATTCACTTTCGTTATGTTCACTGAGCAACTCGCGTCTCCGCCCCCCCGAATCTCAAAACAACAGGCACAAATAACTAAAGGTAATGTACCTATTCACATGACTATTGGGATTATGATAATAGGTCAATTTGCCAAAATGTTGAAATATTCCTTTAACACGTTTAAGAGATTAAGAAACTTCAGCCTTTCATCATGGCTTTTAATTTTCATACCAGGAATTAACTTTGTAGCTATTCTATGAACTTTTCCTAAAGTTTCTTTGTCTTTCTCGAAGTGTGGTCCTCAGAACTGCACACAATACTCTTAGTATGATCTTACAAATGCGTTGACCATATAACAGTAGGTTTATAGCCTACTCAATATTTTTGGTTATATTTCCCAGCATCCTGTTGGTCGTTTTAACTGTAACAGCACAGTGGCAAAAACCTGTTAGGCTTTCATCAACAATCATTCCCAGATCTTTTTCAAGTAATACATTCCAGTTTTAAACTTGCCATAAAGTAATCCTGGCTGAGGTTTCCATTTCCAACAGGGATGATTCCATATAAACTCAACCAAAGTACAAGAATCCTCTACGGTCACTGACTCAGATTTGGCTCCTTCTCTAAGGGTTTCTGAGATGTGGCCCCCCAAAAATCTGGGGCCATAACTCCTTTTTGCCCTCACAAATCGCGAACGTTAATTTATTAGGATGTTGGAGGCCAATATCTTCGGAACAAATCATAGGTATGGGCTGAAAATAGCTATCCAGTGTAATTTGGGTCCAGGCCTTCAGAATTTCTTGTCAAAATGTATCTATCTCTTTTCTAATTTTTAATGTATTGGCCTCTCAAAGAGGAAGCTTTTTATGGTCGGAAATAAAAAATTTAGCTTAGGAGGTAGAGCAGAAGCCTACAGGATGGTAGCTCTCCAGGAACAGGGTTGGTGACCCCTGCCTTAGAGGCTATATTGTGCTGGATTCCCTCTATTTGATGACAGGTCTCTCCGTACAATGAAGATTGACTGCACCCAAGGGACATTAGTGGAGTTATGAGACCTTGAAAAGGGTCTCAGCTGAAAAAGTTACTTTTTTCCCCATTTTGGATTGGCAAGTTCACCATGTGGGCAGTTACCCCTGGTAATGAAACTTGTTCTGCATGAATGCATATATCTTGGCTTTATTTGCTCAAAATTACGACTCGTTTTCTTTTATCAAATATAGGCATTTGGGGGTAAAAACGTTCATTATTATACCATTTGTTCTGAAACTATAAGTATTAAATAGACAGTGCCTGTTCATAAAAAAGTTACATCATTTCCTTAGATAATCTGAAATCTGACATGATGTTACATTCCTACCCTAGGGTCTCCCAGGTATTGCATCATCTTCCATGTGTATTGCATCAGATCTTCTGTGTATTGCATCATCTTCCATGTGTATTGCATCAGATCTCCTGTGTATTGCATTATCTTTCATAGGTATTGCATCATGTCTGGTTAAGACAATAGGGTAGCAAATTAATGAATTAATTGAAGATTCAGCATGGCTTCTGACAGGTTAAAAATTGGGATTTCCTTGGATAAGGAATGCAACAAACATACATAAGGGAGAGTGAGGTACAATGAGCCATTTTTCACATTTTTGAAATGTATGTGTGGATTACGTGGGTTGTTACCAACATCTGGTGAAAATTTCATGTCAATAGCCCCATAAGAAATATATTTACTGAGAAAAGTATTGACACGTTCAATACTCAGTTTCCCCGCTGTATGATGATCATCTGTGGATTGTGTTATTATAGCCTACTGTATTTAATGACCTGTCAGACGACCATAACAGTTTTTATGACGGTTTAGACTTACTTTTAATTCAATTCACAATGTAGCCGCTGTGTGACAGGCGTCTGCTATGCCATGGGTGCCAAAAACACTTCCACAAACAATACACCTCCTAGCTCCGCCAGCAAGCCTCCTCTCTACTCATCCCTTACTCCTCAAGATGTCTCCTCAAGAGACATCCTTCTAGGTGGCACGATGAGATTTATTTATGAGTCACAGACAGAAGGATGGAGGAGAGGGGAGAGGGGAGGCAAAAACCAGAAAAATGAGAAGAGCCCACGGTCCACTCAAGTTTGTTATTGCAAGCACTTCTGGCAAAGCGAGATCGATTTCACGCATCTTTGTAATCTGGAGTGTGTCGCCCAGAAAATCATAAGGGAAGGGAAGTGCAAGCTATGGGCGCTATAGCATGAAACGGCAAGAGAAAAACATTGTAAAACATGGGAAAGCCTAATAAAAATTACCAGAAAAATATTTTCTCCCCTTTATAAACACCTATAGGCTACAAACGCATAGGTTCCCATTAATCCTGGACAATCTCGCGAGTGCCCCACAAAAAACAAGGAATTCCAAGTGTGAGCTCTTTTTGTTATTCTCAGGCTGATTAGCTCTTTATCAAGGATGTTTTATACCTATGCTCTTTATTCCCTCTCTTCCTCCACTCCTTCCTTCCTTCCTTCCTCCCCCTCCAGGACTGACGTTTGTTACCTTCACGGATGCATAAGAGTGCACGTTGAGTATGCACACCGGGGACGCGCATTTTAGACCGAAAGACGATCGTCGCTAGCGTTGATCGTCGTTCTCCCCGTCTGGGGGGGGGCATGAAACTTTTTTGAAAATTAAGTAGAAAAATACATAAACCTCTATTTGGACGTTTCCCGCGTGTAAAAGTTTCATTTTAATGAGAGATTTGAATTAAAAAACTCGTTGCATTTCGCAGCTTTTCTGAACGATCTAGCAAAATTATTTCAAAGAGCAGCTTTTTATTTTTTCACTCGTGGCCGCCAAAAATACAGCACGATAAATGCGGCAGCCTCATAGCTGCTCTATCGGTAAATATTTTTCCATCTAAAGATCAAAGGTCAAGCAAGCCGTCCTGCATAGGGCAGCTATAATTCTTACGAAGAATATTCCACTCAACCGAAATAATTGGAATCGTATACTATAGAGTTTATGCTCTACTGTACAATCACAAGGTGTCATTTGCATAATTTAAGAAAATGAGTCTGTCCAGCCTAATTTTGGAATCTCTGGCTTGACAGTTTTATTGTGTTTTATGTGCTCATTTATTGATTATTATTTACTGTTTTGCACATATTTCTATTGGAACTATTACTCATTCAGCCAAGTGACACCACTCAACTAATTACTCTTGGATACTTGGTTTTGGTATGACTATTATTAGATTGGTTTCTCTAAGCAACACATGTTGCAAAAGACAAAGAAAATATGTTTTGAAATTTAACAAAAAGATTCCAGATTAAATTTTGAAGAAAAACAAAAAACAAAGTCTTGTTCCGTTTGTTGTTGTTAGAGATACTAATCTAGTAACTGGACTGAGTATTGTATGTTAATTTCCATTTGTAATTGCAGTTATTGAAATGAAGCATTTTACATTAAAGACTGTAGATAGATTGAACACATCATGTCTGTGACACACCTTATTGTGTCGTTTCTTTATAGGAGGCCATTGTCAAGCAGTTTTTAACATCCTGTACCAATTACTCATTTGTAACATCTATCCAAATAGTAAGGTCTGTTTTTGTCCACACTGTCTAAAATTTACAACATCAATAGCACTGCATTTAGGTAAACTAGTCTAAATTTAGGTAAACAGTCTGCATGCATCCTTTTGGATTTAACTTGAATTACTATCTTGACAATTGAAATAATGAATTGGTATAATATAAATTATAATTATAATTTCAGGTTGATGTTGGGTTTCATGAAACCAAGACAAGTTGGTTGTGATACATTTAATAACTGGATGGAGCTGGAACTTATTCATTGAAAATTTAATGATACGCAATGCACCCAATCTTGGAGAAGTGATTAAATGTTGCACCAATACACGAGCATGAGCATAAATCATTAAAAACAAAAACAAAAATGGAAAAAAAAAATCACCAATTACACAGTTCATCAAGTGTATGTCACTTTAATCTTCATGAAGTGCGTCTTACTTTTATGGTTATTAAGTAATTTAATGCATTTCAATTTTTGTATTTTTTTACTATTTTATTTCGTAATGGACGCAAATAAAACCTATGGTAGACACAGCACAAAAGTATACTAGAGCATCAACTACACTTTTCATTAAGTGCACGTTACTTTTTCCCAAGGTCAAAAGAGTCAACACATGCCCCTTGAATAATAAAAATAAATTCACCAGGGCTGAAGTGGACATAGTGGATGTTTTGAACTAAAACTCTGTGTATGTCTGTTTTGTGGTATTCCTTTTTAAAAACCACTTCTTGTTTAACTGTAAAATTTAAATTCTCAAGGTCAAAAGTGTCGACACATCCCCCTTCTAGAATTATACAAATGCATTAACCAAGGTTAAAGTGGACATAGTGGATGTTTTGAACTAAAACTCTGTATGTAGGCCGGTTTTGTGATATTCCTTTTTAAAAAGAACTTCTTGTTTAACTGTAAAATTCAAACCTTATTCTCAAGGTCAAAAGTGTAGACACATCTCCCTTGAATTATACAAATGCATTTACCAAGGTTGAAGTGGACATAGTTTTAGTTCAAAACTACCACTATGTATGTATCTGTCTTGTGGTACAATACTTTTTAAAGCATTACTTGTTTAACTGTCAAAAATATAAAAGCCTAAATACTCATCAAATTGCAACATTTGAAACTGGGAAAAGATATACTATTGATAAGGGCATGTAAAAGCAAAAATCATCCTCCTCCCCCCCCCCCAAAAGGGAGAACGAAAATTGCTTTCCAGAGCAGATAGCAAGCTTGATCCCATAGTCTATTGGAGTCATCTGGGCCAAACCGGTAGTCATTTCAGTTCGCACATTTGCGAACGCGTTATAGGCCCAATTCCAATCCGACCCCTTACAGACTCATTGGGTGCATCTCAAAGCATAGGCAGCATCCTTCAAAGGCAGCATTTTAAAGGGTCGTATCTTAATTCCATCTGCAAAACTGACATTTGGGTAAGGGACAAGGTTAAGTTTAGGGTTAGAAACAGACCTAAGTGTTAGAGTGAAAGGTTAAGGAAACCAGTGAGGACTCGTTTAAACCAAAGCTGCTTAACGGAGATGAAATTACATCAGTTTGGCAGATGGAATGAAGTGACAACCTCCTTCGAAGGATGCGGCCTAGGCTTTGAGATGCACCCACTGACTTGGGCGCATTCACGGGAAGTCCGTGAGTGTGTGAGGGCTGCCCATTGTCAGATCATCAAGTCAGTGAGTCCGTGAATGAGCCCTTACTGCCCCCTTAGCGTAAGTCAGCACCGATGCGGACTTTGAGTAAAGACATTACCCGCAGTTCATAGCGTTTTGAGGTGAAATACGGGGGATGCCGTCGGAACACCGGAAATGTAAACAAAACAAAACAAAAAACAAAAGGTAAATAAATCAAAGAGCGGTCCAATCGAGGTAAAGGAAGGAGCAAGAAAGAAACGTGTTACGTGTCAGTATTAACGTTGTCACAACTGCGTGTAGTTTGGTAACGTGAAAGCGGGTAAGCGCTTTTCCATTCCAATTTATAGGATCTAGAGCCCAGTCAGACTCTCAGACGCAGTCCCTTAAAGCCGATGTCAGTTAAGTCAGTGAGGGTTCAGGGCTTGAGTCTTCAGGGGGCGGATTGGAATTGGGCCATAGTTTACGAAGCAGGGACGATTCCAAGATGATGCTGGCGCTGTCGCGGCTTCATTAAATTCCACAATCCAATCATATGCACATTCGGCTACCTTGAGAATTTAATGTGAGCAGCCAATCTTTTGGTTAGATTAAATTGTTGCCCACGGGGACCCCAAAAGTAGATTTTGAAGATTTTAAACATATCTGGCCAATAAACTGAGCGCTTATCAATGTGCTCATTTACCCACAGGAAGGGTAGTGATTTTGACGGAATATTTTGCTGTGTATGACGAATACAGAGAGGTATCGTGGTGGCAGATATAGAAAGTTTACAGTATTTCCTCTACCTCTGAAATACAATATTTTACAGAAGCCGAGAAACAATTCACCGCCTTAATTTATATTCACACTAACACGGTCCTTTACCCCCCTCCTTTAGGAATACTCAATGAATGTTCTGTGGAACGAGCTGTTAGTAATCTTCGGTCTGTCACTATTCAGTGTGGGGCGAATATGAAATAGTGTATGTCCATCTATTTAAAACAAAAAAGCATATAAAACAACAATATCCAAAGTAATATAATTTGAGTTGATATTCTTTGAGCTCTTTAATAAATAGAAAATTCTGCATATAATAGGCATATAAGCAATTTGCAGTAGGCTATGTTATTGCACTGTCAAACGCATCACTGTCGCAAATCTTCCCTTGCTGCTTGAATTGCTACAAGACTGCCCCCTGTCGGAAAAGAGGTTCCAAGCCTGAGAGCAAGAATCTAACTGAATCCACTCATTGCCATATAATGATGTATACATCGATTGCACCCAAATTAGCAGATTGTTAAAATTCTACGACCGTAATTGCCGTTGGAAAAAAAAAAAAAAAAACAGCGTACACAAGGGGGCACAAGAGCGACGTTGCAAACCACTGAACTGGAGGAAAAGTTGTCAGATTTTTCAACGCTGCGTTCACAATGCAGAACAGGAACTTCTGTTCTTAGCAAACACCGAGTTTGACTGACATTTTCCTCAAGTGGGAATAGTCGAATTAAGACCCTGGGGACTAGAAAACAGAGCCATCAGACTGGAAGCCCACAGACCTCTCCAAAACACTGCGCTGATATGCGAGGCTCTGCCCAGGTCGGCGTAACTCCACAACTTACTGCTCAATTTCTACTGATCTGTTGGTTTCTCTGTAAACCGAGAGAACTCAATTGCACCTTTTTAAGGTACCCTCTCTATTGAAGACTTTACAGCAGAAGGTGAATGGACTTTCCAAATCTCTATTTTGATTTTATTTTCATTTCCTCACTTTCAGAATTATGGCAAATGGCTGCTTACCTTCCTCAACAAGGACCAGACAGGGGTCAGAATCATAACACAGGGTTCACCAATTAGCTGGACATCCATGCAGAGTTAAACAGTCCTTTTAAACTCAGTCCACATTCTAATTATCAGAGAATCCCAGATTTTACACAGAACAGTTGGCCATCTAGCAGAGAGAAATCCTGCTTTGCGATACATCCACCCCATCAATCATCCAAACCGTTTCTTCCTCAATAAGGATGCAGGGGAGCTGGAGCCTATCCCAGCTGACCATGGGCAAAAGGCAGAAACACTCCCTGGATAGCTCACCAAATCCATTGTGGGGCGCGCACGCACGCACACACGCACGCACACACGCACACACACAATTTAGTGACTTAAATTAGTTTAACATGCATGTCTTTGGACTGGGGTGAAATCCACACAAACACAGGGAGAGCATGCAAACTTCATACAGAAAGGCCCCAGGCCAGATTCAAACTCATTACCTTCTTGCTGTCAGGCAGCAGCGCTTACCACTGCCAATGCTATGCCTGGTTACACTTCATTTTTCAAGCGTGGTAGAGACACCTTTTCCACTCTAGATGAAACATCCCCACATTCTTACAGAAATTTTTTGAGTCTTGCATCTTCATTGCAGTGCTGCCGTGCAGTGAGAAAGTTTCTCTGTGAGCTGGGTTCAGAATACAAAATTGACGCAACGACTTTTCACATTGATACACAGGAAATGCAGGTCTCCAAGTGAGAGGTCACACATTTTTGCAGTTCTTTTTTACCCATACCCACAGTTATTTGGCAAAGTCAGTGGGCTTGGCCTTAAATGTTCCTTAAATGAGAGGCCCAAATTTAATGGTATTAATGATGTGAAAGCAGCAGTTTCACTACCTAAATCAGTCCCCGCCTCGTTTCCCCGCACAAATGAAAATTGGAAACCAAGGCCAAAAAAATGATGGCTCGGCAGCTAAGTAAAACCATGACACAGCCACAGGTGGAAAAGATGGTTCTTAAAGGCTTCAAACACTGCTGTCCTGTTAAACGAAACCAGTGCGTTGAATCAGACACACTAGGGGGGGCTGTTGCACACAAATCTTAATTCAGTAAACATATCAGAAAATACCATTCACTATTCATTACAGCTTACTAGCTGATCCATCTTCCACAGGGCACCATTTCTTCACCGCCATGTTCCATTTTTCTTCTTTTCTTTGAAGAATTACTCCTTTTTTGGTTTTATCCCCACAGTTCTCAGCCAGTTTTAGCCACTAAAAACAAATGACCCATCGTTTTTTTTTTTCTGCATCTTTATTTCAATCGCATTTGTGCTGCTTAACTGAGATCTGAAATGAATTAGTTGTGCTTGGATTCAGACACAATGAACTGGGCGCATCGCGGTTGAGTTCATTAGGTCCGCCGCCTTGCGCATTAGCAGGATTCTACTCCATCACATACGCGTATATAGTTTCACCACCCCTCCCTCACCCACCCCACCCAAAAAAAAAAAAATTGGTTACATTATTAAGAAGACGCTTAATGCATAACTGAAAGGTTGCCGAGAAAGCAAACTAACAGGTGCCTGCAAACATACAGCCCATCCCTAAACAGGAAATCATCTTTTTAAAAATAATAATAAAATAAATAGAATGCAATCACACGACCCAAGCTAACTACAATATATTAACATAGACCTCCTGGTGGCTTACACTTCGAACAGAAAGATAGAGGGGGAAAAAATAGACACGCTGAACTCAATCACGCTTAGTTCAAGGATCAACTCCCCTCTTGCAAGACCAAACATGCAACCCAGCATTAGTGTGATAAAATATCAAAATAAAAACCTGTTGTTTTTTTTGTGTTCTTTTTTTCCCCTTTATGCAGAGGCGGGGAGTATTGAAATTGTCCGAAATGATGTCGGTCCTTTAAAATGGAAGGAGGGGGGGGGGGGGGGGAAAAACCATCTTCCGACGTTGAGAAAGAGGGCTGCCTTGAGAGTACTGCACACATGGAAATACATGCCGAGTCCGTGAGGACAGATACGCTTAATGACATCACTAACCCCTTGGAGCAACATGTCAGAGTCCTGTTCTCTGTTTCAATCCTGCCCTGAGCCCAGTGCCCTCCCTCTCCCCGCCCAGACCCCTCCCACTGGTAACACAAGACCCTCCCCCTCCCCACCCAAACCCCTCCCCCTCCCTCACACAAGCCCCACCACTCCAGCCTCAATATCTACTGCAGAGAGGCGCGTGGGCAAAATAAATTCCCAAGATTCAGAGTGTGTAATAGGATTAAAACAAAACGGAATAATTTGGAGAAATAAAATGGCAACTCTGGATATCAGCTGATATGTCCACCATTCAGAGCCCTTTCCCCAGTACCCGTCAGGAGCACACCACTAATGCACACCAACACGCAGTCACACTCTCTTACAATGATGCCCCAGGTGGCATGTGGGTAGGGTGGGGTGCAGGGGTGTTGGAAGAATTGGAGAGGGTGATCCCCCTTCCCTCTCGCAGTTCTCCCAAAATCCACCGAAATAGGAGACTGGTAGCAAGGAGCGATGAGTAGGAGGAAAAAAAAAAAAAAAAAACGGGCAGGGAAATTTTTAAAGAAATGCTAAAAAGAAAGGGGAAAAAAAAAATCTGGTTTTCTGGCATGGTCTTTCCCAGCTCCGCCTTCTCTCTCTCGGTCTGGGATTTTTGCTGATGTTATTACTCCTTCTCCCCATCGTTTCGCGGTTTTCCCGCGGTCGTTAGCCTGCATATGTTCCCCTCTTCACAACTTTTGGATCTTCTCGGCGACCACGATGGGGTTTTCCTTGCGCAGCCGGGCGGTGGCGGCCCCGCGGTAGTCGAATGGACAGTCGTGCTTGTCCGAGTAGCGGTGGATGGCGCAGAACAGGTTGCCGCAGCGACAGTCGAACCCTGCAGCAGAGTGGGGAATGCAGTGAGAGCTGATCTACTGCCACCCGCCAATTAACCAGCTCTCTGAGGACGAGTCTCCGAAACCATAGATTCTACAGACGTCCTAATCTCTATAACTACAGGGCTCTACTTTACAGGAAAAAATGTGCAAATAATTTCTGAAAATATTTTACAGCAAAATGCACATCATCCAAGGTAATATCACAAGAGTTAGGAATTAACACTCACTTATGTAATTAACAACTATAACAACTAGCACTCCGTCAAGACCTACAGGAGTATGCAGTGATGATTATACACTTAAAAAAATGAAGATAAATAAACAAAAACTATTCAAGCATTTAGGCCATTTCATGTAATATTGGATCATATAGATGAAAATAAGTAAACAGATAACAGTATAGCCTATAGTAAAAACAAAAATAGTAATGTGTTTTGGAGAGGAAAAAAAGTCAATATCTAGCGTGGCCATCCTGCTTTGATTACAGCATTTAATCTTCCAGGCAGTTTTCACAGATATTTTTTACTTCCTCACTCACTAAACCATTCTATATGGTTTGAAGTTCATTCCAAAGACGTTTTCATGTTACAACAGATTTGCTAAGTCGGATGAACGTCTGGAGCAGGCCGAGTCCTAACTTATGTCACTAGAAGTTTCTTCCCGACCGAGACAATGTTTTCACAACTTGTGTGTTTGGGGTCATTATCTTGTCGAAAATAAAATCCCAGACCAATCAGTCTCTTTCCAGCTGGCAATGCGCCTCTCACAAGGATGCTGTGGTACTGCTTTTGATCCATAATTCCACTGATTTGTATGAAGTACCGGCTCCTTTCGAGCAGACTGAACCCCAAACCAGAGAATTTTGATTCATTGGCCAAAGGACTTGCTCCCAGTCCACTGGTGTCCCATCCTTAAACTTCTTGGCAAACTAAAAATTTAATTTTTTTTTGATGTTGTCAGCTCTTGGCAGCAACACGACCAACTGTTTTTCAGGCAAAAATAAACAAATGTCTCCTCCCACCCCCACCCAACTGCCCCTCACTGATGTTCACAGATATTTACAAAGAAACTAGAAAAGTTAATGACCGCAAAATAGCAAAGGCTACATCTGCACGACCTGATGCAAATGTGTCCAAATTTTCATGGAAATATATCAAACGTTTCCGTGTTATCGTCCAGAAATGGTGGGGACGCTAATGCGGACGTGCACGCACACAGGAAACTGGACGAAAATAATAATGTCCCCCCTTTCTTCAGAGGGGGGGACATAATCACACCATTTTCACACAGGCATCTGGAAATGATAAATCTTGATACTTCATCTCTTCACTTGTGGCGCAATTAATAGAATCAGTCGTGCAGTCATCTGCCGCTTTTTTACTCATCATACACAAATAAACATCAGAGGCACTTGCACTACAGCCAGGCCAAAATATTACGAACACCCAGCATTTTTCAGAATTTGGCTGGTGTTTCTTTAAAAAAGGTAACAAATTTGTTCCTTAGCCTCAACTTTTTTTTTCCCATAATTTGCCAGGCTGCTCCAATAAAAAGATTTGCGTGTAAGTTTTAATGTCGTCCTCAACCCCAATCAAGGAAATTCCGAAGGAAAGCAATCACTCGACCATTACGACCAGCCATTGTGGCTGCCGGACCGCGGCCATTTCGACACGCCTACTACTTAATATGCATGAGCGATTTGCATGAAAAGTCATGTCAGATCAGTCATCAAATCCACAATCTCTCGGTGTGACCTTGAGAATGGCGCGAAGGTCACCAAAATCGACTGGCGCCATGGTGTCACACTAGTAAATGTTGACATAAAAGTTGAAGTAAATCCGTCAATTCGTTCTTGAGATATGTCGCTGACAAGGCTATCAGTGTGAAAATCCACAATCTCTCGGTGTGACCTTGAGAACGGCGCGAAGGTCACCAAAATCGATTGGCGCCAGGGTTTCACAGTAATTCATGTTAACATAAAATTTGAAGTAAATCTGTTGATTAGCTCTTGAGATATCTCGCTGACAAGGCTATCAGTGTGAAAATCCACAGTCTCTCGGTGTGACCTTGAAAATGGCGCGAAGGTCACCGAAATCACTGGAGCCGGGGTATCACCCTAATACATGTTGACATGAAATTTGAAGTAAATCCGTCAATTCGTTCTTGAGATATCTTGCTGACAAGGATTCGGGATGTACGGACAGACGGACGGACGTACGTGCGGTCGTGAATACTTTGTCCCACTGCTTCGCACGTTCCGCGCAGCGGGGGACAATAACATAGCAAATGTTGAAACTGAGAATTTTGGCAATTTTATCCACAAAATGAGCTCATTTCAAATTTTTTAGACCTGTAGCAGCCAGCAAAAGTCAGGACAGCAGCCCGTTTACCATGGTGTATCATCCCGTCTTCTTTTTACCACAGAGTGGAGGCGTCTGGGCATTGAGGAGACAGGTTTCTTGAGTTTAGCCATTGGAATTTGATCTCACTCTTGTTTCATACAGGCTTCCAGCTGCTGGAGAGTTTTGGGTCTCCTTTGACAGACTTTTCGTTTAATTATGTACCAAATGTTCTCAATCCGTGAAAGATCAGGATTGCAGGCAGGCCAGTTCAGCACACGAACTCTTCTACTACGAAGCCATGCTGTTGTAGTAGCTGCAGTATGCGGTTTTGCATTGTCCTGCTGAAATACACAAGGCCTTCCTTGGAATAGATGTCGTCTGGAGGGGAGCAAATGTTGCTCCAAAACCTTTATATACCTTTCAGCATTCGTGGTGCTTTTTAAAACATGCAAGTGTCCCACACAATATGCACTAATGCATCCCCATACCATCAGAGATGCTGGCTCTTGAACTGAGTGCTGATAACAGGAGGGGTGGTCTTTCTCCTCTTTTGCCCGGAGGACAAGACGCCCATGATTTCCAACAAATTTGTCAAATTTCCAACAAAAAATGTCAAATTTGGACTCATCTGATCACAGGACACTTTGCCACTTTGCTATAATCCATTTTAAATGAGCCTTGGCCCACAGAACACGGTGGCGCTTCTAGATCATGCTCAACAATGGCTTCCTTTTTGCATGATAAGAGTTTCAGTGGCATCTGTGGATGGCACGGCGGACTGTGTTTACAGACAGTGGTTTCTTGAAGTATTCCAGGGCCCATTTAGTAATGCCAATGACAGAATCATGCCGGTGAGTGATGCAGTGGTGTCTGAGGGCCCGAAGATCACGGGTATCCAGTGAAGGTCTTCAGCCTTGTCCCTTAAGCACTGAGTTTTCCAGTTTCTCTGATTCTTTTGACGATGTTATGCACCGTCGATTCCAATTTGACATTGGGGAACTTTGTTTTTAAAGTATTCCACATTTTTTTTTTTTTTTTTTTTTTTTTTTTTTTACAGTTGGACAGCCTCTGGCCATCTTTACTTCTGAGAGACTCAGCCTTTCCAAGACAGCCCTTTAATAGCCAATCATGTTACACATCTGATGCCAGTTAACGTAATTACTTGCTAAATGTTCTTTCAGCTGATTCTCTTATATATTATTTGCTTTTTCAGCCCTTTTTTGACTGTGTCCCAACTTTTTTGAGACCTGTTGCAGCCATAAAATTTGAAATAAGCTCATTTTGTGGATGAAAATGTAAAATGTCAGTTTCAACATTTGAAATGTTATCCATGTTCTATTGTAAATAATATATTGGCTCATGTGATCTGAAAGTCATTGCATTTTGATTTAATTCACAATTTACACATCGTCCCAACTATTTCGGAATTGGGGTTGTATTAAATTATATCCAAAAAAGGAACACAATGGTTGCCTTTAAAGTATATTTTCAGCAAGAACAAAAAACAGAATAACTTAGGAATTTCCTCACACCTCTCAGCAACATTACAACTCATGGACCGGCTGAGACATCATTACTCTGTGAAATACCACGCCAGGTCACCACCGACCAGTCGGCTAAGCCGCAGGCGAGCGCTGGCTCTCTTTAAATGCTGGAGCACATGCAAACAACAGAGACTACGGTAAACAATCAAGGGTATACAGAACTGTGCAAAAGTCTTAGGCACCCTTTTTAACTTTTTTAAATTCAAATCTGTATTATGGGGTTACTTTTTGATTCCATATAAGAATTCCTGAAGATCGAAAGTAAATTTGAAATTCCAAATGCTAATTTAAAGATAAGTTTTATAACTTTTATAAGTTTGTATTCCATTAAAAATAGTCGATACAGATATTATAGTCTTGAGAGCCTTGACGTCAACACCCTCCAGGCTGTTTGTAATTCATTGCAGGGACAGACAAGTGAGACAGTCTGTCTGAAGGAGAATGGCAGCAGGTTTTCCACTCTGCTTAGAACAAGCAAACACCAATCAGCTTATGAAGCTGTAGCGCAACAGGACAGTGTCAAAATTTTTTTTGGCAAAGGGTAGTTGCATCAAATATTGATTTGATTTAGATTTTAACAGGTTACAGCTCTGTATGATACATTTCTCAGTTATTAGAACCTTTTTATGCCCCCGTAAACAAAGTTTCGGGGCCATATAGTTTTTCACCTGTCCGTCTGTCTGTCTGTCTGCACTTTGCCATGGCTATAACTTTTGATCGGCTCATGATAGGACTTCGATACTTGGCATATGCATTGCTTGTGAGAAGGCATTTCAGATGGGGTCATGACTTTTGACCTGGTGACCTTGACCTTGGAGCATGACGTTTGGTGACAAAAACTTTAACATGGGCCATAACTTCACATTAGCTAGTAATAGGCATTTGATACCTGGCATATGTACTCCCTAGGATAAGGCCTTTCTAATGAGGTCATGAATGTTGACCTTGTGACCTTCACCTTTAACCTTCGATTTACTCATGATAGGCCTTTAATGGTTAGCATGTGCATGTTATGTACGGGGGCATCAGTGTTTCACAAACAGATCTTGTCATTTCATCATTTTTGCAAGATATTTGCCCAATGAAATTGCTTTAAATGCACCTAAGACATTTGCACAGTACAGTACATCTATACTGCCATCCAATGGCAGGAGTTTAAACTACAACAAAAAAACGACAACACAGGGAGTTCTCCAGGCCTGTATGTACAAATAACCTCACCCCTCTGCTGTCACTCTCACCGCGAATTAGCCAGCTCAGTGAAGCACACCCGCACCCATTTCTGTCCTGGCCTGAACAGACCTCCAACTCCGATGCCAAAATAGACACAGTATCCCCAAATCACCTTCCCTGTCAAAACAATAATAACCCCAGAGTCACATGACTGGGGGAGGGGATGTCACAGGTGCGCAGGGACACTGAGGATTCCAGCAATCCTCTCAACTGTGAGGTCACAATCGTGTGATTCCACCAACACTTTCAGCTGTGAGGTCATAAACATGTGATCCCGCAAACCCCTGCCACCTCGAGATAACAAGCATGTGCAATTCTGCTTACCCGTTAAGCTGTGAGGTCACAATTGTGTGATTCCACTAACCATTTCAGCTGTCAGGACACAATGTGCAATTCCACCCTTTCAGTTGTGAGGTCACAATCGTGCGTTTCCGCTTGCAATTTCAGCTGTGATGGGACACCATGAATTTCAGAAATCCTTTCAACTGTGAGGTCACAAATCTGTGATTCCGCTAACACGTTCAGTTGTTATGGGACGCTGAGAATTCCAGCACTCCTTTCGGCTGTGAGGTCACGAGTGTGTGAATACAGGGTTTTGCACTGACCATTCTAATGCGGATATCATAGTCACTACTGGTGCACCTGTAAGCAAAATGGAGATCTGGAACTTAAAATGTGGAATTCCGAGAGAGCATTACGGAGAGCCTGCACAACACAAGGAAGAATGCAGCTCTGTGAGGGTCAATTGTTCAAGCCCTACTTAGATCTGGCCAGCAGTTTGGCCCTTGGAGGCCTTTCATCCCACAATGCTCCAAGAGTGACTGGCCCATTTAAATGCAAGTCCCTTTGAATGATAAAGTGTCAGCTACACATAAGAACAAAGGTCAGTCTAAGGTTTACCTGTGAGTCCCACTTTCTTCCGGCAGGAGAAACAGCGATTCTTCTTCTTGTTTTTGTCGGGGGTCTGGTCGCCGTCGGAAACTGACTCCGTAGCTTCCGCTGTCTCCTCTGTGAAATAAAGAGCACAAAATGCCGGTAATAAACTAATGAGGCTCACTTAGGTCACCCCTGCAAAAATGACTTCTTTGTAAAATAGGCTAGTATTTGTTAAGGATTCAAATACTTATCAGCATTAGATTAAGCCGGCCTGGAGACAAAATTCCAAGTGACCTTGCCTAGCGGCTTAAATGAACCAGGAAAGATCATGAGAGCACTGTAAAGCATTTGAATTTAACCCTTTTTTGCATAGTGGTCACTTAAGTAACCAAATCCACCCACCTCTCTTAGTAGGCAAAGAGCAAAAGAGTCAGGCAACAAAGGGTTAAAACAAATAAGACAAATCTGCGATTCGCACTCACCTGATGGTTTGGAGGGTCCTTCCTCCTCATCCTCCTCTTCCTCATCCGCTTCAGCTGGGTCCGAGTCGGCAGGCGCGCTGTCTTGGGAGATGCTCATGGCCGTCATCTGCTGGGTGACCGGGCTGGGGGAGCTGCAGGACCAATCACAGGAATATATGGATACAAGAGAGCCAATCAGAGGCAGGTAGGGATGCGTGAGAAGCAATCAGAGACGAGCAGGGACAATGGAGAGCTAATGCCAAAACAGCATGGATGGAAGAGAGACTATCACAGAAAGCAAAAGATATGAGAACTGCGGACACCAGACCAATCACAGTTCGGCAAGGATCTCTCTCAACTGATAACAATCAAGTCTGGCTGCAGTCGCAGTTTTCAGGCTATGCTGTAAAGACAGAGAAAATATTTTGAGGGGGGAAAGGGAAACTAGAATATAATTACCTCTCAATAAAGCTTCTTACTATTGGACCACAGGACAAAATCCACCATGAAGGCAATATCAATACTCAAGAGTACATCGCAATGTTCTGATTTTATGTTGATACTGGGCTGCCGCAGTACTTGCTGATTGTTGACTGTATCAAAGATATCAGAGCTGAATCTTCCCCATGCACACACTCACAGATACACACACACACACTCAGACAAACACGCACACAAACGCTGACCTGGACTTGCTCTCTTCTGTCTGTGCCAGAACATCTGTGCTGGGTTCAGAGGTCGTTTCATCGGCAACAGGAGCTTCTTCAGGGGATCCCGCCAACGATACAGCAGCTGGAAAGTGAGAGAGGAGGTCATGTGACTTTGTAGTAAGAGAATTCCACAATACCAAAATATTTTTTTAAAAGTCCAACCCCATTATGCGTTTCCAAGTTTCAGTTGTCTATTGAAACACCAAACATTGTAAATACTTTGGTAAACGGAATATTAGAGTTCAGCCTCTTGCCAAAACGTTGAAGAAACAGGAGATGTGAACAATCTTTCACCAATTCAAGCTAATTAAACAGTGTTTGATTGACTTGGGGAGGCCATGACGAGTTCTGTACTACTGTGACACTTCAACCAAGTATTTCAACTGCGACATCACAGCTGGACAAATGGAATGCGTTTTTCCACGCTAAAACTTCGCAATAGGCACCGAATGGTATGGATTCCAATCGAAACACCGCTAATCACGTGGGGATAAACTAAGCAATTTTCAAGAAGAACAAGCATGTTGATTCGGGAGTTGATTCGACTTCAGTCTAGACACTGTACTCCCAAAACACTGGAGACTGCGCTCAAATCTAAATCAATCACCCACACCAATTTCAAAAGTGGAATCGGAATACGGATGAAACATGCGACAAACACTTTTCAGAGAATGTTATATTTGAGTACTTAACAAATATCACCGTATAAATCACGAACCTGTTTACACTTGGTCTCAGAATGCACCTCTGTGATCTGAGAACACGTCAGCTGCCGAGACAAATAGCCGTTCGCACCAGTCTCCACCACGAGTCCCTGAGATGTCTCCGCTGACCACTAAATTCCAGTTTCGTTACTGCTTACATTTACCTCCACCAAACAAAGTTGGCAGGAGGTTATGCGATCAGTGCTGTTAGTTTGTTTGTGAACAAGATAATTCAAAAATTAATGGACGAATATCTCTGAAATTTTGTGGGTGGGTCCCATTGACATGAGGGATGGACCCTATTGATTTTCACCACAATCAGTGAAACAATATGGCCGCCAAGGCAGTCATCTTGAAATCGTATAACACGCGATAACTGCACTTTGCTCCCACTCACCAAGATTTTGACTGTGCTGCTTTGGCGGAGATTTGCACTCTAGGAGTGCCTGTGGTTTTCATTGGGCATTTTCCATACGTCCTTGTTGGGGACACATCAGGTTGCACTCGCGTTTACACAAAAATGTATATGTGGTGATCACCTCTGGTCTCAAGCTATGGAAAGTGACTGAAACAAGGTCGTAAATACAAGCGGTCGAAATGAGCCCTCTCCGCAGGGTGGCTGGGCAGACCCTTAGGGATAGTGTGAGGAGCTCGGATATCCGGGAGCTGCGTTGAGAGGAGTCAGGTGAGGTGGTTCGGGCATCTGGTCCAGAAGCCTGCTGGATGCCACTCTTAACAGGTTTTGCAGGCATGTCCAACAGGGTGGAGACCCTGAGGCAGACTCAGGACACGCTGGAGAAACTACATCTCCCAGCTGGCATGGGAACAGCTTGAGCATCGCCCAGGAAGGGCAGAGGAAGTAACTGGGGAAGAGGATGCCTGAGCCACTTTGTTTAGCCTGTTACCCCCGTGAGCCGGCCCCAGATAATTGGAAGAAAATGGATGGATGGATTATAGATGCTTTAATGCACTGCAAAACACCTCAACAAGAAGTGATTGGAATGCACTGATTTTTCGTAGTTGTTTATGCTTTGATGATGCACTATTCACTCGAGATGATTGCCCAGGACGCATTTTAAAACAAAGTTTAAACAGGGCGGGTGATTGCGCCAAGCGGATTGGGGCATTACCACCCTCAAGCCATGGTGTGCCATTACAGTCATGTTCAACACAACTAAAGCAAACGGACAGCATTAAAGAACGAACGAAAGGCCAAAACTGTTAAGTGCATCTCAGAGCACCCAGCCAACAAAACAAACATTATTCTAATGTTGCAGGCAAACAGTGGCAGTCTTACAAAATTCACAAAACATTTCACAAACATTGTGAGAACACTTTGTCAGCTAGAGGCCATTTTAAGAGGACAGCATCATGATTATGAGTCCAGCAAGTTCAGACGAAACAAGGTGCCACCCATTTCTCCAATGGCATACCCATTCCGCCAAAATATTCCGCCTTCTCACCTCCTCTTCGCCTCCTCTTACCTCTATCACCTGGGGGGCTGGAGTGACCTCCTCCTTGCTGCCTCTGCAAGTGCTCCTTGTAGCAGACAGAGCACATGCCGTTTGTTCGGGGGTTGCCATAGAAACCGCATCCCAGAGTGCAAAGCATTGGCACCTGCGTCCGATTGGTTTCCTGAGCCATGCTCCTCGACAAAGAAGGGGGGTGGGGGGACGGGGACAGGGTCGTCCTGGACACAGAATCCACAGGTCAGTCCGTCAAAACTTCACTTTGTCCCGAACACGTTCGCTCAGGCAAAAAATCAAAAATCCTCCGACTTACATTGCTAAGAACCAGTGTTTAGGCGAGTTAATGGCATAACACATTCTCGACTTCACACGATCATGCCCTCCATACGGGGTTATACATGACTGAACAGGGCAGGCCAAATGCGGGAAGCACTTGTTGTTAGGGATATTCACTTTTGGGGGGGAAATCACCAAATTCTGTAATTTATCAGCATCATCTACAGCAGAGCGATATTTTACTCCGCAACTGCTCGTCCAATCGAAATTCTCCCCTCACACGCTTCTTCACAAATAGCAGAAGACCTTGAGAGCCGACGGGGCGGGTCTTATCAGTCCCAAAACACAACCTTAAATAGGGTTACGATGCCAATACTCAAGTACGAGGCTTTTACGGCCTAAGCAAAATGAAATGTAACTTGAGAATTTGGGAGTACGTCCAGCAGTCATAGCTTGTGGACAAATGTATGAATACAATCGACTAAACGGGTAGCGTTGATGAGGAAACCAGCGTTACGTTTCAGTAAAGTTACATTCCTTAACTACCAAGCCAATTCGAAAAAAAACGTTCCAAGTATAGAACAAGAAGGGACAAAACTAGTTCCACAAATGTTAGGAATCATACCAGCCAATTGTCCGTAAAGTTTATTAAAAATGCAATCTGAAAGCGGACCAGCAAGCTGCCAAATCTATAAATCAGCTTACATTGATGGCCCAGATTAGAACTGCCCACTTTAGTTGCCATAAAAAGTATATAACGCTTTAGGCTACAATTCAATGATACACGAAGTGACCCGCAATGACAAGGTGAGAATGTCCTACATTGTCAGTTGTCGCGACAACCACCGTTCAATTCATTAGCAAGGCGAGCTAAAGGCTTTGCTATGCGCTAGTTACCACCACAGCTCGTATGTTCGTTAGCTAGCTAAAGTGCTAGCTAGTTGCCGGTATTTGCGGCGATTATCTGGCTAAGCTACGGCGGTAGTAAGAACAGGCTCCGCAACTACAGGTGCGTATCGGTCCTTACCTGTCCCTCCGAGTAAAAATACACTCAAATTCTTGAATCTGGGTTTCCTTACCTGAGCAAAGAATCGCAGAGGAACGTCGGCGAAGTAAATATTCGGGGAAAATAAGAGGTAAACAATCCTGCGCTCGCGGCCTCCTAGCCTCTAAATCTCGAGTCTCGTCATTCTGAACTATTGCCGTGACGTCATCGTAAAGCAACAATCCATCCTTTATTGCGACACATTCAGCATTTCCTCCAGTTGCCCGGTTGAATTTTGCCCATATCGCGACATGTTTTTTTTTTTCTTTCTTTAACTTAATCTTCATTTTCAAAATCTTTCAATTTTTACACCTGATAAAGAACCATAGAATTGGCTGAGTTTGCTATCACAAAAGAGGATCATATAGACATAAACTGCACCTCTGCTGACATTGATTGCGAAGGATAATTATTAACCACGCACTGCACCGTGGTCTCATTATGAATATCGATTTATAAAATGTAATTAAATTTTTTTTCTCAACTGATGCAACCAGGGGACATTAAAAATTATTTGTATTTTTTAAATTGCGTCTAGTTCCGCTCACTATGTGATAAATACATTGATGTATGTTTTCATGGATAACATATTGTGGCTGTGCCTTAAAAACTCCTCTCAATTCAATGAAAATGTCATACGTATTTCTTCTTTTTTTTTTTCAAAAACGTTATTTGCCATCCTGGCCAGTGTTATTTGGACAGACCGCTGTACCAGCATTCGCAAGCTGTCAGTAATCAGTTACTATATAAAATTCTGCTGATAAAACAGCACTATTGATGATTATATGTAGAGGATAAGTATTCGCTAAACTTGAGTGCTGGTCCTGTTAAAACTGCCTTCAGTCATTTTGTCCTCTGAAGTGCTCAGGAACGTGCTGGCATGGCACGCTTGACTCTGGACCTTCTCTCACCTTTGGTCTGCAGGTCAGAGGGTGTGGGGGCTGATTTTGCCCACTGAAGCTGTGAAAGAGAGAAAAGAATGTTGTTGGGTTAAAATGTAATTTTTAGCCGCTCAATATCCGGCTGTGGGCACATTGTACACAGTTTGTGTTGCATAAGGGGCATTAGAGCATGATCAGTGCCTGATAGTGTCGCGGTGAGCTGGCATTGCATACATCTGCCAGTTTCAGTGAGCAGTGCTTCAGGAATGTGAAACCAAAAAGAAAAAAAAAACCAGCTCAGAATGTTTGAAGGCCTTGGCTTTCTTAGGGGTATGCAAATCATTCCTCACTGCTAATCCTGGGCTTTGTTACAGAATTTGGCTTTGGGCTAGAATTATGGTGTTTGTATCTCAAACCCCCTCATATAGAGCTTGGGGTCAGTACAATAGTCTCCACTCTACATACAATTAGCCCTTTTAACATTATTCATTTTCCAGTGATCATGCCTTTACTTGGAAAGGCACATGTGATGATATTGGCTAGATTCTTCTGGAGTCATCCAAGTGACCAAATTTGTATGAAAAAAGATTGGACTGTTCCTTTGCAGCGATGTCTCGGTTGTCCATTCGAACATAGTCTTCCTCTTTTAAACTTACCTGTGCGAGAAAATAGCTATTGAATTACTGGGTAAAGAATTGAATCAACTGTTAATAATTACATATTTTCCCTGTTGGACTCATATTTAGTCTATGAGACTTAAATTAACACAGAACATGTGCTGTGTACCGGCAGTAATTATAGAAGTGACATGTTTATCCTGTATCTTTGTTTTTGGCAGCCCATAAATTGAATGCTGAGGTTGTTCATACATAATGCTCCATGGGCATTGTAGGAGTAAGTACAGGATTAGATTCCAACTGCAACAATAGCCAGCAGTAATTTCTGGTAGGATTGGGTATTTGCCATTCTAAGAGTGAATGAAAACTAATGGACCACTCTGAATAATGCGTTCTCCTGAAATGCGGGTATGAGACAATAGTTGAGCTGAATATTGGTTATTGTTTCTTTCTTGTACAAGGCTTTTATTATCCCTCTAACACAAACCCACTACCTCCCACCCCCAACGCAGAAAGACTAGTGCAGTCGCGAAACAGCAGGCAACAAGTATTTTACTTTGTACATAATTATGTCTATGTCTTGAGTGATTCCCACTGTTAAAATTAACTTCTGCAATGATGGTTAATGTGTTCTGAAAGGTTAAAGGGCTTGGTTATAATATCGCTCAGGGAAGGCATGTTTGTGTTGAACAGATATAACTGTATTGATGAGGCTATAACTGCAATGGCCCAGGGCATATGCAGGATCATCAGTATGCTACCGGCACATTCTCAACCTTTGAACGCTGGACGTTGTGGAGCACCACAGCATTGAAATACTGGCTGTGATGGTTTCATCAGAATTACTATGTCCAGATAAGACCACTCATCATATATTTGTGATGATGTGCTTAAACCTTTTTGAACAAAAGGTTTTCTGGAATGTCTTTTTTCAGTATTCCAGAACTCCATTGTTGTCCATCATTTGTGATGGTTGTTACACCACAGTTAGAAATATTGAGATAACAACACACTAAATGACAGGTTTGTTATGGGATTGAAGTATTGAATTTTGCAGGTATGGTGACTGAAGTGGGAATTGCATACGTCTGTTCACACTCCTCTACCATCTTGCTTCATCAATTTCTGCCAAGATTGTTTTCTTATTGCTTGCTTTCTGACAGATTACTGTCCTGGAACCAAGTACTTATCTGTTTGGGCACTTCTGGCTCATGGAACGTCAGTTCCCTCCAGAGTTTTCCGCACTTTTGTATGCACTCATGCACTTTGTGTTGTTCTTTGGACAGATGCATCAGCTGACTGCATGTAATGCAGTGTAACGTGCCCATTGCTGTATGTTACTCCCACCACCAGTCGAGTGAAGCCAACATTTGCACCTCAAAATCTTACTACAACCCATATCCTGAGGAGGAACACTATACACTGGAAAGCACTCATGGTTCAACTTCCTTTTGGAACTTATTTCGAACTTAGAGGACCATTCCGTCAGTTGAATTGGCTCACTCTCTAAAATTCAAATTCAAATGAGCTTTATTTGCATGACAAGTGAACTTGTCTTGCAAAAGCAGTGGTAAACAGAAATGACAAACATAAAACTCACAATAAAATATACTAATTGACTAATATACACACATGAACATTTGAATAACCAATAGAAATAGTAATAATAATTGTTTTGTTGAATAAAATTGAAGAAATATGGAACAAAATGAACACAAGTCCAGTATAACATGCTGTGATTTAGCCCACACCCTCTCTCTCTCTCTCTCTCTCTCTTTTTCAATCACCATTTTAACTTAATTTCTTTTCGCTCATGATTAGGTTTGAAACAAGTTAATTTTCACTGTTGCTAAATTTTTTTAAATTGGGGAAATACAAGCTTTTGCATTCCATTTGCATCTACGAGGCAAATTATGGATGACTGTTGATTTAACCGTTGAATATGGGCCAGTGTCTTTTGTGGCTGCTTTTTTGATCACTGACTTATTGAGCATCATGTTACATTTTGCAAATAGCCTTATCCTGAGAAACTTGCACAACAGGTGGAGTCCCCATTTTTACGAGCGCTTATGCGCCTGAGCAATTTTCAGTTTTTGCTCAAGGGGGAAAAAAAAATGGCACTCCACCCCATATTCAAATTTGTGAGTTGTACCTTTCAAGTTTTAAAAAAAGTTCTCAAAATGATCTGTGAAACCCATTAACTCTTATTTTTTGCTGTAGTTTTCCCTTGATTTGGTTGAAAGTCAGAAAAAGCATTTTGTTTCATACAGTGTGCCGATGTCTCATACATATTCTGTACCTGCTGGTTGCAGCATTTCACCGAAGATACACCGCACTTGTTTTGAGAAAAATATTCAAAACCAGGATGTCAAGCTTTTATGGTCACAGCATTCAATCAAATGGAAAATATCTAGATCTCGCATATGGCTTTATACATATTTCCCTGTTATTCAGCAGGAAATACTTGGGATCACAAATTTAGCCAAAGTAAGCCTACCTCAGGGGCTCCCAAATGTATGGTATGGCCTGTAGACACCTGGAGGTGCTGGGGGAATCCTCAAAATAAAAAAAAATAAAAAAACAAATAAACAATTCTGTTTATTAGTGGTTAAGTGTTCTTGACTTTTGGACAGAAAGGTCCTGAGCTCCAGTCCTTGCCAAGGCTTTTTGGATGTGTTCTTGGGCAAAAAACTTCACTCCTGCTTTGCCTCACTCCAAACTGGTACCAGGAAATTATCAGGGAAACCTGACCAAGAGCTGTGGGTGACCTGCGATGGATTAGCATCCCATCCAGAGGGAGCAGCAATACTTCTAGTCACTTCATGCTACTGAAACCAGGGTTAAGCATCTGGCTTGATGAGCCACGAGGGTCCAAAATGACTTACTGTATATGAGGGATTCTACTGCCAGTTCGGACTGTAGGAGAACTTTTTGCTGCAAGTATGGTCACATGGTCGATTGGTGAAGTTTGTGTGGTACATTAGGTGATGTATTTAGAACGTCACTTCGTGACAGCATGTCAACTCCATGACGTTTTCCAATATATTCTTACTATATTTACATAAGAAAATTATGAATAGTATGAATGTTCATATTTTGCTGGTGTTCTAACCCAGAAGTATAAGATAGGCAATCAAAAATGCAGATATCTTGCAATTTATATTTTTACAAAAACTGACTTTGAATTTCCCATCATAGATTCAGACGTGTGTGTGTGTGTGTGTGTGTGTGCGTGTGTGTTTTTGTGTCTGTCTGTACAAAAAACATTCCCCCATCTAGAATATTTCCTCATAGTTTGCGAATGATTCATGAATGGCATTTTTAAGTCACGTATACAGAAAACCTTTCCTGGATTGAACATATTTCCACTTAAATTATTCATATTTTGAAATATGAAATATGTATGCTGTTCCCTGAGATAACCTGACAGTACATAAAAGCATATCATTCTTTAACATAATTTTGCAAAAATTCCAGCCTTTCGCGAGTCAAATAGCCGCGCCTCCACAGCCTAAGGTGTGTGCTCAATGTAGATGGTAAAGGTTAACCATTTTTGTGGTCAAATTTTAACCGCCGGCAGGCGCTTTATGATTTCATAATCATTTGTAAACTACCAATTCACAGCTATATTCAAAGCAGTTGACACATCATGTTCTCTCAATATCAGTGTCTGCCTGGCAGCGGAGGTATTTCCGACTCAGTTGCTGGTTACTCCTGCTGGATAGAATGTAAAACAGCACCATTTCACTCAGGTGGAGTTCGTAAGATGAGTTTGTTGTCAGTAATAAGGTCGTGTGTTCGCTCATTTTCGTGTCATGCAAAAAGTCATCCTTTCTACCGTCTTGTAAGCACATAAAAACGGGATCTTCAACATACGTCAGTTTCAGGTCACGAAATCATAAGCAGTCATGAGACCAGGAGTCTCCAAATATTTAGCATACTGGGTCACAGTGCTCTCTAGTGGTGTGTAATTACAGTCCGTTATTGCAGAATGGTCGAATATTTCTGTAATGGTGAAAGTAAGTTGCAAACACTGTCTGAGCTGAGCAGGGGCAATTTCTTAGCACTTAAGCGTAACATAAGCTGGTGATTAGATGAATATATGTGAAATGAGTGCCGCATATTGCTTTTCTATTTAAGAAGTTTCATGGGAGGCTGGGCGGAGACCGATAGAATAAATGACAATGTGGTGTAACTTTACATATTGAATTCTCTCAGAACTGGTTTCCAATACCTGACTGTAGCAGTTGACGACGGGATAATCTTGGCCAGTGCGAAGATGCAATGTGTTCATTTCGCCTCATGGGGCCAGTATTTGCTCAGCCTTTTGAGAGGCCTTGCGCGTGAGCTATCGGCGTGAGAATCGGACCGTTGCTAGTCGGCGCCCTCGTGTGGCGCTCACACTGAGCTGCCAAAACATTATCCCCGTTGTAAGCTATAATATTGAATATCTCATCACAATGGCGACTGACAGTGGATGAGATAAATGAGGCAGCTAGAGAACATTATGTCCTTGAAGTTGATGAGTTGGAAGCCGAAAAAATGGGCAAGAGTTTGGATGAGAGCGAGTTTGACAAGGGCCAAACTGCGATGGCAAGACGACTTTTCTCAGAGCGCCTCCAAAACTGCAGCTCTTGTGGGATGTTCCAAGCCTACTGCGGTCAGCACCTACCAAAAGTGGTCCAAAGAAGGAAGAGTGATGAACTGATGACAAGGTCATGGGCAGCCAAGATATTGATGCGCGTGTGGAGCGAAGACTGGCCCATGTGTTCTAATCCAACAGAAGACTTACTGTTGCTCAAATTGCTTTGTAAAGTTAATGCAGGTTTTGATTGAAAAATGCTAGATCACACTGCAGCGTAGTTTGTTGTGTGCGGGGCTAAACAGCCACATACTGGTCAGGATGCCCATGTTGACCCCTGCCAACAAGCAGAAGCGCCTACAATAGACACGTGTTACACCATATGGATGTCTGGGTGTGTGGGCTGGGCAATGCTTACCAGGGGAAGACACGGCATCTGGATGCAGTATGGGAGGAAGACAAGCTGGCGGATGCAGCTTGATGCTTTTGGAAATGCCCTGCTGGCACACATTAGGTTCGGCCATTCATGTGGATGCTACTTTGACAAGTACCACCTACTGCACCTAAACGTTGTAGCAGACCAAATACACCCCTTCATGACAAAAGTAATGCCAGTGGCCTCCTTGCAATGTGCTGTGACACATAGTAAAACTAGCTCGAGATTGGTTGCGAGAAACAAAAGATAAGATCCCAATGTTAACTGAATTTCTGAGCTGCCCAGGTTTCTCTCCAATGAGGTATATGTGGGCTGAGCCGGACACTCAAGCTTGATCCACGGAAGCTCCTCCTCGCAACTTACTGAACGAACAGAACATGCTGCCTGCGTCATTGTGTCAGGCATCATCGAACAGTTTCAGAGGTCTAGTGGAGTCCATACCTCAACGGGTCACTGCTGTTTCAGCGGCAAAAAGGGGGACGTAAATAACATTAGGCATGTGGTCATAATATTATGGCTGATTGGTGTATATTCATCGTGTTCAAGCAAATATGCGGCCAGAAAACAAATTAGGCCTTATCCTATCCTCTCTGCAGAAATGGATGCCAATTTTCCCACTTCACTGGACCTCATTAAAATGTGCGAGTGTCATTATGCCATCAATGGTAATTATCGTGAAAAATATGCGACTCTGAGACTCACGGGAGGAGAAATGTATATTTACAGAATCCCCCTCAGTTAAAAAAAATAAAACACATCTGTAATTACATATAAGCACAAAATGATTTTAGAATTTAGGGAAAAGTTTAACGGGCCGCAAATAGATATTGCCATTTCAGGCAGTTTCAAAGGCCTCAAAAGACATGCTGACGGTGAGCAAAATTGGCTCGTGGGCTCTCAGAATGAAACTAAATTAGGTAAAGCACTGCTTTACTTCGCTAGCAAATGTCCATTAACACATTATCTCCATTAAAGGTAGAACCACTTTGACTCTCCACAGTGCGCTTTCATTAGAGTTATAATACCTTAAAATTTGAGTAATTCGACTTCTCATTATATAGCCTCGTGTGTTATGTCAGTCATCCATTTTTATTTTCACAGAGACTATGAATCATCCGCAATCTTGGGTGGAAAAAAGAAATGAGTAATAAAGAAGAGCAACGACAATTTTCAGCCTTTTATTTCTTGACCACGACAAAGTGGGGGCCAGCTTTATAAACCTGAAGGTCTGTGACTGAGTGAGTGATGGCGTTATACCGTTGGAGTCGATTGTTTGAGTTTTCCCATTGGCCAGTACTCTCTCAAAACTAATCGCTGCAAGGCAAACACAGGCCAGCTATATACTAGTCTTGTTATTCTAGTGGTGAGTCAGAATTAATTTCCCAACACAACTGGCCCATAAAAAGTTGTCTCTGGAAGAAGTGGTTCTGGTGATTCCCTCTGGTCAAGGAGGGCCTTTTGTGGAATGATGGGGATACTGTGCTGTAAGAGGCACACTGTTTTCAGATTTTCTTCAGAGGTCCTGACCCTCTGTGGTCATTAAACATTTTCAAAAATATTACATTTTCACGATTATTACCAAATTATCCCACATTTATTTGGCTACAAATGATTGACAAAGATCTAGAATGCTGCGGACAGTTGGCAGAGGTCAGTCCGTCAGTAAGTTAATCTCCATTGCTCTCTCTTGCTCTTACTATTTCTCCCTCTCCATCTAATCTGCATGTGTGGCAATGCCAGGACAACCTAATCAACCTTGGCCATCCCTCTTAAATGGACGTGACAGGTAATCTCATTCCCACGTTGATGTTGTGACCATTCACGTAAGTGCATCATCAGGCATACGGCTGTGCGACCAAATTTGTTTATGTGATCACCACCATGCCATTCTTCATCACAATTGAAGTCAAAGCAGCATGGAATACGCAGCAGATGTAATTGTTCATTTATGTCTCTTTATCTCGGTGTGAGATAGAAAACCACTGAAACTGTTCATGTCTTTTCAAAGTCGTTTTGTGCAACCCAGGTCAAGTCAGTCAGCAGCTAACAGCTTCATTCTTAGAGGATTTAATGCCTCAGTTCCTTATTCGTGGCACCAGTGCAAACTCAGTGCTTTATTTGAAGAGTGAGAGGAGTTTAGATGGGCTGCTGCCATATTCTGCTTAGTGTGTGTTTGTGTGCGTTTGGTCACGTGTGTGTGTGTGTGTACATGCGTGTATGTGTATGTGTGTGAACTGCGTGTCACAAACCAACATTGTGCATCTGGAAATAAAATGACTGAGTTGTTGGACTCCCAAATGACTGGTTGCTTTTCTGATATCAGGCCTTTCTGTGATGGCTGGTGTTTCGAGACGCCAAAAGCAGCAGTCGAAACGAAAGGAAGTCCAGCAAAATAAGAGAGACAAACTGACAAAAAGGGAGAGAGAGATACTCGCGCTTCCAACTGACAAAGATCTTAGTCCGGGTACAAAAGGAAGCAAAGCAAGCAGGACTGAAACAAAATAAAGGGAAAATCTCAGCTACCGAGATAACAAGAGAAGGCACCAGACGGTGCACCTAAAGAGAGAAATAACAAGAGAAAGATTCCCTTGCTAACTAGCACTTCCCTCTTTGCAACTAATTCCTCACACAATTCTCCAGCTAGAGACCTTACTGGCTAAAGTGCAAAGTAACACTGACACTCTAGCAAAGACGGCGAGGCGGAACTTGGGTTTGGGTAGAGGCCGGGCGCCTCCCACAATTAATGCCAGCTGGCCAAAGAAATCGATTGTGGGCAAAACGTTATCGTCCCAGACGAGAGAAAGAAAGCAAGCTCGCCAGCCTCCAAAAATCATGACACTTTCATTGATTCATTCATTCAGTCGTTCACTCATTCATTCAATCATTCATTACTTCATTTCTTCTCACCAAGAGTAATATCCCAGTGAGAGACAGATCTAAGCCAGTTATTTTGTTTGATGAGGTCAGCATTACGTAACACGGGGTGAGATAGGTCTGAATGATCTGCATTTCCAGAAAGTTGGAGTAACCACCTCTCCAGATGTATCGTTTGTTTTGGAAATGAACATGGGTGCCATAAACAATGCATTTTGGAATTCCTGACACTTCAAAGATTAAAAAATGCTGATCGATCATCCCTACTTACCACTTTGTCCAACTAAATGTTATCACTTGGGGACTATTAGATGAGGACTTCTTTTTCACCTTTGACCTCTGATTTTACGATGCGGAATGACTAGGTTAGCTGTAGTTTAACTGTAGTGTCCACTCATGTGCAGCAGAAAGCTGAAAATATACAGGTTATCATTCCAACTGGCCATTATATCTTTTGATCGCTGAAGTACATCCTTCCTCTCTACTTGCAAGTGAGTTAATCAGTGTAAACAGCAGTTTGGAGGAGAAACCTGCATATCCCCAGTTTTTCTCAGCACATTATCTGGCAGCACTGGAGTAAAACCTCAAGCAACTCTTCACACTTAGGTGTGCATTTCAGGTTAGTTAGACTTCTGCCTTTTATTCAGAGCAGATGAATTCCTCAATGGTTCTCAAACTCTGTCCTGGGTGACCACTTTGCATCCTGGTTTTTCGTTGCAACCACGAATGCAACCCAATAATTTTAATGAGGATAATTTCTCTTCACTAAACTTTCAAGCAACATTGTGAATAATTGCTATGCTTGCTTTGAACAATAAAATCTCCATATTCACATCATGCTATATGGGAAACAGCTGAATAAAATGAGAAATTAAAACAAAAAATGTACTAATGAAGAAAATAAAAATCGACAGGCTCTTAATTTGTATAACTGATACATTATCGCTAAATCTGTACATTTATTAAGATACTGAAGAGTTCGCCGGCAAAGCTAGTAACAATGACTCACACCTGCTCTTTGTTAAAATTGTGGGAAAAAAAGTTTAATGAACTTTAAGCTCGTGTGAAATAAAGGAGCTCATTAATTAGCCTTAGAATTACTTGGTTCTGTCAATGTCACACCTTGTTATAATTGCTTGCAATACTGCATTATCAACACAATATGGACCCGGGGTTTTCATTCCACACGGCAGACACTGCTATTTCTCGCATAATGTGAAGTCACATTATGAGGGTAAATAAATGAAATGCCACTAATTAAGACAATTTTTTGCCACTAATTAAGACAATTTTACAGTTCAACCAGGAGAGACTCAAGTGAAATCAAGAAAATATATATTATCCATTGAGCATAAAGGGGTAACATGCTTATAATCGAATCAAGCCTTTGGCGCTTGGACTCTTTGGGAAGACTCGAAGATCAGGAGCACTGCCTGGAGCAGCTGCGGGAAATCCCCCCGAAGAGTCCAGACACGGGCGGTGGTGGTGGCTGAAGACTGGTGAAGCTGGAGTGGCGGAACGGGAGGTCTGATGAGTAGGGTGGCTTTGAGGCGAAGGAGGGTCTGCGAGCGGCAGCATGGGCGAACTAGGGCGGAGAAAATAACATATTTAAAAAGACGGCAGCACAATGATTGGCTAGTGACGCGACTGAGGTGTGCCCTGGTTGGATAGGAGCAATCAGCTGCAATACCAGATGACTGCTCATTGACAGCCCCGGATGTTGTCTGGAGTATCAGGAGTGAACATGCATGAACAAATTCGACAGGGCTGACGAGCGCGAAAGAGAGAGAGTCTTCCTGACTGAACTTTCGCTAAGCTTCATTTTATTAGAATTCTGGGGCTGCAGTTGTGTTTGCAGTGAATACCTGCACACACAGTGGTCCTCCAGGACTGAGTTTGAGAATCACTGGTCTAACTAACCCAGTAATCCTGCTTTAAGCATACATGCCAACTCTACTGCTTTTGGCAGTAGACTACCACTTTTGGGGCATTTTTTTCGGAATGAAACGCCCTGAAAGTGGTAGTCTACTGCTAAAAAGGCTAAAAAGGTAGAGTTGGGATGTATGTTTAAGGAATATCCCACAGGTGTGGACTCCCTAGCGCCAGGCATCCCACAATTCTTTGCAAACAATAGGGTCAAAAAACCACCTGCAGAATAACAAGGAAACAGTTTTGGGAAACACAATGGAGGGTGTTGGCTGTGTCATTTATGAGTGTGAATGAATCTAACGGCTGTCTGTGCCACACTGCTGGCATGGTAACTGCCAACATTAAAAGGGGTAGATATATATATATCAGAGGTATCTCTGAAAAATTGCTTTAACTTTGAAGCATCTCGGCAGCAATAACAAAGTGTATATACAGGTGATTCATGTTAATTTGAATGCGAATTGGCAGCATTTGTCTGCAAAAAAGAGTTGTAACCAACAGCATTTTGGTTGGAAGTTCTCCAAAGAAAGATGAAGATATTAAGTTATTAAATAGGGGCTGAATAGATGATGCTGAAATTGTTGTTAAGAGAAATAGCAAACATTTTTAGAGGTGATGGGAGTGACTGTGTCCAGAATTATGACAACAATTGACTTACACCGAAAGACTGCAAAGTTGAAAAGGAGCAATGTCTGCAAGTCAAAACTTTCGAACAAAGACGAACCGACAGATGGTGGGATTGTTGTTTATTGCCGCTGAACTATTGCTTTGAAAATCATTGCAGGGCTGCATCAGTGTGTATCTGAACCAAAGTCAACAACAACTGTGTGTTGTGACTGTGAGAGTCATAATGTTGATATTTTCGGCAATTTTTCAGATGATTTATTGCCTGTATTTCTGGTTTTGTTGTTTAATGCTTTATTATCGACAAAATATACACATATATTACCGTGCATAAATATGGATTCATATGTGGTGGTTGTGTCTGTGTAGCCATGAGGATGTGTTTGGGGCAACTGATTACCACATATTTACTTAACAAAGTCTTTTTATTTTCGAGTTTCTGTTTGGTGGAAACGACCAGAGAGGTGTTCTGGTGTAAGGCAAAAAACAGTAAAGCCCCGAGTATGGAGAGCTTTTTCTGAGCAAACAAGTCACATTTGTAGCTAAGTAGCTGTAAATGACAGAGTTACACAAGGTCAGCACAAGATTATTTCATGTTTTTTTGTTTTGTTTGTTTGTTTGTTTGCATATAAAATTTTAAATTTGCTATTTTAGGGCCAGATTAGATAGGCCCAAAGAAGTGTATTGAGCTGTGCACCAAGTTCATGATGCTTTGTTTTCCGGAAAAATCACAATAGCGGAACAGCGATAGAATTTATTGTGGCATTTGTAAAAAAGAACAGCTTCGGTGACACCCATAGATTCCAGTTCAGCCACATATCTTGTGCGGCCGTGAAGATTTCTCTGTTGTCTTTCTGTTGGCATGTTGTTATTTATTTTTAAGTCTTAGAAAAGACGGTTTTTGGAATACTGTCTTCAAAAAAGTCCAAGTCGGTGTTCTACTTGTGATTATCGCAGCAGCATTAGACTGTTCATCTCAGAACACTTCAATCATGCATTTTTAGTGATGTCACTCCGTAAGAGTTGGAACAATCCTTCCTCCCTCTTTGTTTCTCCCACAAGGATGCAGATTCATATTTCCCCAGGGTCAAACGTTATGGAAGCAAAACCTCTTTTACTCAGTACCTATACCCATAGGCACGCTCAGCGCTAATACTGAGGCCAACTAATGTGTTTAAAACTTCAAGTTCTTGTGTGTAATGTGTGTATTTTGGCAACTGCTTTTATGATTGTTGCACTGTATTGATTTTTTACTATTTCACTCCTGAGTACAAACAGTATTTCACTTATTGGGACAATAAAGGCATTGATTGAACTGAGCTCAACTCAACTTTATGCCATTTTACAAAGATTGGTGCGGTTATAGTCCTGAGCTGTACGCAACATAAACCATAATCTGCCTTCCCAAAGGGAGCCATTGCCGTTATTCAAGACAGTGGGCTTATTTGAATCGACTGTATTTTGCAGTAGGGGGTGAAGTAGAGAAGCCAAGAAACATGAATTGGCAAAATGGATTGTTCTCGCTCTTCAAACGTTAGTTCAAAGTGTCGTCACGCAAAGACATTCACAGGCATGAGATATGGAGAGGTCGGCTCACAAGTCAATCATTTATACGCCAGGCATCCCGGGAAACATCGAACACTCCCACAAAGGATGGTTTTGATGTCCTTTAGTGGAAGTTATCTTTGCGCAAAAGGGTCTGGAATCTCTTCAATGATTAATGATTAACCCTTAGAGCGCTCAATAAATTATCCTGTTACTATCCTGAGCTGTGGAAAATCTATTGTGTGTCAACTTGTTTAAAAGAGCTCCAGCTGGGGAGCTCTTTTAAACAAGTTTCCACATGATAGGTTTTCAACAGCATCTGATTTTGATATCTTACATTAGAGCGCTCAATAAATTATCCTGTTACTATCCTGAGCTGTGGAAAATCTATTGTGTGTCAACTTGTTTAAAAGAGCTCCAGCTGGGGAGCTCTTTTAAACAAGTTTCCACATGATAGGTTTTCAACAGCATCTGATTTTGATATATTACATTAGAGCGCTCAATAAATTATCCTGTAACTATCCTGAGCTGTTGAAAATCTATTGTGTGTCAACTTGTTTGAAAGAGCTCCAGCTGGGGAGCTCTTTTAAACAAGTTGCCACATGATAGGTTTTCAACAGCATCTGACTTTCATATCTTACATTGGGCAACTCTAGTTGCCTATAGTGCTGTAACAGTTAAGGACTGGGTGGGGGAAAAAGTTAGTGATCTAACTGAGCACGGTCTCTGGCTGAAGTTTCCAGATGGTTAACTGTGTGAAAGGCGTGTGCCTGTTTCTCAAATCACTATCTTCAAGGACTAAGAAATGCTGGTTATCCCACGTCCCTTCACCTCAAAGTCAGGTGATAACCTGGTCTGGATACCGAATGTCCTTTAAAAATTATTTAATTAGGCCTAATGGCGAACAATGTGGCTACGGCGAGTTTCGGACAAGAGCCATCTTCAGCATTGCCAGCAGTGAGCGGCTATGTCCCTTATATACAGGAAGTCAACAGAAGTAATCTACACCAAGAATAGGGGGTGTTCAGTCAATTACCGAAAAAGCTCCGTCCGTCCACGTATCTGTCCCTCGCACTTTTTTCCAGGCTTCAAACTCTTTCATCATTTTTCCATTAAATCTAACCTATAGTTATGTCTTCTAGCATAGATGTGCCTTATCATACTACCACCCGTCCTTTTGTCTCTCTGTACGTCCCTTTGTCAAGTTTCGTTTCCAAGCCAGAGGACCGAAACCGTGGCGGGGATCTGAGTATTTCATGCTTATTTAGAAGCGGCATTGCATTCAATGGTCATTTCTTTTGGAGAGTCAGTCAGCACCGAAGCCTTTAGCATTCAGCACTGGGTTTTAATGGTCAGTTAAACAGCTTGCGAACAATTTCCTCCGACAACCGGTCTCAGCCGGTTTTTCCCAGTTTCGTTCAGTTCCCATCTGCTACTGGCACAAACAGTGTCACAATGCCTGCTCGAAATTCTGTGGGAGCAGCCACCGTTGGCATCAATTATCCAATAAAGATGGAGAGCCGCCCGGGGCTTGGAGACGATGAATATTTGGAGAGCCCTGCCTTTCTGAGTGACATTACAGCAGCCGGGACCTCCTGACAAAAACAATTATGAGGAACCCAGCACTGCAAACCCTTTTGATTGAATGATCGATCCGATCTGTCAAGTGTCGAGTTCGAAGTTAAACACATTTTGTTGTAAATTCCTGTTAGCAATTTCCTGTTCCCCTTCGTTGGCCAACCCCTATCTTTATTGGTTTAGAGTCCAAGATGTCCAATTCGCTGGGACTCCCAGGAGCTTCAAGCCCTTGACAGGCCCTCAAATGTTCAGATTTTCAGAAAACAAATTATACTCACCTGTTTTTAATTTGACTTCTTTAAAGCCAAAGCGGGGAAGCGGTAATACGTCTCAGGCAGGAAGCTGTGGCTTTTTTTGAGGCAGGGTTTTGGAAAAGGACTGGCTTCACGGACGTGGGTGGTGGTGGTGGTGGTGGTGGGGGTGACTGTTAACATAAGATTGTAACATTATAAAACAGTTTCTTTGAAGAAGGCATGACTGCCAGGGCTATCATTGAAAGAATGCTCTGTAATACTCCTAAAGTCCAACATAATCATGCCAATACAGACAATGGGGACCAGTTTCCTCTTACTGTATTTTGAATTACCTCTGATTACGGAGCATAGCAGGGCAACTGGATTGCTTTCAACCGAATTTAATTTGATTGAGTTCAATCACCTGTAATTCTCGTAACGTATTTCAGCCTAGAGCATATTGCCTAATTGTATTTTCAGTGCTCTATAGTTTTCCAAAGAGCTTATTTCTTCTTTCAAAAAAAAGTAAAAATAAACAAATTAAAGCATTACATTAAAGACTAAATGTTTATGCATACCACGGATGTTTCGGTTTGCCGAATTAGATTTAAGGGAGTCTCACTTTCTGCAAAAAATGCTGCATTGTAAAAAAAGCATAACGTGGCGAGCGATCATTCAACAGTCACATTTTTTTCATCCGTCGTGGTATGAGCTCACAAATTTCTGATGAGAATGACCTAATCAAACATTCTAATACTAAGGAAATTCTAATGTAATGGTCAAGGACACCGACTTAGATTTCTTTGGAGCAAAATATTTTTGAAAAATACTCCTCAAAGGTGTAATTTAAGAACTGGGACCATATGTATAGTATCTCAGAATAGATTGGCAGACATGGGAACAGTTTTCCTAATTTGCAGATAATTTGTCAGAACAGGAGATGGACAGAGGACATCTGATCCTGGATCAGCGATCCTGTTCTTTGGAGCTTTGTAAGTGTGGGCTTTGAATAGCCTACCGTGCCAAAAACTAGACAGGATTCCTGGCTACTCCTGAGCCATCTGCATGTCATCTCACATGAAAAGCCCATTGACTAGAATGACAGGATGCTAACTTTATTCTAACACTTTGAAGAGCATGATTTAAAAAAAAAAAAAAAAAATCCTGTGTTTTATACCTTGGTTGTTTTCAGCTGCTACTTATTCAGGGCATGACATCAGTGACAGAATTTTCAGTTTAAAATAATACTTGCAAACAGAGTTCATAAGTATGGAAGTCCATTAGTATTTAAACAGTGATGCAAATTTAAAAGGCTGAAATTTCAACTACCACTCAACACGAAGGTGAATTCCCTCAAACTAAAGCAGGCTTATGGCTGTACCAAGAGAAATGGCTGCCAATTAAAATTGTTAAACAAATCCCTGACTCAAGAGAAATGGGGGTTGCACCATTGGAAAGAACTGGTCATTTAGTCCACCCCCGTCCCCAGGGACACCTGCCTTCTTTCAACATGGACATTCATTTCGCTCTTGTCCTTTTTCATTCCTTTGCTTAGTGATGTATTAAGTTGATGCATATTTGATTCATACGGATGTCTTAAGAAATAAGTTTTCTGATATGGGATTTTTGTTTTGTAGGTTCATATCCATTGTATAGACAATGCTTTGTCATTTATGTGCTTTCATTGGGTTAAATTCACGCCATCATGTAACTGAAATATGTTGTTAATTTTGTATTTACATACTTGCTGAATTATGTCCATGTGCATCGCATGTATTGATGTCTTGTATTTTGCGCTTTTGTTGGGGACTTTTGTGTATGATTTTAAAATGTCAAAGAATTGTAAAAACCAATGAAGGCTATTTTTGATTTCCCTCCTTTAAAAAGGAGTTAGACTACCTGTTGTCCTGCAGTTATTTCTTTTACTCTCCCGTTTGAAGCAGCGAGTCGTAACTGCAGGGTCTCTTCGCAGTGTGTTATTCCTGTTGACAGCTATTCTTCAATGAGAGCGAATTGCTGTTCCCACCTCCTTACCGCCGCTGTTCGGAAATTGGATCCTGCCGTCTCGGCCCCTGTCACGACCGCCTTCATTGCCAAAGCGTTTCTTTTCTCTATCGCTCTATTGCCCTCCTCCTACAGCTGCTAGCGCTCGCGACGGGGGCCTGAACCAGCAGTGATGTTGAGGTGGCAACACATTCTGTGAGAGGAATTTGTGATTGTGTTTATTTTTTTTCTATGCCATTGCTTATGTTTGCTTTATTCATTGCACTGATTCACTACGCTGTGACGTTATTGGCTTTGATATTCCTCTCTTTGACAATCCGTCGATGTTATGTTCTTTGTAAATGGAAATGTTCTTCGTGCTTGAGTGTGTCACGCAAATGATGTGGGTGTTACGAGCCTTGACGACAGGACCAACTGCTGCACTGATCCTACTGAGAATACACTAGAGCTTATGCTACCAACCTTTCAGGTAAGTGCTAAACCACAGGCTCGGCCACCCTGCCTTGGTGTCAAGATGATTATGCTGGATAGATTACATTCATATATAGAAAGAGTGGGCTCCAAAATTACTGCCATTAACCCATTTATGCCTGAATTTTCTTTTTTTAATTTTTTATGTCATTATACTTCAAAATACCGCTCTAATAGTCATTCAAACAGGACACTTTTTAACAGTCCTCATGTGAGGACGCTAGGCATAAATGGGTTAAATTACTGATTTCTACAAAATCAAGGTTTCATAATTGTCTCCCTTCATTTAGTGCTTAGTGCAACCAACTCTGGCAAGGATAACAGCATGGAGTCCATCCATCCATCCATTTTCTATACCCGCTTATTCCTCACTAGGGTCACGGGGCGAGCTGGAGCCTACCCCAGCTGACTACGGGCAAAGGCAGGGACAGCATTTCATTTTTTTTTTTACTTTTACAAGATTAAGGTACACATTTGGAGGGATTTTGGACCATTTTTCTGAGCAGATACTTTCAAGATTTCTCACAACCTTGGGTTTGCATTTATGAACTGCCCTCTTCAACTCAACAATTGGATTGAGGTCTGAGAACTGAGATGGTAATTGCAGAATGAAGATTTTGTTGTCCCGGAACCACTTCTGTGTGGATCTTGAGGGACGGTTTGGGTTATTGTCTTGTGGGAAATCTACCTACGGCCAAGTCCCCGCATCCTGGTGAGACTGTCAGCCGAAATACCCTGATACTTCCTGGAATTCATCATGCCATTAATCTTAACCAGTACCGCTGGACTTCTTGAATTAAAACAGCCCCAAAACCAACCCTCCATCACATTTTACTGTGGGTATGAGGGGCTCTTCCTTGTCTGCATCTCTGTTTCAACGCCAAACATGCTGATGCTGTATCTGACCAAAACATACAATTTTAGTCTCCTCTGACTAGAGCACCTTGTTCCAGTCATTATGTAAATGACATTTGGCAAACTCCAAGCCCTTGGCTCTGCGTCTTCTGGTCAGAAAAGGCTTTCATCTGGCAACCCTTCCAAAGAGCCGGTGGTTGTGGAGGTGGCACCTGATGGTGCCTCTTGAAACCTGGTGACCCCAAGATGCCAACAAAGACTGCAATTCCTTCTCAGTGATTCTTGGGGATTTTATTGCTTCTCTCACCATCCTCCTCAGTATCATGGGAGGCATAATGCAGTTGCGTCCTCTACCCTGGAGGTTTTCGGCAATTCCGTATCTTTGGAATTTTTACATAATCGCCCTGACTGTGCTCCGTGGCATATTCAATCGTCTGTTAATCTTCTCATAGCCATTAAGCCACGGTAGGGTGTCCTGATGGTTCATGTCACCTGCAGCAGTTTTTTGATTATTCATCCATCCATAATATAACCCCTGTATTTCTGGTCAGTGTCGCAGGGGGAACTTAAGCCTATCCCAGCATGCAGTAGGCATTGGGCAAAAAATATACTGTTTCTCGATCTGTTGCAGAGCACACACACCAATCACTAGCACATTCCTGCCTATTAGCAATTTAGGGCCTCAAATTAGTCAGATGTTCATGTATTTTGATTGCGGGAAGAAACCAAGGAAACTCACTTGAACACCAACAGAATATGCCTAATCCAGGCAGTAAGGCCCAGATGCCATTCGGGCCCAAAGCCTTGGGTGGTAGCTGCAAGACCAAAGGTAATATGCAGGCTGTTCGAGCTGAGGAAGACATTCCAGAGGTCAGAAAGTGAAAGTCCTGACATGTTTCACCTCCATTCATTGGCACAGTCAGCTGATTTCACTCTCTGGTTTAACTATAGGGCAGATGATTGATTTGATTTTGTGCATTCAAGTGGATGGAAAGAAATACTGAGATTATTTACCAAATCCGAACAAGATATTCAAAGCCCTAATTTCCTTTACTTCCAGGTATTTATCTAAATAACTGAAGAAAGGTCGCCTTTGATTAACCTAACTGTCTCTATACCGTGACGGTCACAAAACCGGCCGATCTCGAACTACGAAGAATGTGATTTGCGGATTCCGGGATTGTATAATCCAACACTTCCCTACAGGACGGTGCGTTGCGGTCCCTTCCCATAATGACCTTTATCTGTTTCCTTCCTGTCTGAAAAGGATGGGCTTCCTCCGTCCCTCGCCACTAAAGGTAAATGTGCAAGAATGTTTATTGTACAGGGCTGTGGGTTCTTCACTGTTTTTATCCTTTCATTCATTCGGGGTAAACTGACGAAAAGGCAGAGCACTGAAGTAGTCATTCGGTTTGTGAGAGAAAACAAATGATGTTCGTCATAGTCATAAAAGAAAGGAAATCAAAAAACAGTTGGTGTTTTCCTTGTTTTAGCCAGCCTTCGTTCTTTGTAAATACATGATAAAGGGCAATAGCTGGATGGAGAAAGAATCGTTCGTTTTCTGGCGCTTTTTTGTGACTAATGTTAATTTTCCTAAATCCAATTCCCCATGAAATAAGTGGAAGAAAAGCTATTGTGCGAAGTAATGAGATGGAGCAACACTGCACAAATCGGCCCGCGGTGACACTTCAAAGTATCCTCGCTTCAAAGTCGCAGTTAACAATAATTCAGCACAATTACACACCGCGAATGCCTGCGCTGGTCCAACGCCGCGCCGCGGGCAATGCGCCGTAACCCGAGCTCATTGGTGTTTGAACAGTCTGTCATTGAAAAAGGTCTGCTTCATTCAATTGCGCATCCGATGCTTGTCAATCACAGGTGTTTGAACCACCGTGGAAATAGATTGTAATCGTTCCTGGGTCCTTGAAAAGTCAAGAGCCAGTCGCCGTCAATTCGCTGACACATTATGTTTGGGCTCATATGCACACACATGCGTGCCCATTCTCTCTATCAATAATTTTTCCATAGTTTTGGGGGCTAGAAAAATTATATTTGCTCGGTGTACCAACCCTACCCCTAATCTCAATCCTAATTTAGTCTCCCCCCCCCCCCCCCCCAAAAATAAATAAATAAATAAATAAATAATGCCGTTTTAACCGAAAATGAATACCCTAATTTGGATCATAATTCTACTTCCTGACCTGAAGACCTGGCCTATTCCTAACCATAAATCCAATTGTAATGCTAGATTAATGCTTGGCCCAGTATTATGGCTTTTGTTATCTGGGCCTAAAAGCACGGTCCCCCATGGTGCTACTTTATTCAAGACTTTTCTATACTAGTGGGGTATTTGAGTCCCTTGAATTAATTTCTTTGCCTCCACATAAGTATCGGTGGACATGCATGTACAAACACACACATTCAAACCCACACTTTCACACTTACACGTGCACACACACGCACGCACGCATGCAGGCACACACACGCAGTCAATTGTTATGGTCTGAAAAATGTTTCAATCTTGATGAAGTGGGCTGTCGGACAGAATGACTGAACACAATGGGAAAACTATAAAAAGCTCCTCACTCATTTTAATTGATTATGTTTCCCGGCATTTCGGTCAGCCCGTGATCTGACAGAGATATGAAAATAAATAAATAAATAAAAAATGTCAGCAACTGCATCTCAATCAAGGTCGGGCATGGACAAATACAGCCTTGTAGGACAGCTGTTTGTCTGCAGGCTTTCATATCCATCAATTATCCTGTATCAGTGATGGGCTGAACACTGCGACAAGGGTTCACTCATAATTTAGATCAGAGGTTCTCAAACTTAGTACTGGAGTCTCCTGTATCGGCTGGTTCTCTTGCAACCATAGTAGAAACCCCAGACTTTCGAAAAGCTGTTAATTTTACTTAATTAAGGGATTTTTATGGTCTGACGAATTATCAACCTCTTAGTCTTCCTTAGGCCTGAAATATGCTCAACAGAAAAGTTAAGGACCACTGAGTTATTTCTCTAGTATTTTATCTTGTTCTGAACTTCCCAAGACGCTGTCAAGCTGTGGTGAGACCATGTAGTTTTCACATAAGATATTGAAATGACTTTTGACATTATTTGACAGTTTGATTCAATGGTCAGAACTCGTTATGATTTTGGCCTTGCCTGTTGATACCCTATTTTGGGGTAATGAAGTCATCTGATCAAATGTTTCGATGCAATTTGTGTCTTGGATTAACACCAATGACAAAAGCAACACCTGGGATTTACAGTCAGTTTGCACATTTCAGTTACTCGGGTTAAAATAATGTGGTCCCGAACTTTTTTGTTGAGTATAGCCAGGCATGTTTACTGTTGAAAAGGTGACAAATAACAAGGTTTTTGAGCACTGAATCTGGTTTTGAATAGCCAACTCGATAATTTCATTCGTATTTTTTCCTTAAAATTCAATACAAAGCAGGTTTGCCTCATTTTCATTTGCTTTGTCATTGAAATATTCATTATCTTCCAGATGGTCAGGTTTAGTAGACAGGTGTCCACACTTACGCCAGTTATGAGTCTATTGATTCACCTCACTCTCTTTATTTGAACAGTAATGGATAATTTACCTGTTTTTATGCAACTTAATGGGCTGTTTTCATTGTTTATGTTTTGCAGTGCATTTCCACATTTTATTTTTTATGGCATGAATGCTTATTTCTGACAGAATGTGATTTAAGTCCCTCATTAAAAGCTCCTAGTTTTGGAAAATTAGTGGCTTATTAAAATTCTGGGATCGCCATCGCAGTTGGAACGAAACCTTGCAAACATGGGGGGCGCCAGGGCCGAGTTAGAGAACCACTGGCTCAGATCACAGCAATATGTATAACATGAGGATCAGGTTAGGACTCAGTAATTTTCTACCATAGCCATATACATGTGCTTAAATATAACTGAAATACCAGACAATGTAAGCGTTAGAGGCTGTATGTCCAGACATAAAAAAAATGTGGACAGATACTGCCCTACCTGCCCACCTTTGTTCAGAATTATGTCAAACAGGCAGGCAATTTTCAAGTGCCTCCAGAATAAGCCATAACTTATACTTTTTTTCTGGGACAACAAAAGAAAAAAACTATTTACCCCCCTTCCACTCAGTTTATAATACCCAGAGTGTTCATAACTGGTTTTGCTGACAAAATGCTCTCAGTCACTTCAAGAGGGCAGGCCAGAGCTTATTAACCTTTATTTTACTCAGAGGTTCCTTGAGATTATGAAAAAAATGTCTGTCGGGACCACGCTGACTTTATTTGTCGGAACATGAGGCGGTCTCTGTTTTCAATGACTACAGGGTCGCCGCACTGAAAGCCAGTGTTCCTACAGAATCAGCGACCGAACAACTCTGTCAGTAAAGCATTCTCTTCAGCTACCATGTCATAATTATCATAGAATACCTTCAAGGAAACAAGCTGTGAGAGAAGCGCCCAGAACTACTAGATAAATAAATAAACCAACCAATTACAGTGGTTCTTTGAATATTAATATTTGATAATAACCATTGTTAATGAATTGTAAAATTATAGTCAATCAAACTTTTAATTAATATTCATTTTACTGTCAACAAGCAATTAAATTGTTTACAAATGATTACCAATGCTATAGCTTCTGTTATTTTGTTATTACTCTGCGTGTGTGAATTAAATCTAGTTCCTTATGAAGTGCATTTTGCATCTAAGCAAAATAATCAGCAAAAATAACAGATCATAGCATTAGGAATAATAATAGTAAAAGTAATTAGCTGTTCATTGATAGTTAACAATAAATTATTAAAATAATATGTTGATTAAATGATAAATGAGTAATTTCACCATGCATTAATGATTGGTTATTTCAGTGTCATATCTGTACATTTATTTTTATTCCCAAGATTGTTCGGTAATAAAAATGATTTTCTGAACTTTCTCACAAATTTCATGCAGTTAAAAGCACTTCTGCAGGAAATTATACTGTAATTTCCATTAAATACTCATTATTATTTCTTATAAAGTAAGGAACAATTTAAAAATCAGCGTGTATAATTATTACCTCAATCAAGCAGCCTTTCAGACTGAAAAGTAATATTGCAAAACTCTGTCCTACTAATTAGCAAATTAGTTCAGACTTCTTTTTTTTGCTTAATATAAGTTTGCATTACTTTGTAACAAATTATTGTCAAGTTTCTCTTCCAGTGTATTAGTGAGTGACTGAGTGAGTCAGTGCGCGAGTGAGTGAACTAGTAAGTTATTGAATGAGAAAATGAATATGTGTGTGTGTGTGTGTTTGTGTGTGAGTCTGCGCACTTGTGGGGGGGGGGGGGGCGGAATGAGTGCATTCGTGCATAAGAGAGAGCAGGCCGCAGTCAGTGCCTGTGTGAATTAGTGAGTACTTTGTAAGTGCATGAGTTAGTGTACCGGGGAATGATTGAGCGAGTGACTGACTGAACAAGTGAATAAAGATATAAGTGAGTGAATGAGTGAGTCACTGTACAAGTAAGCGAGCGCAGAAATGATTGGGTGAGTGAAAAAGAGGGGGTGTTTACAAGATGTTGAGTGAGTGAGTGAGTGAGTGAGTGAGTGAGGGCATTAGCAGGTGAGTGTCTGAGTACATGATTGATGAAGCAAGTGAGTGCATTAGAAAGTGAGTGACAGAGTGAGTGCATAGATGAGTGAGTGAGCGATTGAGTAAGTGAATAAGTTAGCAATTTAGTGAAAGAGTGCATAAGTAAGTGCATTAGTGAGTTAGTGAATGTGTTGTTGATAGAGTGAATGACAGCATATGCGACTGAGAGAATGAGTGAATGAGTGAGAGAGTAGGTGAGTGACTCAATGAGTGAGTGACTGAATGAGTGAGTAGATAAGTGAGTGAGTGAGTGAGTGAGTGAGTGAGAGACAATGACCAATTCCAAAGATCCTTCCTTTAGCTTCAGTCAGACAGGGGTTCTGAGATTCAGTCAGTTGAGAGATTGCGGCTCGAGTTCCATCCCCACGCGCCCGAAAATGCAATCATCTCTCGAATCTCTTCCCTGACCTCACTGCTGCAGGCACTTCAATATTTATTCTCCGCTCTCCCTCTACAGCATGACTTTAAGACTTTGCTCCTCCTGACAGACTCCATCAGGACGCGAATGCAGGGATGGTTTTTTTCTTCAACTTTTTTCCTCTTTTAAACTGGACATCTTTCACTAATGAATGCACTGCCAATACATCTCATGCCAGAGAAGAGTAATTACTGGGCTGACAGAAGTTTACCTCCACATCATCAAAACTCTGGTGGGCTGTACAGTTTTCATCTGTCCAGAGAGATGTGATTGTGTGTAATAGCTTTAAATGATGGAAGTCGGTGGGAGTAGGCAGTAGAAGGCTATTAAGTCAGCTGTAATTTCCTCCTGTGACTGACAAGCTCTGGTGTCTGTTTCTTTAGCCGAAACCTTGAGGTTTTCATCTCTCTCTCTCTCTCTCTCTCTCTCTCTCTCTCAATTTTACTCTCTCTCTCTCTCTCCTTTCTCACTCAGATACCTCACCTTTAGCCTGAGAATGTACAGATCTTTCTTTTTGTCCTTCTCACAAGCTCATTTTCTGTCCCTCCATTTCTCTCCCCCTCTCTCTCTTTCTCTCTGTCAATGGCATCATTTTCCATTTATTGTGTTATGGGTCTTTTGAGTAATTGCAATCTGCTTTCATTCATGACTTATTTTGTCTGGGCATGTGAGAGAGCACTTTTGCTGTCATTGCAATATGTAAATATCAGAAATTTGTTTTCCTTTTCATTTCATTTTGTGCAATAAAAGACTCTTTAAATCACAAAATCTGTTTATTGCACTCTTTGTTCTCGAAGTCCTTCTGCCTGAGCCCCAGCATTTTTGACAACAATAACCGACGGAGACTAGATAAAGACGCCAAAGAGACAATACCGCTACCCTTAACTCACCAAATGAATTTCCGTATCCGCACAGCTGCGCTGATGTGTTTCAGAAAGATATGACATTCTGTCCCCTTCAGTGACCGTCACACATAATCCTCTGATAGTGGAGCTCTGGGAAAAACTGATTTACATGATGTTGGATCCAGGTGTGCTGAGAAGATTAAGGTCCAGTTTGGGCAGAGGCACAGGGGCCTTGGGTCAGCTGTCAATCAAACTGAGAACCTCAAGGTCTTACGGTAACTCTCCTCTGTTTTAGTGCGTTTGGTCTTTCATGAGAACTGCACAGTCCAGGGGTCAGAAAATATAAGTTCAGTCATGCGATTGTATCAATAAATTCTACCTCCTGCCTGGAGACTGGTAGCCAATGGAAGGCCACCCCTAAAATGACAGAAGTCTCGCCAGTACTGATGCAGACCGATAAAGCCTAAAAATAGAAAAATTATTCTCTTTATTTCCAATTTTGATCACGCTTCAGATGAAGTGTTGCTCATAAAGGCTTTATTCAGCACGTACAGTGGCTCCAATAAGTATTTGTACACTACTTGAAAATTCGACTACATAACAGCTTTTGTATATTCGGCTAAATGCTTGCTATTGTGTGTAAAAGTGATTAAAATATTTGATAATCAATATGTTTTAAACAAATATTTAATGTCAAAATGGCATATTTGGTCAGAAAGGCGATTATCTGACCCAATAAGTATCTGTACAGTTCCATTAGTGAGTCACAAAACTTATAATACTCACCTAAAATTGACTCAAGATGTTTACAGGACATGGTTGACTCACTTGGTCTGATTTGGTCAAGCGTGACCATACTGGACACTCCCTCTGTACACAGACTGGCCTATGTAAATGGCCTGACCATGCCCATAATGTATTCCTGTGATATATGGCTAAGACAGGCGAGATATCCCGTCAAATGCGGGAGCAAATCATTCAGCTACATAAAGAAGGCCAAAGCACCAGAAAAATTGGAACTCGGCTATTGTTACGCCACACAACTGTGCAGTACATCATCAAGAAGTACAAACAGTCTGAACGCATAGCCAATGCAGCCAGGAAAGGACGTCCCAGGAAGACCAGCCAGCACACTGACCAGTACATCTCCCTGCTGGTACAGAGGGAGTTTTCAAGTAGTGTACAAATACTTATTGGAGCCTCTGTATGATGCCCTCATAAATGAGACATGATCTCTTCATAAATCATACATAAGCAAAAATGTCATGCTTTATAAAAGGTGAAATAACACATCCTTATTCAGCATATGATGCCAGATGTGATATAACTGACAATGTCACTTAGCTAGTGGCTACATATAGAGGGTGACATTGTCAGCTAAGTAACATTGTCATTTTCACATCTGTCATCACATGCTGAATAAGGATGAGTTACAGAGCATGACATTTGCTTATGTCTCATTTACGAAGGCATTACTCATTCTGTATGAAGCCTTTATGAGAAACACTTCATCTAAAGTGTGATCCCATTTTTTTTAAATTAATCTTTTTTCACAGGCAAATTTTATGTTTGCCACTACTATATGTCCATAATGAAATGTAAAAACTCAGTCATTTAGAGATGGGGATTTTGCCAATTTAAAGATGTTATCACGGCAAAAACTGTTATTATTGGTTGTTGGCTAATCAAGGGTGGCTAATCATTTGAAACTTGCCGCAGATCATGATGGGTACAGATGACATTATCAATGACTGAGGTCATTTTGCAGCCACTAAAGTTTTTATTTGTTGGTAGGCTATGTCATTCACATTCTATTTACCTTCTTGTTGAATAGATGGAGAAGTGTGCTCAGAAAATACCACCCTTGTTCGTCACATTCCTGCTTTTAGTTTTAAGTTGGTCTGACTCTTTTTTGCTTTATTTGATCATCTAAAGTCAACTTATGACAATTTCTGCTCTGAGAAAGTTGACATTGGTCAAATCTGTGACTGAGGATGTCAGACTTGGCCGGATCTTCTATATATCGTTTCTTCACAGGCCATTTGGTAATGACCTTGTTAATTCTGCTGATTTGAACAAATACTTAGATGAAGTCTTACTTTCAGAACCTCAATGTTATACCTTTAATTTATATAATCATAAATGATTCTGTAGTTGTGCTTATTCATTTAACTCGTCTCTGAGCTCTGTGCTGCCCCCTTGTGAGAAGATCCCATCGCTGTACAACTCTTGCAGTGATGCAGTGGGAGCCAATGAACTGGTGAATGAGTTAGCCTGTGAATGTTCGAGAAAAAATGGTTCTCTGAGGGTGAAAAGGTTAATTGAAGGTATTAGCTAGTGAGTGGGTGAGGCCGTGAGTGAATGATAATTAAATAAGTGTGTCAGTAAGTGAATAAATGAGTGAGTGATTAGGTGAGTGAGCAAGAAAATGTGTGGATATGTGAATGCATGAGTGAGTTAGTGAGAAGGCTGCACCAATTCCAAGGCTTCAGCTTTTAGCCTCAGTTGGATACTCAGATTGAGACAGCTGAGATACTGCAACTTAAAGAATCCTATTAGATTCAAAGCATTCTTTTTCCTTTATGAAAGAGCAGGGTTAACAGTGATATGCGCATCTATAAGCTATTAGATACACATAGGCCATAACTCTTGTGTCCTTCCAGTTCCATGTCAAGGTTACTCAATGATTTGTGATATGGGTATGAAAGTAGAATGAAAATAATAAATAATTCTTCAAGTTGCCAGGCGTTAATGTTTTCTCCCTGTTACAATGTGGTGTGAAGCAGCCCTCTAAATGCTAATATCCCCTGGTTGATTTACAGGCTAACTTACGAAGCCAATTACCTTTGCAGTAATGATAGCTTGCCACTAGGGGGAGAGGGAGGTGCAGAACGGCATTGAACGAAACATGCACGGTTCAATGAGGAGAATAGTTTTCAGCAGCATCCTCAGATCGGTTTCACCTGTACTTTGCTGAAAATGAATGCCAGATGGGAGAGCAAATTACACTGTGAAACACCGGGGTTATTTGTGTAGAAAGAATACCAATTTTCTTGGGGCTCTTTGCAATAGACAGAGATCTCTTAATCAAAAAAGACAAGCAATGGTACCTTCAGGGGAGGTAAGTTTCTGCACAGTGGCTTGAGAATGGGCCTTGTGCCAACTCTGAAGTTTTTTGGTTTGGTTCCTGAGTGAAGCTGTCTTTACTGTACCGCCCTTAACCCTTCATAATGCGACATCACGAATTTGCGACAACAATCTTGTAAACTGAACGGACATTCTTTTACTGATTCATCTTGATAATTAATTGTAAGGAAATGAGCCGCAGGACACAGACTTTTTATAAAACACAATATAACACCTCCCCGGTGAAACTGCTTCAAGTAAATAACTAGCTTCATCGGGTTGGCTGCATTTATTCCTCGGGATTTGAATGACAATTCTAAATGTTTTGCCTGGTAACATATTGACATTATACCAACTAAGCAATTTTTCAAAATGATTAGGAGTAAATAACATTTTAATAAGTTATATTGCTAATATTTCTCTGTTTTTCCGCGCAGCGGGATTTTTTACCGCTGTAAATGCTACCGCAAAAAATAGAGGGATTGTAAAGGATATCGAGCGAACGACGCGCTTACGTCGAAGACGCGCGCACGCCCGCTTTATTCCGTTCCATCAGCTGTGCAGCTCTGCTTCGGGTTTTGGCGATGCCTTCGTATTTCTTAGTTGCTGTTTGACCGCGCGACTCGGTGAGCAGTATTGGAGATGCTGTATTTCATCGCTCGGAGGGAGAGGGAGACACCGGGCTTGTGATCCTCCCACCTTGAAAAACCAACCCGCGGGTGAGCTTAAAGAAATACGATTTATCAGTGTCATCGAGCGTCCCTTGTGCGAATCTTAAACTTGGATCCCCACTGACAAAATTTGAGAAACCAAACCTAACTCAAGAAACTGCCTTCTCTTTCACGAGAGATCAAGTGAAATGAAACCGCGGTATTTTTTTTCTATTGACAGTATTAGCAGCCACGCGCAGCTATTGCCGACACAGAACAAGTATTGTGAGAGTAACTGATTGATTGATTGATAATAGGACTGCTACCACTGAGAGACGGACCAGAAAAAAAGAAACATATGTAATTTCATACGACGCAGCTGGTCCTGGCCAGAAGGGCAGCTGTATGGATTATTGTCGCTATTTCACGCCTTGTCGCCTGCAAACCACTTCAGCATCCATTGCAAAATCATAGGAATTTAAGGGCGTCTGTCCGGACAGCATCGCTGCAGAGCGACACGGGAATACCATGTGCCGCGGAGGGGAATAGGGGCGCATTGTGGTTTGTTTTCCACCGGGGGCAGGTGGCTCGTGTGGCAAAGGCTGGGCGCGCACAAACCGCGAGACAGTTGTCATAAAGGATGTCACATCAGCGAACGGGATCTGGCTGGGCACGAGACAGGTGCGACGGAGAGAGGGAATAATTTACAAAAGACAGGCGGCGGGGTGTAACAGCTGGGGGAGGGGGGAAACATAACTGCGACCCCCAGAATCCCCCTCCTCCTCCTCCACCACCACCACCACTACCTTTATGGTTTTCAGTCTGGAAGAAGCCAGGCTTTGACGAGTCGAACGGTCGCTCGAGCCGTGTGCACGGGGCGCACCTTTCCAGCGGCACGCACTGGTGAGTAAATGGCCGAGCAGGTCCGCGCGGGCTGTATAGAATGCAATGCACGCGCTGTGCATTGGCAGAATTTTTACCGCGCCCTAAGAGAAGCGCAGTATCTGTATCATTTGGATGCATTAGGATAGAAATTAGAATAAAATAATGAAAAATCCTGTCTCATTTGTGTGATCGTTAAGTTGGAAGTAATATTCATTCACCTGAACCAATATGTGCAATTTCTAATAAATTTTGCATCGACTGTAAACGTGTACGTAGCAATTTGATCTAATTCTTCGGCTCGCTCACACCTGTACGCATTATTTTCCCATTACTTCCCGTCCGTTTTTTTTAAGATTTTCCATGTGTTCAATAACTGGTGCTAGTATTGCATTTGTGAAGCCTTTAATTGGATTGCACGTGTTCCTCCATTATTATTTACTCAATTCCGTAATCTTATTATGCCATTGTGAATTTAACTGGGAAAAGGCCCCCATTCCCATTGGAGGCGTGTGCTAGTTCTGCAAGATTGAATTGTGCATCACTGGTTATTGTTATTATTATGCAATCGTTTCCCCTGCGCTGCTGTGCGTCCCCAGTGTGACTTACCATACTATCATTATTTGTGTTGATGCATTTAATTACATTGAAGATGCTACATAATGGTTCTGGCACTGTGCTCTCGTGAATGAGACTGATCTGGGCTTCGTACAGAGGTACATTCTATAAGTATTTCAACTGCATTTATAAGCAAACCTACACATATCCATTTAAGGCGCACGCGTATATATGCCTACATTTGACATTGTAGCATGGGTCATTCAGACTTTACATTGGACTCACTGGAGGAGCCTTTGAGTAATTGCTTCGCCACGCGCAGTGCGATTTCTAAAGAGTAGCCCAGAGGTTTCATGTAAAAATGCTGAATGTTTTGCGAGATTTAACCTTTGTTTTCTCACTTGAGCGTGTTTCCAACTGCACTCCGCAGTCAAGTAAAATGCTCTTTTTACATTCATCAGGCATTTGAAACATGATCGTTCCTAATAGATCCAGGCGCTTCACTTCTATAATTGATGCGCTTAACACGTTCTGTCTCATAATTTATGCAATTTTATTCGCGGGCGTCCATCGAGGTTACGTTCCTTTGGTTCAAGATATTTACTTTGGCAGCTTAGAAGCGATGCGCCTCCGTTCAGTCCCAGTTGCAGTGCCCCATTTTTTAATGGTTTTCTTTGAAGTAGCGGCCCGCTGGTTACTTGTTAAGGTTGATATTTGTTGCTGCTTTTCCGTCACTTATGTTTGCAAACAGTGTGCAAGTGATTCTTTATTTACTGTGTTTTATCCCGGTAAAACAATGCTGCGCAGTATATTCGTTAAGCCTCTGTTTGGGGAGTTCATAAGCTGTCCCGGTGTTGTGTTCACTCCGTTCGTTGCGTTATTTGGCAGGATGGTGTTGGTGGTTTTGGTTGGGGAATGGGGGATGGGTTTCAACTGCTATCACTGGGCTCTTGAAAGTTCAACCAACTGTTGCCATGGCCCTGTTCCAAATTTTTGATTGCCAATTGCGCGGGATCTTTGGCGAGCCTTGAGCGAGTATATGGCCTGGAAATGCAGGCGAGAGAAGCTCCCAGGAGTTCGAGTGCTCCAGCAAAGAGCTGAAGTGTGTGTGTGTGTGTGTGTGTGTGTGTGTGTGCAGGAGGTGGGCTTTTAAACCCCTACTCCTAAACAGACCCAATGGGACACCCCTCCATCATTAAATCTGTACTCACATCCTTCCAGCTTATAAAATGAACTTTTTCGTAATATTAACGCAAACAGCTAGTTTTAGATTTGGCTGACAATGCCTGTAGTCAGGGCCGCTGTTATTCATTTATATATTTATTTTTTTGTTTTTCTGTTTTTTCTTCTTCTGTGGTGCTCTGAAGATCACCTCTTTCCCCCTTAAGTTGTTCAGTCCTTGGATAACCGCAGTCTGCAGTCTGGGTGATTTATATTTGGTCCAGATTTCCTTCAGAGGGCCTTGTTTAGGGGGGCCAGGGTACCTCAGAAATGCAGTTACACTCGGAAATGCACTGATGCCTAATGCAGTTCCCAGACTCCCCTGCTCTTTACTTCGGCAGGCTTTTGACATGATTATGGGTGGTGAGATGAGCTGCTGACTGTCTGCCCGGGTGAGATGCATTTGTAATGTGCATGTACAGGCATACACAAACACACATATGCTCACACACCACCACAACGCATCTGTGTAAATATGGGCAGGCACACGCATCTGCACACTCAAGGGCACATTCACACACACACACACACACACACACACACACACACACACACGCACACTTACAAGCACATGCATTTACTCACATGCACGCATGAATACACACCGTAGATGTGCATGCTCAAACACACACACACACACACACACACACACTTACTCATACCCCTGTTTATGCACTCATGCGCCTATGCACATGCATAAATACTCATCCACTCTTGGGCATTCACATACAGTACAGGCCAAAAGTTTGGACACACCTTCTCACTCAATACGTTTCCTTTATTTTCATGACTATTTACATTGTAGATTCTCACCGAAGGCAAAACTATGAATGAACACATGGAATCATGTACTTTACAAAAAAGTGTGAAATACCTGAAACTGAAAACATGTCTTATATTCTAGTTTCTTCAGAGTAGCCGCCCTTTGCTCTGATTACTGCTTTGCACACTCTTGGCATTCTCTTGATGAGCTTCAAGAGGTCGTCACCTGAAATGGTTTTCACTTCACAGGTGTGTCTTGTGAGGGTTAATTAGTGGAATTTCTTGCCTTATCAATGGGGTTGGGGCCATCAGTGGTGGTGTGCAGAAGTCAGGTTGATACACAGCCGACAGCCCTATTGGACAACTGTTTGACACATGCGTACATAATTCCATGTATACGTATTGGCCTATACTGTATATCTGGCCTATACTGTATATGTGTGTGTGTGTGTGTGTGTGTGTGTGTGTGCATCCACATGTTTATGCACACATACACACTGCTATTTATGTACCCTTTCACCCATGCACGTTCACACACTCATGCGCTCTCTGACAAGTATATGCACACACATGCACTTACGCACACACACACACGTGCCCATATATTCGGATATCTGCGCACGTATGCATGCTAATATGTATGGACGCTCAAACACATACACTGACATGCACTCTCACCCACACAAACTCCTGCGCAGACTCTCTCAGCTGCAGAAGGCAGCACTGTAAAATTCCTCCATAAACCATTAAGTCTGCGGGGACTCAGTGGCTTGAGAGTTCCCTGGGAAGTGTGTGTGTGCGGGGGGGACCGGGGGGTTACAGATCCCTCCAAATTAAGTAATTCTGCGATAAATCACCACGCTGCGCGAGCAGAGTGTTAACGCTGCTCCACTGGGCAGTTTGTTAAGTCGGGGGAAGGACGCTGGAGGGCATGTAGCAATTAACTGAATACATACTGCAGGAAGGGCTGAGATATATGCTCCTGCGTGTGTGTGTGTGTGTGTGTGTGTGTGTGTGTGAGAGAGAGAGAAAGAGAGAGACAGAGACGCGCGCACCAGTATGGTTGTCAATGTGCATCTGTCTGTATGTGTGTGACTTTAGTGTGTAGGAGTGTACGCAGTGTGTGTGTGTGTATGTGAGCACCAGTATGTGTGTCAATGTGCATGTGCCTGTATGTGTGTGACTTTAGTGTGTAGGAGTGTACGCAGTGTGTGTGTGTGTATTTGAGCACCAGTATGTGTGTCAATGTGCATGTGCCTGTATGTGTGTGACTTTAGTGTGTAGGGGTGTACGTATGCACGCGTTTGTGTGTGTGTGAGAGTGAGAAAGAGAGACCCTGTTCACTGGTATGTGTGTGGGTGTGCATGTGTCTGTTTGTATGTGACTGTACTGTGCAGAGGTGTGCGAGTGTGTGTGTGTGTGTGCGCGTGCGCACAACACTCAGTAGCCTGCTGTAATGCCTTGTGCACTGTATGTGCGTACGTTGCTTGTATGCGCGCGCCTCTGTCACTGTCACCTGCCTATATGCGCAAGCTCATGTCTATATGTGCGCATGCGTGTCTGTTGTGCACATATGCATGGCTGTGTCTGCGCATTTGCACAGCCTACTGAAATGGTAATAACAGGGGACAGTTTGGGGGGCGCGGCACTCAAACTGAAGAACACGAAGAGAGGAAGGAGATGGGAAGCGCTGGTGAAAGAGACAGGGTGAGCGAGAGCAGGGCAGCATTTCTGTGCTGGAGAGACTGAGAGACATGGAGAGAGAGAGAGAGAGAGAGAGAGTGAAAGGGAGGAAGAGAAAGTGTGAGAAGAGGGAGAGGGAAGAAAAGGAAAGAGAACTTCTAACAGGTGGAAAGCGTGAGAGAGAGAGCGCGAGAGAGAGCAATCTAGAAGCTGTTGGATAAGACTGCCGTTAGCTCTTCTTCTGCGACAGCCGTACAGGATCACCCTTGGAAGCAGGTGCGAAAGTCGCCTTGCTAGATTAACAGGTGCATTCTGGGACATTTAATGTCACTTTTGACCTTTGGACCCTATGGGGGGGAGGGAGTGGTTTAGGATTTCACAAACACACAGGGCTGCTGGCGAGCATCTGTAGCAGGCTTGTGTATGTCTACGCGCGTGCGTGTGTGTGTGTGTGTGTGTGTGTGTGTGTGTGTATGCGACTGGCTGTGGCCCCATGCCCCACCTTTTGGCCTTTACACGAACCACAGCACCATTTCCTGTCCCTTCTGACCTGACCCCGCCCTCTTATTGACCCGGTTGCTTTGTGATGTCAGGCCCACCCAGCCAATGAGGCCCCTCTGGTAGAATAACTCTCACCTGACAGGAGGGTAATTGGGACCAGTTCATCATAAGAGAATTCTGACTCAGCAATGGAGTCACATTGAAGGAGATGGGAAGATCTGTGTCTTGACAGTGCAGTTCATAAGTATTTGGACAGTTACACTACATAGAAAGGGCAGAAATTTCAGCATAGTTTTGGTGGCTGTGGATCCAAATTCCCACAAGTTACACAAATAATTTCTCACGATTTTGCTTTAACATTGCATTCATTGATTTCAAATCCTATTTGAGGGTGTACAGGCCTGAAAAATCGAAAAATCATGCTATCGTCCAATGTGCAGTACATAGGCTATCAGGGGTGGTTAGAGTCAAGGTCAGGAAGTGCCTTTAAGTGTTTTTCCTTCCAGGAGTCCTCGGTTACCCCATTCGTGTCTTTCTTCTACTTCTAATCACCGACAGCTCGGAATCTGCCCCACGGGAGCGGATCTAGCCCGTATGGCGTGATCGCAAAACCAAAGCCTCAGACGATTTACGCGTCGCAATTTAGTAGTTTAGCTGACGCTTTCAGTCAAAGCAACTTGCGCGAAAGGGAGATTGAGATGAGCGGCTTCGCGAAAATCGACGCCGACTGACTCGGATTCGGTGTTTGTATTCATCGGGATGAGCGCTGATATAAATTGAGGTGCAGTCAGAAATTGGTAGGTTTTTGGTCCCTTGAGCGAAAATATTTGGTGATTCTGCCGACATTTTTGATTTGGGAGGGGTACCTAAAGATGACGGATGGGGGCTCATTGTACTTGGTTCTTACTGTTTTATAGGGCTCCTGGGAGGATTTTTGGAGACGCCAGTAGTAACTTGTTCCACTGAAGAGATGTTCGAGCACACGTAGGTGCCCTGCTGTTTGGTACTGAAGTGGGACTGCGTCTTTGTTGATTGTGAAAGTCATTCCCATTGGTCGATGTGCATGCTAGCTCGAGCATCAGCCAGGGATGGGAATATTTTATTCGGCAAGGATCACAGTGTCAAATTACTCAGTAGCACCCCCTGCTGGTTTTCGAGTTGCCTGTAAGTTAGAGGTGTAGTCCCTGTGTCAGAAAATAAGTCCTGACGCGTTTTCGTTCCATCCATGGACTCGGTCAGGTGATTTTATCAGGTGTTTTTACGTCTTTGTCTTAAGAACTGTGTTAATAAACCAGTCATGATGGTGGGAACAAAAAGCTAGCGAGGACACGTACTTCCTGACCCTGGATTTTACTTCCTTCACTGCACGGCTGTGCTTGTTCAGCTGCACGTGAAGTATCCTCCTCCAGCTTGGGGGGCATCACTGCGGAAATGTTGGGTGATGCTACGCGAGGGTTGAATTTGCATGTTTTGGATGTTGGGTCATGTCTGACTGTGCTTTCCTGAAGTAGCCTTCCACATTCATTATTTGAAAGTTTACTTACACACCTGGTGCAGAGTTGTTTTTGGGACTTATGTTATGAAAAATTCATTCCAAACTAAAGTAAATTTTTTGTTTCAAATTAATTACTCCATCTCGGCATGACTTTGTTAATTTGGTAATCGGGATGTGTTGAATTCAGTTTAAAACTAGACGTTCCACTCAAAAATAAGAGGTCCCGCCACCCTGCCCCAGTTTGAAAGGTGGAGATTAGTGTAGAAGTGGGAACAGCGTGTTTTTCACATGTTTTGTGTCAGATTTTTATCGCCTGTGGCAACGGATGCGAGAACATTTATAGAGACAGGCCTAATTTTGGAGGTAGGGTGCAGTTTTTTGAGAGATTGGATCTGATTTTATAATACATTCCTCAGTAAAATATTTGTGCTTCTGGGTGTCTGGGTGGAGGAAAGCTGCCATACTCATCGGGGTTTGACCATGACAGTGCATCGTAGGAGGAGTTTAACTCTCTCCCGCACTGCTTCAACCCTGCTGCCCCAACGCCCATTCTCAGTTCCTGTGGCGGCTTGCGAACTGGCAACAGGGGAAGCTCTCAACGATCCCTTAAAATGAATGATTGGTTGTGACCTGTTTTCAATCATTCATTTAAATTACCATTACAGAAACTCCGAAAACACTCAACTTCACCAGGCGTGGCCAGTTTTTATTAATAACGCATACCTGTCAACTCTCACGCATTCACGCATGTGAGTTGAAGTGGCATATTTACAATCCTCTGCTGTAGTCAGCAATTATTCAATCAACGCGTATGTAAGAGATTCTCGCACGGAATGGAAGTCCTTGTGCACTGGAGGGGATGGAAGTAATGGAATTGCATAAAGACGTTTCAGATGATCTTATTTCATTTAAACGATCATGAAACACATGCATTGTTTCCAACCCTATGTAAAGAAAACCGTAAGACATCGGTTTGCGTTATAAATGAAAACTGGACACATCTGTTAATGTTGAGTTTTCGGAGTTCACTTAAATGCATGATTGAAAACGGGTCATGACCAATCATTAATTTTTAGACAGGGGTGTCAAACAAAGGGCCAAGAGGCTTCAGGTTTTCAATCCTACCAAGCAGAAGCTTTCCTGATACCACTGATTAAATCAACTGATCTAGGCCTTTACAGCTGATTAATTGTATCAGGTGAGTTTCTGTATTGTTGGAGTGAAAACCTGCAGCCTCTTGGCCCTTTTATGGGTCAGTTTGACGCACCTTTTTTAAGAGATTGCCTGAGTTTTCCCTGTCGCCAGTTCACAAGCCGCCACTGCTCATTTCTGATTGGTTATTGTAACAGTCACTCAAAGTGCTGCAGCCACACATCAAGCACCATCCATCCCTATGAGCAGCCGTGATGTCCCTCTCAGCCCTCGCCCATAGCTGCCACTGGGCAACATCATAGGCCAACACGCATTAGCTGTAGTGAGCCTTGCCGGCTCGGGTCAGCCCATCAGAGTTGGCCCAAGTCGGTCTGATATTAGAAGGGGGGGGGGGTATTGAGGTTAGTAAGTGTCTGTACCAGTGTGAGTCCTGCATTCTTCTGTGGGCTCTGCCTCTTGTGGCTGAGGTGACTGTGTCCCCCCAGAGGGAGGTACTAAGAATTCATCCAGACCACCTCTCAACACACACACACGCGCGCGCGCACTCAGTCACTTACTCACTCACACACACACACACACACACACACACACACGCACTCACGCACTCACACGCACACACACACACACACACACGCACTCACTCACTCACACACACACACTCACACACGCACACGCACACACACAAACACACACACCGCTGGTTTAAACTTCTTGTGGCTGGCGGGACAGGGTCGGGGTAGGACTGTGCTTGTAGTCGGGTTAAAGGGGGGGCTGGGGGCGGGGGCCGGGGGCCAGAGGGTTTGCTGTAAGCGAGACCAGTCTATCGGTCGGTCACAGTAAATGCAGTTCTCTGTACCTCGCATTAAAGTGCAATAATGCGTCTCCAGTTACAGAGACCTGAGCCGTCATTTAATCTCACTTACCGCTTCAATACACTCTCCCCATACGCCCTTTGACCCTCATCCTGTCCCCTGGCACCGGATTGGCTGCCCTCAGGGAGCCTATTAAGAGCGATTTGGAAGTAAATTGTGCGAGTACATTTGTGATGGCGTGTGTGTATGTGTTTGTATTTCTCTCTGTGTTCAGCTTGTCTATGTTTAAAAGATGCGTGTGCGTGTGTGTGTGCGCGCTTTCGAGGGTGCGTGCTTTATGGTGCGTCTGTGAGTGTGTATGTGTGTGTCTGTTTGTAATTGTGCCTGTATACGTGTCCATGAGTGTATATGTTCATGTGCGTGTGTGTGTTTGTGCTTGTGTGTGTGTCCATGAGTATGTATGCGTGTGTGTGCATGAGCATTTGTGCGTGCGCATATATATGTCCTTTGAGTGTGTCTGTGCGTGTGTGTGCATAACTGTGTGTGCACGTGTATGTGTCTATGAGTGTGTGTGTATGCGTTTGCATGCATGCTCATTTGTGTATGTCCGTGAGTGTGTATGTGCGTGGGTGTTTGTGCATGTGTATGTGCAGTTGCATGTGTGATCACTCCCAGTCTTCTCCCACAGTTCTCACTCCCATTGAATTGCAGTAGTATTCGTTCTTCCATTTCCTTCGTGTTGCTCCTGGCCCGTGCCCGTCCCTGAGCCGGGTATTTCAGCTGAGGGGAGTAGCAGAGGTGCTTAGTTATGGTCACGTTTTGTTAGCCGAAGAAGACGTCACTGACGAGGAATGCGTGCATGTGGAGCATTGCTTTGACAGATGAATGTAAACAAAAAATACATTCAACGAGTTCAAAGTTTTTTGAACTTTGTCCTCTTCTCCCGCAAGGCCGTTATTGTGGTTTTTGAATAGTTGCCAAGTAATCTAATAATCATAATAATAATTGTGAGAATAACAATTATAATATTTGGTGCAATGTAAAGATGTATTTACACGGCAGGTCCCCGTTATTTTAAAACAACATTTAGGTCAAGACATGGCCCTTCAGTTCTGGCCTTTGTGCTCAGTAGGACTGCTGGTGTTCATTCCTACCATTAGGGACTGATTCAAACCTTGGACGTAATGTATGTAATGTATGTTGATTGTAATCTCTGTCCAATCTCGGACAATTATTGGTCAAACTATCAGTTTGAAAAGACGACCAGTGCCATGACTCGCCCGAAGGGCCAGATTTGAGCGCTTCTGATTTAAAACCTCATGCATTTATCTCTTCTGTCCTTTCCAGATTCTTCACTTTGATCTCCTTCTTCGTACCGTCCTCTCTTTCATGTATCCTTCTCCCTCTCATTCCTTCTCCTTTCCTCCTTTCTCTTCCTTTCCACCCATCCCTCAAATTTTTCCTCCCCCATTCCTGAAAGGTCTTGAGAGGATCACTGTCTGCCCCTCATTAGTCTCTCAATAAGGGCATAGGGAGTGTGCATACAGGGGTCGAAAGTCAGGCATGCCGAGCCTATTACGCACCGTAAAATCTAATTTAACGCCGAGAGCAATACTTGCAGCATTGCATAGCAGACATCATGATTTATTTGTATGAAATGGACCTGTGAGTCAGAGTGTGTGGTTAATTTTTATTACCTCAGACTCTGTAGCCTTGTCTTTAGGCCTTTAAGGTGTGAGGTCACGAATGTGTGATTAGAATGTTCATAACTGAGCATCTCATGCCTGATGTAACAATGAGTGTTGCTACGGAAAAGCACGGGAGTTCTAGAACACAGACAGCATTCCAAAAATAGGGTTTTGGGCCCTTTCATTCGCCCTTCCACGAGCGTAACAATTGATTTAGATTCCGATTTTAGATTATGCCGCTGCACTCACTGAACCTCAGGAGTTAGTGAGGCAGAGCAGGGCAGGGATTGTGGGAATGGAGGCTTGATGCCGTATGCTCACGGAGAAATGTCTTACGGGACTGTGACAGCAAAGAGATGGTTTTGCCCCTGGCAGGTCATCACGAATAATGTCTCCGAGGTACTACGTTGCCTGTGCATCGATTCAATGTAAAGAAGAGCTCAATTTGTCACGTGTTCGCAAAGTGAACGTCAGCTCAGCGTAATTGGATCGGCAGAGTTTTTATTTATCTATCGATTTTTCCCGGCGGAGGGGCTTTGTTACCTTGAACTTGTGTTGTTCTGCGTGTACGGAAATGAAACATAAAGTTCTCTAATCCAGGCCGATGGTAGAGACTTTGCATGTGTAGGGCAGTGGGGGTGGCACCGGACAATGTACAGATAGAATTCCCTCTCAAAACCTCCGGGACTGTGTTTGAAGTCTCCACTGGGTTTGATTGGAACTAATCGCCCCTCATATCTCCAATAGCACTTTTCATCTTCTGACTGGAAAGCGTGAGATGGTAGAAGAGGCAGGGGGCCGAGTCCTTCAGACTACATCACTCCAAAAATATTTTTTCAATTCAGAATATGTGCTACTGTTCAAGATGAGTGGGGTGCTAATAGTATGAGCCATATAGCTCATTGGCTGAGGAAGTGGACCTTTAAAACGGGCGTGTAGGTTAAAATCCCAGGCGAATTGCCGCTATTGTTCCAGTACTTTACCGAAAGCTTCTAAGCAGAAACTCCATCTGCGTAATAGACACTGCAAGTGTATGCATCACACAATGGTCAAGTGAGCATTCAAAAGGATTTAGCCCTTTTGGAATGCACCCAACCACTTCTGCCTTTTCAACAAAGCATATTTCAGGGAAAAAATATTGAAATGTATGATTGAACAATTCATTTCCCAAAAGTTACTCTCTATACTGCATTGTATGTTGGAAAAATCACTTCAGACAGAGCCTAAATGGGGAAGTAATATAATTGAATCAAGATGCGTAAAGAATCGTGCAAAAGAATGTGGTTTATATGGCATTCGAGCTGAGTCAGAATATGACATATTTTATTTTTTGTAATTACCTAAGAGACAAATATGAGCAAAAAGTCTTGGCAAGCAGGCTTGACGGGACTGCTCCTGGCCCCAGATATAGTTAAGATTTTGCCCTGGAAAACAGAAGGACTTCAGTCAATGTTAAGATCCATCTGTTTGTTGTGATGCCAGCAGAGGATTGTGCCAAATTTAAACTCCGGTGAATAGCTTGGTTTGTCAGCCTAAACCACATGATACCATCCCATCCAGGTAAGGGGCTCTCCAGAGATAACCTTTTTTAGGAAGATTGTGTCTAATCCCGTCAGACATGTCCAGTCCTCCGATGGAGCTATTTTGGCATTATGTTGGAGTGGGGAATTCATATACTGCAGTTCTGTTGATATATTTAAACTCTTAAAATATCTATTTAGCAAAATTTTATGAGAAATAATAGTTGCCTTTCCCCCAACCCCAACTGGTCGGTCTTTATCAATACTGGGCGGGACCTCCATACTTTCTTGGGAGGCCGTATAATGGAGACCCAATAAGGGCCGCTGTTTTACAGGGCCACCAGATTACAATTTATGTCAATCCCCAGGGCACACTTTTTTCTACACTTCGACTTACTGAAAGAAAAACAAAAATACCATTGAAGCCGTGATTTAACACATTATTAATTGTTATTCTTGAGGCGAGCTAACGCTAGTTTTTTCAAGTAGTGTTCTTGTACTACAGAGAACCCTTCTCTTCTTCTTTGATGAAAGGGAATAACTCAGGTAAAGTCATTAGAGCAAACGAATGCACAAGGGTTTCAAGATGAAGTCGTTTCATTCCCACCCAAGTGCATAAAAGTACACCACGAGGCTGGGCCGGGAGCGAAAAGTAGTTCTGGCTTTTTTTGTCTTGATTTGCCCACCCACGACCAGATCCTTGCACATAAAGGAGATTACGGCAGTTTAACAGGGGTTAGTGATTCTGATCAGGCAGAGGGACAGGGAGAACAGGAGAGATTACCATCCGCAAGAATAAAATTCAGCTCTGCTATTTCTAACAGAATTGCACACAAAGCTGCCTGAAGTGATTTTGCTTCTTGGCTCAAGCTAACGTTCCAATGAACGGTCCACACTGATTGACTGTTATGCTGCTTGGCATTACACTGTGCGACCAGCTGACCTCCTTGTCATTTTTGCTTGATAATACATTTTGAGCCTGCCTCACAAACACAAATTACGCCCGGGCTGTGACTAAATTCAATTTAAAACTGGAGATTCGTGGTACAGAACTCAATTTACCCCAGCACTAATCTTGATTTGCTTCTGTGAAACTGGCCCTTTGCTGGTCATATTCAAACCCCGTAGATCCCACCGAGACCAATGCAGCTATAAGTAGTGCATTTTTTATTGCCTATATTCACGCTATACAATGCATCTGTCAATGCTAATTGCGGAATATTGCACATTCATTATAAAGTAATGGATTTGTGTAAATGGGAAAACATGAGAGGAGGCTTGCGCGCTGCCCAAGGACACTCTCGCGGCAGCGACTTTCTCCTCTCCTACCTCGTTTGGGCCACGAGGGCCAGAGCCGCGCAAATTGAGTGATTTTTTTAAGAAGCTTTTCGGCAGAACATCATTTATCCCCCTCGGCACATTTGGACCCGTTAAATTAAAAGCCTGAGCCGGTGGAACACGGGTCCCATTGAAAAACAGAGCGGACATGTGCAATCACTTTCTCGATGCACGACGCGAGCCCCCATTCCGGCTCTCGCTAATCGCTCTTCCAGAATTTTGCTGAAGAAACAGATGTGGTTTTGGGGGGCAGGTGTCAGAGTATATGGTGGCTGCCTAGATTCAGTTCTAGGCCTCATGGGATGCGAACCTGTGCTGGTGCGGTGAATATTTGCATACCGCCCTGCCTTACACACATAAGGTGGGGTCCGTAATTATCTGGACACTGACCAACTTCTCAAATGCGGGTATCCGCTGAACCGCTGTGGTTCAATTGATAACCTCTAACTGAAGCACTAACCATGAATAATTTGAAGATAACAGCTTCTACCTGAAAGTATCTCACTTTCCACGTAATTATGGAGCCCGCTTCGATCTGAGGAAGTGGGGTTGTTTTAGCTTGGCTAAGTCTGGGCTTGAGCATTTTTTGCCAGCTTTTCAAGGTGGGAGTCATTATTCGATTACTTGTTTGTTCGTTTCCCATTGTTTTTATTGTCTCCTGTCATTCTTCTCCAGGATTTTCTCCTGCGTAGAGGCAGTTTCCAGTCCCTTCTGGGAGTTGCGTGTTTTTCTCCAGGATTTTTCAGGCGCTTTCTGGCCTCCGTGGCATTGTTAGCCACTACGATTGAATCGCACACGATGATCAGCGGGTACATGCGCCATTTAGGGTCTCTGGTGTACACTTTCAGTAAATTACTAAGAATCCAGCCTCTCATATTCCCCACTGCCCCAATCCTTACCCAACCTTTCCGCTGCCACCCACCCAAACTGCATCTCTACTCCTGCTGTATCTCCTCTGTTTATTGATTTCCACCCGTCGTGAGCGTTGCAGATTTCTTATCGCGCCATTTGGGAAATAAAAATATCTTATTTTTATCTCGGAACAGCACTGTGCTAATGATGTAGATCTAACACTGTGGCTTGCAGACTCATTTCTGGGGACCTCTGTGTACGGCTGGTGTTCGTTCCAAATGCAATTCTATCAGAATTCGAACAAGCTGTTCATTTTTCTTAATTAGAAGCTTGCCGTGTTCTGAGGGATAGTTTGTGGTCATAGGCCACACTATACGAGAAATACCAATGCATGCTGTGAAGACGTAAAGTCCTGTATGTGCAATTTTCTGCAAACATTACGTAACAGTATTTCAAGTTAAAGAATTATGCGAATTAGGAGGCTTTTATTTGGTGGAAATATGAAGTCCTGGCCATTAGAACTCACCATTTGCTTCAGGAGGAATAATTCAAAGGCGAAATATATGATAAAGAGCAAAATCTACATTCTGACAGGTCCACTTTGTCAAAATGGTTTATTTAAGTCTTGCAAGGGTGCATTGAGTTTGGTGACATGACTCTGTTTTGGAAGATTACCGGCCGCCCATCCAGGTGTGGAATCGAAGGCAGGGAGCTGCAAGAACTGTGCAACCCCCCCACACACACACACACGCGCACACACACAAACTCACACCCCACCACAAACACGATCCCCCATAGAACAGAGCCTAACAGAGCCAACAATGACTGCAGAGAAGAGGCATGACAGTCATTAATCGATCAATGAATCCTCAATACTGCAGTGGACAGGTGGAATTGAGGTGGTGGAGGGTCATGTGTCAAGTGCAGTGAGAACCTGTGTCTCCGATGGCAAACTTAAATCAGACTGTGGATTTCACAATAATGCAATTGTCTGATGGGGCGCAGTCAGGTGACAGTTAAGACTTATCATGTGACTCTGACTAGCTGAAGCCGCTCATAAGATGGCCTGACATCATTCCTGTCAGAACCTGCGCAAAGCCTCTTTTGCACTGGTAAGTTAAAGGACCAATGATGGTCCGCCCAATGATGTCACTAATTTGTTGCACCTTCTAGCTGCATTGTCCAGCACTGGCTATAACAGAAACCAGCCAATGGAAGGCTCCTCAGGAGAAGAGGAAGTTTGGGAATCACCTCTTTGCCACGCATTACAAATGCTTTACTCTTTGCTACTGGTACTCACCACAAACTCTTTCCCACAATTACTCATCTTCAGTTTATATTTGGAAGTTTTTCATACTAATGAGAATTTGCCTCGAATCTGCTTTGTGGAAGAGAATTATAATGACGTCACCTTCATACTGAGTTGCCTCCGAGAAGTTTGGTTTGGTTGGTTTTCTGGGAAGTGATTGTTTTGGAAGTGCTCTGTGACTAAGTTTGAGGTATTCAGTGAGCTTGAATGCGGTTTTAGGAATGGCTAATGTCAGGGCTCTCTACACTCCCACGTGTAAGAGTTAGATTTACACAATTGAGTCACTGAGGCCAAAACTGAGTTAGCTACTAGCTGAATAAAAATCGTAAAAATCCTGGGCAGGAGTTTTACACTCTCTGAGTGGTCTAGTAAGGGATCTCTGACTTACCCATCACCCCCACCCCACCCCAAACCACCCTTTCCCTTTATCATCAAGAACTTGGTGGTTGTGGCCTGAGTCACTTACCTGGCTGATTGGAGGTCAAACATAAGACACAGTGCTGGCCTCCCCTAGCAGTACTCCAGAGTTGTGATTGGATGACAGGTTTCAGCCACAGATGAAATTTCCACAGGGAAAAGCAAAAGCTTGTTTGACAGTTCAGCTGAATTTTGAAAATCACATTCAATATCGGAATCTTTCACAGTTAAAAAAACCGCATCACTCTCAATGCCTTTGCCACCTGCACAGGAGACTGGGATTTTGTGCTTTTGATGTGACATCTTTTGAACTAGTCTTATTGAACAAGTCGGTGGTATTTGCAAGCCGGCATCTGAAATTCTCTTCACATCTTTGCAAATGTCGTCCAGATATAACGGTTTGACTTATTTCAAAAGAAATTCCCATCATGGAACCTACTGCTCTGATATCTTAAGCCATCTTCCCTTAAATAATTCAGGTTTAAGCGATTTTGTCTTGGTTGATTTATTGTTTGTGAAAAGAGCAAATTATGGACTAAAAGAGGGCAAGAAACTGCAACGAAAACAACCTTATATCATGATGGAAGATTGGAGTCATTTTTGTTTTGCGTTGAGTAGAAAAATCTGGCCTTATTTCATCTTAATGCTTTAATATCAGTTCAGTTCAAGTTTGTCTTACGTTTTAAAAACAGAAACTGTGGGGGTAAAAAAAAAACAAAACAAAACCAAACAATGAAATAGAAGCTGCCTTGCGCTTGAACTAATACAGTGACAGCGGCAATAAAAAAAAATCACAAGAACAAAAACAAACGACTCAAACAAAATTGAACAACCTGTCAGATAATGAAGCGTCGCTGAATGTGATGCTGTGCAATGCTGGGCAGTGCCTCAGATCAATATAATGATGTAGCATTCAAGCAATATAATACCTGATATCTGAACACTGCTCGATCTTCAGAACCGAGTAATTCAGGGCGTTAAAAAGCATGCCTACGCCTGATCTTCAGAGGAAGGCGGGAGTTTCATCACAGCCATGCTGCAGTTGTCAGAAGTATCACAGCATTGGCCCAGCGGGATTCCAGTGTCAGGAGCTTTATTTTGTGAGAAAGTTTTTGCGCTGCCACAAGTCTCGGCTTGAAGTGACCCCGATTCGACACCATGGACCAGACTGACCCGGTGGCCGGATTATTTTTCATAACCAAGTTAGGGAATAATTCCAGTTACGTAGAATTTGACTGGCTTCATAGTCCAGTCAGGTGCAATCTGATTGGCTGAAGTGTGGCTCAGAGCTGAAAAGGTACCACAACTACTTTAGGAAGAATAAGCACACGACCCGGCAGGTTTGAAATGAAGAGGCGCAGTCAGGACGGTCAACTTGTGTATGTGTCTATGGCTGTACCATGGGAATATGCACAGCTTTGCTAGCTAGAATTGGGTCATACAGCGAAGTAGCAGATTGGGTGGGTTACTGGGTGCTGGAGGGTGGGCAAAAAATGTTATGTAATTCAAAGTTAAATATTAGGATGATGAATAAATTTCACTGTAGGTCCTAACATTGAACTGCCACCCCTTGCCTCCCTATTTCAGTTGCACTGTAGTTGGTCATAGTTAAACTGTGATTGGTCAAAAGGTAGTAAAACTGGGTTGTTTCCTACATAGTGGAGTACTTGCTGGCTGTAAGTTCTCCTGCTGGTGAGCAGTGAGCAACAGTGAGTCCGAAACAGTTTGACGCAGCTTGACTTGGCTGGTATGAGCTGTGTTTTCCAGCATGGTAGTGCAGTGTTAATTTTGCGGGTAGGGTTGTATCGCGGTGAAGCACTAGCTGACTGCTGCGAGCGCCATTCTTTGTTATCAAAATGTATGTTTAAACATAACATCCTGTCTTTGTCAGGGTCAGTGATGATTATCGCGTGATAGGAAAGTTCATTTCTTGATAAAGGAAGTGTGTTTGCCACTAAATATTTGCATCAGTGCATGTTTGTGTTGGCGGCACAAGAAGAACCTTTGTATTATGTGGAGTTAGGCGGTTTCAAAAGGTGTTTTTCAGCTTAAAAAGTGGTTTTGTGTCAGAATCTTTTTACTGCCATTGCAAAAACTGAGCTTTTTTTTTTTTTTTTTGTTAATACAGAAATTCAAGCTGCTTATACCGTTGTTTCTTTGGAATTATGCCAACCTCCCTTAGTCGATGTTTGAAGCTTCCTCCCTGGCTGCTCAACTATCAACCTAATAGGGTGAAAACCATCTCCCTTCCTTCACATTGTGGGTAAAGTTTAAAATTCAAGGACACGATGTAGTGAAATTGCTTGAGAATTGCAAATAGAGTGGTTGCAAACCAGCATCTGCAGATTTGAATAAAAGTGATTTAACCTGACTTGATTCAAGAAACATCCCACTGTATAAATAGATTATGCGTTAATGTGTGAGCGTTTCTGTATATGAATAAATGCGGTATGTAAGATGTTCAAATCATTGCGGGTAAGGGAGTCTGCGAAATATGTGTGCGACTTTAAAAATAACCCTTTACTCAAAATATTCTCCGGCTAATCTGGCTCAACTCACAGAAATTCACAACTCATTACTAAGTTTTTCACAGGGTGATAACAGTACAGATTTCTTGCGAATGTCTGTGGCTGATTCCTGTCAGTGGTGAGTCAGTTGATGTGGGAAAGATCGTGCTGCTTACTCAGAGATACACCCCACTCATGGACTTCCTGTTTTCATCCATAAGCACGTCTGACCACCCCGGCAGAGAGCATCATTCACTTCAGCATTTCACACACAGAGGTGTAAAATAGAGTATAAAATCCGGGTCCAAAAAGTTGAAACCCTCCTCAAGATTTTCCTCCAACCAAGATTTGCTGTTTGGTAAAATCTCCTGGACATATGGCTGCACTTGAATTTTCTGAAGAGCAAGGAACCTTCATTGTAAACGGACTGGAACCGGAAATGGTTTCAGTGGTAGCCATGATGTGGAGCGCCTGAGTTGTCCATTTCATGAAGGAGAAGAGGTAATTAGTTCCTTTAGCTGCTTCCTTCCAGCAAGGCCATTCAGGATCAGCCTTGGAAGAAAGGAAAGATCGAATGTGAACCACATTCCTTTGCAGCTACAAGGTGACTGGAAACTTCATTCGGTCCTTAGGTTTTTCATAAATCACAAGCGCTACATTCGCCTTCAAGATCATGATATATTGAAGGAAACGGCATCCAATTTTTTTTCCAACATGTTCCCAGGCACCTTTAAAATGTTCCTCGCAACTTCCTCATGACTCAGGTGATGTTTTATTGCGAGGTCAAGGATAGGTGGAAAGGAAAAGGTTGCCTATTTAAGAGACTTCAGATGGACCTACAGGGCAGAATTGATAAATGACAATGACTGACTCCAGGTCTCTTCTGCTCAGATGTAGCATCCCTGAAACCTGCGGCTTTAGTTCGTTAACATTGCAGATTACTCTTCCAATAGCAATACCTCCCTCTCCTGTCTCTGCAGAATAGGACCGTGCCATGGAGCACTGCAGGGTTAAGGGATTGCAAGTGAAGGAGAAACCATTAAAGAGGCAGTTAGGCGGTGTGTTTACCGTACGCTAATCCGGGTTTAGGCTAAACTGTCCCACTTGGCATGCATTTCCTCTAGAGCAATGAGGAAATAGATGCTTACCTCTCCTTTCGTTCGTCTGGTTGTGTGAGAGAGTGGGAGAGGGGAGATCTTCTCTCTATAAAGTATATTCACATCCATTCAAACCTTTTGATGCGTAGCTTTTCGGCATTTTTACTCTCTTTGCCTCTGGGTGTGGGTAGTGCTGCCCCTTTGTATGACCGTTGTGGGTTCAAATTCAGCCAGGGGCCTTTTTGTGTGGAGTTTGCATATTCTTGTGGATTTACTGCAAATACTGAGTTTCCTCCCACAACCCAAAACCATGTAAGCCAGGCTAATCGGAGACCCTAAATTCCCTACAGGCATGACAGTGTGAGAAATATATTGTGTGATATCTTTATTGAATCAGCCAACTGTACAGGGTGTGTTCCTGCCACTTGCCCATTGCATGCTGGGATAAGATCCAGTCACTGACGTTACTCATGTCTTTCCCTCTCTCTTATTTGACGTCATTCCTATTTATCAATGTTAACCTGTCATAGAGAGCTAGAAGGAACCCTAATAGAAGAGTATGTTTATTCAAGTACATTCTCATATTCACCATCTCACGGCTTATATGGCTAAGAAGCCATCGGGGAAGTGGTGTAGCATCATAGATAGAAAGTGCCCTTGTGATGAGGATTGCTTTCGTGTCCTCGAGCCGAGTGTCAAACCAAACTCGCTACATTCAGCCGTCAGCCGTAAACGAAGGGCTCAACAAAAAAAGAAACTGAGACTGTCTTTTTAAAGTGAGCCACTGGATAGCCCCGGGCTATGCAAATTAGCGACGTAATGAGGTGCATTGCTATTCTCGGGGACAGTTCGCCAGGGCCAGATTACCGGAGTGCTGATTAGGAGTGTAATTACCGCTGCCACCCCCACGATTGGGGGCCAGACCTGGGCCTCGAGTGGGGGGATAGCGAGATGGGGAAGGGGCTTCGATTTGTCTCGGTCTTGTGAAGTCACCTTAAATACGGAGAGGGCCGGGGATCAGGTAAGGGTCACGAGGAGGAGGAATGAGTTGAAGATGTCAGTCCTGTCCGTGGGGGAACGATGATGCGGTGAGGGAATGATTCTCATTCTTCCTCTGCCCGCAACGAGAGGGGGCTCCCCCAGCCATGACACTCGCTAGGGCTCATTACCGCACCAAGATCACGTCAGCGGAATCAGCTGAGCAGCAGCAGATGGACATCAAGATGATGCGATGAAGTCCGCAAATAAAAACAAGGTAGGGGTTACTGATTGGGATGTGTTCGCGGCGTAGAGCTTTGGTTCTGAATGCTCCTTAGCCGCCTGTGAAATGTTATGATAAGAGGTAGAGTTTCTGTGGGCATGGGCTAAATGGACCTCACAAGCTGAAAGAAAATATACAGTATTTCTAACATATTGCAATAATGCAAGCATTTAGCAAACATGGAAATTATTACAGACATTTCAGTATGTTTACAATCCACTTTACTCTTCTGTGAACCATTTTTACCATTATGTTTTTACTATGATATAGAAAACGTGCATATAATGGGATATTTTGCAGTACATGAATGTATATTGCATTATTACTTATACTGGTACATTCCGGAAGCCATTTATGCTGAAGTACTACGATATCACTGCAATTCTATCCTGACATTTTAACACTAAAGGCATCATTATAAAGTGTATCTAGTTTTAATAGAGTTGACCTTAATGTTGATCACAATAAATTATGCCGTTAAATTGCTCGGCGCTTTCCTCTCGCTTAGTGTAACGTAAAGAATGGGATGGGATTACGTTTCAATCACTCCAACGATTAGAAACAAATTTCAGGAATGAGCAAGCTGGCAGTATTGTTAATTAGTCAGTAAATGAAACACCATTAGCAGTGATTCCTAGCCTACGGGGCAAATGAAAATAACTTTAAGGTCAACTATGAATGCAGTGTGAATGAGGCTACTCACTGGTTTCTCTTTATCTCTGGTGGGTTTGTATATATTTTTCAGCCTAATAATGGCTTGCTTTGCAGGCTCTGACAACTCTTTGGATTACACATTGAGAGTTCATTGCAACAGAATCCAAATGAAAATGTAACTCTTGAAATCACCTGTACACCTTTTTTATGTGATCATTCATTAATGAAATTATTTGCAAATATAACACCTGACCATGGACCTTCAGAATTCCCTTCTCACTGGATTGTACTGTAGTCCCCAGATTTTGACAGTGTATCAGTATAACCCACTAGTATCAGCCATAGTACACTGTAGATGGTACAATCTATGTAGCACTACACAGGCATCGTGGAGGGTGGGAGCAGAGAGGGTCGGGTGTGCTGTGCGTTTATCAGTGGTGATTGACAAGCAAGTCACCTCTTTATGCCTCGTCGACGTCGCAACATTGCGGATTTCTGTGGTCATCCTTTGAAAACTCCCCGTGATTCATCTCAAAACAATGCCTCTAGTTGTGAAATGACTTCCTGCAGGACAACAGCAGTGATGATTATGTGTCTGGGTGGCAAAAAGTCCACACATAAGTCCACACAGGCTAAGCTCTGGATCAATAGTTTACCCTCAGTACATATAAAGTGGGACATTGCTGTTCAACACTTTCAACTCACAGTGAGAAGGTTCTAGGCTTGCAGCCTTTCTGTGTGATTTACATATGTCGTGGTGCTGTCCCTCTGTCTGTCCGTCTGTCAGTATTGGAAGGTGCTTTGCTTGTAAAATAAACTCCTCCTTCACTTTTTATAGAATAGCCCTGAAACTTTGCGCATATGCTGCAGACAGACCGATGATACGCATATAGCAGTCGCTACTCCGTCAGGAGGATGTTGTGCTCTCAGGGCAGTCTTGTTGTATTTGTCCTAGAACTCCACAATTACCTTATTCATAACATGACATCGTGAAACAGACTGACATGAAATCAGTTAGAGACAGTTGCAGGTGTGGCCGATGGAAACCGGTATGTGCACAGCTCAATCATCAATTTGTCATCCATTCTGGAAAATATTTCCTCTCACAGTCTGAAAACATGCAAGTCTGGAAAATCAGTGACTCTAAATTGCCGGCAGGTACGAGTGTGTGAGTGGATTGTGTGTGATCCTTGTGATGGACCATTGCCCTCCGGTCTCCCCATAACTCTGAGCAGCTTAGATAGGGCATGGATGGATTGACCTATAATGTATACAGTAGCGTACCATACTGTCTCCGTTTACCCTAGCCTGGGGCTACATACGTAGCTTCGAGCCAGGAAATATGGTTTCACATTTGGAACATTGGCTCCACAGTTGCAGTGCCAGCCCCTCTCTTTAGCATGGCTGGTTAGCTTAGCCCCGTAAAATCGCGACACGAGCCCGCTTTCACAAAATCCATGCGTGAAAACAAAAGATAACAGCAGGAAATTGAGGCGCGAAGTGATGTTTCCGCCCCTAGCGAAAACCGAAATGGCCTTCAGAATTTTCCAGCGTCTTCAGAGCCAGCTTCCTGTGTCCACGAATTCTTGGAGGAAGCCTCTGTCTCCACTGGCTTCTGTGATTTCCCTTCAAGCGGTTGCCAGTTCAGGCTTTGTAAACAAGGTGCGTCGTCTCCGTAGCTAATCAATGTCTTTAATTAAACCTGCGTTAAGTCGCGGGAAAGCCTGGAACACTGGCGGACGCAGCGGCTCTCTGGGATTGGAGTCGCAGAACCCGTTCTGCATCTGAACAGTGAAGCAAGCGCGCGGTTCTGCACAGCAGGAACAGGGCAGGTGACGCATGTAAAATTTTTAACGCGATTTTGTCTCTTTTGTGCGCCTGCCTTGGAGAATACACATCGGCTGAAGTCACCATTTGCTGTCAAAGCCGCAGAAGGCAATTTCAATGGTTTTTCTCTCCCCGGCACTCTCGTCTGCCAGCCTGCGACTGGTTCTCAAATGTTGTTTCAGCGTGACGAGAAAGCTGGCACCAATCAGAGATGAAGACCGCAAGGGTCGCTGGGGAATCAGTGAGACTCTGGTGATTCATCGGATGGACTCTTGCTGCAGTAGGGAGAAACCCTGCGCTGCTTAAAGGAAAAATCGAGCCCTTACTGTGAAATACATCTGTTGTTACTTACTGTCAGGGCATAAATCATTGCTTCTGCAAACAATGGAAGTCTGTGGAACAGAACAATAGTATTTTCCCAATATTGCCACTTGCACTTGTTGTTTTATCATTCGGAATTTTGAATCAACTGCATTTGTTCTGTCGCAAATGGCTGTGTTCATGTTCACTGCCTTTCAGACAATAGATTCAAATGTTTGAACCACGATGCTGAAGCACTGGCCCCTTCTATTGATGCCCATAACCAGCAAGTGTAAACAGTGAGGTCATTAGTATTGGGACATACAGAACATTTTTTAATTAAGGGTTGTAATTCCTGTAGGGTTTGTTATCAAAACAGTATCAGGGGGACAGTGCAGGCATTCCTGCCCTTTAAGATTGTGTCCATCCCCAAACAGTCATGTACCCTGCAGTGTTATTTACCTTCTTCGGTAAGGGTGGAGAAGAGGATATTCATGAGCAGAAATGACTACACACATGCTTCTCTTGATAAATATTGGGGCTTCTCTTTGGACGTTTGGTCGTTCCCCCTGTTTTCACACGAGCTTTGGCCAGCTACTCCAGTTTGCTCCTACGGTCCAATGACATATATGTTAGAATAATTGGAGACACTAAATTTCCCATCGGTGTTTGTGATTGACAGGCATATAATCCCTGCTATGGATTGGCGCACTTTCCAGGGCGTGTTCCTGCCTCTGTCCCATTGCATGCTGGGATAGGCTCCCAGCTCCCACCGTGACCCTGAGGAGGAATGTGTGGGTTAGATGATGGATGCACGGCTGGATTGAAAAGGACCTCAAATCCTATCATGCTTAGAGTAGCCTACCATCTGGAGACAGTAGAAATACAGTTTTTAAATGAAAACTCCTCGGGGAGGATGGATGATGCTGGAAAAAGGTCCAGACAGCCTGCGTTTGTGGGTTTCTCGCAGAGTTAACAGGCTAAACTTCACAATCCCGAGCCAAAGTGATTTAATTCTGTCTGCCAAATAAGCCAGAGCTTTGGCCAAAATTTAAAGCCAATAGCGCTATGCTAGATGCTATTTCTTTTTGGCTCCCTCCTCCCACCCCCACCCTCCACCCAGAAGAAAAAAAAAACGACTCGCTGCCAAATGGATTCGTAAAACACACCAGGCACTAAAGAAAGGCATGATAATGAGGCAGCAAGTTCATTCCAATTACTCATTTTTTTACAGTCTCTACCTTTTCTTCGTTTCCTCTCTTGTTTTTAGCTTCATTCTTTGCGGAGACAAGAACAAAACGTTCTTGGGGGGGTCATGAGAAAACAGATTAGTGAAATGGAACGTTCTGGTTGCATCAAATTTAAGTTTGAAGTGACGTCAGTTACGGGCAGTTACAGGTATGGCAGATGGGAAGACGTGCACTGCCTGTCCAAAAAGAAATAGTGCGCTCAGTCATTTAGTTGGAACCTTGCAGCTTTGATTTCAGAGCAAATTTGTTGTGTCATTGTCTTGAAACCCATGTGCAACGTCAGAGCATTTATTTTCAATCAGAGCTGCAGTACTTTTTGGCCGAGATCTTGTATTGACGACGGGATAGTTGAACCACTGTAGCTTTTTTCCCAGCACATCAATGCGGTTAAGGACTTTGTGACAGCCAATCGTGTATGAGAAAGGTTCCTCATTCACTCTTACTTGTTTTTTTTCATTTTTTGTTTTCTTTGCTTGATGCAGGCCAATAATTTGCCCCTTCTGAAACACTGTAGTATCTCTTCTGCCACCAAGGGATACATCTTCTAACATAATTCTTCAGAAAATGAGAAGCTACATGCTTCATCAATTAGGGTTTAAATGATTACTGCCAGCTGAAAGATAGTAATCGCAGCAATGGTGATCAAATCATAGTATTTGTTGATTTAAATCCAAACGGTAACTTCTTTTTACGGACAGGCAGTGTATATTCACAGGGCAATTATTTACGGGAGTCTGGGGTCCGATGAGCTGTTTGGACCAATGGGCCAGATCACTATTTTGCTGGTTTCAAGCGACTCTGCCATCCACTGATTACAAATATGTGATACGTCTCATTGGTCCCCAAGGCCCATCGGGCCCCAGTCTCCCCTAATCATCACGTAGTCCAGAAAATATACTTATATATACCTTATACTGTGCATCTTCCTCACTCACTTAACCCCTTCAGACCCTGCGTCCATTGCAATGGACATGACATATTTCTGGCTCTAAACCAGTAAAAATGATGTGATCAAATGATGTCAGCAGTGCTGGTTACTGATTGGATCCTGATTATCCAATTACATTTGAGTCATGACTTTGCGCATGCCCAGAGAGAGTGACAGACGTCGGACAAGACGGGCATGGCTCAGCGACTGGAGAGAGGGAGGAGTAAGACCCCATATTCAGTCAAAAATATGAATTTATGTTCAAGCTAGCCAAACAGATTTGCTCTCAGCATAACTATAAGTGTTGCAAGTGATAGTATTTCAAGTAATCTTGAATATATCTCATATCATTAATTTATAGGAATTTTTCAAAGTCCGATGTACACTGCAATGGACATCAGGAGTTAGGCAGCATTAGACAACATTCACTTACTGCTAGTGTCAACATGCAAAGAAACAAAACACCTGTAAGCTTTTCTTTGGGAAAGTATGATGTCCAGTAGAAAAAATGCGGGTCTGAAGGGGTTAACCTTGGGGAAACCTCTTATTTCTCCTTTCTAACCCACATAAAAGACCTCTTTAATGATGGTGGTCCTTGATTGGTTTCCAGGTTTTCCGGGAAGGAAAGAAAAAATATGCATTGTTGTCTGACTATTTCTGCTATGGAATAGCCTTATCCTGCTATCCTAAACAAATCTATGTGTTATTCAGTCAGTCTGAAATGGACGCTCTGAGTAATGGAGTAATTGATTGGTTGATGAGCAGTCAGCCACTGGTTTGACTGACAGGTTGCAGTCTTGTCACATTTTTTCTAGTACTCGTGAACTCAGTCTGCTAATTAGCTGAACATCCTAGCAAAAGAATTGTGCTAATTGGCGGTGAAGACCTTTACTTCCTGCACCTGTATTTTACACCTCTGCCGATGAGTGGGGTGGGGTGGGGTGCGGGGTCTGGTTTGATGGAGCCTGCTCATTGGTTGACACTGAGGTGACATCACAAAGAAGCAGAGCCAATTGAACAGTCATGACTGTATTATCACTCTAAATTAGGACCGTCCTTACATATTATCTCTGAATTAAAGCCTTTTGGTGGAATGTTGGTGGGCGAAAAAGAATGAGTGTTTGTGTTTGCGTGAATGTGTGTGTGCGTGCGTGCAGGCGTACCTGCAAAGTTCCCGCGGATCTTGGCCTGCGCTGTGTGTGTTTGTCCGTGTTTGCTAGTGTGTCTTTATGTATGTGTGTGTTGGCACGTGTGGGAGTGTACACAGTTTGAGGGGTGATAGTGTGCGTGAATCTGTGTGTGTGTATTTGTCTGTGAGCATGTCTCAGTTTTAGACATATATGGGGTGCAGGTATCTGTGTGTGTGTGTGTGTGTGTGTGTGTGTGTGTGTGTGCGAATGTCTGAGTTTGAGGGGTGTATGGGGTGCATGTATCTGTCTATGTGCATGCACACGTCTGCATTTGCGGGATGTATGTTGTGTGTATATCTGTGTGTGTGTGTGTGTGTGTGTATGTGTATGTATTCATACGCTCTCATACAGGCAGCGAGCCAAAGTAATGAAACCCCTTCTGTGTGGTGGATCTTGCGCACGACACCGAGCCGTAACACGGCTGCTCATTTAATTAAGACAGAAATCATCTCAGCCCATCAGGGAGATTAAAAGGAATCTGAGGAAGCTTCTTCTCAGAGACCCGCGGCTGTGTGTTTTAACTCCTTTGACACACACAGGGTCTGCGGCTGCGTTCGCACTGAAACGACTTGTGCTTCTGCGCCATCTGCTCAGAGTGAAATTACAGCCATTCGCACGATTACCACGATGCCGCACCCCTAGCTTGCATACTCCGCCCTGAAAACCTTTGCGCAGATATAGACGCCGGTGTCAGTAAATTCCTCAATTAAATTCCTAAATAATTCTGTAATTAAATTTCCAAATGTCTTGCTTCACTGGAATAATTTTCCACAGTCTCTGTGACACAAACAGTTGTTAAGCCTTAAATAGGCTCATGCATGACAGAAAAATTGGCATTATTTGTATTCTGTGCAAAGGGGTTGAGCTGAATGTACACAGCAAGGTTTGTAAGCATTTCGACATGAAAAATATACGTTCTACGTTAGTCAGGATGTGGGGGTGGGGCGTGATCAGGAGTTGTGCGGCCATTAGGTTCCTGGTTCCCTGGGCCAGTGGAGTGGTCTGTTGTCCATGACGAAGAATATTTAGTCCCACTGTAAGACTAAAATATATAAATAGGACTCGGTCAAAAGTTTGTATATAACTTAGCTGGACTGTTTACGGTCTATGTGAAAAATTGGACAGGCGATGGTGTTACTTCAGCATCGCTCAGTCACTTGCTCACTCACTCAGGCGGATGTAGGGCAGCCCAGCCAAACAGGACTAACATCTATTTGCTCTCAACTAGAAAATATTAGAGATATAAGTGCCTGAATGGTGAGATTTTCTTACACTATCGGCAAATCTTGAAAGTTATCTCACCTTATTGTCAGATTATTTGCAGCATTGAGCAATAAAAAAAAATCAATAATAATGGCTGAGATATTGAGTCTAAATACCTGACTAAAACAGTTGTCGAACTTAGAATATTATTACATAATTTTTTTAAGGGGGGGGGGGCAGCACTCTGAGTTCCGTGGAAACGCTAATTCCGAAGCGTGAGCCCCCCCCCCTTCCCTCCACCCCCCACAGAGGCTGTTGCCGCAGGGTGGAATGTGGGAACTGTAATTAATGCGCTTAGACGCACACACACACACACACACACACACAACACTCCCCTCCCTCAGCCCCCGCCACTGATACAGTGCTCGCGCTCCCAAATTAAACTCGACGCTGGAGACTCTTCTTTCCCCTTTATGAGGTAATGGCTCAGCAGGAGCGCCAACTTACGTTCACCCAACTTTACTTTCGTGATGAATTACGCTCCCTCACGCAGTGATTATCTAACCCCCCCTCGCCGCCCACTGTGGCACGCTTGCGGACTTAACCGGCCTGCGAGCGCATTAATATTGCGCGCTTTTGATAATTCAAGGTGATCGGTGTTTCAGAATGGTGACCGATAGAGTGATTCGACTGCTCAAGGTTAATGGGCTTTCAACATGGCGCTCAAAAGAGTGAAATATTTCTCTATAATTCTCTCCCCGTTTTATGCAGATGGTGCCACATGACGGCATTTGTATGCTGTATCATCAGACGCCATTTGTCAATTGTTGATGTTGCGCCATTGATGTTGTTTTGATGTATACGTGTTTGCACTTTCGAGCAAATTAGCTTCATTACTCAAGTAGTGCATTGAATTTACTCAAAATTGTTTTCCCCTTGAGGCAGCAGAGGTTGTCGCTGGGACTCAGCGGATTGGCGGTTCGTGTCACAGTTTGCCCTTTTATGAAAATCTGTGCAGGTACTGTGACCTTAAGCTAAGCCTGTAACCCTCCACTCCTCCCTACTTAGCCTAATCGACTGTAAGGGCCTTTGGATACAAGTGTCTGCGAGATTGAACATGCAGTGTAGTGCTGTGTTTTTTCTCTGCTCTGGCTTAATGACGATGGGACTGTCGAGATGCTGTTTGGAGTTACTGCCTCTCACGATCCCAAGAGACAGTTTTGGCGCTGGTGCCTTTCCTGTTCCGATCCCAGGAACGAGTTAAAGTTTTAGCCCAGACGTTCTTTTCCTCATCACCTGCGTATGCTAACGGTCAGCTGACATAAACAGCGTCTTTATCAGAGATCATACCGGAGAATCGTCTCTGTTTTAATATAAACGCGGACTCTAACGCCTGAAAGGCAGCATTATGCTGAGTTTGAGATGCGGGTGGGTGGCAAGGGGTCAGGTAGTTCATGCAAAACGAGCAGCACTGCTTTTTTTTACACTCGTGTTTAATTCATGAGCGTCCCTCCTGACAGGTGAAATGCAGTTTTTACTGGGTTCAATTTGTGGGCAACTGGCAACACTGAGCAAAGCAGGTGTGGGCTTGGTTAGTACTTGGATGGGAGACCACCTGCGAAAACTAGGTTGCTGCTGGAAGAGGTGTTGGTGACCCAGTAGGTTGCGCTCTTCCTCAAATAATCCTCAATGCCCCAGTGCAGTGATGGGGACACTGTACTGAAGGAGACACCGTCTTTCTGATGAGACGTTAAACTGATGTTCTGACTTACTAAAGATCCTATGACACTCATTGATAAGAGTAGAGGGTTCCCCGGTGTCATGGCCAAAGTCCCCAACTTTCTCTTTCAACCCTCCTACCTAATCATCCCTGATCTAATTGATTGTGTAATTTCTCCTCTACCTATCCCCCTCAAGCCCCAGGGATCCCTTGAAAAAATAGATTTCGATTTCATGGGCCTTCCCTGGTTAAATAAAGGATAAATAAAATAAACACGAAACGCAGGTGTTTTCAAAAATCTGGTTTTTCCTCCTTCGTTTTCCCAAAAAAATCTCCGTCCACAAGAGGACACAAAAACACAAAGCGCAATCAAAAAGCATGCCTAATGAGCAGACGGTGATGATATAATTTACTATAAGGCCGTGTAGACTAATCACAAGCCTTAAAGACTCACTTTAAGGCCCACCCACTCTGACATCACAAGCCGAAAACTCTCTTGTCCATTCATACAGTGAAAATGGAGTTTCTAGAATTCTTCTCCCTGGGAGGCATTTCCCAAAATGTCCATTTTCAGTGACCAGAAATGCAGCATGTGTGTAAACGAAAAGCCGAAAAATACCCATATACGTATGAACAGGGCCTTTGTCTCAGCATTTCAGGATGTCTGAAAACATGAGCTAAAGCGACATGGACCCTCAGCTCCATCAAATTAGCCGTCCTGGCTAACCCAGAACTCAGAACTTGGCTACAGTTCTTTGTCAATGAGCGCAGACTTTGACAAACAAATTAAATGTAAGTTCTAGATGGAGTTGTTGAGGTCTGTGGTTCTCAGTAGCCCCCACTCCGCTTTGTGATCGACTGCAGAAATCATGATTTCATTCCTTCACCTATGCTCTCTGTTCCCCAGGTGCGTCCCAATACATCCTCAAAAATTGCATCCCTCGCTCCACTCATCACCTGTCGCCGCAGACCGTAGAGGGAGACGAGAGGAGGCAGATTTTTAGTGCGTTGGGATGCATCCCCTGCCTTTCACCTCTTATTCCGGCCGCATGCCCCCGTGCGCTATTCCTCCTTATCCTTTTCTCCTTTGACGGTCTCATTATGACCCCCAAGACATGTTGTTTTAGGCTTGGTTCCCGTTCGCGTTGACGTTCCCACTTTGTTTCCGGAGCGTAACCCCAAAACGGTTGACGTGATCTTAACGAAACTTTGCATAGTTACTACTCAGGTCCTGAAGTGATGCAAATTGGTATGTGCTTGTCTGTCCGTCTGTCTGTCCGGATATAATCAATTTTTGGAGGGGAGGGGGAGGGGGAGGGGGAGGGGGGCTGGGTTAGGCAGGGAAGGGGGCCAGAGGGGAGACGTCTGTTTTTATGAGTAAAAACACATTCTAGTTTCTCATTACCCTCGTCTCCACCTTGTCCTCTCCGCTCCTCTCCTTCCCCTCGCCACCTCCTGCGGGAGGAAGGGGAGGTAGGGAGAAGTAACAAGGAAATGTTATCTGATTGTTTTTATCTCCTCTCATCACCTTCTCTTCCTGCTTTAATACTTCCTCTCTATTGCTTCCTCTCGCTGTCTCTCACTGTCACTCACACCTCACACGCTAGTAGCATATTGACTCACACACACACACACACACACACACACACACACACCTTCCCAAAAAGGATTGGAGTCAGGCACAGACAGAGAATCAGTTCCACAGGTTTGTTAAAGAGCTTGCTTGTACAAGGGATAATCCAAATTATTGTCAGGGTGCAGTCCAAAGATCTTAAGCCAGATGGTGAAAATGCCAGAGGAGGTCCGACGAAACCAAAAGCAGAATATTGCAATATGCAATAGAGGAGGCAATATCATAATCCAAAGGACAAAACAGAATCTATACCAGAAAACCTCACTGGGGGAAACCAAGGCTCGCAGTGATGTCTAGAAAGACAGCAAAGTCACAAATAAACAAAGGCAAACTGGGGCTATATAAAGGGGAGAAAACGACAAACAATCGAGGGAGTGCAGGTGTGCGTGCGCTGAGAAGCATGACTAGGGGCGGGGCTACAACCAAGGGAACTAATAGGAAGTGATTAGCAAACAGAAGCGAGAGGGCGAGAGTGGGAGTGAGGAGCAAATCGAAAGCACCTGTAACGGTGAATAGAAATGACAATTAGAAAATAAACACAATATTTAAAATAACAATGCTAAAGATGAGAATGTACAAAAAGCAGAATTCAGACACTGACACCTTCCCTCGATAGCCTCCAGTACAGCTGTTTCCAAATTACACCTCTAATTTCGGTTTGAAAATGTCAACCATTCCGGCTGCAAGTGTTCAGGTGCGAGGCGTGTAAGTGTACATTACTGGGCAAAATAAATGGAGCTAGCCCAAAATGGCTAAGTATGATGCTTTTAATGGTTTTCACAACAGGCCTTAGGTCAGGAAATTAATAAGAATTTGTGAGAATTTATGGGAAGTAGCTTGGTATGGGATAGCTTTCACCGTTTATTTCTTTCATTGTTTAAGCCTTGTGGGTTAACTTTTGGGGAGCTTTTAACAGAAAGAGGAGTCAGCTCTGTCCCAGTCAGTGTTGATGGCTTCAAACAGTTGATGAATAGTTGCAAAACACTTCCCGGTCCGTCCGTGTTTAAGGTGAGACCAAATATTCTCTGTGGGGTTCAAATCTGGTCTCTGGCCTGACCAAAACATGATCCCAATGGACTTGTTCTCAGTCCAGTTACACTTTAGCAAATGCTGGCACAGAAGGCGTCAGGAGGGCATTTGTTTAATTCTTGCTAATTTTCAGTTCCATTATTTGTTTTGAAGACCATTAAAAGCTTAATATTCTGCCATTTGCGGTCAGGAATATTTTTTCCCAGGGAGTGTATGGGACATTAGCTGTGTGTGTGTGTGTGTGTGTGAGAGAGAGAAAGAAATAGAGAGAGATGGAGATACAAGCAAGTGTGTTCAGCAATCCATCTCTCAGAGTAACTGTATATTTGTGCTCACAGTCTCTGGGCTCATGCATAACCCTGCTGTCTCCACAGTCCCACACAGTTTGTACAGGCTGATTGAGTGAACAGAACCAGTGCATTGGGAGCTCCTCTACCTGCAGAGAGTGTGTTGACCCAGAGTCCGACTCTCTGAGCTGTTTGGTTTCAGTGAGTGCCAAATCAATCGGGCGGCCCTCCTGCCTCAGAGATACCGAGCTGAGCTTGAGTGGCATCGCTTGTAAACAGTGCTTTTTACCCACACTGTTTTGCGATAATCTGTCTGCTGGTGTGTCCGTCACTCTGTCTGTCACAAATATATTGTCTGCACTGTGTCTACTGAAGGATTGGAGGGATTTTCACCAAATCAGATATGGTTGTTCTCCACAGTGGGTAGCTGAACGGCAAAAGTTTTGGAGGTCGTGGGTTGAAAGGTCGTGGTCACATAAGTTCAGTTGTATCTGGGAGCCAAAGATCTACTTTTTATGAAGCTATGTCAGGTGGAGGCATAGCAATAAACACTTTGTGTAGAGTTGAACCTTGTTTTCAAAGGAAGAAACAAGACTGTGTCATGACCTAGTTGATGGCTGCACCATAAATATTGCGTGATCGCAATGCTAATTTCCCTTAGCGCCTCAATGGTAATTCCCATTATGTGTTAGCATCGAGCTAACACCATCACTCAGCTACTCAGTTACTCAGTGAGTTGTGGACATTTGCGTTTTTCGCCTGGCTCCGCTGATGCAGCCCAGACTAAAAAGAGGGAAGAAAGGAAGATAGGAGAGAGGAAGGAGCAGAGAGGATAGAGGAGAGGAACTGAATGGGGGGATGAGGAAAGATGAAGAAATGTGAGGCGAGGAGGGAAGAAGAATGGAAGGAGGGAGTAAGAGGAAGAGATTCGGCATGGGGCCAACATAGCTAGCGCAGCCCATAGTCGCCCATAGGCGGCTAGAGCAGGGGTGGCTAACCCTGGTCCTGGAGGCCCGAAACGTCTGCTAACTGCCAACAAACGTCTGCTCACTCAGCACTTAATTGATTTCAAAGCAGTAGAATTCACCTGGTTTTTGAGTCTAAAGTCTTGAAAACAAGAACTAACACGTCCCTTGTCCCTCCGAGGACCAGGGTCAGCCATGTTTGCCTTGGGCGTTTTTGGTTAGGGTTGCTGGTTCAAGCCCTGTGTAGCCTTGATGAAGATAAGTGCTGCCATTTGGCTCTCAATTACATAACTCAAGAAGTTCATGGAGCAGTTGAGAAAATTATGAGCAGCCATTTTATCCAGGTTTTTCAGTTACATCTCTCCAGGAGCGTGTGTAAATGTCAAAAGTGTGTATGAATCTCGAGTGTCAGGTTGTGGAAGCTCATTAAGTCCGTAAGCGGACAGTGTTTGAGGAGCAGGGAGGGACACTGTTCCCCTGCTGTTCCGTTCCCCACTGACTCTCTGGCTGGGGGGGGCTTTCTTCAAGTCTGGAAGTCAGCCCAAGGGCAGGGGCGAATGGCATGTCACACCAATAAATACAGGTGGTAACTGAGAGGGACAGGGCACTGTGATTTACACACACAAACGTGCCTACCCACAAAAGGGCTTTGGCACACACACACACACACTCACACTCACACACAACATCGTCTCCCCTGAGCCCTGTCCCAGATACTCCATATCAGCACCACAGGAGCGAGAGTGTGTGAAAGTGAGATGAAGAGTGAGTGTGGGAGGGAGGGATAGTGTGAGAAAGAGATAGAGTGAGAGAGAGAGTGTTTGAAGGAGAGAAAGAGCTGGAGATAGAGATTGCTAGAGGGAAAGCAAGAGTGTGAGTGAAAGAATGAGAAGTGGAGAGAGAGATGGGGACAGAGGGAGAGAGATATCAGCTCTGCGGAGACGCGTCACGCCGCACTGTTCCTCCTGTCTCCCTCCGCCCCTGTTAGCACAGCCTGTTTACTCTGGTTGAGCCCAGCCCTCCCCTGAGATCACTACACCACTCGCATCCTGAGAAACAAATACACACACACACGAGCGCGCGCATACACACGTACCAGTGTGTGCTCACACTTACACACACACACACACACACATTCCAGTGTGTGCTCACACCCACACACACTCTCACACACTCTCAGGCACACACATACCAGTGTGTGCTGACAGATTCACACGCGCGCACTCATCACACTCACACACACATGCACACATTCAAGTGTGCTCATGCTTGTATTTGGTGGCAGATACACTCTCACGTGCACACATGCCAGTGTATGCTCGCGCGCGCACACACACACACACACACACACAGGTACACACACACCATTGTATGCTCACAAACAAATGCAAACACATACATGTATGGAAACTCCGCCAGACACATGCATACACACATACTAGAGTATTTGTACACACCGTAACACATGCACATTCCTTTATGCATCCATACTCTGAATTTTCTAGGCACAAACACACACACACACACACACACACACACACACAAAACAGCATTGCCACAGAAGCGTGTAACACATGTTTATTTTCCATAATATTTTCCCACGCTCCACTGAAGCAGATACCGGGTCCTCACACTCCCTTTACAAACAATGGCCAAACCCAGTGCTTAAATCACACCATGCAGGTTACTGCGGTTTGGATGCGACTCAGAATCTGCTCCTTTGTTTGTGAAGGTACATGGAGAATAAGCGAAGGAAATCCTCGCCCGTAGAGTTGTGTTTTCGCTCTGGAGCTCCATCCAGCATTGTCATGAATTTCACAGTTCACCACACCCTGCGCCACGAGGACAGAGATAGGTGTAATTGGTGTGGAAGGCCGGGGCTGGGATTGATTTGGATGGTGGCAGGTGGGGGTTCTGGATGCGTATGCTATGTGAGTTCGCCCCCGTGTTGCCAGTAGCTGGAAAAAGCCTGCGGTTTGTCGGAAGATTACGGGGAAACCAGAGGACGTGTCGGGGTTGACGTGAATTCGGAGGGGTTTTGATGTGGGCTTTGGGTCGTTGATTTATTAGTATAAATGATATACGACAATATGAATTTTACTGTATCCTCTATACCAGTTTAGATGATATTTGCGTGGGTAGAAGCCAGAATATCTGCGCACAGTAAAGTTTACCCACTGGATCAGGGCTTCAATCTGATTGGTTCAGGTCAGTTGACTGATTTTTCACTTGCCCAATTGGGCCAGTATCCCGGGTCTTATCCTGCTCAATACAAGTATTTTTTTTTTAAGTGTAGTCTGTTGAACTTACGTATGTATGGTCAATAAAGTATCCTATGACATTATCAATCAAGATTCAAAATATATTGTGAGACATTATGGGCTATAACTCCCAGCTTCAGATGTTGGGTTATTGATGGCAGCAATATAGTTTCTGCTCTTTAATTTCAAACGAGTGATTTGGGGAAAGTGTTTGAATATTCTACATATTGTCCATGACAGTTTCGAGGAGTGAGTGTGGCCACAGTGCTGTGTGTTTACTGAGGGACGAAAATTTCCCTGCTCCTCTTGTTATTTCTTTACACTGACATAAGAACAAACCAGGCCCTTCATTCGGAGACTGACTGCCAATTGTTGCTATAGAAACACTCCTGTGAATGGCTCTCGACTGTAGTGAAAACAAACCCTAAAAATTCTTGGTCCTGCATTTATGCCATCGCTGCATGAAGGGCCGTTACGCACATTTGTGTCCGGCTGGGCCGCTGAATCTCGGTGCTGGAGATGTACTGACCCATTTTTCATGACTCCAGTCTAAACAAAGCACTTTTCTTTCAAGAGCAAGATATATAATTGAGCTGTCAATTGCCAAATTGGAGACGTCCTGTCAGGGTTCAAATGAAATGACATTTGGCAGCCCTGATGTAAGATGCAACTGTTGATTGTGGAAAATGGGATTTGTGATCCTTAGTGGGGCCGCATTTGGTGCCCACAGATCTGATGCCAAATTTACATTTGACTAAACAAGGTGAATAGAAGTTTTTAGTGGTATCACTGTGTCATGGATAATATGCAACATGATTTTGGCTGTGCAGACTGGAATTGTGGGTATTGTAGTCCACTGCAGTTATCAGCAAAATGAATGCATTGAGTTCGGCTGGCAGCATGCTAGGGGCCCCCTAGTTACCATTTATCATCGGTGTGAGAGATCAATGCTGTTTCCCCTGCAGTGAGGCTGTTTGGACATTACTGTGGAGAACGCTCACAGGGTTTCTGGCGTGTGTCGGAGGGAGGGAGTGCGAATCCTCTGCAGCGGGCTACTCTTATAGAGTCACACAACTGCTAATTACTAAGAGCAGAGAAAAAAACATCTTATTCCTTTGAAGAATGTAGGTATTCGGAATTGTTTATTGAAAATTCCTAATGGTGTTCTCGACCTCTTTTGATTTTAGTAACTAGTAAACATAACATTATTTCAGCATTAGAATATCCCGGCCAGAATTCTGCTTACTTATTTTTGTTTGACTTTTGTTTAACCAGGTAAGTTTGATTGAGAACATATTTCTATTTTAATGGGATGCCCTGGTAGAAATTCCAGATAGAACGAGTGAGGAGGGATGGAGGGATTGGGTTTAGGGCTTTGCTCAGGGGCGTGTTATTATGGAACCCACCTATGTTCTTGCAAAGACACGCCTCTCTGAAGGATTCAAGAGCTAAGATTGGCCAGCTGTTCAACTGCTAGGAGTCCAATCCTAAAGCTGAATGGCTGGCTAATCCTGGCGCTTGGATGACTGGCCAATCCTAGCGTATGAATGCTTCAGAGGGGTGTGCCTTTGCAAGAACATAGGTGGGTTCCATGATCACGCCTCAAGGGCCCAATGGCAAAGTTCATCTCAACTTCATCTTTCCTGATTCAGTCAAAGTCCCACGCCACAGTGGTGGCAACTATTTGTTTACCAGTCAAGCAATCACTAGGCTACACTGACCACTTGTTATCCTTACGTAATTTAAGAATAATAAAATAACAGTGGGATATTACCATAGAATGGACATGCATCCGGTAGCACCGTGGGATTTTTACAACATCACTGGCATCTGAGTCCAGACTTGAGTCCCTGAATCGAGAGAGTTGTGACATGAAGATTCCAGAAAATCTAGTCCTGGAGCCACATTTTGTTTCCATCCCAGTGTCTCCAAGTGTGTGAGTTTTTTATTCTGTTTTCTTTCCTCTCATGTCCCAATACTTTTCCCACTTATGCTTGTTGATACTATTGCCAGCTGGTTTGTTGTTTTCCCCTGATAAAGATACGTTTCATTTTCGAGAAAAGAGCAAAAAAAAAAAAATCCAACAGTTTCTGTTGTGCACAATGGCTCGGTTTTGCACAATGGGAAAAAAATGGGATCCAATTCTTGAGTTGTCACGAGTCTCTCCATCTTAAGACTCCGGACCAGACACATCAGTACAATGTCTATTTGTGAAAACGTCCATTAAGAATGCGGGGATGTGAATCTTGCCTTCTTATCAGGGAACAGGACAATATTGATTCAGTTGCATGATGGGGAATGTAGTGCACCTGGGGTATCAGGTTGGAAATGTAGGCCACGTTCTGCCCAAGGGAAATGGAGAAGCTGCAACTTCCTGAAAGCATGTACGAGGTCGCGATCCCATTTGAAGCGGCAATAAACGATGTTTAAAGGTGATAACAACCAGCATTGCTCATTTTCCCTTCGTAACCCCTTTAGGGAAAAGGACCGGAGATAAAATGATGGGGAAAGGAAATAAGTGTTAGCGGACGCTATACATGCTTACTCCCAGCCACGTTTTGAATTATCAAAGGTTATAAAGCTGGCCTAACAAAAAAAAATAAAAATAATGGTAAATAAATAAATAAAAGACAAAGAAATTTCCCTCAATTTGTCATTTGATAACCTGAGAGCAGGCAAAGGGAAATTTAATGGAGATGTAACTCTCACATTAGCATATAAATTGCCCGGAAATTGAAAAGTACATTATGATAGTTGGAAAAAAAAAAAAAGGAAGGAGTGAAGCAATAATACCTCCACTCTCTTGCGAGACCTGTACCTAAAGAGACAAGCTTTCAGGGAAACGAGCATATTACCCAATAACCCTTCTCCCCTTGATAAGATAACGGCCTGCCCTGACGGACTGCCCTGATTGATTTCTCCGCTGCTTAGCCAATTGTTACTCTTGACAAGTGCCCCCTGTGATCTGTCAAAATTCCTACTTTTCTTAAGTGCCCCTTTTGTATGTCCCTTGCTTTATTTAAAAATGTCTGATCAATCTGGTGGCTCTGATTCGTCCCCTTAGAAAGTTTATGCAGCAACATTTATCAGGCTCAGTCAAGCTGCTTTCTGGGCTTGTGCGCTGTAGTGATGAATTATCACTACAGATGTTGCCTTAATGGGGAGCCTGTCAGGGAGGTGCCTTCATGCTTGCCTTAGCTATGTTCTCTTGACCTTGCTGCCACTTAATGCCAATGTTTAAGCATTGCAGGCAACATTGTGAGAACTTCAAGAGTTTGACGGAAAACTGCCCTGAGTAAAATCCGGTCTTTTTACTTCTATGTTCTTGGCTTGGGGGGAGTTCCACGATTTTCTCAGTACAGATGTCCATCTTAGTCAATAATCCAGTGTCACGAAACAGACTCAGGCATAGTGAGTCCTGACTGACTCTGGATTGATGTTAATTACTGTTATTGTGCAGAGCTGAAACACAACCTGGCTCTTATTGGATAAGAATGGACACTCCTACCATTGTAGTTGGAGCTACAATGTGTTGTTATTGATGCATTAGTCATTACGTTTAAAGGCGACACACTGTTGACAAAACAGTCTTACACTTTCCTGTGTTTCACTACTGGAAATTTTGGTTTTGTTATCCCCTCACTCTCCTGTCATCCCCTCATCCCCATCCTCTGTCCTTCCCTCCCTTATTTCCATAAGCAAAATGTTTGTTTTTTTTTTGCAAAGACCTCTGGGATGTCAGACACCAGCTGTATTCCGCTGACCTGCTGACCGAGGAACGCTGTGTGACCGAGGCCCTCTTGGCCCTGGTGAAGGCCGCCATTTTGCTTCCAGAGGAGAAAATTGCTTGAGTTATTTCACAAAGAGACGCAGAGAAATGATCCGTAAAGTAATCAAGGGAACATCAGATGTCTAATATAGCCTCTCCCATTAAAACATATGGGGGAGGGACCCTCACACCATGATCAATCTCTGACAGTGAATCATCCAGGCCAGTGAATACGAATAAGCAAATTTACATGTTATTACATTTCAGTCTTTAAAAATTTGGCTTCTCTGCCAGAAAAATCAACCATTTCGCATCAGCGAGGTATTCAACTGAAATAATTTTGAATGGGTAGCCATCTCATTTTTAGACAAAGCCTAATCACCAGACTTTTGCGGCGATTATTTGAATCTCACGAATGAATCAGAACCAAGATGACTCAATTCTGTTGTGATTGCTGGATGGTTTGGGGGAGGGAGGGGGTGTGGGTGGAGGACTGTGATTGTAGATTCTGGTGGCAGTGGGGGTGCGCCCAAAAAGCAGTCATTTATTTTATTAAAAAAGAGAGCCAAGAGCAATTTTTCTCAAGCTGGACTAGAATTCCTGGCTGTGCCCCTGAGCAGGAAGATGTTGATTGAGGTTGTGATATGGGACGGGGGTGGGCAGGTATACGAGGTGGCTGAGGTTGCAATCTTCCTGAAATGTTTATTCTAGTAATCATATCCAGTCTCCACATAATCGTGGCAAACAATCTGATATCATTGTGTGCATGTTGTTCCGGGATTAGAAAAGTAATGCTTATATAGAAGTAATACCTGTACTATATTCCACCAGTAAACGAGGACAGCACTGCTGTGATGACGTCATGAAACCACAAAGGCTTTACAAGTGTGCATTGAGCGCTGCTCACACCTTTGTCTAGCAGCTGGAACAAGTGAGATCCCCTGAGGTGAGCAATTCAAGAGTGAAATTGTTGTGAAAATTCTATAGATTTCACAAAGCAAAAGGTATTTTTGGTTGTCTTGATGTCATGAATTTCTGCAAGTCCCCACTCTTCTGCTTTAAATGCTTGCTAATTCTAGACAACTGAAATACAAGATATTTTTAAGCGCAGCATAAAGATATCGGAGCTGCTATTGATTGGTGGACTATAATGTTACTTCTGGATAAGCATTATTTTGTTGATACAGGAACAACACCTACTCAGCCGTATCAGATTGTATTAATGATATCACAAAGCCAAGTCAAATTTTGAGTCACAGCCAGTAAGATATCTGGAAAACCACTACTGAAATTATGTTGGAATTTTCTTTTATACCTTTCTGTCCTTCTGCTATTGGTCCCTTCTTACAGTGTTTTGTTTAGGTTGCAAGATGTCCGGTTTTTCAATGAGAGAGTCCTGTTTCCCGATGATTTGTATCTGGTCCAATCTGTGATTCTTTATGAACACAATGACTTGTTTGAGTGATTAAGTGAAAAAAGAAATTCCACCATTAGTGTATCATGAATTAGCATCCCAAATATATTACGGTCAATAATAGGTCCCAGCAGCACTCCTCCACCTGCATGGATGATGATGTTTTTATATTTAAATTTATCCTAAATACTGCAATCTTAGTGCCTCAATCATAATTAATCTTGGAAAACGAAAATAAAATGTTGCTTTCAAGCTCTGTGAGAGTCAGTAAAATTTTCACAATAGTTCGTTCAGGTGCTGAAGTAATAAGATAACGTGTCAGCGCGAAGTGAGGACAGCGAGCCACTCAGCCCAACAGACCGCGTCGTTTCAGTGGTGGAACTAAGTTGAATTACAACTGAGGAGCTGTGCTCATTGAAAGCTCATTTTCGTTGTTGAATATTTCTGGAGGTAGTCGTGTTTGTCGGTGCTGTTAGCAGCAGCTGAAGATACCATTACCATGCTGTAATGGTGGGGTGGGGGGAGCAGAAGGGCAGAGGGAAAGTTTTTGGGTGAAGGTGACCCAGGTGTTTCCACTGCCTTAAGGGAGTCACCTTTCATGAAGTCAGCTAGAGTCAGTAGGAGTGTTTTTGTTTGAGACAGAAAAAGAGAGAGATTGTGTGTACGTGTTTGTGTGCAAGGCAGACAGTGCATTTACATACACGTGAATAACCTGGTTATACACTGTTGCCTGGTTTCAGTCCTGTCAGGTCAACACTTAGCCAGGTTACACCAACCGGGTTATGGAGCAGAGAGAAACCTGGTTGACAGACATATTTTTCTGCTCGAGTGTCCCGGATACTTCATCATGTTGAGGGGAGTCTTTGACAAATACCGTGGGTGTCCCTGACAAACACCGTGGGTACAGGGAATTACACCGACACCGGACACAAACGCTCAAGAGACTGCAAACAAGGCGATTGGCAGCGAAATGAAGGCCAACACTCCTCATTTCAGGAGAGATCCATTAATCGTCCTCATTCTGAATTCACTTTAATCATAGCATTCTGCCCTCTAAAATGTATGGGAGGACTTCTTCTTCTTCTGAGTTTTTCATGCTTCCTGAATTTACCAGTGTCTTCTGATGACTCCAAACCCATTTCGCGCCATGTAATGTCATCAAATCCAAGAGGAGAAACCTGACTGACGCTTGTAACGGTGGGGTTTTTCAGTAAACGAGTTTCTTTCGTTATGCAGCTAACACACAATAATCGCGTTATCGAAGCACTTGTGCACGCGCCGATGGAGCAAAAGAGTGAGAGAGTGCGTGTGAGTTTGTGAGTGTGTGTGTATGTTTGCGAGAGTGATTGTATATATTAGTGTGAGAGTGAGGCAGAGATATTGAGACTGTCTGCTTATGTGAGAATATGTGTGTGTATGTGTGTGTATGCTGCCCTGTCAAGCCAGACGGCACTATCCGCAAGATAGTGAAACAGAAAATTGGCCTTAAAGTTCTACCTCCCGCCCTAACTTTGTAGATTCTGCTCACTTGCACATGCAATAACTCTGTACATGTGTATTGATCAGGCTAATCTCTACTAAAAATAGATGGAGCTGGTGCTAGAGGGTCAATGGCAGGTTTTCCCAATATTGAGAAATTTGCAGATACTGCAGTCTGGCTTGACAGGGCAGTATGTTCATCTTGCTTGCACGAGTGTGTGTATTATCGGCAGAAGTAAATGTGTGGGTGATGAGTACCCAACCTGCTGTTATTACAGTTTACATTTTTTTTTTTGTTTCTAGCTCTCTATCACAGTATTAAGCTTGTTTTCCCAGTTTTAGATGCTGAATATCCTGTGGGTGTGAGTGTGTGAATAAATGTTGCCTGCACCTTGTATCTTTCCCAAAACCATGGTTTGCTAACTATGTTAGCAACTTACATAGTGCGACCATGCACAGTCAGTGGATCCATGTAAGTTAGCATGTGTGCTTTTGGGAAACATACCACAGGTTGTGTTCCTGCCTCTCACCCGCTGGATTCTGGGATAGATTATACCCTCCCCAGCCCACAGGATTAAGCGGGTTTCATAGTAGATAGATGATAGAAGTGCGTATGATGCAAGCTGATCGTACAGCATTAGCCATGAAGATTGAGTAATGTGCATTTAAGATAAAATATGCAAAAGAACACTCAGAACTCTGTCTCAGGCCACATCTGTGATTTCCATTTTTTTTATACTCGCAAATTCTTTCAGTGCAGTGATTACCATGGATACATCTGCTGTCTTGAATCAGAAATTCAAGTGAGTAGTGCACTTTTATGAGGATATTTTATGCAAGATCAATTCATTTACCGACCCGGACAATTACACAGTTGTACGGACAAAGTAGAATGATGTGTATCTTTTCTCTTACACAAACTCAATCTCGTACTCTTTCACACTCAAAGATGTATACACATGCCTACAGAAGCACAGTTGTACACACATGCGTACACACATTCTCAGACCCTCTCGTTCATAGCTGTTAGATTATCTGGATAGAGCAGTATTTTAACTTTGAACATTATTAGCCTAATAAAGACACCAAATGAAGTGAGTCTGCTCGACTCCAAGTCATTATCTGATTCCACTGTAGCCAATCTGGCTTCCTTTTGCATTGTATTTATATCAGGCATTATGCTTTTTATGTTAAGAAGTTCTTAATGGAAATTGGAGGATTTTAGCTTTAGTCAAAAGATATGAAAGGAAATGAAATGCCCGACTGTTTTGCAAGGGCATTCAGCTCGTTTTCTTCCAGCTTTCATTGAGCAAGTGCAGGTACTCTGGCAAGAATTTGGGGAATCATCCCGCACTAACAGGAGGCAAATAATCTGGACTTTGTGTTGCCCAAAGACATATCTCATGCATCTAAAGTCCAATTGTGGATGAAATTCAACTTACAAAGGCTGTAAAAACAGTGGCCAAAACGAAACACAGACGCTTACAGCTAATGAGGTGCCTTTGTCTGCTGAAGCGCTCATTTCTACAGTTTTCTGACAAAAATCCTTAATGAAGTTTCCAGTAAAACAATAATCAACACGAGTCAGCCGTTTTCACTCGCGCTCATGGCCTTGTCCACTCGTTTGAGTATGTCAAACACGAGCATGCGCAGTAATAGTGACACTGCTCCTTTAAATACTCAGCTCCCTTCTCACGGATAACATAGCAGAAGAATAACTTACAGAAGGGGCCTGTCAAATCGAGGCCCCCTAAGGGCCAAGAACTGCTGGTTTTCCATCGTTCTTTTACTTGGGAATAAAAGGAGAGAAACTTGTCCAGCCAGTAAGTAGCACTAATTGTTCAGTTAGTTATCTTTGAGAAAGGAAAACCAGGACAGGATTTGGATTGGGAGGTCTGTACTTGGGGGTTTCAGACCAAGCATATCTCATGACTGAGGCCCTTCTCCTCAGCTGGGGGCAGCAGCACGCTAAAGGAATAACTGGCAATCAAAAGGCCGTCTGTAGGAACATGAGTTTCAGACTGCTTCTCAACATTGTACGCATCTGTGCTGTAATAACCGTTTGTTTATTCGCTGATTCGTAATGAACAAGCATGTAATTAAAATACTGCTCGCTAATTTTTTTGGCTGGCATTGTGGGGATACTGTGGATGATATTAGTTACAGGGCTGTATTTGAAAATAAATGCTGCGGTAACATAATTACAAAGTAAGATAGGATTCATTTGGATGAACGCCTCACAGAACAGCTCTAACGGCGCGTGCTAACTAGTTATCCCGTTGTTTAAACACCTTTCGCTAATACTGCGCTTTATTTTAAGCTCGCAACCTGCGTCACGGTGTTTCGCTTAACGGAAGGATCGCCTATCTCAGGAGAATCTGTTTGTTTCAAGGATGTGAACCTCTGAACCAACCAGAGGGACAAGCGTTAATGAGTGATTGCTAAGATAACACCCTGCCCTTAATTACAGTAATGATTTCATTTTGTCTTAATACGTTCCCTGCTTCTCCGTCCCCCTGGGTTCATGTTGGGAGACGACAAAGTGGCTGCTGTGAAATGAACGAATAATCCATTCGAACCTCCTTTGTTCATCAGGAAATAACGACATTTGGCATTTACTTTTTAAAACTGATAGACACAATTAGCAGGTGCGTGGGCACGTGTGGGGAATGTGTGAGGCAGGGGAAGACTGCCAGAGCCGTGTACATAAATCTGAAATTATCCCCTGACAAAACTAAACGCTTCTTTGTCCTGTCTCCCTTTTGGGTTCTATATGGACCCATTGAAGTAACTGTGAAACTGCAAAAGCTCTTAGATGAAGAGCCATGTTGCCCGGAAAAGAATAAGATGGTTTCTCCAGGGTTTCCGGGTTCCATAGGTTCCAGAGTTCCTGTTCTGTTCTAGACTCGATTATAACAGGAATACGTAAGGTTCACAGGTTTAAACTATGTATATACTGTAAACCCAAATTCAACCATCCATCATCCATCCACCTGTGATCTTGCCAACTTATTCCTGGTAAGATTCCAGGGTTTCCTATGTTCCAGGGCACCTGTTTTGTTCTAGATGGGTTTGTTGAGGGACCGTGTCAGATTTGCAGATTTACGGAACCCAAATCCACCTACCCATCCAACACATTCTCACTCCAACTCGTCATATAGTGATGCCACCTGATCAAGGGTCAATATATGACGCAAAAGGAGGCTTTTAGCATCCTCATTTGATGCTTACGGTTAGGGCCCGGGTTAAGGGTAGGGATTCGTTTTAAACTGGCCTCAAATAAGGACACCAAGAGCCTCCTTTTACGTCGTATACAGATGCGTGGTCAGGTATTGTCTCTGTATTACACATCTATCTATTATCTAACCCAGTTATTGCTAATCAGTATTGTTGGGGGGGGCTGGCACCTTTCCCAGAATGCAAGTGGCAAAAGGCAATGCAATCTATCGCTGGGATCACACACCCACATTTATGAAAGGACTTGTTCTCTTTTTGGGAAATGTGTCTGAGCGTTGGTCGAACACTGGCTCATTCTCAGACAGAGAAGGAGAAATAGAGATGGGGCAGGGTGGTCATGTGACTGGAGGCGGGAAGGGGGGGGGGTGGATGGAGACAGGTGTACATTAGTATTCTGATTTCGTTCCACTGCATGGGGATGGGATGGGGGTGAGAGGAGTGGTGGAAGAGGGGCAGCTCCCCAAAATTAAGGGAGAGATTTGGGGGGTCTCAGTGCGTCTTTGTCTCTGGGGCAGTTCCCCTCTATCTCTCTCCCTCTCGCTCTCTCTCTCTGCACATCTCTCTCTGCCTCTCTCTCTCTCTCTCTCTCTCTGCAGTGCAGTACATTACACTTGACACATATACTGTATACAGAAATGTGAACATAAACTAGACCCCCAGTACGCACACACAAATACACAAAAGCGCGACCAAAAATACACACAGTACACACACAAAAGCACAAACAAAAACACACAGTACACACACAAATGCACAAAAGGACAACCAAAAGTGCACACGTTACACACATGCAAATGCACAAAAGCACAGGCAAAAACACACTCAGTACATGCATGCACAAATGTACAAAAGCGCAACTGAACGCACGCAGAGTACTCACCCAAATGCACAAACGCACAAACAAAGACACACACGGCACACAAACACAAATGCACAAAAGCTGCAACAAACACATGTAGACAAGTGCTCAAAGACTCATGCAAATGCACATGAATAAAGACAAACACAAAAACTACAAAAAGTATTCAGAAGTTTGCCTGAATTCATTTATTGCACAGAATCGAGACTGTCACCATTAGCACTGCGATTGCACCCATCCGTTTGTAATGCCGTCTGGAGCACTGCTTCATTGCACACTTCAGAAGCACACAAAGGGCCGTGACAGATGTTCCCTCACTTCAAAAGCGTAAGGTGCGCTCGAACGCTCGACTGGTGCATCGTGGGACATTGGAGGTACTCACAGGTAGCTGTGACGGGGACTTGTCTCCTGTCAAATAGGGTGTTCCTGCTGGTAAGTCAATTAGCATCTCAACTCTGCTGTCTTTGCACCATAGTGCTTAATAACTGGGGATGTCATTCCCAGCTTTGTCACCTGACCAACTGCAGCACTGTTATGCAAGTGGCTGTATTGCAAAGGGACAAAAATTCTCATATGGATAGGCATCTTTTTTTTGTTTGTACTTCGTACTTATGACGGTGGGATGACATACGTGGCCCTTGAATACAAATCTGGCCCAGGTTTTTTCACTTCTCCCAGATAATTAACAAGACAGAATGAATGCTTTTGATTGGCTGGGCAGTTTGCACACATGACTCCTGATTGGGGGGAGGGAAGGGGGTGGGTGCAAAATCAGCATGTTTCAGGCCTTGAGGATGCTGATGTTAGAGGTCTGCAGTGTGAAATACTTGTTTATTCTCCTGCTCTAATACTGATTTCACAGGCATTCAGAAATGTTTTTTGAAAAATAGCTTATGAAAAGCAGCAGCAAATTTGAGATAATCTAAAATATTAAGGTTCAAACATTTCAACTGAGAAATGAGAATGAGTAAGATCATTTCACTGCTACAATATTTATGGCCAAATATTTACTGACTTGTATGTACACAAACCCTTCCTGGTACATTTATAGCGCCTTCGTTTACAAATCATTACATTGCTATGAATCATTAATAAGCACTTTGTGCTGGACTTATTTTCTGTGGTTTGATCTTGAGTCATGTGGTCCATCACATTTCAAAATGGTATTGTACATGATAGGTTTTTATGCGTAATGACCAGGAATCCCTTTTTGCTTATGAATGTTTAATAATTGTTATGTTTTACTAATGGATGTACTTTACATGGTATAGGAATGCTGCATGAGTGAATACTTAAGACAATGGAGGGTAATTATGTGCAGAGTTGGGTTCAATTACTTTTTTCAATTACAATTGATTGTAATTGTAATTACAATTACTTTATGGACAAACAGTTCAGAAAGAAATTGTAATTACAATTGCAATTACAATCAATTCTAATTACAATTACTTTCTGGACAAAATGTTCAGAAAATAATTGCAATTACAATCAATTGAAATTAAAAAAGTAATTGAACCCAACCCTGATTCTCTGTGTGTCTCAGGACAAACAGCAGCCAACCCCAGAAGTATGAAATTGTTTGTGAACCCAAAACAAACCCAAACTAATCCAAACTACTAGCTGCCGATTACATCTGGTTTGGATAGCTAATATGGAGCCAGCCAATTTGGCTTGTCCAACTGATCCAGGGCTGGTATTTACGTCAGCACTTAAAGAGAGAGAGTGCTGATCAGTTTGACATTTTTGCCCTATTATCATGGATAGAAATGTTACAGAGGAAACCTGATGCCCAAATATTACTTCTTCCGAAGGACTTTTCATAAAACCAGGCTCTGGTGTCCTGGCCAATATACCTGGCTGGCCCTCTCAGGAACAACTTATATTGCTGGCACTCTGTCCAGTACCTACCCACCTCAGCTATTGTGAAGTGGTGAGCAATCAAAATTGCTGCCATGCATCACCCAGGTGGGTGGAGCTACACGTTTTCGGTGGTTGGCGTGGGTCCGCTCCTGGTAGTTGATTGCAAGGAAAAGTAAAGTCATAAAATGATGCTGCCATTAGCATCAGGGGTGAGGGAAAAGGGGTTAGTGCTTTGGAGACTAGTCGGGTATAATGAGTTGGCCTGAAGGCTCTCTTGCTCCAGGCTTGTCCCTGTAGCTGTCAGCTGTTCGGGAGAGCAACTTCTGCTATCAGAACCTGAATCTGAGCTCTTCCAGCATGGCTTCTGTTTGTTAGCACCAAGCTCTTCCTTATTTTAGCCATTCAAGCTGTGAGGTCACAAATGAGTTCTTGCCTGAACATCCTGCTAATGCTGGGGTAACAAATAACTGTCAAATAGACAGCTCTGGAACACTGATTTAGAATTTTGACGGTAAAACAAGGAAATTTAAAAAATCTGCAATATATGGGTTTAATGATTACATATACATGCTTTTGCTGATTTTTCTGAGGTGGGTATAGTGCTAAAGACTGTCAGGCGCAGGTGTAACCTTGAGTCTGTGTGACAGGTGCAATAACAGAGTCCTCCTGTCATTCCCCCCTCCCCTCCCCCACACACCCTGCCCCTCCTCCCCTGTTCACTCTCACTCTCTCGTTCTGCATTATTCCAATCAATCTCTCTCATTTTTCATTTCCTCATTCCTTTCTCCTTCTCCATCTGTGTCTTAATCATTTTCTTTTTCCATTTTTCTCCTCGTTGTTCACCTCTCCCCCCCCCCCCCCTCCCTCTCTCTCTCTCTCTCTCCTCTGCTGTCTTTTCATTCTCCATCTGTTTAAGCAGTTTGACTATGTCCCTGCTTATGCTATCTCTCTCCCTCACACACACACACACACACATACACACACACACACTCAGCCTGGTTTCTTCGCCCGCTCTCCGCCGCATCGCGAGCAGTTTCCACGGTAACAGAGACGGGGCAGAGATGACTCTGGGTGCAGTGCAGTAGATGTTTTTATTAGCAGGAAGTTCGGACTGCTTCTCTCTCCCTCTCTCCGTTTCTTTACCTCTATATCCCTCTTTCATTTTCTTTTTCTCTCTGTCACTCACTCCCCTCTTCCTCTCTCCTTCCTTTCTTTCACTGAACTTTCTCTTCAAAGTCAATGTGCCTTATTGGCTGCAAATACAAATTAGGATAAGGCCAAGGATCAATGATCATGCAAAGAACAATTGCAATACTCATTCAGAGTAAAATAATGCTGAGCATTAACTCTCAGAGTGCTGAAAAAAATGTGCAAATAATTATAAATTCAATTATCTTGCACTGTTGAGAACCTTTCATGTGGCGGCTTGTTTAAAAGAGCTCCCACAGGGAGCAGGGTTTAGAGAATGTTACCCCTTAGATCAGAGAGTTAAATACAAATACTGTTGCTCAATGATGGAAGATATCAAATACAAAGCTGTTGAAAACCTATCATGTGGCGACTTGTTTTATAGAACTCCCCTAACAAAAACAACAGCACTTAAACAATGTTGAGTTGAACCTACATAAGCACTACACAAGCAATTTCTCTCTTCACCTCCTCAGTTCACTCTCTCTCTCTCTCTCTCCGATAATGTTCTCAGACCAGCCTACTCTTCTTCTGCGGTTCCGTGAACACAGTAGACTTTACTCTCCTTTGAAATCTCCCGTACCGTATTATTACCCCGCGCAGAGGAATGAAATATTAATCGCTCTTGTGTTGATTATAACGTTGGGCTGGTGAAGCGCTGCGATCGGTCATTAGAGAGCACTTTCAGCCAGCAATTTCCTCCCACAGTCGGAGCCGCGGAATGTGATTATTGCCCCCCGAGTTGGGTCTGGATTAATGCTGGTTTAATAACGCCGAGTTTGGCGTAATAAGGGTTGAGAGGTTGTGCAATCAATACAGCAGGCATTTTATTTTATTTTTGTCTTTTTTTTCAACCAGTCTCTCACTCCCATATTAATCAGAGCCTGCCTGGGCCTGTCCCAGACGGATTTTGATTTGGAACAAGGCTTACAGTAAATCTGTCAACCTCTGCTCTCAGTTGCTCACATCCGCATGCTTTATTGCTGTCGTTCGTGAAAATGGCCTGGATTCCTTCAGGAATTATGATTAAAATTCCTTCAGGAATACGGCCGGAATTCTTTATCTCTCAAAGGAGTTAACATCCTAAACGCTGTACAGAATAGTCATAAATTATTGTCTTGAGCCAGGAAAGATATTCAGTACTTTTGGATGCTGCAACCTTCTACATTTCGGCTAAGGTTACATTTGTATTGCAATATAGGTCCCCGGTCTCTTGAAAAAACACATTTATTACTTTAGTGAGGTCAGGGGTGAAGCCCAAATTGCTCTGTGCTGAAACTGCTTCCCTTGTTAGAGTGCTGTAACTTTCACTACTGAAGACCTTGTCTGGAAAGGAAGCTGCCATATGCAAGCAAAATAAGTAAATAAATATTTTAAAAAACCTTGTTAGGCCCTAAAGCTAAAACCTGAAGACGAAAATTGAAAAGACACCAGGAATTTCATTACTCGTCAGACTAAAAAGTTTTTATTTTGTAATTTCGGCTGAGAGTGTACTCACAAAAGGACGAGTTATGCGCTTTTCTCCATCTCGAAACCCTTTCTAGTTCTTAATGGAATCATCTTGAGCTGTCCTTTCCATGTCGAAGATGGGTACGTATAAAAAGCCCTCTGTTGACTCAACTCTTGCCATTGCAAACTCATGTAAACTCCAGTAGACTTGGTTTAACATGCCACTGTCTTGCTGAGTTTCACAGAGTGGTTGATGTTCATTGATGGACCACTTCACCACTATCACAAGGAAATTATTGGTGTATAGTTCCCGGTCCACCCTTGCCCTACCTCATGCTAAATCCCTCCTCCAAACAAGCCACAACTCTGTTCTTGTCTGATCATCCTCAGTCCTATCCAGGGATACGGTTCCCAAAAGCTTAATTGCTAACTACGCTAGCAACTTGCATACGTCTCTCTACATGGCTCACGTTCAAACTTAGCAACTAAACTTTGTTAGCAACTTACTTAGTTTGAACCATAGACATGTAGAGAGACGTATGCAAGTCGTTAACATAGTTGGCAACATAGTTAGCGAGTACGCTTTTGTGAAACAAACCCCAGTTTCATTGCAGGCCTCATCGTTTACATTGGATGATGTCACAACATGAACCAAGATAACTGGACAATGAGCATTATGAAAGCAACAGCCCCAATCCACTCCTTCGACCAATCAAAGAACACAGAGTCACAGTTCAGTTCTATAGCTCAATGGCAAACACTGTGGGGGAAATTTGACAGCTGGGGCTCTACTTTAGGCGCCTCTCTGAAGTGCCTGTTTTGATATCTTGGAGGCTTAATTTGGAAGCACTTGTTTTAATGTGTTGAATCCTCCTCTTCGTCTGCAGTACTTCGTTAGTCATCTGTTAGTCATCAGAACTCTTGAGCTTGACTCCCGCTGAGTCGGTCTGCTCTTCCAATCGGGATGGGAAGTGGAAGGTATGTTAACTCAAATCCATTCTATTTGATGAGTTGAGGTGGGTGTGCAATTACGTCAATGCAGCACATTCTATTGAGCCCCCATTGGCCAAAACAGCTCAGGTCACGGTTATTGATGGGGTCTCCATTCCAGCATGATCCCCTTCACTGAGGTCATGCGTAACTTTGCTTCTGAAGCATATTGTTTCCTCATATGGGGGTTGCTGCAAGGTTGTGAGACACGGGCGAGGACCAAGTTAACACCTTGACCTTTTCCCGTAAGTCATACACTTCAAACACTGTAGTGATGTCGGCCTTTGATTCTTTCAGATGAATGCGAGAAAATATTACCTTCCAACACCCCTGCAAGAACACCTCCGCTCCCCAGCTCTTCTGCTTTGTAATTTAAGATCATGTATGAAGGATCAGGCTTTAATTTATCCCTTTGAAGAATTTGTAAGGTTTTTATCGCATATTTTAAGTCAGTTTTCTTGAAACTCTTAGCTTTCAGTTACCAGTGGTGATCCACACTAGAATTTTCAGTCGTGAATACGTATGCTGATGAAATATTTGTGACCTCACATTTTAAATGGTTTTAAGTTTTCTGCATTGTCTTTTCTGGTGCTCAGACCAAGAAGTTGAACCAGTGCATGCTGGGATTGAATTGGAGGGCCTGCAGGTGGCTGGGGTGAGTTATTGTTGTGTTAGCTGGAGAGGAAGGGAGCCAGTGGACGGCGATGGGGTGTTGAAAGATGAAAAGATTGACGGGGCAGATTAGATCGTGTGACTGATTATCGTGAAAAATGAGAGTTATGGGCGAAGAGGATGCTTCCTGAGAGGGCAGAACAGCTGCAGAAGGACGGGATTAAAGGGGCAGGTACTCATTTTTTTTAAGGGGGAGGAGAGAAAGTGGCGTTGAAGACAAAGATGATAGGAGGTCCATGCATCAGAGAGTGTTTGGATGGTCATTAGTGTGGGTGTTTTTAGAGTGAGGGGGTCAGAGAGGAGGTCACTTTCCTGTCGATCTATGCAGCCACATTTCCCTTGGGTTGGGTGTGTATGGGGGAGTGTGGGGCACTTTTGAGGAACGATTCAGTCAACGAAAAAGGGTCGCAGCCGCAGGGGAAAGCTCTGTTAAAATAGAAAAAAATAAGTCAATCTCGGTTGCACCGATTTTCCTCTTTATCGCCGTCAAGTGCTTAGAGTCGCTGCCGGTCGGTGACAAAAGTGCTACATAAATGCAATGATCTATGATCTGATTGAGCTTGTTACAGCGGTTGCCTGGACACACTGTCAGGGTGTAACATGTGGAGAGGCCTTACCAATGCAGACATATGGATCAGTGCGGGGATCTAGCCTACCTGTGCAGATGGGCTGGTATTGACACAGGTCAGGTTAAACTCCGCAGTGCGGGCTGCACCATCTCTGCTCCCAAGCCCTTAAGCCCGTCTTTTCGCCCTCAAAACTCACTGCAGGAACTGTAGTCCACAGCGGCAAGGACGCCGTTTTATTCTGCTTATATTGTAATGGGCTCTTTGGTCATTAGTATCCCTCGTGTCTATTTTTGTAGCCTTTCCCAGAGGTGCGTCCCAAGTCTCTGACGAGCAAGAACCTTCCTCGTTTACGGACATGCCCCGGAAATAGTTTGGCTGGTAGCCATGACACAGAGCGTCTGAATTATCTATATCATGAAGGTAAGGAGGCAACTGGCTTCTTAGTTGCTTCTTTTAAGGAAACACAGGACCAACCTTTGAAGAAGGGGATAAAGGAATATGGACCACAATCCTTTGCAGTTGTAGCTATTGGACACATCATTCGTGTCCCAAAGTTTAACGATGAGTTGCATACGCTGTCTCCACCGTCAAACTCATGACGTACTGAAGAAAAGGACATACTGTGTCCCAAAATACCTTTAAAATCTCCTCGCAACTTTCTATTTGCCCATAAGACATTTTCTAGCGAGGTTATATAAAAGTAGAGAGAAGAGGAAAAAGGCCCCCTATTGAAGAGAATTTGAATGCGGCCCATGTCTTTTCTCGTTTCTGCCTCATTCCTTCCCTCTCTCTCTTTATCTCTCCCTCTCACTTCTGTTTGTCCTTCCCGGCAATGTTGTGGATTTTGTTTTCTCATCACTCTGAGGAGTTTTCTGCCTTTTGTGAGTTTTTGCCTCAAAAGCTATTTTGGTGACTTAGTCTGGGCATCTAACCGCCTATTATTCTGTAAAGTGTCTTTGTGACAGCGCTTGAGAAAAAAGTGCAATACAAATGAAACCGAACTGAAATGAATTGGAGGTGTTAGCTGGAATGTAAAGCTGAGAAAGGTATCGGCGATGGCGTATTGCCTGTTGTTATACTCTCTCTCAGTGCTCGTGCTGCCGAGCTGTTGCTCTTCACTTTCTCCTGCGTCGTTCTGACCGTGTCTCTTTGTCTGTCCCCCTCTTATTCTCTCGGCCCTTATCAAAGTACCCTGTAGTTATTTCTTAATAATACTATAGTATTTATGGCATAGCTATGGCATTACTATAGTTTGCATAGTACTTTTGTATAACTAGAGTAGAACTATAGCCCTCACATTATAACCAGAGTATTGCCGCAGTCAACATTACCCTTGTATAACTATAGTCCACACAACTGTATAGATGAAGTTTGAATAACTATAGTATCACTATAGTAATACTTCAATATGGTGACGAAAATACGTACTTTCCATTTACAATAGGATAACTATAACTTGGGACTATTAGAATTTTTTCAGAAGGGTGTCTCTCTTACTCTCCTTCCATCTCTCTCTCTCACTTTGCCTCAGGCACACACTCTAACACAAACACCATCTCATAAACACACGTATGTGCACTCACTCACTCATAAACACACGTATGTGCACTCACTCACTCACAGACACACAGAATCATGCACATACCCTCTCGTACACACGCAAGCAATGTGTCTCACACACACACACACTCTCTGTCGCACACACATGCACACGCACTCATTCACAGACATGCAGACTTGTGTACACTCTCTCACACACGCGCGCACACTGTCTCACACACAGTCTCTGTCCCGCACATGCACACACGCTCCTGCGCATGGACTCACACACAGTGACACTCAGGTAGACACTCGCATGCACAGACACACACACACACACACACACGCACACGCACGCACACACACATAAAACAAACAGCCCCTCCCCCTCACCATCCCCCAGCCCCCAATCCCTGGAATTCGAGCCGCTCTTCGGTAATTAGCAGTCATTCGTTATTAAATAATTGCCCGAAGCTAGGTCTCGAAGCCTGGTTCTCGTTAATTAAGCATTGCGGTTCTGCGGTGGTTCTGATGGGAGATAACGATGGAACCGGCGGGCGGTCGCAGGGGGAGTTTGCGGCAGACGACCCGTGCGCTTCTCGTCGCTGCGGTGCACACGGAATATTCTGGAAGCGCCGTGCTGAATCACAGTCTTCAGACTCAGGAGAGATGAGGAGCATCTGGTGATAGATGGGGGCTCCCCTCTCATTTTCTGAATTGAATTCTAATCACCACCGACAACAGTGTAGTGTGGGGAGTCTCAGCCCTGAACTTAGTCATGCAGTCCTGACTGACACGCCCTGCCAGCCCCCATACACACTCATACAGACACACACCTCAGCACGCACATGCAAACACACACGCGCACAAACACACAGGAACACAGACGCATACACGCACACGCACGGACACACACGCACACTCAGACACAGCCTCGCACACTCACATCCAGATACACACACTCACACATACACAGACACGCATCACACACGTACCCACTCGCGCACACATGTATACTGTTATGGCCCCAATTTGTTATTACATTTATAACACAACAGCAACAGCAAGGGATGACAAACACAGTTTTAACAACTAAAACACATTTAATTTTTAACGAAGACAAAGACTAATAACAACCTACAACTAAAGACCAAGATTGATAAATAAGAAAAAAACAGAAATAATTACAGTCCCTTTTTAGTGGGGTGGCTTGGTGATGTCCTGGATGAAGAAAATGCTCAAACACAGGCAAAGAAATCCACAAAAGAAACGTCACAGGTCTTGAACAGAATGGCAGGTCTGGTCATCTTCTTGAAATTTCTCCTACTACTTTACTGTCTCAATTCTTTTCCTTATATACTCTTTTGCAGACCCCACCCACATTTAGACCTCTTTTTTTTAATTTTCTGAGACTTGCCCCAGACATGTCCAGGACATGTCTAAACATGACTCCAGTCTGAGCTTAACAAAAAAAGGTAAATACTGCCATCTAGTGGCCTATATTCACATTACACCTCCATTCCAAAAGGGAAAAATTTTGACCCATAAAGGCAAAATTTTTCTTTTCAATACAAAATGGTTAAGTGAACACTTGTCTATATATACATATCATACAATATTCAAACACATGATATATATATACACATTCAAACACGGGATAAGCAATCAGCAATTACATTGTCTGTACCCTTCACATGCTTAATTTCCAAGTCAAACTCCTGTAAAATCAAACTCCAATTCAACAATCTCCGATTCTTGTTTTTCATCTTACTCAAAAACATTAACGGATTGTGGTCAGTGTACACAATCATTGGCTTTTGTCCTGTACAAACATAAACCTCAAAGTGTTGTAAAGAAAGGACCAGAGCCAACAGTTCCTTCTCTATTGTGGAATAGTTCCTTTGGTGGCGATTGAACTTCCTGGAGAAGTATGCCACGGGATGCTCAATGTCATCAGAGTCACTTCTCTGTAGGAGCACAGATCCACAAGCTTGGTCGCTAGCATCGACCGCGATGGAGAACGGTTTGTTGAAGTCAGGAGATTTGAGCACGGGGAAGTGACACAGCAGAGACTTCAGGCGATCGAAGGCTCTCTGGCATGCATCATCCCAGGTGAACTTTACGCCTTTCTTCAGTTGGTTAGTTAGACTGAGAGCAATCTCAGCAAAGTTCTTGCAGAACTTGCGGTAGTACCCGATCATTCCAAGGAAGCGGCGCAAAGCTTTTTTGTTGTCAGGAACTGGAAAGTCCATGATGGCTTGGACTTTAGCATTTATGGGTGCCACCTTACCCTGGCCTATGACGTAGCCAAGATAGGTGACAGTAGCACAACCAAAGTCACTCTTGTTCAGGTTAACAGTCAGGTTAGCCTGGGTCAGGCGCTGGAACAACGTCTCTACATCTTTTAGATGTTCTTCCCAGGAGTCACTCCATGTGATCAGGTCATCGATGTATGCACCCGTGTGTGGCAATCCGGCGATTGTAGACTGTATCATCCTTTGGAACGTGGCTGGGGCATTTTTCATGCCAAAGGGTAGGACTTCATACTGGTACAATCCAGATGGTGTGGCAAAAGCAGAGATGCTCTTGGCCCTCTCAGTTAAAGGCACACACCAATAACCCTTCAATAAATCAATCTTGGTCAGAAACTTTGCTTGCCCTACACTATCAATACAATCATCAATCCTAGGTATTGGAAACACATCAGTTCTAGTTACAGCATTGACTTTGCGATAATCTGTACAGAATCTAGTACTTCCATCAGGTTTTGGAACTAGCACACAGGGTGAACTCCAATCGGAGTTGGAGGGTCTGATAATATCATGTTTTAACATGAACTCAACCTCTTTCTCAGCAATCTTTCTCTTTTCAGGATTCATCCGGTATGGATGCTGTTTTATTGGTTTGGCATCACCAACATCTACATCATGAGAGGCTATAGTAACTCTCTTTGGAACATCAGGAAACAAATCCTCATATTTCTTGATCAACCTTTCAAACTGATCTCTCTGTGAGGGTTCTAAGTGCTGGAGTTTTACATCAAGATTTTGCAACACTTCAGTGTTTGACAATTTACATGAAAGAACTTCAGCTTTAATTCTTGGTTCATCACCTTGAAACTCCCCCTCATCTTCACACGTTTTGACCATTGGAGAATCTGAAGTGACAGCTGCAACCCTAGCATTTCTGTCATGATAAGGCTTTAGCATGTTAATATGACACAATTGTTTTGGTTTTCTCCTATCTGGAGTCTTCACAATGTAATTGAGATCATTGAGTTTTGTCAGAATTTCATAAGGACCATGAAATCTAGCCTGCAATGGATTGGACTGCAAGGGAAACAACACAAGGACCTTTTCTCCTGGTTTAAACTCACGGCTTCTAGCCTTATGATCATACCAAGTTTTCATTTTTCCCTGACTTGATTTCAAGTTCTCTTTGGCAAGGTCACAAGCTGCACGCAATCTTTCCTTGAACTTGCTAACATAGTCTAACAGACTGATATGCGGCTCTTTCTCTTGCCATTGTTCACTCAATAATAGCAAAGGTCCTCTCACTTCATGACCAAACACTAGCTCAAATGGACTGAATCCAGTAGACTCCTGCACTGCTTCTCTAGCTGCAAACAACAGCAAATGAACCCCTTCATCCCAGTCTTTCTCATGGTCATAACAATAAGTCCTCATCATTGTCTTGAGAGTGGAATGAAACCGCTCTAAGGCACCCTGACTTTCTGGATGATAGGCACGAGAAAGAATCTGCTTCGCACCTAGTTCATACACAACCTGCTGAAACAATCCTGAAGTGAAATTGCTACCTTGGTCTGACTGAATTTCCCTGGGAAGGCCGAACAACGTGAAGAACTTTATCAAAGCCTTTGAGATTGCAGTTGCCTTGATGTTACGTAGAGGTATGGCTTCAGGGAATCTGGTAGATGCACACATGATTGTCAACAAGTACTGATTTCCAGATCTAGTCTTGGGTAATGGACCAACACAATCAACAATGACCTTAGAGAATGGCTCCCCAAATGCTGGGATAGGCTGCAATGGAGCTACAGGTGGGTCTAACTGGTGTTTTCCAACTACCTGACAAGTGTGACAGGTTTTGCAAAAGTTGGAAACGTCTTTCCGAAGCCCAGGCCAAAAGAAGTGTTTCATGATCTTATCAACAGTCTTGTTAACACCAAGATGACCTCCTAAAGGTAAACTATGAGCCATTGTTAAGATCTCATTCCTATAGACCTTCGGAACAACAATTTGCCTGACCACTGCCCAATCTGCATTGGCAGGGATATCAGGAGGGCGCCACTTCCGCATCAACACACCATCCTTGAGATAATACCCAACTGGAACTGCATCTATTTCTTTTTCAGGAAGGGCTCTCCTCTTTAGTACACCAATTTCAGGATCATTAGTTTGCTCCTCAATCAACCGCTTTCTGGACAGAGACAAGTCTCCAGACACATCAGAATCACCAGACCCATCCGGCTGGCTGAATAGAGAACTGATAAAAGTATCTGATAAGTCCTCAAACGGAGAAACCATAGTAGGCCAATCAGAGTCATGAGGCGAACCACCTGAGTCCTGACTATTTAATGTACTGGACGGCACCACATCATCTTCTTCTTTAGCCTTCTTGGCCATAGCACGAGTCACTGCGCAAGAAGGATACAGAGATGGGTCCTCATCCCCATCTTCAGTGCTCGGCTGTGAAGTAAGATGTACAGGGGGAACTACTTTGCCCCCAGCCAGGTCATTGCCTAGCAACAGAGAAACACCCTTTATAGGTAGACTTGACATAAGTCCCACCTTTACCAGTCCTGTAACTAAATCTGACTTCAAGAATATAGAGCGCAGGGGTACAGATACAGTCCTCCCTTCAATACCTTGTACAAGTATGAAATCCCCTGAAGCGGTCTCATCACGTAACTCCAAGGAGTCCATCAACAAAAGTGACTGAGAAGCTCCGGTATCCCTTAGGATATATATGGGGACAGGAGTAGTATGCTCATTCAGAGCCACAAATCCCTCTGACACAAATGGAAGAAATTCCTCCCTCACAAAGTCAGCTGTATTAGGCTTTTTAGCCCCACAAGAAGCAGGCAATTTAGCAGATTGGTTATCTACTACAGGGGTTTCTAACCTTGTTTTCACAAAGGCATTTGGTTTGGTATCCTTTTCTTTTTCTTTCTTAGCTTTAAGGAACCAACAGTTAGTTATAACATGACCAGATTTCTTGCAATAACTGCAAACTAGACCACTTTTGTCACTGTCAGCTTTCACACTTTGATCAGACCTGTTACTGGATTTCTGAGCACCATCACCAGATTTGTCTTTGTCTTTGGGTGAGGAATCTTGGGTATCACCGTAACCCTTTTTCTGAAATTGGGACCATTTATTGTTACTGCTCGACTGAAATTTGGACTTATGAGTGAGAACATATTCATCTGCAAATTTGGCAGCTGATTGCAAGTTCAGTGCTTGCTTCTCATTAAGGTAGGTCTTAACATCATCCTTAACACAGTTCTTGAATTCTTCAACTAACACCATCTCTTTTAGTGAGTTGAAATCATCCTTGACCTCCATAGAAGTACACCAGCGCTCAAAGCAAACCTTCTTCTCATTAGCAAATTCCACATAAGTCTGATTTTCAGATTTCTTCAGACCTCTGAATTTTTGTCGGTAAGCCTCTGGAACCAACTCATAAGCTCTCAAAATAACCTTTTTGACAACCTCATAATCAGAGGAATCATCTGCAGACAAAGCCGAATAGGCTTGTTGAGCTTTACCCTTGAGGACAGTTTGCAACATCAGAGGCCAGTGTTCCTTTGGCCACTGGCAACTCTTTGCTACCTTTTCAAAACACTGGAAATAGTTGTCAACATCCTTTTCCGAAAATGGAGGCACCAGTTTTACCTCCTGGCTAGCCCGAAATTTATTTTCAGTTTGAATTTTTATTTTTAGTTGCTCCATTTGGAGTCTTTCTTCTCTATCGAATTTCTCTAATTCAAAATCTCTCTGTCTTGCAAATTTTCTAACTCAAATTCTCTTTGTTTTTCTTCTCTTGCTAATTTTTCTAACTCAAACTGCCTTTGTTTTTCTTTTTCTTCCCTCTCAAATTCTCTTTGTTTTTCTTTTTCCTCCCTTTCTTTTTCTCTTTCCTCCCTTTCAATCTCTAGCATTTTTAATTTAAGTTCCATTTCTATATTTGGATTTTCCACTGGAAACTGTTCCAGATCTCCTGGTGCAAACACATTTTCATCAATGTAATATTCAACTATCTCTCTAGCCAGTCTTGCTTTTCGCATGGCTGGTTTTACCTCTGTCAGCTCTAAATGTCTGCAAATTTCTAGCAGTTCTGTCTTTTTAAAAGACTTCAAAACCCCTACGGTTGGTGATGCCAAGAAATCATCCATTGCTGTTGTCAATATATATCTAGGAAAATTCACAAAAACAATTTTACAATTTGGAATGTTAGATTTTCAATAAATTACTCACACAATGGTCTATCCCGGACCTTGAGCCCCCAATTTGTTATGGCCCCAATTTGTTATTACATTTATAACACAACAGCAACAGCAAGGGATGACAAACACAGTTTTAACAACTAAAACACATTTAATTTTTAACGAAGACAAAGACTAATAACAACCTACAACTAAAGACCAAGATTGATAAATAAGAAAAAAACAGAAATAATTACAGTCCCTTTTTAGTGGGGTGGCTTGGTGATGTCCTGGATGAAGAAAATGCTCAAACACAGGCAAAGAAATCCACAAAAGAAACGTCACAGGTCTTGAACAGAATGGCAGGTCTGGTCATCTTCTTGAAATTTCTCCTACTACTTTACTGTCTCAATTCTTTTCCTTATATACTCTTTTGCAGACCCCACCCACATTTAGACCTCTTTTTTTTAATTTTCTGAGACTTGCCCCAGACATGTCCAGGACATGTCTAAACATGACTCCAGTCTGAGCTTAACAAAAAAAGGTAAATACTGCCATCTAGTGGCCTATATTCACATTACAATACCCACATATGGACATGCTTATACACTCACACATGCACACATACATAACACACATGCACATGTATGGACACAGATACACACTGACACCCTCCATATACACACACGCACGCGCACGCGGACACACATACTCACATGCACACACATTCAGACGGATGGACAGACACGCATACAAACTCACACGCACACAGACATACACATGCAGCCAAGCACAAATGCATGCATTCATGGACATATGTGATCACTCACACACACGCGCGCATATGCGCATGTACATGTCACGTACACAAGTAGTCACGCACATATACAAGCATGCACGGATGCCCACATGCACGCATACACTCAACTCGCCCTCACACATGCACACACACACACACACACACACACACAGACACGCACACGTTACCTCAGCTTTTGTACCTGTGACCAAATTTTGTGCACCAGAATCTACTCCGCTATTTCTCTTTAAATGCACAGATATATGGCAGGGCTCAAAAACCCTGTCATTGCTCTCTGGTTGAAGACCACATCAATTAGATAACGTTCCATGAATAATGTATGATCTAATCAGGCCTCTGACTTGTCATAACTGCACTTATTACTTCACATTTACTGTGCTGCCTGGAAACTGTGCAGTGGATCTGCAGTTAGATGGATCACATCCCTGAAGTCATAAACTGAATTGTAGAACTGAAAGCTGTGTGCGCGCGCGCGTGTGTTTGTGCGTGTGCGTGTGCGTGTGTGGGTGTGTTTATGTGTGTGTGTGTGTTTGTGGGTGCGTACGTGTGTGTGTTGCTGTGTTTGTTTGTGTACGAGTGCGTGTGTGTGTCTGTGAGAGTGTGTGTGTGTGTGTGTTCGAACAGGGTAATTGCTGCAGTGCTATGCTCCATGGTGAGAGATGCTGGGTCTCTGCAGTTATTATAGCGCGTGGTATATACCCAGTTACATGATCATTATTTGTGTAGCTTAGCTTGCATATTTCACACTTAAGTCCAGTTACAGTGGGAGACTCAGCCCTGTGGACACATCTGCACTGTCTCCTCGTCTCAGGACCTTTGTACCTGAGAGAAATCTGCCACCTCAGTCAAACTCACTGTCTGTAAATCCTGTACTTTTCCATCACTGTCTATAAGCGCCATGTCATTTCCCCTCAGCTCTGGGAAATTACACGTGATTTATTGCCTCAGCGGGCGAATGCTCCGTGTCTCACCGTCAGCGTCAGTAAATGGCTCATAAGCAGCTTTCTGCGCTCGGCGAGCACGGCGGATTTGGAAGCCTGGTGTCCCTGGGGATTAGATTTGGCACCTTGCCTCTGCAGTACGGTCATCGACCCTTTGAACAGTGAGATTTCTCTGCTGAGTCAGTGTTCTAGAACTCCGCAGCTTTCAGCTACCAGAAGTGATTGTTGCATCACAATTAGAATGCTCGGAACATTCCAATCACTCTTTGGTGATGTCACAGCATAATAAAGGGTCAAAGTCAACCTGCCTCTGCCTTAATTGATGGTCCCAGTCTAACCTTAGGAAGCCGCTTATAATCAACCCCCTTCCATGTATAATTTTTTGATACTTAATTTCCAGTTTGACAGAAAGGCTGCCCAGAGGAAGGCAAAGACATTGTTATTAGTTGTTAGCTAGCCGAGAAAAATTAGCAGGAAGCAAAATATTATGACAACCTCTCCCACCACAGGGTATCATACTCTCTGTAATGTTTTGTTTTTAAGAATAACCATTAAACCTACCAAGCTAGCAGCAAAAAATAGACGACTCGGCATGTTCTGTTTACCGCCACTGCACGGACCGCTCTGAACTGAGTCGCATGCTCGAACAGACGTTTCTTCTTTTTTTTTTAATTTGGCATGCCCTTTTTTTTTTTAATTTAAAAATTTGGTATCTACAATCCCACCAAAATCTGGAATGCCCTATACGGTAACTATGCACAAGGCTCGCTCGCATGCGACCCCTTGTTGCCAGCTCAGGAGAGGGAGTCAGTTTGCGGCTCTCCTCCGAAACACGCGCCTGTCAGCCCCTGCATCTTAAGACTCATTGATCAGAACTTTCGCAAGTTCAGAACGAGGGCGGAGGGTACCTGAACATGAGCAGGCTTAGAGTCTCACTGACTAGCGCCCGGCTGGCCAACAGGAGGCACTTGAGCAACGAACAAGGCAACCATTTTTAATATCTCTTCCCTGCAGTCCCTTCACGATTTGCATACCCGAGCGCTATAGCCAATCATGCGCCGCCGTGAAAAAGCTGCCGACCAATGCCAGTTGGTACGACCGGGAATCGAACCCGTGCCGTGGTAGTCACTGTTGCTCGGCAAATGCGGTGTCTTACCATGTGAGCTAACCTGGCAGCAAACAGACGTTTTTTTAAAACATAGCTAGCTGCCCAAGATCCCCAATTCTGTGGTGAATAAGGTGAATTAGCTCCATCCAGTTTCAACTTGGCCAGCGAATGAATCATCTCTGTGGACATGATTCTCTGACACAGAGGAACCCGGCTGAAATACGACACCCCTGTTGGCCCACTCCTACTCCACAACCTTGAGAGAGACCTCTGAATATTTATGTTTGCGCACCATACTCTATCCAGGAGACATTAATATTGCCTCATTTTTATTTTAACTCTAATTGTAATTGCATTAGTATAAATTATTGTCCTTGTTGAATCTCCGCCGTTACACTACTCATTTTGCGCGTTTCTTGTTTGCCTTGGCAGCTCGTATAATGTGCGTATCGTGCCAGCAATGCACTTTGTGTTGAATTGATTTGATCCTGTTAGAGTGAGAAAGAGAGGGAGAGAGAGATCGAGTGGTTGAGAGGAAGATGAAACAGAGGAAGGGAGTGAAGGAGGAGAGGTGGAGGAGAGCCTTATGGGCTGCTGGCAGTGTTTATCAGTGTTAGCACAGCTTATGGGGAGAGGGGGTAGGCTAGCCATCGGATTAATACCTGCAATGCTGTATTACACACACTGCAGAGTTAGCACTTAGCCTGTGTGTGTCACCTTGTTGACTTGTGCTGTTTCCTTCACTTAACTTGGCTGGAAGCGGGAACGAGGCTTACGTATGCAGAAGGAAGGGCAAACACACACACTCAAACACACACAAACACACACAAACACACACACGCGCACGCACGCGCACACATGCACACGCGTACAGACACTCAAAGGTAGAGTAGCGCAGGCTCACGCGCAGGTCTGGTTGCCATGGCGCCCAATGGCAGTGCGGATACAGGGAGACCGGAGAGAATAAAAAGATGAGAGAGGAGGGAAGAGAATGAAGAGAGAGAAAGAGATGGGAGGACAGAGGAGAAGATGAGGGAGGGATCTTTGCTGTCTCCGTCCCTGGTTTAGCTCCACTCAACAGTGTAGTGGAAACTTGCATCTCCACTCCCCCGTCATTTTCACAGAAGTGAGGACTGTACTGCTCACTCTCTTTCTCTCTCTCTCTTTCTATACCTCCTTCTCACTCTTTATGACCCTCTCTCTCTCTCTCTCTCGCTACCTCTCTACCTCTCCTTAAATCTACATTACATGTATTTGGCAGATGTTTTAATCCTAACCGGTGTACAGTATGATTTTCTCTGTCTCTGTCTCTCTCTCTCCCTCTGTATCTCTATGTCTCTCTCTTTCAATGTTTTTGCTTACTCTCATGATGTCTTTTTCCTCCCTTTCTTTCTACACTTCCCTCTTGCTCCCTCTCTCTTTCTATATTTCCCTCTTTCTCCCTCTCTTTTTCTGTATCTCACCCTTGTTCCCTATCTCTTTCTCTCCCACTGTCTATATTTCTCTCCCTCTCTCTCTCTCTGTACTCCAAAGGCGGCCATTTCAAAGCACAGGCGCAGGCTTCTTCGCGTATCCCGGCAACCGACAGCCCTCCGTATGCAGAGCAGGTCGGCTCGGCCCCTCGTAAACCCTCTCCAATAAAATAAAAGCCTTATTGCAAACTGATGATCTATATCAGCTCCAATGCAAAGCTCGTTAGGCTCCATTTAGCGCCGTGTTCCTATTTAACGAGTCCCGCTTTCCTCCGGAACTAAACCTGCCGCGAACACCTTCCCCTGTCCCATTCGCTCCCGTCCCAAACATTCGCCTTCCTTTAAAGTTTTAGGTTTGATCCAGACAAGGAACCGAATGCAGATTCTGGGTGCAATCCACAGGGGAATATTTATTAACAGGAATACGATAATAGAGGAGGGATTATTTATTTATTTATTTATTTTTATGAAGGCTGTAGCCCAAAGCAGCGGAGGGGGCAGTCCAGCTAAGTTAGTAATGACTGGAGAGGGTAGGGGTGTGTCCATGCCCAGACCAATGGCCGTGTCGGGGCAAAAGTCAGATGGTGAATCCTCCTTTGAGAAGCAGGACTGCTTGCCAACAGAACCAAAGGGTTTCGCAGGAACGCAATCTTCATCCTGGAGACCCATGAGGGCTTCAGAGGTGTTCCGATTAAACTGACTCCAAAGGCAGTAACAAGATATTAACAGGAATGCGGTCCCGATTCTGGAGATTGATTTAAGGCTTGGGTGGTTGTTCCTGTCAATTAGACTTAGGGGAGTAATTACATTTTTCCTCTACATTAATTTACTGGAACACACGGAAGAGGAGCTTAGCTCATTACTAGAAAACACAAACTGACTGAAAGGTTTAGTAGGGTTTGAATCATGACAATCTAGCTACCACACAAACAACACAATGAACTTACATAGATTGGACTCTCAAAAAGGGGCAAGGCATACAAATGAGAACATCTGGGAGCAAGGGAGGAAACGAGACAAAGAAATCAATTAGAGGAGACAAACTGCGAAATGCATGCAGTCTGCTGTAACGGGAGGAACCGATTTCTGACACAAGGGTAGTGACAAATTATTATTTTTTTATTAGTCAGCTCTTCGACAGGGACTGACAAACATTTGGCTTGATAGTTGCTAATAACCACAGAATTACAGCTCTATGAATTACCACAGAATTAGAGCAATCTAACAGTACATTGTGGGCTCCACAAATCAGTTGCCTCGGGCTGTGTTTTCGATATCTTCCCTGTATTTATTTGGAATGTTGATGACTGAACATTCTAATGCTGATGTCACAATCACCTCTGGGAAGTGAAGGCAGTGGTGTTCTAGAACACTGAATGCAGCGACATTCTAGAACACTTCAGAGGGCTGAATTCATCTTGCTCTCCTCTGTGTATTTTCACAATACAGGAAGTGCCTTGCGTAACATGTACACAATACACGCCCCAAAGTTACGTGGCGTGAATTGAAGTCCTGTGGTGAGTCAGTCGATAATGAGCTTAATGAGGGTGTTTAATCGATGCTGTTTACGCGAGCTGTGTGTGATTATGTTCGGTTAATTAGCGTGTGTGCCCGTGTCTCTGGTGCTCCCATTTGCTTTATTTGTGACTTTAGGCACTTTATAAACTCTCTAAACTGTTAAAAATCATTATGTGAATAATGCTTTTTCCCTCCTTTTCCTCTGCATTTCTGAATGTGCTAGAATGTTTGTGTGTGTGTGTGAGTGTCCGTGTTTGTGCATGTGAGTGAGAGAGACAGAGAGAGAGACCTTACTTCCTGACCTGACTTTAAATAGTTTTTCATTCAGATTCTGATGTTTGTATGGTTTATAATTATTAAAAAACCTGAATTCAAATAGTATTTGTGAGCGCTTATTTAAGTTCCAAGTTTGTACTTTATTTATCCTTAAAAAGGACATTTTTTTGTGCAGCAGGCATCAAAAATACAACACAAGGACAGCACAGAGTCAGACAAACATGCAATATCCACAGGCTCAGTGGAGATACCCTCTCCTTCCCACCGGTGGAATCTTCCAGAACTACTGTACAATAAATAAGAAAAGTTTAATGGACACTAAAGTGAGGGAGATGAAAAAAATCACCCAAGAAAGGTAAGATTCCTAATAGCCACACTTGTATGTGAAGTAGTCATTCTAAAACTGACCTGAGGGAGACTTATCAAACTCCCCAAAGAGTGAGTGTTCAGGGTGATTTAAAATTTGTCTGGCCTTTGCTCACAACCTGTTTAATGTATGTGTCTTGCAGCTGAGCTAGCTGAAGCCCAACCACCTTTGATGCCACCTTAACTAGCCTAGTTAGCGTCCCGTTACTAAGCATGGGAAGCCCGCCATACCAGGCCACAATAAAGACGACAGGACAGATTCAATAAAACTCTGGTAAAGCAATTTTATCAAAATCTTACACACATTGAATGATTTCATCATCCACAGAAAGAAAAGCCGCTGTTTGGTTTTCTTACAGACAGCATCAGTGTTAGTCTCAAATGATTTGTTGTTGTGTATTATGGTACCCAAGTATTTATATTTGTACATATTCCTCAACGACATTCAGGATAACAGTGTGGGATTCGCTGTGCTGTGACCAGCGGAAATCAATCAACATATCCTTGGTCTTAGAGACATTGATTGACAAATAAAAAGTTTTACACCAAGAAAAAAAAATCATCAACAACAGGGCCTTGTCCATTCTCGTTATTGGTTAAAAGACTCACAATCACTGTGTCATCCGCAAATTTCAGAGAATGCCTGTCCGTGTGTGTGCTTCTATAGTATATAATTAAAATATAGAGTAGTGGTGATAGTGCACAACCCTGTCGGGGCCCAGTGGAAGAAACTAATGTACGGTTTCTCGGGTACCATTAACCCCAACACACTGTGACCTGTCTGACAGGCAGTCCGCTATCCAGCTGATGAGATTAGGCTCCAGATTAAAGTGAGCCTGAAGTTTTTCAGCTAGCAAATATGGCTGGATGGTGTTAAATGCCGAAGAGAAGTCAATAAAAAGGAGCCTGGCATGTGTTTTTGAAGCCTTCAGATGTTGATAGAGGAAGTTAAGCAGTGTTAGTGTTGAATCCTCAACACCTCTGCCAGCCCTGTAAGCACACTGGAGTGGATCTAGCAGCTGTTCCACATGCTTCAATAGCTCCTGCTTGACCAGTTTCTCAAAGGTCTCCATCACCAGTGAGGTGAGAGCCACTGGTCGGAAGTCATTCAACCCTCGGGGTTGTTGCATTTAGCCACAGGAACAATGATGGCATGTTTCCAAATTTTTGGAATAATTTAGAATTGGAGGGATAGGGTGACAATCACCTGAAAAATATGGCACAACTGTCCAGCACGTGACAGCACTCTTCCACTAACTCTGTCAGGATCAGGGCTTTATTTTAAACATTTAATTGCCTAAGAAGTTTTTCAACATTAGGTGCAGCAATATAAAAAGCAGAGGCATCTCTGACAGTCTCGCACACATTCCTAATATTCTCACTGAAATCACGAGTTGCAAATCTCAAAAACTATTTAACTCATTTGCTAGCTGCACATCTGAAGGAAAGCCATTTAAGCGCTGAGCACCACCACCTTTACGCAGTCCTGTCATCATTTTCATCCTGTTCCACACAGATTTGAGATCTTTTGATTTGAGCGCTTCTTTAATTATTTACGGAGCTGGATTCATATAGCATTTGATTTGGATTCAAACGGTTTTTTTTTTTCACTCTGTTGATCAGGTCCCTGTGAGCCTGCTCGGAGCGAGCCTATATCCCGGGTTTAGCTCTTTAAGCGTGATTGCACTGGCTCCACTGCACCAGAAAGGTGAATAAAATGCAGAAAAGTATCCATTGAATCCATTACAAATGCTTTTTGAACCCAGGTCTGGTTAGTTTCCCTCTTCTCTCCACTTGTGTGTCTCTCTCTCTGTCCTCGTGTTCGAATGAGGGCCTGCAGGGGCGGCGGTCACTCCATTTAGCTGTTACAGCCTAAGCGCTTCCTGTCACCATGGCAACACATTTGATCGTAAACACCAAACCTGATTCTGTATTACCGTTTGTGTAGGTGACACAGTCTCTCCCGCTCTCTCTTTCTCTCTCTCTCTCTCTCTCCATCTATCTCACACACACACACACACACACACACACACACACACACACACACACACACGCGCACACACACACACACACACACACACACACACTCTCTCTCTTTCTCTCCAATTAATATTCAACCAAGTTTTATTGACATGGCACAGTGACAGTGAAGCATAATTGCAAAGCGTATGGACTGCCTGAAATGGACGCGAAAACTGGATACAAATGAGCGTCTAAGGGCGTTTGTGTGTGTGTGTGTGTGCGGGTACATGTACGCATGTGTTTGTGAGTGTGTGTGTGTGTGTGTATTTGTACATTTGTGTGCGCATATTTGTGCGTGTCTGTTTGTCCGTATATCCATATATGTGCGTGCGTGTGTGCTCATGCATACGTGTATCGGTGCGTGTGTTTGTGTACATGTATCTGTGCGTGTCCACATGTTTGCAAGTTTGTGCGTTTACCTGTGTGTGTGTTTGTGCGTGTTTGTACGCTTGCACGCGTTCATTCATGGATTTGTGTGTGTGTTTGCGTGCATGTGTTTGTGTCTGCAAGTTTTTGTGCCTGAGCGAGTGCATGTTTATGAGTGTGTGTGTGTGTGTGTGTGTCCTCCTTCGCACAATACACTTACTGACATGGTTAAATCTATAACTCTCCCACATCCTTGTCCTCCAGAGACCTTGTCAGTAACCTCACTTAGCCTTGTGCTTGCAGTTAGAATACAGGCTGCTCTGCCATTGAGCACAGCTGGCAACGGAGCGAGGTGCGCCTGCTGAGATAGCGTGTGCCGTAACCGTGGCTACCTGGTGCCCCTGGTAACCAGAATGTCCTTGACACTGTCACCTGACACAGAGAGACGTTACACCGCTTCTTGAACAAGGGGGAGACAAATACAGTGAGAGAGAAGGAAATTTTATTTTTTGTTGACCTGTCAATTGTTTTAAATTTTTATTAGAACAATCTTCATGAGAACAGTTTTAATGCAGACCAATCTGAAGCCCATCTCCCTTTTATCTTTCAGTTTCAATTTTCAAATTCATCTTATTTCACTTCCAGCTGGTCTTGTTTTAGTTGATTCGTTTTAATCTTAACTACCTTTTCTACCGTTTTGGTTTCATTATTGTATTATTGTATTATTCTGGCTTTTTTATTATTAATTTATTGTGCCATTTTCTCACCTAATGTTCTTAATTATGTCTCTGGTGACTTGTTTTTTGTTTACTTGGCTACACTGCAAATGTGATATCTACCTCAATGTATTTCCAAGTCAAAATAATGGTTGAATGAATGAATGAATTATGTTCAATGTTTATTGTAGCGTATTGCCACTATTTAATGGGTTGACAAAGCCCCTCAACCTATCTCATATCACTAAGGGTCCACTCTAACATCATTATCATATATCGTGGACAGTTATTGCTACTATTGTTTTAAGCAAAGTCCTTTTGGCAGTGCGATGCTTATGTGTGGTCATGCCAGTAATGCTATTTGAACTGAATTGAGAGATAGAGAGAGAGAGAGAGAGAGATTGGAGGATGGAAGGAGAGGCAGCGCTAAATGAGGAGAGAGTGAGACAAGGACAAATGGAAAGAGTGGATAATGTGCATCTCAGTGCTTGTGTACGCATATTATTACATGAAGCGTGTGTATACATAGACTCATGCATAAGCGAATGCGGGCCTTTGTTTTCCAGTAAACAGTGTATGATCGTTGTTTATAGCGTATTTGATGTGTTTGTGAACTCTTCCGATGTGCTTTAGCTATGCAGTTAGCCTCGTCATGCCAGAGAAGATTCATTTTATTTGAATTAAGAGTTGAGACGGGCTGACATAGGGGAAACAAGAAGAGGGCGAGGGAGAGGGGCCTGTTTGATTTTTCGGCAATTCGACTGAACGGCGAAAGCGGAACGTGGCGTTACGTACACAGTCCCGAAGCCAGACCGCAGAAAAACAAACACAAGGTCATCCTCGCGGAAGGAGCCGTCTGGCAGGACTCAAACCGAAACGCGGCACACTTTGCCAAAAAATTACCCCCCACCCCCACCCTGTCTCCACAGCCCCCCCTCCCCCACATCCACAGTGGGATCCCGGCCCAACCGAATCACAAACTGCCTCGCTGACGGTTTTGTCCTCGTTCATCATTTCTTGAATATGCTGTTGTTACTTTCAGTCTTTCATGTTACCGGAAAGAGAGAATATTCTAGCTGTGGCCCGGAGGCAGACAACAGGGAAAGAGGAAGAAGAATTGAAAGAAGAAAGACTGAGAGAGTGAGAGAAACAGTGGGGGAGAGGAAGGGGAAAAAATGGAAATAAAGTGAGGAAGAGAAAGAGATGAAGGCAAAGAGAGGGTGTGAAAGAGGGATGCGGAGGGAACTGAAGAGAGAGAGAGAAAAGTATGTGAGTGCGGCCCCCTCTCAGTGATCATTCTGCTGCTCTGTTCTCACACAAAGCACAAACAGCCTTCAGAATTTCAGGGGTATTTGTAGATCTGTGTGCGCGAGCTTGTGCGTGTGTGTTTGTGCGTGCGTGTGCACGTGTGTGTGTGTGTGTGCACGTGTGTGTGTGTGTGTGTGTGTGTGTGTGCGTGCACGCCAGTGTGTTGCCTGCATTTTTGCAGTCGCTGTGTCTCAATATAAAAGTGATGGGGTAAGGAATATTCACAGAGAGAGAGAGAGTATGTAAGACACAGTCCGTATCCCTCTCCTGTACACTGAAATAATCTCTCCAGACTGCTGTCTGTTGGCTCAGCTGCCCTTACAAATTCACCCCAAACTACAGACTAAAGACTGCATCCCCTGCGGAGAGGCAGATGCAGAAAGAGAGAGAAAGGTGGGGAGAGAGAGCGAAAACAGAGGATGAATGCCCATGGCCGCGTCCCTCAGATTGCTGTCTTCAAGGACAGAGCATTGCTAGTTTAGCACCCAGTCTTCACCAGAGAGGCTGGTGTGAAGAGCCAATCAGTGGTGTTAATTCTCCAGTTAATTGCCTGGCAAGAAAGCAAACTAGAGCTGGACTTGGATTTCAGGGAACAGATTTGACTGTTCCAGCATCACATCTCATGGTCATCCACATTGGAATCTGTTCAGCCGGGCTCCCCAAATCACGACCCTCGAGGGCCAAGAACTGCTGGTTTTCCACCCTCCCTTTACCTGGGAATCAGATGGCATGACAGGCTGGCCAATCAGTCGCACTAATTGTTCACTTAATTGCCCGGAAGGAGAGAGAACTGGATTTGCAGGACAGATTTGGGCAGCCCTGCTGTGTGGTAATGTTACAGTAGGAAGTAGGATAGGAAAAGACAAGAATCAAAAAAATATCTGGGAGGGAATCATCATGTGCTCTTGATTATCATGACATTAATGTTATGGCTGTGATTGTTATTGTTCGGTGGGCAGTTTGCATTGGGAATTACTGATTGCAATATGGGTGTATCGTACGGTCTTTGTCTTGTTGGCCTGGTGCGACCGGGGTCAGAGTTCTGGCAGTCACCTCCTCGGGTGAATAAGAGGAATGATGTAAGATGGCTCGGGATTTGGCGGGTCGGGGAGTGGGGGTAGTGTTGTCTCAGGAATTAATTTTGTGGGGGAGGGGGGGGTGGGGTGCAAGTTGAGGGGTTTCAAATTCTGAAGTCAGTGAATAAACTTTAGACCTCATAGAACTGAAGGAAAGGGGAGAAGGGCCTGGGGAAGTTTGATATTCCCAATTTTCCGAGGCTGATTTACCGTGTCCATTTCGAATTCTAGCAAGATGGGGGAGGGGATAGTTTGGGGGGAGGTGGGTGGGGATGGGGTCAGGATATCTTGATCAGTCACATATTAGTGGCCATATTTCTTCGCTTTGTATGGTGGATCTAACCTGAGCCGAGTGATGCGCGCGCGCGCGCGCGCGTGTGTGTGTGTGTGTCTGTGTGTGTGGGGAGGCTTTGGGCTTCACCTTAATCTAATAGTCTGGTTGAGTCCGGGCTCAGTAACTCTGCAGTAAGTGAGTTTTATTTGTGTTTAGATTGTGGACCTTAGAAAAATAAATATGTTGAATTAATCAAGTAGGTAAATCCTGGCTGCAGGCAGCAAGAAGATGAGGTCAGGTGGGAGAGGTGGGGCGAGGGGGGGCAGGTATGAGATGGCGTGACACCATACGATTGGTGGAACGACTTGACATCGTACACCTGCAGATATGCAGAGAATAAAGGGAGACTGATGACATCACGAATTTTGCATTTCATGCCCATTATCACTTTCTCAGCTCAACCCCACCTACCTTCTCTCATCTCTCCCAATCCCCTTCTTCAGCTATTATATGTTCCTTCCGTCCTCACAAGCTGTGACATCACAAATCTGGGATTAGAATGTTCAGAACAGAACATTCTAATGCTGATGTAACGATCGCTACCACTTACTGAAAGAAATATCTCATGTTCTAGAGCCCTGAGTCAGAATTCCCTAAAAACCACACTTCTAAGGGTTTGTGAGCCACCGAAAGTCATACCTTGACCTCCTCAAGCTAAACTCACGTCCCGTCGGTTATGAGGTCCCCTCCACCTTGTGCCTCTGTGACAGACACGTTTTTTTCCACTGCAATAAATCGCCAATCCCTCCACCACATGTCTGAAAGGGCAAACGGCCATTTGGGGCGAGTGCACCGAGGTATCGTGTTTCCGTGTATATTTTTGGAAGACAATACTCATCCCCCGAGGGCAAGTTTCGGAGAGTAATTACATTTCGCGCAGGCGAGGAGTGGGTTGTACTGGGCATAAGGGAGACATTTCACTGAATTTAAAGTGGCAAAAAGTGGTCAAACTATTTGTTTATGTTATTATTATTTATGTCTAGACTGATTTATATGCTAAATATCACTGTCTGCCCTGCGTAAGTTTTCTTTTTTTTTTTTTTCGCATAAATGCTTCACTTTTTGTAGTTTGTAGCATTCTTGGACCCCCTGGGTAGAGGGCTAGTCTGGTTATCTTCAGCTAAGAGGAGAAAGGGGTATTGTGGGTAAAACCTAAATGCAAAAACGCCTTTAGGCGCGACTTTTTTTGCACCATGCCCCTCTGATATGGCTTCAGGAGGTCGGCAGTCAAAGGTCACGAAACGAGAAAACGGCGGTTTGCGGCTCCGCCATCATCCACAGCGAGAATGATGGCTGCTGCAGTCGCTGTGTTTACCTCGGTTCCCTCGCCGATGTTGTGCGCGTCGTCAACAGGAGGAGTCGGGAGTCTCCCCAATGGCCAAAAGTCCCTGGACGGAAAGTGTGCCAGGAGCCTGCTAAAAATATTATTCCTCTCTTCCGCTCTCATTCTCTCCCTGCGCTATTCCTATATCAGTCGCTCGTTATATTTTCTCTGATTCTTTCTCTCTCTTTTCTCCATCTATCCATCTTTTCCCCTGGTCTGTCTCTTTGTTGATTGCTATATTCCCTTCTCCCTCCATCCCTCATCTCTCATCCCATCTCTGTCCTTTTTGCTGTTCTCTAGTCTCTCTCTCTTTCTCTCTCATCTTTACTCTCTCTGGTCCTGTCCATACTTTCCTGTGACATCCCCCCATTCATCGCTGACAATAATTCCCCAACCACTTTACAAAGTCCTGGAACATAAAGTGAACATAACCACCCCACCTGCCCTCAAAATATCCCTGTTCCCCTCCCTGCCCCTCATGTTTGAAGCCCTAATTTCACCCCTGCCCCGTGTGGTCATCTCTCTCCCTATCTCTCTCTCTCTCTCTCTCTCTCTCTCTCTCTCTCTTTCTCTCTCTCTCTCTGCCAGAAAACATGACAAATAAATCTGCTAATACCTTCATAATAAGCTGAAACCGCAACCGCTAGATGCATTACTGGGGCCTTTCCTCGGCATATCCGCGCACACTGCCTTCCCCTGAAGTTCATTTCACCGGCATCGACTCATGTAAACACGAGCTCCGGTTGCAGGAACATCACATTTATGTGAGAGGATTACTACTGGAGGTGTGCGGCGCTGATCACTTTTACAGCAGAGCAGGGCCCTGGTCGTGTTCTTTCCCAGGTACACTAGTCTGACCCTGCTAAGCCACATACGTTACCTTGCATTACATGACATGAAATGACATCTGCATTAATTAAAATTGTTGATTGGGGCCATTTTATTTTATTACAGCTATTCAGCGAATACTTAGGCTACGTTCAGACAGCAGATGCTCAATTTGGATACGTGATGCTCAATTTGGATTTTTTGGAGAAATCCGATTTTTTTGTGTGCTCATTCATATTACACATTATATGCGCCTTCTATCAGTTTTGAGTATGAACTGAATACGACCCTGATGTGACCCGCGTGTGCGAGAGGTCCTGAGGTGATACGTGACAACGAAGGCATGCGCTGTTTATTGACGGAAATAAATATGGAGGCATCTCGTCTCGGCATTTCAATAACGTAAAGGTCAGATAAATGCGACCCGGCCATTCAGACTGCAGTCGCATTGCAAAATATCAGATACGTATCAGATTTTGGACCACATATGAAAGTGGCCTGGGTCGAATTTGAAAAAATTGGATTTGTGCTGTTCAAACTGTCCTTAACAGATCGGATACAGGTCACATATGGGCAAAAAAATCGGATTCGGGCAACATTTGCCTGCTGTCTAAACGTAGCCTTAGAGTTCACCCAAAGTAACTTATAGTTTATTAGACTAAGCAGGGGCTGATCGCCTCGAGACAATGTGCAGCTCAAGAGCCTCCCTCCAGAGCCCTTCCTCATCTCTGATCTCACTGTGGTGACATCACCATCTAAACCAGGGATCTTCAAATCTGGAGCTCGAATCCAAGTTCAGTCCAGGTTTTCTTTCATCCCAAGTAGGTAAATGAACACTTAGTGCCCCTGATTGGCCAGACTGTCTGTACACCTGACTCCCAGGTAAAGGGAGGGTGGATAACCAGCAGTTCTCAGACCTCGAGGACCGTGATTTGAGGACCAGGGATCTAAACTGTCTGTCAATCACCCCATACCCCAAAAGACCAAGAGTGGGTCACTGAGAAGTGTGTCTGGAATGAGTCTGTAGGTCACCAGGCTATGCCAGCACATGTATTTCACAGGCTCCCTCTGAAAGGTTCTGAATTTGAGTCCTCGCATTAAAAAGTACATTCAATTTTGGTACCGTTATCAAAAAGGTCAAAGCGCCACTGCATTACACTGATTATTACCTTCGCGAGCCTTTTAACCAAAGCAATATACAGTAAGTGCCCGCCAGAGGTCAAGGATACAAATACATTTGCAGGCCAGGTAGAGTACAACTCCACCATATAGCAACAGCTTTCCTAATAGCAGCCTAATAAACACTGAGTCTAATTGAAACAGTAAAAAACTATATCCGAGTCTTTGATTGGAACCATGGCGTGATTACAAGACACACAATAAAAGAACTTTAAGTATCAAGCTCATGATTTAAGTGCTTCATTAAAGTGCTGCTGGATCCACAGGGAGCTGTGCAGTGTAGTATAGTGTGAATTTCTGACAAGGTTGAGCTGGAATAGTTTTATGGCCACACTGTGATGAAGAACTTGATAAGTTGCCTCTTTCGCTTGCAGGGGGCGCTGTGTTTTCTATAGCACTTTTGGGTGGTTTGCGATAGAGCCAATTAGCAGCGGATTTGAAACACGGAGGGCTTACATTGAGATATAGCCTCCGCTGGCCAGTGCTACAGCCAGTGACGTCAGCCCGAGAACTTGCTGTCGCTGCGTTTACCGATTTCACGGGCGGCGCTCGCAATTTGTTTCGAATCAGCTTCGGCGTGTCGGGCTAAACTGCCTGCCGTGCGTTTTTTATCGAGCGGCCGTGTGTAAAATAGAGGATACTCATCTCCTCGCAGACGGCTGGAATTCTGCAGTCCTTTGTTGGAGAAACGGTTTATAAATGTTATTGTTTCTCAATCACCGGTCTCCTGTTCCACCTCTCTTTGTTCCCCATCTGTTAAGGGGAATGTGGCCTGTTAGTGATGGTTTCTCCCCCCACCACCCCCACCCCCCCACCCCATCCCCCCCTCCCCGCGTGAACGTGAAGCTCTCTGTACGGAGACTCGCCGCGTAGCCGCATTGCAGGTTTATAAAAACCCATTCGTCAGGAGAGCTGGGCCGATTCCAGGCAGTGTCAAGAGGTGGAAAGTCCCAGGGTCGGACAAGAAAAGTCCCACTGCGTGTTGGTTCCCCAGTGAGACTCAGCCGACTGGTTTCATTTTGTTCACCTACTTCTAAATTCTGGCCAAGCTTATTTCCAAATCATTGTGGCTGGAATGAAATAATGGGCAGAATTTAGCTTTCTCAACTTGGATTTTATACCTTTGGCAAGAATAGGCATGACTGTGTTTGGCAGCCCTGACAGTGCACCACATAACTGCCTGTACGCCGGCAGGGAGGCATCTCAGTGGATGAGAGAACTCGGCCTTGCCGTTGAACAGCAACCCCTGCTGGTCTGTCTGGCATCAGTATTTTCCTCAAGCAGCGGATCTTGGATGCATCCCAGTTCTCACAAATGCTGCTGTCTTGGGTCGTATTCTAAAGCAATAAGAAATTATGGAGCGCAGCCCCATTTAAAAGCTTCCAAACATGAGACTCTCCAAGGTGTCTTCATTTGGCTGATTTTTGAAGCTGATTGCTGAGCTTCATATGAAATGCGCAGCTTAGTAGCGTCTAATTCAGAGACTCTCAATCTTATCCAGAAAGGGTTTGTGTGGACGCAGGCTTTCATTTCAGCCAAGCAGTTACACTGCCGACTCTATTATTCAACCCACTGAGTCTTTACTGAAGACCTTGAGGAGTGGACTCAGCTGGTTAAATGTTTGGTTGGAATGAAAGCCTGTAGATATACACTACCTATTTCTGGATAAGGTTGAGAACCTCTGTTCTAATCTCACATCTCACACATCACCTCATTGGGTGACTTTTCTGTGATTTCTTCCTGCCTTCAAAGAGCGTCACTCAGTACTAGTCGCCCATTGTCTTTGAAGACTCTTGCGGAAGATATAGTCTTGGGTTCAGAGATGGAGTGACTTGAGACATAAGGGTTCCAAAAAAAAATCTGATCCTGGAGCCATTTTATTTTGGTCGTGTTATTGGGCACTAAGTCAAAGTGATTGAATTTTTTTTCATTTTCTCTTTCCTCGAGTCGGAACATTTTCCCTTCTTATGCACGTCGAAAACGTTGCTAGCTACTTTATTGTTTTCCCCCCAAAATTAATATATTTCGCTTCAGAGAAAAGACGAAAAAAAACCGACGATTTCCATTGTGCTTTACGCCTCATTTTCGAGGGATGGAAACGAAATTGCTCTTATTCTTGAGTTGTTGTGACTGTATCTCGAGAGTCTAATATAGACTAATGAATCGGCGAGGAAGTGAGGCAGCGGGGCAGATGCCTACCTGTTATAGAGACAGCGAAAGTCTTTCTCTGACTCTCGCGTGTGAGCGTACTGTGACAGAGAGAGGGGTGGCCCTTCAGTGGGGAATAGGCTAGTGTTTTACCGTGATGCTTGTTACAAGCAAGCGCTACTTCAACATGACAAACTGGGGAGAAAAAAAAAGGTGGCTATCGGGTTCGATAATAGTCTCCAGCCCAAAGTCTGAGAGCCTTCATTGATTCATTTTGCAAATTTGTTATCTAGGTCATCAAGAACTGACTTTTTATACCCCCTCTACCCCCGGGTTTTTTTTTTTTTTATCTCTTCTCCAGAAACAATCTCCTAATTACTTTATTCATCGAATGAGGTGCTTAACTTGGATGTAATTACATTGTTCCAGGTCCATGGAAATCCAAATTTTAATGGAGCGCTGTAGGGTCTGGTGGCGCGGACTGTTAATGGGGTGGAGTACAGGAAATGAGAGGGTTTGAAGTGCAGTCGCTGCAGTCCATGCCTGTATTGTAAAGCCGGCAGTGATGACATCGTTTTACAGATCATTTGTTGAATCAATCTTGACATTTTCCATGGTGGCCTGCTTTGGTAATTTGAAGGGGAGCAGGAAAATGGCCTCGATAGCATTGTTAAAGTGGCCGGCGGTTGGATCGCTGGCCTACGGCAGGGCAGCTCCATCTTGCCTACACGCTCACCGGGCTGGCACCAAGCCAAGGCTATTCCGGACTGCCCCGATCACCCCTTTAGCTGTTGAATTTTCAGTCTTTATCCTCTGGGTGTAGGTTCAGGCGGCTACGTGCTAAGTGCTATGGGCTGAAGAACTGCTTTGTTCTGCAGCCAATAAAACGTGCCCGGTGGGCACAGTTAGATTTCCTCATCTCAGTGTCTCCCCTGCCTCTTCTACATATGATATAGTCTACCTCACTCTAGCGCACCTGATACCACTAATAAGGTCCTCGTATCATTGTACCAGATGCACTTTAGATAGAATCGATCAATTTTCTTGATTCCACTTGCAGTGCTCTACCGTAGGTTTTGGAGCCAACATCTTATACAATATTTACAACTGGTGGTTTCACGGACTGCAAATATGCAGAATCTTTAATGTTTGCATCAAATATGTTTGTCAGTTGCATTTTGTATTCACGTTTGAGCATTATTTCATGTATTGGGCTTGTATTGCTGCATTTCAGCCCCCCCACCCCCCACCCGCCGCCGGCAGGGATAGTAGGGGTCAAACTTGAATCACAAGGTCATGGGATGTGAGGGCTGTCTGAGGACACCGCTGCAATAGCGATTAAAGGGGAGAAACCTCGCGGATCATGACAAGGCAAATGTGAGCTAGCTTAAAGAGCGAGTGGCCTTGGACGAGACACGGCTCTGAGCTCATGAATTATGCAGCGGAGCGACAGGCGGTAAATTATAGATGGTATTGATGAGTGATGGGTGGGGGTGGGGGATCGGGGGGGGAGCTGTGCTGCTATCAGTACGGATCTGATTGACCAGTGCTTGGGTAGCAGTGTCATTTATGGGAAGATGTTTTGATGATGAAAGCGGTGACATCGCTTTTGTATTTCTGTACCTTTGTCCTGTTCCTCTACTTGTCTTTTCTCTACTTTCTGATTTCTCTCTGTACGCTGGGTGTGAGAGAGTATGTGCCTTTGTGTGTGTGTGTGTGTGTGTGTGTCATCATGTGGGTGTGCTCAGAATGCGACTGTGTCCATGTACTTTGTGTGATTGTAGGTGTTTTTGTCTGTGTGAACGTGTGTATGTGCACCGTTGGTGTATTTTGGCATTTGTGTATGTGCGTCTGCTTCCGTGCGTGTATGTGTGTGTGCGTGATTGTGTGTGTCATTCAGTTGGTGTGTGGGTTTGTGTGAGTCGGTAGGTGGGTGTGTGTCTCATGACACTGTTCATGCGTATGAGCGTGCGTATGCGTGTTTCTGTGAGTCAGTGTGGGCGGGTCTGTCTGAATTTTGTGAAATAAGAAGTCTCGCGGGTGACTGTGGATGAGAGTTGGCTCCGTAACCCCCGGCGTCCGTTATCTACGTCACGTATGAGCGGCACATTCACACATTGAACTGTTCGCAGCAACGATAACACCAGGAAGCATTGTGCCAAAATATTACCATTGTTTCCTCACAGCCGGCTCCTGCTTATTAACTCTAATGGAATAATTCACACTTCACGCGAACACGCTGGTGCGATACAGACACACACACACACACACACACACACACACACACACACGCACGTGTACACACATACACGCAAATAATGTGCCAGCAGTCAAACAGCAGTTTCAGGCCATAAATATTTGCACAATTAAACAGTGAGAAAAAATGTTCCCACAATATGGATGTTAAAAAGAAATGTTTTATATCAGAGCCAACAGTTTCAACTTTGCAATTATTACATAGTTTTTAGATATAATACAGGAATTAGAGACGTATCAAAATTGATACTGATATCACATATCGGACCGATACCAGTATCGGATATCGGTCCGATACTAATTGAAATTGCTGAATTTGGTTTCAGCGCCAATGGGCCGAACTGGTATCGGACACCATCATTTTAATTCAAAACAAGTGTTTACCACTACCATGGCAATATCCCCCGCCGCCTCAATTTTACGTGTCCGCATGGACACATAAATTCGCGCGGCGAGGGATAACAATTCAGCATATTTATATCTATGTATAGCATTGGGCTCCGTCTGTAAAAAAAAATAGTGGCGGGGGATATTGCCATGTTAGTGGCAAACACTTGTTTAAATATATTTAGTTTCACAAAGTTTGGGAAGCCATGCTAAATTCAAGCCTGATGTTCACTTACACATAAAAGAATGATCCCAGTCCCTTCCACACAGTGAGGCATTTTGCTTTATTTATAATATCCGCCTGTGAAGTGGGGGGGGATAGAGGAATCAGTGTTGTCCTTACGCGGATCTGTCTGTTCGCCAGTCCGCTTGTCCTTCCGTCACACTTCTATTCCGGGCCAGAGCTTCTAATTAGTTTTACAAAACATCCAATAATGACACATCTTAGTGTAGATGTGCCTTTTCGTGCCATTCTTCCATCCGTCCTCCCGTCGAGTCCGTCCATTTCCTTGTCGCGTTTTGTTTCCAGGTTAGAGTGCCAAATCTGTGGCTGAGGATCTGAGTGTTTCACGTTTGCTCGACAGCGGTATTGGATTGGATTGGTACTTGGTATCAGCCAATACCCAAAGCCCAGGTATTGGTATTGGAATTCAGAGCAAAAATTGTGGAAAAGTAGTAATACTTATTGACAGCGCACTAGTCTATATGCGTATCCACTGCGGCATGCACAGAGCCGGGCACAGATGAATACGACCCCTCCATTTAGATGCCTGCATACCCTAACCCCCACAACTGCACACACATACACATTTGTACGCACGCACACGTACGTGCTCACTCATAAACTTGCTTGTGCACAAACCCATGCACCCGTACACAAATAACCCACACACACATGCACACACAAACCCACAGACCCATAATGCATTGCAGGAGTGAAGTAGCTGTGGAAGTTAAAAAGCCCCTGCAGGGCTGTAATGTGCTGGATTGAGGCTGGTCGCGGCAGCCCATAATAATCACTCCCAGGGCTCTCACTGGGATGGGTCGACGGATCTTGCTAATCGGACTCGCCCCGCCGCCCGCACTCGTCTTCTCCTCTGCATGTCTTCTCTCCTTCAGAGAAAGAGAGAGAGAGAGAGGGCGAGGGCGATTGAGACTCAAAACCCACTTTAATATTTGGACGTCATTCAAAAACAGAAATTACCGAACCGATGACAAATAAACGAACGCAAGCAACTTCGGCAGGCTGAGACAGAGAGAGAGAGAACGATAGAGGGGAGGAAAAAAGAGGGGGTGAAAGAAAGTAACAAAGAGAGAGGAAGAGATGGAGAAAAAAACGACCCTCTTCCGATGTTTTGTTTGACGACCTGCGACTCTGACCTGCTCTCAATCACAAGGGCCTTCACTGCGGTGCCTCCCACACACCTTCAGTCTCTCTCTGTTTCTCTGACAATTCTGTATGTTTCATTGACATGAAAACATATACACTGTAAAAATCACCAAAGCATTGCATTTAAAAATATTTTGTCCCCTCTCTTTATTGCTATCTTCCTCTATCTATCAGTTTTACCCTCTCAAATTTATGTTTTATTGATGTGAAATTCATACATATTGCAAATATTACCAAAGCCTTGCATTTAAAAGAAAAAGATCACACTCTCTCTCTCTCTCTCTCTCTCAGGGGTGAATGCCCTTCTCTGGGACAGGCAGCACGCTCAGGGAAATGAGGCCAGCAGCACAAGGGTTTCACCCCAAAGCTATTCTTTATTTCTCTCTTTCCGCCTTCTCCCAAATTTGGCTGATAGTGTCCCTCCTGCCCTTGGTGTAGCGCCCAGGGCTCAAACTGCTGGCTCATTGCAGCCGAAACGCATGCGGACCTCAGTCTGCATCCCAGCAGGCCACTCCACTCGGACCATGGCTCCCAGTGCTACAGGAGAGAGTTTGCACTGACTGGTAGTCAAGCAAGCCCCTCGCTGACTATGTTTACATGGACTCAGTTATCCAACTTCTTGCATTATTGTCCCTGGCCACAATGTGCAAGGAGGATAGAGGAATGAGTGTTGTCCTTCCGACGTCTGTCCCCGTGTCCGTCCGTCTTACTTTCTTTTCTGGCCCAGAACCCCTAAACCGGTCAATATTTCTCAACAAAATTAAACATATGGATACATCTTATTGTGTAGATGTCCCATTTCATACTTCCATTTCTCCTCCAATCTGTCTGTCCGTCCCTTCACTGTGTTTTGTTTCCAGGCCAGATATCAGCCATCCCATGATGGGGGATCTGAGTGGTTTGTGGTTGTACTGAATAAGGTCAAATTCACATTAACCTGTTAGCATGGATTGCTAATACAGAAGTTCCATTCATATTCCCATTTACATGCTGCATATGTGGCGTAGCGCAATTTAGCCGGCCTCTGCAGCATGAGTTGTGAAGCGGTAGGATTGCCACCTTTGTCACAAACTGCAGTAAAATCTCATATGGGATGTCATGGTGCAATTGATGTGTATATATGGGTAAAAAGCATTTGAATAACTCAACAAATGTCGGAATACTCCCCATCTTTATTGCGTTCAAAAATTACGTTCTCTGGCCATGATTTTTCTCAGATTATGAAGGTAATAACAAAGGACTGTTAACTTGGTCATGTATTATTCCAAATATCATCTTACTCTGGCCAGTTTTGGAATTTTGCAGCCAATGCACATGTATTTGCTGATCAAAACTATAAGCTTGTGGATTCAAGAATCCAACAATTATTCATATGATTTTGTTTCATTTTTGAAATTCTCAAAAATTGTTTGCTGGTTCCACGACTGGTTCAAATCTGTGACTGACAGCTTGGTCTCGGTGTTGAGCAACTTTACTGGTGACCCCAAGTCTAAACTTCTGTAATTTGCGAAGGAAGTTATCTGAGGATCCAGATATGGACTTTCATGGAGCGTTTTTCCCCTTTGAAAAACAAATGGTCTTTGTAAAGACAGGAAGTCCCTGATAAACAGACAATCTGCTTCTGTGCTTCTTGCCTGAGCAGCTTTAAACACTTCGACTGTTAACTAACTCCCCATTTTCTTCTTCATTCTGCAGCGGCCCTCTTCCATCACCATGGCAATCCTCGCCCCGCCCATCACATTTCTTCTCGCCCTTCTTCGATTGGCTGCGGGGGCCTTCCCCGAGGAGCCAGGACCCTTGAGCACAGTGTCCTCAGAAGGTAGACGTCCCCTGTGTTACACCCTCAACAGACATAGGAACTGGAGACACCTTCCATCATTAGTTCCATAGATTCCTATGGGAACTGCTCAGTTTAACTTGAGGCCAATTCATGGAGGCAGCCATGTTTAGCTTTGGGGCCTTTAGAGCGTGCACACTGGGTGCCTGAACAGGAAGTTTGTGCGTCTGAAGACAGAAAATGGTCCCTGGAGAGAGCTCAGCGCAAAAGACTTCTGCGGTTTGAAGGAGTCTAGAACAGCGTCATTTCACACTGGTTTGAATGTGCTTTTTTCGCACCAGAGGCTGCTTAACCTGCAATATCTCCGTTTCCGACTGAAGCTACAGGGCGTAATGTCAATATCTGGTTCTTATTGTGTTTACAAGCCACTGTAATGAGTCAGGGGTTCTAGGCTCAAAGGTCAGGGGTCATGTGGGACAAGCCCGGGGCACACAGCAGGGTGTGGCGCATGTCATGTTGGCATTCAAGGGTCAGGGCTGCTGCTAATGAAACATTCCCTAGTGGTTTCAAGCAGATTCACAGTGGTCTGTGGGTCTCCCCCCGATGCAGGAAGCAGAGTTTATCTGAAAGGGGGACTTCACTGACCGACCAAGGCTCCATCTGCTCTGGCCTGAGTGATTACACAGCATTATTGGAATTGTGCTTATTGCTTATGCAAACAACATTACGGTAACTGCACTAGTCCTTCATGCGGTCGTTGGAGCCAGTCAATAATATGCGGTCAATTTGTTTTGTTTGCTTCCAGAAATACATTCTAATTATTTAATATTCATTTAATTTTTTCTCTTGCTTTTAACTTTACCTGGAGGGTCAGTGAAGGTCAGAAGCGTAGTCAGAATGTTAGCCCGTGTCGGCTGAATGCGTCTACAGTATTTACACTTCATAATACAGCTGCAGCTATAAAGTTTGTTTGCCATCTTGTGCTATAAACAGTTCTGCAGTCTTGTGATTCAGGAGATTGAAAGGGTTTTTCACGAAGCAGATGTGTCCACCTTTCGGTGAAGAACAAGTTTGAGGAAAAGAGGATGAGAGGGTAAAATGAAAGACTGAGGGATGAGGAAAGAAGGTAGGTTTAGAGAGTTGGACTGAGAAAAGAGAGGTGATCATAAAGTGTGAGTTAAACTCAGATGGGTGGAGGGAGAGAGAAATTTTTTGAGAGGAAGGGAGAGAGATTGAGTAGATGGGATAGATAGAAAGATGTGTACGTTGTAGATAGATAGATAGATAGATAGATAGAGTTACAGCCTGAGAGATACTAGATGGGGATACCGAAGATAATAAGAGTGCAAGATGGAGAGAGGGACGTAACAAGAGGAGAGGAGAGAAACATTTTGTCTATCCCTGCCCTGAAGAACGGCGGTGTGGATTCGCCGGCCCAGTTTGATGTATGTCGAATCTCTCCGTGTCCTTTACCTCCAACCCCGCCTCAACTCTCCCGCCTCACTGTAGTGTAACAGGATGGTAAACCTCTCTGTTCCGCAGTGGTTCGGCGGTACCCTGTGTTTCTGGGCCGGGCCCATCGCTCGTCGATGAGACAGGAGCCCCTTCACATCCAGAGCATCCTGCAGGTGAACCGGACCCTCTACATCGGATCCAGGTAACGTCGTGCTCACACTGTACCTGGGGTGTCCATATCTATTCCCGTTGGGCCTCTGTGTCTGTAAATTTTTGGTGTGTCTCTGCTCAAGTGATTCCCTGATTAGCTGAAGAGTCCGCACTCCTTACTCTCGCAGCTCTGATTGGCTGCTTTCTGACAGGGGAAAACTGAAGCCGGTGCGCACTGCGGCCCTCCTGGACTGGCCCCTCGCACCCCTGCACTACTGTCATTTAGCTGATACTTCTATTCAGTGCAGTGTACAGTTCATTTGCCTGAGCAGGATTCATTCCCACTGGAGCAATGTGGAGGTTAAGGGCCTTGCTCAGGAGCCCACTAGCTACGCTGATTTTATTGCGTCAACACTGTGGTTCGAACCTCCCAGCCTCAAGCATCTTAGCCGCTGGGCTAATGGTCGCCCCTGACAATTGTCAGACCCTGGAACAGCTCTCGCACCCACAGACCAATCAAATGAAATTTCCTGGTCAGTTGGAAACACGCAGGACACATAGTCACTTACAGTGTATTACAAAAATTAGCTGGGGATCGCAATCCCCACTTTGGCCCTGAGGAAGTTCAAAGTATCCCACTCCGCTCAATTTGGGTAATGTTACAGACAGGAATGCTTTTACCCGAAAAGAGGAGAAAAAAAGTAGTGTTTTTCTTTGGCTTTCACTGCTTGTCAGAGTTCAGAGTAAAATTGGCTTATGATTCCTAAGAGAGTTCACATGTGGTGATGGTTAACCCGGGGACTCGAAAGAAGGAACTGAAAACTGCCGCTGCCAGGAAGTGACCTCGACTTTAGCCTTGGGGGAGGGGGGGGCCTGACTCGGTAACCTCGAACGGCCAAGGCCCGTCGTAAAACGTGTCAACAGCAGCTTTCCGTACCCCTACCCCACCCCTGGAACAAACAGGCAGAAAATTAAGCCCCTAAAGTGCCTTGGCTCTTTCAATCAGTGGAGCCATTGTCACTGAGTTATCGAACCATGTCAGATATACAGGAAAATCTGTCATGGTCAGCGTCATGGTGCGCGGGTCTAGCTCACACCAGTGTTTGAACGGAAGCCAAAATGGCTGATTCCGAAGTGAGGCAATCCCATACGGTTTACTCCCGTTCTCCAGGCGGGAATGTGATTTTCTGTGAAAATCCCAAAGTGGAAGAACTCCGGAACATTCCGGCCAATGGGCCACCACTGTACTCCCCAGGAATACCCACAAAGGCTCCAGTCAAACTGCAGTCAATAACTCCAACCTGTCGACACCTGTGCTGGTATACTGCTGGCTCGCTCCGAAAGACAACGTGACAAGAGAAGAGAAAACCATAAATGCAGGGAAACTGGAGGCCTGATAAATTCTGACCGTAGTACACTGCGTCTTGCTTTGTCTTAGTAAACTGCTTTTATTGCAAAAAACCTAAACCTCAGCAAATTCTTTATTTAGTCCAAATTTTGACTTAAATCTTATTTCTCATACTTGTTTACGAGAAAGAAACATTGATATTGCCAATCTGGTGACCTCATTTGACTAATTTCAAGATATGTTTGTGGGGTGGAACGGTTTTATATATTTTTTTATATTGTTGAAAAAAAAGCTAATATTTTCTAACTCTACAAAATATATATTTTTAAGTCTCTGTATAAGACTCCGGGACTTCACAAGACAGATTTTTTCCATGCTCAATTTAAATCATCTCTTCAAGGGTGTTTATGGTCCCTATTGGAGAGGAATTGGCCCCGGAGATCTCACTGTGTTCGTGTTCATATATCTGTACAGTATTCATACAATATAATGTCCAGTGTTCAATCAACATGTGTCCTTGGGTTTGAATTACAAGCGCATCTGCAACCTTGTTAGTTTATTATTTTTCCCATGCACAGCTGTGTAAGTTTAGGCAATCACTGAAAATGAACTCATTGAAAAGCACATGTGAATAAATGCTTCTGTTTACTCACAACTCGAAGTCAATGCCAAACCGTGATGGAATCCAGGTTAGCGTGTTAGCCAATGACCGATGCTGGGAATTTGTTGTTTAAAGACGAAACACTTGTGTAAATACGCGGATTCGAGTGTCCTGTGGAGGGATCGGACCTGGTTCCTGGTGGGGTTCCTTAAGGATCTCAGATGGATGTAATCCAGGCCCAGAGTTGGGAGGATGTTTGAGGTTCCGGAGCCAATAGGGAATCCAAGGGGACCAAACCGATCGGTGGTTGGTGTTGCGCAAACCGGTCGCTTCCTGTTCTCTGACCTTTCGATGGTCGCCTCTCGGGAGATTATAAGGGTGTTCAAAGCAGCATCTTTATATGAGATGCCAAACTGCTGACACTCTTTGGCTGCCCCAGAACGGAGTGACTTTTCCCCCAATCGCTGGGTAAATTGTAAGCATTTCCTGTGTTATTTTCCTCAACACTTTCAATAAAATGCATGCAATATTTTTTAAGCGACATCTACAAACTTCTTTACTTCGCCATTTTCCCTGCCCTCATCAGTAACAGGGCAGAAAAATAGGTGGCGCTTCGAAAGGATGCAGAATTTTACAACTTTGCAGAATCCCAGGCGGCATTTTTACAATATAGTGAAATGAATAATGTCCCACATTGAAGAACTGTGGTAAATGCTATCAAAAGATTAGTTTGACATCTGCACTGTGTCATGGACTGTGGGGCCAAAAACAGTTTTTGTGCATCCTATTCTCCCAACTGTCAGGGCAGTAGCCTCTTTTTATATCCCAGAATGCTCCTAGCCTGAGACTCAGCAGAGGTATAACTCCATGCAATAAAAACACCCTTATGTTCCTAAATTTGAAAAACTGAAATTTCACCCCTGAACTCCCCTCCATATCTCCTATTGACCAGAACAACCACTGCTGTGTGTGACACCAGTGAAAAAAATTCACACTTGGTGAGGTTTGAACCCGTGTCCTCGTCCAAAGGCTCCACTGGAAAACTTGTTACTAGTGAGCCGAGGGCCAATTGCCCCCAGCTATAAGGGTAATGTTATCATTTTAAAGGGCTTATGGTAGGTGTCAGGGTTCGATACCACAAGAGGGGCAGGTGCTCAGTCACCAGGCGAAAAGACACCCCCCCCCCCACACACACACACACACACACACACACACACACACACACACACACACACACGCCTGCTGCCAGGCTTCCAGTGGGCCATCAGCAAAGGTATGGAGGAGAAACTGGGCCGATCAATAACACAGAGATCAATATCTCAGCGCAGACCATTCCCCCGCACGAAAGAGAGGGAGAGAGTGAGAGAGGCAGAGCGAGATGGAGGGATAGAGAGAATAAGTGATAGAGAGAGGCAGAGAGAGATGGAGGGACGGAGAGAGTGAGAGAGGCAGAGAGAGATGGAGGGATAGAGAGAGAATAAATGATAGAGAGAGGCAGAGTGAGATGGAGGGATAGAGAGAGAATAAATGATAGAGAGAGGCAGAGTGAGATGGAGGGATAGAGAGAGAATAAGTGATAGAGAGAGGCAGAGTGAGATGGAGGGATAGAGAGAGAATAAGTGATAGAGAGAGGCAGAGAGAGATGGAGGGATAGAGAGAATGAGTGATAGAGAGAGGCAGAGAGAGATGGAGGGACGGAGAGAGTGAGAGAGGCAGAGCGAGATGGAGGGATAGAGAGAATGAGTGATAGAGAGAGGCAGAGAGAGATGGAGGGACGGAGAGAGTGAGAGAGGCAGAGCGAGATGGAGGGATAGAGAGAGAATAAATGATAGAGAGAGGCAGAGTGAGATGGAGGGATAGAGAGAGAATAAGTGATAGAGAGAGGCAGAGAGAGATGGAGGGACGGAGAGAGAGAATGAGAGGAGGATTATAGACAGAGAGAGAATTGGCAGAGGTCTCGCTCCTCTAACTCCATCACTGAGTCCCTTCGCAGCCGTAATCTGAACGCTCGCAAACAGCTCCCTCTTCGTCGCGCGTATCGCTGACTCAGTTCTCCTTCTAAAAATAAAAAATGTGCAGCAAAACAACTTAAAAATGCGCCTGTGTCAACAGAAATGCTCCCCAAAGCCATTATTCCGACAATTAAGGGGAAAATTTGACTGTCTGACGGGACGAGACGTCCTCTCCAGTGAACAGCAGCGACATCTGCATCGTCTCCAGCTCGGGACTGGAAGTTCGATATGGAAATAAAAACATTTTAGTTTGCTAATGTTAGCGGTATCAATCATCTGCCGACTCTTCATGGTATTTTTACTATGGGAATTTCGGCATATGTTTTCTTGTGGAAGGGGTCATTCTAATGCGGCGGTGTCCTATCTTATCCTTAAAAGGCCCATGTGGGCGCAGGTGCTCGTCAGAGCCTTGCGCTATGGCAACTGATTCTACTTATCAAGGGCTTAATTGACGAGCGCAATTAGTGTAATATTAGAAACGGATGCCCTCTCACTGGGATTAGGCAAATGTCTGTGCCCACACCAGTCGTTTACACATAAGATTGGTTACACTTGTTCTAACGGGGGAGACAACATTATCGCACTCGCGGCACAAGAATTTTGAAAGTGACACGAAATTAAAAAATGGCTGTGATTACTAATGGATTTGCATGAAATGGATGTGATTGGCTGCAAATTAAACCGGACTGACTTTATTACCACCTCATATTCATTATTTTCCAACCCATTGAGTTGGACTGCGGCTGAAGCCGATAGCTATATTGAAAAAAATGTGTCACCAGTAATCAAAGCTCAAATTTTTCACTTTAGTTTTCTCTTAAGTAGGTTCAAACTCAGAAAAAGCATTTTTTTTTTCATATTGTAGGACAATGTCAAATAGATATTCTGTATCTGCTGGTTGCAGTGGAAAATGTCAAGATCCTGTACATCATTTTGTACGCACATAGTTCCTTGTAATTCAGCGGGGCGTATTTCGAATCGTTGGAAACTCGAGGTCTCCTGAAGTTCCACAGGTTTGAATACAGCAGTTGCATTTGACAGATGAAGGTTTTAGGGGTTAAATATTGTGATGATAGGACCAACTTGAGACATTTTGTTCATTTCAAGGCCTTACAAAGTACACAGGTATGACAGGCTACTCTGAAGACCCTGTGGGCGGGAGCCATTTTGGCTCTAAGAAACTGTTTTTTGGCATCAGTCACTTTGAATTATACCTCGGGGAACTGCAGCATGTGGCCAGTTCCTTGAGGTCTCTAAGGGCCTGGTATACTCCGACTACGCTGTCACCCAGGGGACCAGCGGGTCTACAGGAAAAGGACCTCCCGCTAAGTTTTGCTGAAAAACGTGGGGTGTGAATAATTTATGCGCTCACTTGGTTTGGCTCCTTCCTCTCTCTCGCCCCAAGACACAACCTTTATCTCGGGACAGACAGAATCTGGGATGGTTAAGCAGGGGGTGAAGGGGCCACAGCTCTCTCTCCATGGTCAGATTATCCAGTTATGGGGGGAGCCACTGCCCAGGCATTACAATAAGCCACCGCTATTCGTTATGCTAATTCACACCAATTTAACAGGACACAGCATCATCGCTGAACAAGTTCACCAACTGCCAGCCGCCAGCATCCCACGCCTGCCCTTAGCATAGCATCTTGCTCATTTTAATGTTAATAAAAATCGATTTTCCTTATCACTCTGTTAACTTATCAGCTTATTTAATGACTTTCTTCGCCTTTTTTTGCTGCCCATTGATTTTTCGAGCCTTTGGCATTTACACAGAGCACAGTGAGGTATGGGAACACCTCTTTGTTAGCTCTCGGGCTAAGCAACGTAGCGCTGAACCAACGTACGGTGGGCTCTTCATATAAACTTGAAACCTACTCCTTCCTCCTTGATAAAATGTCACCAAGTCTATCATGCCTCACAGCACTAATGCATCAGTAGATATTTCTGCTGGGCTAAAATGGGTACATTGTAATTATGAGCTTCTTTTTCTGACATCTCCTATGCTGTTGCCAATGACTACTGCCTGGATATGCGACTGGTCAGCTCAGCTCTTGTGTCCAGGCTTGATACCCCATCAGAAACAGCTGCGAGACCCTCAGTGTTAAGCTGTAAAATGTTTAAAATAAAATCATGAATACAGCGTGTGATAAAATCGCAGTTTGACTAGCATGTGTTGTGCTAAAGTGAAATTATTACTGGATAGCTGGTTGCTCAGCGATCTCCTGCTCCATACATTACTGCCGTAGAATCGCAGTGTGTGACCACAGCTGTGAACAGCAGAATCGTTGCGAAGAAACGTTCCCAGTTAATTTGTTTAGGTTTAAGAGAGGGTTTAAGAGCTTTGTAAGGTAGTGGCCATCCTTTTTCTCCAATTCAATATATGTGATCTTATTAAGACTGGTGTAATACGGCACACACACTTCCTGTCAATTGGTCTTTCTACAGTAAACAGAAGAACATTCGGTACTGAATCAATTCAGACAGAGTGCGCTTTACTCTGATGGGGAAAATTTGGTCTCCCAGTGGGGCTTGTATTAACTGTGCTAAAGTTGATTTTGCACTGAATACTCTGCCGTACGAAAAGGCTGCTGATGTTTCGCACAAATAACATGACACAGCACACGGGGGGATAGTTTTCCGTCTAAATGACTTGCAAGGCGACAGCATAATGGCCTGAATTTGGCTGGGTTTTTTGCAGCTGTTGGGGAGGCTATACCCTTGTTAGCAGCTATTGGACCCACCGGCAGGACTCGTCACCCTCTTCGTTCTCAGGGAATTTGCCTCCGTTTCATCCAACCACGAGTCACTTTTGGACCAAAGCCGCAGCTAAATAAAAGAACTACTGCATGCCTTTTCTGTCACGTAACTCGTGACTGATTGATGGTTTAGCATCAGCCTGTAACGCGGGGAAATCAATAACATTTTACTGAGAAATTGCAAATGCGCAATCTGATTGTTCTGACTTGAAAATTTTCATACTGCTGCCACAATCCTTTCTTGTAACAAAGAGTAATTGAGTCATAGTGCGCTGGCTTAGAATGCTGAAAAAAAAAAACATTCCAAAACTAGAAGGCACTCGGAGAGCGAATGACCTCTGCCGTTCTGAGGATGATTGGCGGAGGAGGTCAGATTCAGATTTATCCAAGTATAAAGTATATGTGCAAAGAAGTAATCAAATGGCTGATGTGGGTATTAGTGTCATATGACACCGGTGCTTGACAGTCCTGCATACGCGCATAGAAATTCTTTTTGAATATTGGATCAAGAATATAAGTCAAATCTTCACCAAAATTTAATCACTTCCACTTTGGCACAGTATCTATCAACACAAAATTTCATTGACATCCATCCAGAATTTTTTGGGACATTCCATTAAATGACCAAGGAACAAATGAACAAACGACAGCGAAAACGTTACCTCCTGGCAGCGGTATAGAGACTCCTGAAAGACCGGGAGATGCAGGGTGGGTTATGTTTCGCTGAAATTTGGCTGAACTTTGGCCAGCTTTACAGCAGTCTCACCTCTGAAGGTTCTGTGTTTGGAGAGAATGTTGTTGTGGGTAGGCCTTGTAGCCCTCTGGGATTTCTTGCGATGTATATTTTGGCCAAACTCGTGGCCTTGTTTTACAGTCGTGTCTTTGACGTCTGTCTCCTCCTGCTGTTTGTTAGAGATGACCTTTTCCGAGTGGAGCTGGACAATGTTGCGGGAGATGAGATGTTCTTCAGCAAGGTGAGTGGTGTGTGTGTCCTTGTGTGTCTCTGTGTTTTTTGCACTTATGTATTTGTGTTTATGAATGCCTGTGTGTCTGGGAATGTGTCTGTATGTTTGTATGTGAGAACGCATGCATCTAGTTGTGTTTGTGGGTCTATCGGTGTTAGTGTTTTTTACATATATGTGCGTACTGGTAAGTTTGAGAGCGATATGTGTATGTGCATGCAGATTGTGTGTGTGTGTGTGTGTGTGTGTGTGTGCGTGTGTGTGTGTGTGTGCCTGACCGTTTCAGTGTGTATGCGCGCAAAAGTGGGAGGTGCTTGTTTGCCACACATATATAAGTGTATACGCACGTATATGTGTTAATGTGTGTGTGAGTGCGCGCGCTTAAGTGCGCATGTATGTGTGTGTGAATGCGTACATGCTCGAGTGTCTGTATGCAAGTACGTGCTGATATGTGTGTAGCCAAGGACTGGATTCAATTGCTTTTTTCAATTACAATTGATTATTGTAATTGCAATTACAATTACTTTCTGGACAGAATGTTCAATTACAATTACTATTCAATTAAACATTTCTATTAAAATACAATTACAATTATGAAAGTAATTGATTATAATTACTGTAATTGTAATTTAAAAAACTAATTGAATCCAACCCTGGTGTATCCCCTCTCATGGCATTATACACTCCTGATCAAAATCTTAAGACCAGTTAAAAAATTGCAAGAATTTGCATTTTGCACTGTTGTATCTTAAGAAGGTTCTAAGTAGAGTTTCAAAATGCAAAAAGAAGAAATGGGAACAAGAGACCAAATGTTTTGAGCAGGCAATTTATTGAAAAGAACAATTTAACTGAAATTGGCTGTTCATCAGCTGATCAAAAGTTTAAGACCACATCCTTTAAAAGCCCAAATCTGTGGAAAAAATTTGGATTCCATGTCATTTTCTGTCAAGTAATCACACTGTCAAGACCTCTTGATGGGAAAAGCAAAAAAACTCACTGCCTTCGAACGTGGCAGGATTGTTGAGCTGCATAGACAAGGCCTCTCACAGCGTGCCATCGCTGCTGAGGTTGGGCGCAGTAAGACAGTCATTTTGCATTTCTTAAAAGATCCTGAGGTTTATGGAACAAAAAAATCAAGTGGTAGACCCAAAAAAATCTCACCGGCTCTGAGCCGGAGGATCCGAATGGCTGTCCGTCAAGACACGGGACGATCCTCATCCCAAATTAAGGCCATTACTGGTGCTGACTGCAACCCAATAACCATCAGACAGCATCTGCAAAGGAACGGCTTCAAAAACAAAAAACTTCTTCAAAGGCCACGTCTCCTTCAACGCCACAAAATTGCCCGTTTGGCCTTTGCAAGGGAGCACCAAACATGGGACGTTCAAAGTTGGAAGAAAGTTTTATTCTCTGATGAGAAAAAATTTAACCTTGATGGTCCTGATGGCTTCCAACGCTACTGGCATGACAAGGAGATGCCACCTGAGATTTTTTCAACACGGCACAGCGGAGGGGGCGCCATCATGATCTGGGGTGCTTTTTCCTTCAATGGAACAATGGAGCTCCAGGTTGTGCAGGGGCGTCAAACAGCAGCTGGCTACGTGGAGATGTTGCAGCGGGCATCCCTCATGACTGAGGGCCCTCGTCTGTGTGGTGATGACTGGGTCTTTCAGCAGGACAATGCTGCAATTCACAATGCCCGTCTGACAAAGGATTTTTTTCAGGAGAATAACATCACTCTTTTGGATCATCCTGCATGTTCCCCTGATCTAAATCCAATTGAGAACATTTGGGGATGGATGGCAAGGGAAGTTTACAAAAATGGACATCAGTTCCAGACAGTGGATGCCCTTCGTGAAGCCATCTTCACCACTTGGAGCAATATTCCTACAAGCCTTTTGGAAACACTCGCATCAAGCATGCCAACACGAATTTTTGAAGTGATCAACAATAATGGTGGAGCTACTCATTACTGAGTCTGTTTTTGAGACTTTAATTTCTGTTTTAGGGGTTTTTTTGAGCTATGGTCTTAAACTTTTGATCAGCTGATGAACAGCCTATTTTAGTTAAATTGTTCTTTTCAATAAATTGCCTGCTCAAAACATTTAGTCTCTTGCTCACATTTCTTCTTTTTGCATTTTGAAACTCTACTTAGAACCTTCTTATGATACAACAGTGCAGAACGTAAATTCTTGCAATTTTTTAACTGGTCTTAAGATTTTGATCAGGAGTGTATGTGTGCGCGCGCACGTGTGTGTGTGTGTGTGTGTTCATGCGTATATACATGCTGATACGTGTCCAATCCCTCTCATGGCACCATATCAGTCCATATATGTAGCCTAAGCCCTGCGTGCATTGTGGCGTGTAAACGTGTGGACATGTGTGTGTTCATGTCCGCACACACACACACACACACACACACACACACACACACACGTGAGCGGCAGGGCGTGTGCGCGTGGCTGAATGAAATGTCACTCCTCATGTAGCGGCGTAATCCATCTTGCCTGTGATCTGTTCTCCTGTGTGTAGAAGCGGGCCTGGGAGTCCAATAAAAACGACATCAGGATCTGCCGTATGAAGGGCAAACAGGAGGTGAGTCCCAGAATGCGCTCGCTCCAGAAGCCTCTCTCTGCTAGCCTGTTTATTTTACTTTCTCCTTAGTATCTGATGGGGATCAGGTGGTTGTATCAAGAGTGGCGAGTCCGGGGGGGGGGGTGGCTCGTAGCCTGGTGGCTAATGTGGTTGACTGCCTCCTGGTTGGTGTTTCAAGCCCCTTTGTAGCTGCAGTTACATCAGTGCAAGCAAAGCCCTGATCTCTACATTTCCCCATGGTGACTTAGCCCTTGACTTGTACAAATACATCTGGTAAATAATGGTAATGTACCGTAATGCTATGTAATAGCTGGATAATTTAACTAAAACCCAGAAACCTTCAGAAAATGGAGCAGCTGTACTGCATTTTACCTTTACAACACTTGAAGCTAACTTAGTAATCCTGCACTCTGGGTTTGCAGCTGATCCAGAATCTATTCTGAAGCAATGTATTACGCCCATCCGTGATATACAATAGCACTGTGGCAATGAAATAAATTTCCTGACATTAATATACAATAGCGTTACAGCAACAAATATAATACCCTGTATTAATATACAATCCAAACCAAATAAAAAGTACTGTTGGTACGCAAGAGCTTTATTCCATTTGTTGTAAAAACAAGACAGATTAATACACAGTAGCATCTTAGCTATTGAAATAGCTAAGGTTGCATCACAGACTCTTGTAAAGCACATGCCTTGGGTGTCACGTTCACATGGACCATGCACGCCCCGACGCCTCATGTTTTAAACACACACACTGGCCACGACTCTTTTCTGAAATCACACATACCTCCTGTCTCCATTGCACGCTCTCTCACGTACACAGACCTCATGTCTTAAACACACAAGAACGCACACAGCTCTCACACCCGCTTAAAGCACTGCCTCTCATTTATGCTGTCGGGGAACAGTGTTTTCAGAAGGCTCCGCTGTGATTCTGTGAGGAATCCAACCCAGTTCAAAACTTCTTTTTCAGCCAAAATGGTTCAGCCTTGTTACACGAGCTGTTTTCACACTCGCTGCAATAGATTCCAAAATGAACTGATGAAAAGTTTTCTTCCATTGTGATGAGCCAAACAACCGATTTTTTTTCGCACATTTGACCCCGCCCCATCTCAGCTCACACTCCGCCCCTGAACCAGCCAGCAACTGCAAAAAATTCATCTCCGTTCCACCCCGAGATTCTGTCGAGGTGTGATTTATTACCTGTCGGGTAAATGGTTTTATAATTAACTGTTTCCGGTCGGCTGATTTGAACGGCTGTCGCCCCTCCCCCCAAGTCACTGGTGCGATGCCAGAGGTCCGAAGAAATTTGTTAACCAACCCGAGGTCTTGACTTTTCGTCCTCCGCCTCACAAGGGGAAAGAAAAGAGACCCTTGCTTCTCGAATGCTAACTACCCCCCTTTTCCCCTCTCCCTCATCCCTCCGCACCACCCCCCACTTCACCCTCACCCCCGGCCCGGGGGACCTGGTTTCGGTCAGACGGGACAGTGACGGATGCACTGCACACTGCCTCGTGTCTTACATGTGATTGAGCGGTCCCCGGGGCACAGGGGAAACGTGCCGAGTTTGGTTTCGAATAATTGTCTGGTTACTGCCCACATTTGAATTTTCCAGTTGTTATTGGGTTGTTTCTGAGGCAGTTCCAGGCAATGGTGACATTTTTGCCTGCCTATGGTGCCTAACTACTGATAGCTGTGCAATGGCTCAATCCCTGGGACTCCACAATCGCCAAGTGAGCGTATTGCGTTCGAATAATCAAAAAATTACGGCCTGACCACTAATTCCCAACCACTTTCTTTAACCTTTTGGAAAACGGCATGAGAGGGAAGATGTAAAAGCTTAAGAAGACAACCGCGCTAATCAGAGAATCCGAATGCACTTACACTAGGCAACGTGGTCATGTGTCCCCTGCCCATCATCGATGTTTCTTTACACGTTTGACCGCAGTAATGGTCGCTGCGTTTAATATTGCTGCAGCGCAGAATTGTGGGATTGCGTTATCTCCTTAAAAGGATGGTTATGTGTACCCTATGCTAAAGGAGGTAAATCGGGAAGCACTGAGACACCTTTCCTTAACATTTGAAGAATTCAAATGCACTTATCATGGTTGCCACACAATTATTTCCTGATCATTTTTTAGAAGTTAGGAACTTTCCTAAGCAAAATAAAAAAGACTTTTCGGACGCAGCGCTGGTTTGGGATGTGGAAGAAATGGAGTCTATCCCATCATTCATTGGGTGAGGGGTGGGGATTAGGCTAACATGACTGTATTCAGACTGTGCGGGAGAAAACCTTCACAAATTCAAGGAAACCGTGACTCTCCCAACAAAGAGTCCCAGGCTGGGTCTGAATAAATTGCAAGACAGTATTAACACATGGGCTTTCAGGAGGAAATAACGATGAATGTACTGTATTTTATGACAAGCCATCTGACTGCGATCCCCACCAGATCTTTCATGTTTTCAAAATAAAAGCTTTTTTCTTTTGGGGCATTAGATTTGCTGGTCATATTTTCATGATTGCTGTAGTTTTGCCCTATTTTTATTTTGGCTTTATTTTGCCATATGTTGATTATCACCATAGTTTTGTTACTTTGCTGTATTTTATTGGTCTGTATTTTATACCAAACCTGCAAAAAACATTTTGAAGATTTTCCGTACATCTGTCTGCCCCTGATATTTAGTGTGCACTATGTAGCTAAACTGTAGATGTGTCTTTCGATAATTGAGTGTCCCATTTCCATATAACCGCAGGTGTGCATTCCTCATGTCTGTCAGTGTGCAATTCCTTTGCCTTTTCTCAGGAACAGGGAATGCTGGGAACGGACTCCATCTTTCTTCTTTGTCAGGCAGCTGAGAAAACACGATGCTTTTAATTTTTTTTTTTTGTTTGTTTTTGTTCTGGCATCCTGTAGTTTTGTCCACAGGAGGCCTAGTTAGATCCTCAGAGTAGAGGGTTTTTTTTCCGGTTGAAGTATGAACCCATGCACCCGTGATATGAGTAAAAGGGGAAGTTTTTATTTTTGAAGAGGTGTGGGGTGTGGAGGAGGGGGGAGATGGTCAGCAGCGGAACAGGTTTCCTTCAGAAAGTGTGGGGTGGAGTGTAGGGTTGGGTCAGGACCTATCCTGACCACCCCTGAGATTCAGGGCCAAATATGGACCCCAGGGACCCAGCCCCACCTGGTCAGTTACCCCAAATTCTGAATTTGAGTTGTGCATTTTGATTTACTTTGCTAAATCATGTTTTTTTAATTTTACACTCCAGAGAATATCAATCAAGTTAGTGTTGGGTCATTTCAGTAAGATACCTTTTTTATTTTTATAAAAAGTTAAGGTGTGTTTTGATTCTGTTGTCAGAGGAATATTCATCAAACTGCTGTTGGTTTATTCATTTTAAGAATGCCCTTTATCTGTTTTTGCAAAAGAACTCTTCAAATAAGAGTTGGATGTTTTTGAAATGAGTCTTTGTTTTAGAACTCCCATTGTCTTAATTTACTTGCAGTTACTGTGACATCATCATTAAAGTATCTGGTTCTACTGACATATTGCACACCACAGTACCACCATTTAGCAGATTCTGTTATCCAAAGTGACTGACAGTTAATTCGGTTAAGCAGGACCCCGTGTCCTATGGTGCAGTGTGAAGCCCGGAGCTGTGGACTCACGGCCAGACAGCTGCACTGATCTTTATTAAGGCCAGACTGGTGCTTCAACCACCAAACTTCAGAGTTTCAGTCAAACATTTAAAGTCTTGACTGCAATGTCACTGAAAGTTATTGAACTTTTCCATTTTTGAAAAAAAAAGAACAAAAGGGGAGATAAGATCTGTCCTGATTTGATGGTCCCGAGGCGCCAGGAAAAGTTCACTTTTACAGTCGGCGCTGAGGGACATCTTCACTGTCTAAGTCGTTAAGTTTTTATGGGCCCCCGTCGTAAACTTAACAAATTAGGTTTAGCTGCATAAAAGAAGGTAGCGAGAGATGGTGGGTGTGGCAGGTGGGCGCATTCAGTCCCAGGAGTTTCGTCAGTGATTGACGGATAGGAGGCGATCAACACCAGAAGCTTCAGCTGTGATCGGTAGCTTTTGCTGGCGGGTGGAGTCCGGACCAAAAACCCTTATCTTTGAATGGTTGGTGTGGGTTGGATCAACCCTGGAAATCTGACCTCTGATTGGTGGGTGTGGGTGGGATCAAGCGGAGAAATCTCACCTCTGATTGGTGGGTGTGGGTAAATCAAGTGGTATCAATCAATGAACTGAAATTGGAGGCTTTCATCTCTGGAGCCAAGAGGAATCATGGGGTTGGGGGGGGGATTGGAGAATTAAGGGGGCAGTTCCTTGGGTTCATGCTGAGGGGCTCATATTGGGGGGGGGGGGGTTTGATATAGAGTTCAGTTGTTTCAGGCAGGAGCTGGAACCACGTTCATTCTAACCAACATCTGGCAATGATAAGAGCGAAGACAGGACTACTGTATACCTCCCCCATTTCTCACTCACTCTATCCCTCTATCTCTCTGTCCTCAAATCTCTACTCATCCCTCTCTCTCCATCACTCCCCTCAAATCTCTACTCATCCCTCTCTCCATCTCTCTGCCCCTCTCTGACACTCTCTCGCTCCATAAATCTGCCTCCCTCTGCCTCTGTCTCTCTTCCATCTTCTCTCTTTCTCTCTCTCTCTCTAATGCTCGTTCTGTCTCTCTCTCCCTCCCTCCGAATCCCCTGTTTCAGTCCTCTCTCTCTCTCGTTCTCTCTCTCTCATTCTCTTTCTCATTTAGTGGGTGTTTACAGAACAGAATGGGATTTAATTGTTCCTGAACACAGGCTTATTGCACCATAGTCAATCAGAGTCCTTCAGCTGTGGGGATTTAGGATGTGTGTCCAGGAGAGAGACAAGGAGAGAGAGAGAGAGAGGGAGAGGGAAGAAGAGAGAGAGAGAGGGAGAGAGATTTGTGATTTTTGTGCTATCTGATATCTGTTATGTTGGTACGTGCTTTGGCAATGTAAGTTGTTTGCTTGGCATGCTACTAATGCTTATTTGAATTGAATTAAATTGAAACGAATTGAAATGAAATGAAATAAAATGAATTGAATTGATCTGAACTGAAATGAATTGAATTGAATAGGGAAAAGGTAGGGTTGTCATGCAGGGGAGAGACTGAGAGAGATGGAGAGAGTGAAGCAAAAATAGACGTAAAGGGAGATTATATTCAGGTTTTCTTTTATAATAATACATTATAGTAGTAATAGATATGCATGTTCTGTTGTATAATGTTACACGTGTGTGTGCATTGGCAATGAAATGTACACTTGTTACGGGATAAAGCCCATTTTGAATTTGAATTTGAATTTGATATAGAGAGAGAAAGGGGGAGAGAGAGAGAGAGAGAGAGAGAGAGGGAACAGATTGAAAGGTTGCCAGGCTGCATGGGTGGTGCTTTGTCAGAGATGCTGTTAGAAACTGTGGGGGGGGGCTAAGAGGTGAGAGAGAGAGAGAGAGAGAGAGAGAGAGAGAGAGAGAGAGAGAGATAGAGAGAGAGAGAGAGAGAGAGAGATGGACAATAGGGGTGATATTATAAAATACTCCCAGGGCCATTGGAGGAGAGCAGAGGGACAGAGGTGGAGGTTTCGAAACTGTGTGTTTGATGGACAGAAAAGAGGGAGAGGTCGAGAGAGAGAGATGGAAAGAGTGAGAGAGAGAGAGAGAGAGAGATGGAAAGAGTGAGAGCGAGAGAGAGATGGAAAGAGTGAGAGAGAGAGAGAGAGAGATGGTGAGGAATAAAGATGAATACGGCAATAAAGACAGAGACAGACTGAGAGGAGAAGGAGATGGATGGGATGGGGTGGGAAGGGAGTGACGGACGGAGAAAGAAAATGGAATGAGGTACGGTCAGAGAACAGCAGGACCGGAGAGAGAGAAAGAGAGAGAGAGAGATGTATTGGAACAGGCGACAGCATAAAATAACCATAGAGAGTGGACCATAAAGATGACTGGTAATTGTAGGTCGATGCTGCCAGCGGACTCATGGAATTATGCCGTTCTTTTTTAAAATGAAAGCATAAATTTACACAAGGTGCCCGCTTTCGATATTAAGGAGATTTAGCTCATGTTTTGGGTGGGCGTGATGGGAATTCGGTGAGTGTTAGTGCTGTGTATACTGATGCTAACGCCCTGTAATTCAGACACAGGACTGTGGAGAAATGTGTCTTGAGAATAACAGGGTCCTCAATCCGCCTAAATCATCATTACTGTCTGTGATTTTTTTGGGATTCTGAGCCCAGGCCTGGTCTGCGGATTTAAGGCACCTTTCCAATCAGAAGCAAGTGTTGGTGCACTGGAAAATATATGTGTGGCAAACAAGCACCTCCCACTTTTGCGCGCATACACACTGAAACGGTCAGGCACACACACACACACACACACACACACACACACTCAGGCACACGCACCACAACCATTATGGCCCTCCTGGTGTCTTGAAGAGTGACGAGTAATTCCAATATGTCAGTTTCTACGGCCGTTCTGAGCCAGCATTTACTGTTGGCACTCAAAAAATATGGATCTTTCTTCCGGATCTGTGTGTGTATGCTTGGGTATGGATGTGTGCGCATGGGTGACTGAGTATATGTGGGCCTGAGTGTGTGTGTGTGTGTGTGTGTGTGTAGGCCTGTGTGTTTAAGTGCATTCTTGTGTGTGTTCTTTTCTGGATGGGAATGCACTATATGTGTGTGTGTGTGCATATGTTTGTGTATAATTGTGCGTGTGGGTTTACTTGCGTTTGTGTGCTCCAATATGAATGTGTACGGGTATACATACACGTGTGTATGTGTATTAATTTGAGCGAGTGTGGGTATTCACGCATTTGTGCGTGTGTGTGTGTGTGCGCGCGTGTGTGTGTGTGTGTGTGTGTGTGTGTGCATACATAGTCAAGCAGTTGAAATAACTCTCAGCTCTCCATCCTCCCCCTAATTACCTCCGAACAGAAGCCCATAGCGTCCCCACATGCAAACTCATTTATATATTTTTTTTAAGAGAGAAGTTTGAACTGAGCAGTACACTAACAGAAAAGGGTTTCCCTGCCTTGTCTCTGTGGACAAGCCCGCAGACCACCAATGGTCCCTTATGGAACCATCTATCATAGGTAACACGGTTTCCATATTGAACAGTTTTTCCCAGGAAAGAACCCATTAGCTATCGAGGGTTCCTCTGTGGAATTGCAGGGCTCGTATTTGGAAGCGTAGGGGGGCGATATTGGGCGTGTAAACACAGATTTTGTACAGTGGAGATGAGGGAGTAATGAGTATATGGGTGTGTGATGCTAAAGCTACTGTTACCACAGGATTCCTGCTGGTTTCATTAGCGCTGAAGTTGTTATTTTCCTTTTTTGCATCAGGTGGCATCGCGCCTCCGCTATTGATCGCCTCGGTTATCGATTCCCGTTGCGGAGCCCGGGCAGACGCGTTTGGGGCTCCAAAGTTTGCATACGGGTGGCCAGTAACAATTAAATCAGCATTGCTGATGGCAATAATTGTTGCAATTATATTGAGAGAATTGATTACTGTTTTGTGTGTCACGACACCTAGCCTGGTGTCTTTTTACACCTCTTTTAGGCTTTCTCTCTCTCTATCTCTTCCCTGCTCTCTCTCCATCGCTCCCTCTCTTTTCATTTCTGAATTGATATAAATGTGCTTTATCATTGTGATGCTTTGCTATTGATGCAGAGCAAATTATGTGTTACAGTTCTTCACTATTGCTAAAACACATTCCAAGAAACATTGCTCCATTTTCCCAAAACTCTAAACAGAAAACACTTTTCTCAAGCTACATGCACAAAACCTCACATCCTCTTTTCAAAACCTAACTTTCACACTAAAACAGTTGCTCATATGCTCAAAGCCAAACTTTGACACCAAAATCACTCTCAAAGCTGGCAAAAATGTAAACACTACAAAGCATCATTACATGCTACAATAAAAAAACTGAAAACACAATGTTCAGGGTGTGAGAATGATCTTTTTATAGTTTTTCACAACTGCCAAGACACATTTTTAGAAACCTTCTTATCTGTTCTCAAAATATATTTCTGTAGAGTGCTGGGCATTCATAGATTTGTGTGTTTCATAGAAACAATATGTAAATTACTGCAAAAAAATGAAGAAAATACAGTTACTGAAAATAAAAAAACATGCATTCAGTAGAAACGTAAATGGACATGTTCCGCAATCTTTTTACAGCAGGGATACTGTGATGAACCCATTGTACTCCACTATACTGTGGCCAAAAAACATCTACATACAGTACCTGCTGTGTTTACTGAATGCCCACATAATGGTGGCCACTCAGAACCTGCTAAGGCTGGGATGGACCCTGTCCTGCTTCAGTCATTGACACGCCATGGACAGTGACATGGTCAATGACGGTAGCTCTCATTTCATCCGTAATGACGAAGCGTGGCCATCTTCCTCTCCCTCCTCGCTCCCCTTCTCTTCTTCCACTGACACAAACTCCTCTTCCTCGGCCTCGGCCTCCTTCAGTTGTTGCTGTTTGGAACCTTCAGCAAACGGCGCACTCTGAACTGGCCTGTATGTGTGGTCACTTCATTTGCCACAAGTCTCTTCAATTTTGAGTCTTTGTGTTTAATCAATGACACCAGGTACTGTATAATGGTGTAATTATAATTGCGACAAGTGCTATGAATGGATAGATACAGAAACTGTAACAATAAAAGTAATGACCATCTCTCTCCCTCTCTTTCTCCCTCTCTCTCCCTCTCCCTCTCTCTCTCTCCTTCTCTCTCTTTCTCTCTCTATCTCTTATGTAGGATGAGTGTCGGAACTTTATGAAGGTGTTACTGAGTCGACCAGGGGGCCTGTTTGTCTGCGGCACAAATGCCTTCAACCCCTTGTGTGCAAACTACACTGTGAGTACATTACCAATGAGCTTTTGTAGTGAGAACACTACTTTAAAAAGAACCATTTAAATTATTGATCAAGTTGAATATGCTATTTTATTATATATATTTGTTACTGTCACATCGTGAAACCAGTCATTTCATGACACGGCTAGCCCTAAACTTCACTCCTTTCACGAAATGACTAAAAAACTTAAACCATTTCACAAAATGACTGATTTCGCAATCTGACTGTAACATATAAGTACACTGCCCGGCCAAAAAAAATGTCCCACACTCAAATATTTAGTTGGAACCCCTGTAGCTTTGATTACAGTGCATATTAGTCTTGTCATTGTTTTGACAACTATATGCAATGCCAGAACATTTATTTTCGATCAGAAATTCCATTATTTTTGGCCAAGATCTTGTCTTCTCGACATAATGGTTGAACCACTCGGTGGTCCCAATAACTTTTAATGAGTTTAAGGTAAGGAATTTGTGGTGGCAAATTTGTTTGTGAAAATGATTCCTCATACTTGTTTTTGTTATTCATGGTTTTCTTTGCTAAATACAGGTCAATAACTTGCCCGTTCTGAAATACTGTAACATCTGTTCCAGCATCAAAGGATGTGTCTTCCGACATGATTTTTTAAGAAATAAGTAGCGACGTGCTTCATTAGTCAGGGTAAAAATGGTTATTGCCAGCTGAAACATATTAATAACCACAATAATGATCCAATCATAGAATTTGTTCATTAATTTCCAAACGGTGACTTCGTTTTTTTTTGGCCGGGCAGTGTATATGGTAGTATTAACTACATACAAAGTAGTTATCTATGTTATGACTGGAAACGTTGGCAATAACAGGGGGTGTATCATGCTGCTATGATAATAAAGTGATGCTGATGGTGAGAAAGAAGATTATCCTGTAAATGTCATCCGCGCAAATCAGACAACAAGACCCTTATCACAGCCTGAAGGTTTTAAAAGGAGGAACCACAGAAAAAAATGAAATGAAACAAAAGAATTACAGAATTAGATAATAATTGAACAGGACCCAGTGCATGCGTGCAAAGGTATACTTCGCTCTGAGAGGAGGAATTTTGGAAGCGAGCCCGCAGTCCTCCACCCTGATTGGAAGAATATCAGACGAGGACCTGCGGTACTCCACACTGATTGGATGGAGATCGGATGAGAGCCTGAAATACTCTGCCTTGATATGAGCAAAATCAAAATCCTGATTGGATGGACATCAGGAGAAAAATGCAGTGTCCGTATCGCTGGCCTGGCCGTCTCAGCGCGATTAATTTTGATGTAGACAGCCTGGGGGAGGGGAGTGGTTGAGGGGAGGCAGGAGTGTATTTTAAGCACAGTGACGGCAGTACATTATTTAATTTCAGAGCTTAAAAGATAACACTCATTAGCTGTGCAGGCTATTTATTGCATTTGTGGCAGATTTACCTGATTCGTGCCTGCAAGCAGCCAGCATAACTGAGGATTCGAGCGGATAAACCTTTGCATTAGCGAGAAAATGCGTGTGTTTGTGTGTGTGTGTGTGTGTGTGTGTGTATGTATATATATACGGTGAGTGTGCAGCGTGCGTATGTGTTTGCATGTATGTGCATGCGCATACGTGGGCTTGTGTTGCTGTACTTGTACCAATTCTTGAGAAACCATAGATGTTATGAGGACAGTTTAGGATTATGAGGACATTTTGGATGGTACAAAATATCATGCAACTTTAATTGCTTAAAGTTCGGGTTACGGTCACAGTTGGGGTTAGTTGTAGGCCCTGGACGAAGCTGGGCGTTCATGGTCATCGTCGCCGCTGCTACCTCTGTGGAGATTTTCTTGTGAACGCGCCGCAGGCCACAAATTTCAACTCATTTCTTTGAAATTTGTTGTGGGCATCAGTTATGGTTTGGTCACGTAACCTATCAATTTTGGTTGCCATGGCAACAGAATAGGCTGAATAAAGCACAGTTTTATGCTGAAAATGTGCCTGTTTTACTGTATGGCTTGTGAACACTCTAGAGGTCAGAATTTTGAAGCTATCACAAGTGGACACTTGGAGACTACACCCATGCGGTCACCGGACTGTCTCGTTTACGGTTAGGGTTAGGATTAGGCATAATCTGGTCAGGATTCAGTTAGGGCTGGACAGAATGAATGTAAGCCAACACAGTCTCCTCATAAGTATAGCTGTACGAATGTATATGTACATATATATGTATATGAATGTGTATAGCACAGGATTACTGAATTGCCGTCTCTCACAGAGGGACACCCTGGAGATGGTCGGAGAGACAATCAGTGGAATGGCCAGATGTCCCTATGACCCCAAACACGCCAATGTGGCCCTGTTTGCAGGTGATAGAAGCCTATGAATCCTTAAATAACTCATTTCCAATAAAATGCTTTGTAACCACCACATTACCCTGTTATAAGATGTGTGTAACCCTTTTACGGCTCTAGGACTCTTTGTCTCCGAAGTTTGTCCCCAAATTTTTAGTCCCCAGACTTCTAATCCCCTCGGAATTTTAGTTCCCAGACTCTTCATCCAGGTGGACTTTTTGTCCCTGGACTTTTCCCCCCTCTGAAGTTGTCCTCAACAGACTCTTTGTCCCTGGATTGTTTGTCCCCAATAATGCTTTGCCCTCTTCCTGCATTATAACCCGAACCCTTATATCATGATGATCTGTCCATCATCGATCCGTCCAGCCATCTGTCAACAATGGTGGCACATGGCTACCGGGTTAGCTCACTGGGTTAAGGCACCGCAATTGCGATGCAGTAGCGACTACTACGGTGTGGGTTCGATCCCCAGCCATACCAACCAGCAGTGGTCGGCAGCCTTTCCAGAACAGCGCATGATTGGCTAAAGCACTGTGCGAATGCAAATTGGGATGGGACTGCCGGGATGGGAAATTAAAATGATCGCCTTGTTCATTGCAAGCGCCTCCTGATGGCCAGCCAGGCGCTCATCAGTGAAATTCTAAGCTTGCTCATGTTCGGGTATCCTCTGCCCTCATCCTGAACTTGCGATAGTTTTGACCTCTGAATGTAAAGATGCAGGGGCTGACAGGCGCTTGCTTCGGAGGAGAACCGCTAATTGTCTCTCTCTCCGGAGCTGGCAATAGGGGGTTGTATACGAGCAAGGCTTGTACATATTTCTTGGATTGGGCATTCCAGACTCGGGTGGGGTTGGAGATGCCAAATTGATTAAAAAAAAAAAAAACAATGGTGTCACGTGTCTTTATCATTAGGGGAAAAAAAAATCCGGGGACGAAGAGTCCTGTAACCGCCTTATACATTGGACTCACAGATAATGATGTCATGGGAAGGGTGGTACTGAGTTATCTGCATCCTCGTTGTAGATGGGAACCTTTTCACAGCGACAGTGACTGACTTCCTGGCCATTGATGCTGTGATCTATCGAAGCCTGGGCACACCCCCAGCTCTCCGGACAGTCAAACACGACTCCAAGTGGTTCAGAGGTAGGCAAACCCCCCCCTCCCCATACACACACACACACACACACACCCAAACCCCCACCCCTTTGAAGTGCAATGGCAAGGTTCGCGGAACACACAGCACATCTTTCAGTTCTCCCAACAGAGGGCAAAACCAGGTCAGAGCAGCGTTAAAAATTAAATATTAAACACCGTTTTACTATCTTAGCTGTGCATAATCTTCCCTCATGAAGATGTTACACAGCACAGCCTCGAGAGGCAGTGTAAAGTCTTCGGTGGCCTTAATGATTTATGCATAACTCCCATTGGCCTCCGAACCCTTTTATTTCTAACGGCGCCCATCATCATTGATATGTACAGCCCTTAAAGACCCCCTATCTGACTGGGCAGAGGTTTGTGTGTCAGTGTGTGTGTTTCCTGGCTGGGGCTCCATCAAAATGTCTTCTTAACTCTTTCCCAGCTGGCTTATTTGAGGACAAAATTGCTGAGGAAAAACACTGGCACACACAAAAATTCATTAAAATATTTTATGGGCGAGCTGTCAGTGCAGTAGGTTGTTCATCTTCTGATGAAATATCACTTCATTGCGAAGAATTTCCTCAAGAAAGCCCGCCTGTACTATGAGTGAGTGATGAACTGAGTGCAAACCCACACGTTGGAAGTTCTGAGAAAAACAAGCTCAAAGTTTCTGCTTCATGAAAATTGAGATTTTTGATATTTCTGGTTAAAAGAACTTGAAACTGAGTTAAATATTTATGATTTAAGAGTATCCAGAGGCCACTATGCACATTTCACTCATTTTTAACCAAATGCTAGATAGTAGCCTCTGGTTCTCACCTACTCAGACAGTACGACCCCTCAGCTCTTCCGCAGACTCCATAGCAGATACATTTCGGTGTCACTTTTTACCATGTCAATCGATGTTTTTCATGTGATGATGAGCGAAATCAAAACAGGTTGCAATGTATACACATGTGCAAGCAATCGTAAACAAAGGATTCTTCAATAAAATCACGTCATGTGCTTCGAAGAGCCAAACTTTTCTGATGACGGCCGAACATCTCCACATTTTGGTGTCTTTGGAATGAGCTGATTCCCGGCTTTCCTTTGATGTATAAGTCAAAATAACCAGTAATGCAGCAGAAGTGCAAGTGCAGAAAGTTTGATTGCCTATCCTGCTGGTCATATTTTGAGTTAAAAATCATCAAGTCACGCTGGGAGCGGCTAACTAGTGCATCCCCGCCGTCCTCTTTTTCTCCAACCAAAATGTTGAAATGTTAATTTGAAATGTCTGGTGAGTGTGTGGAGAGTGTAAAAACTGAAAGTAATTTTCCCTTCTCTGCACACGACGTGCTTTTTTGACGATTTCTGTGATTTCAGAACTTGCCGCTTGTTGTCTTCCAGAGCCGTACTTTGTCAGTGCTGTAGAGTGGGGACCTCACATCTACTTCTTCTTCAGAGAGCTGGGAATGGAGTTCAACTATCTGGAGAAGGTACGCGTGCATGCGTGTGTGTGTGTGTGTGTGTGTGTGTGCGTGTGTGCTTGTTTGTATATAGGTGTGTGTGTGTGTGTCTTTGTTTATATATGGGTGTGTGTGTGTGCATGCTAGGATTTGTGTGCGTGTGTGCCGTACGAGTGTTGGTGTGTGTGTGTGTGTGTGTGTGCGCGCCTGTCTGTCTGTCTATATGAGTTTCAGGGAATGTGTGCGCCTGTGTGTAGTCACAGCTCACATATTCAAGGTCACTTTGGTTAGAGTATAGCTAAAGAACAGGATGATGAACAATATGTCAAACCTCACGCCACATAAGATTAATAATTTGATTAAGGAGATCTGAATTGTAATAGAAGTCTTCCCATGTTAGCAATAAATTTCCTGCAGCATGTAAGTGCTGTTTAGAAACAGACATGTGCAGAAGTTTGATCACCAAAGATTGTTTTCTACCGAACTCAGTGAGTGGGCGCATAAGCTAGCAACATTGTGATGGGGTCAGACTGTTCATAGAATATATGAGTATTTTCATGAATTATTGATAACACTTTTAGCCGACTGAAAGAATTATCCGTTTATAAAGTGTACTTAACACTAATGCGTCTCCCTGTGACATCCCCACGAGTAATGCTCCATTTATGACTGTTTTCAAACTGAATAATTTTTCTTTCGGCTCCAGTTATTTCATGCATGTGTTTGCAAGAGCATTCAGTGCTATTTGTAAAGACACTGGTATGTCATATGTATGAATGAAGGTGTGTATATAATTGTGCGTGTGTTTACTCATACTCACATTCATATGTGAATGCGCATGTTTACATGTGTCTGTGAGGGTATGTACATGTGCTTATGTGTGTGCGTGTGTTTCCGAGTGTGTGTGCACGTATTAATGTCCGTGTGTGTGCGTTGGCACGTGCAGGCGGTGGTGTCGCGAGTGGCCCGCGTGTGTAAAGCGGATGTCGGCGGATCGCAGCGGGTTCTGGAGAAGCAGTGGACCTCCTTCCTGAAGGCCCGACTCAACTGCTCCATCCCTGGAGACTCACACTTCTACTTCAACCAGCTCCACTCCACCAGCCCCATCCTGAGGAGCCACGGCCGTGACATCATCCTGGGGGTCTTCTCAACCCCCACCAACAGGTACAGCAGGAGGGAGGAGGGAGCAGGCGATGGAGAGGAGGAGGGAGGTGCATTCGCTGATGATGATGGCGATGGTGGTGTTGATGATGATGATGATGTTGGCAATGATGGTGATAATAATTGAGGTTATGATCATGATGATGATGATGATGATGACAATGATGATGTCAGAGAGCTGCCAATCGCTCACTCAGTTAAAGCACCGCTTTGCAGAGCAGAAGTGACTGTCATGGTGAGGGTTCGAGCCCCGGTCATACCAGCCGGCAGTGGTCAACAGCTTTTACAGAGTAGTACACAATTTGCAATTGCATTACAGGCATGCAAATTGGGTAGGGACTGCCGAGATGGGTAGTATTAAAATGGTTGTTTTGGTCGTTGCTCGAATGTCTCCTGTTGGCCAGCCGGGTGTTCGTCAGGAAGATTCTAAGCTAGTTCATGTTCAGGTACCCTCTGCCCTCACTCTGAACTTGCCAGGATTCAACCAATGAGCATAAAGGAAAAGTATTCATAGGCACGTGCTTCAGAGGAGACCCGTGAACCGTCCCTCTCTCCTGAGTTGGCAATAAGGGGTCGCATTCGAGCAAGACCTTGTACATAGTTTACCAATTGGGCATTCCAGATTTGGGTAGGATTGGAGATGCCAAATAAAAAATAAAAAAAAATTATGATGTCATAGATGATCTTGCTGATGGTTTTGATGGTGAAGATGAATCGTATTATGATAGCGGCAGCGATTATGATGATGATGATGGTGGTGGTTATTATGATGATAATGATGATGATTTAATGGGGCTGATGATGATTGTGTCGATGATGGCAGTAAAAATGATGATGACGACAGAGATGATGGTTATGATAGTGATGATGATTGTGATAATGTTGATGATGATGATGATGTTCATGAGGATGATGTTCATGACAATGATGGTGATGATGATGGCGATAATGATGATGACGATGGCAGTGATGATAGTAGTGAGAATGACAGTGATGCATACTGTAATGACAGATAACGGGGATGATGGTGATAATATCAATGATTGTGATGAGCGCACACCTGCAATAAACAGAACTGGGGTGTATTTTTCTCTCAGTCACTCATCCTAATGGTTCGCCCTTCACTGTCATGCATTCAGTTTCAATGATATCAGCAGATAAATGGATGGTAGGAACATGAGAGCAGAAATACACCTTCGGTGAAACAGGAAATGACGGGAGGGGACAGAGATGGAAAATCCAGATTCGTAAGGTGAAGATCCTATCCAGTCACGTAGATCTGCACAATTCTTCAGCCAACAGGTGTAAATCTGGTCACCTGACAGAATTTTGGGGTGGAGGGAAAATATGGCTGGACATTTACTTTCTGACCCCTGGATTTGCCGCGTCAGTGAGGGGAGATAAAAATAGACCACTTTAATGGCTACATTTTAAACTTTTTACTGACTTCCCAAAGTGTCATCTTGCGAAAATGTATTGGAAGGTTGTGAGTGGTTTCTCTCCGATGAAGATCCATGTATTTAGTGATCTGGAAATATCAGAGGGTGATAAGTTCTGTGTAAAAATATCAGAGCATTCAAAATTTAGTCATTTGCCAAAAACCATGCACAAGCAACTACAAAACCCAAAACCAGTGAAGTTGGCACGTTGTGTAAATCGTAAATAAAAACAGAATACAATGATTTGCAAATCCTTTTCAACCTATATTCAATTGAATACACTGCAAAGACAAGTTACTTAATGTTTGCACAGGTAAACTTTGTAATTTTTTGCAAATATTACCTCATTTGGAATTTGATGCCTGCAACATGTTTCAAAAAAGCTGGCACAAGTGGCAAAAAAGACTGAGAGAGTTGAGGAATGCTCATCAAACTCTTATTTGGAACATCGCACCGGTGAACGGGCTTTGGGAACAGGTGGGTGCCATGATTGGGTATAAAAGCAGCTTCCCTGAAATGCTCAGTCATTGACAAACAAGGATGGGGAGAGGGTCACCACTTAGTGAACAAATGCGTGAGCTGATTGTCGAACAGTTTAAAAACAATATTTCATCATCTACGGTCCGTAATATCGTCAAAAGGTTCAGAGAATCTGGAGAAATCACTGCACGTAAGCGACAAAGCCAAAAACCAACATTGAATGCCCGTGACCTTCGATCCCTCAGGCGGTACTGCATCAAAAACCGACATCAGTGTGTAAAGGACATCACCACATGGGCTCAGGAACACTTTAGAAAACCACTGTCAATAACTACAGTTCGTCGCTACATCTGCAAGCTCAAGTTAAAACTCTAAAATGCAAAGGGAAAGCCATTCATCAACAGCACCCAGAAACGCCGCCGGCTTCGCTGGGCCCAATCTCATCTAAGATGGACCGATGCAAAGTGGAAAAGTGTTCTGTGGTCTGACGAGTCCACATTTCAAATTGTTTTTGGAAACTGTGGACGTCGTGTCCTCCGGACCAAAGAGGAAAAGAACCATCCGTACTGTTATAGGCGTAAAGTTCAAAAGCCAGCATCTGTGATGGTATGGGGGTGTATTTGTGCAAATACACATATGTGAAGGCACCATTAATGCTGAAAGGTACATACAGGTTTGGAGCAACATATGTTGCCATCCAAGCAGCGTCTTTTTCATGGACGCCCCTGCCTATTTCAGCAAGACAATGCCAAGCCACATTCTGCACGTGTTACAACAGCATGGCTCCGTCGTAAAAGAGTGCGGGCACTAGTCTGGCCTGCCTGTAGTCCAAACCTGTCTCTCATTGAAAATGTGTTGCGCATTATGAAGTGTAAAATACGACAACGGAGACCCCGAACTGTTGAACAACTTAAGCTGTACATCAAGCAAGAATGGGAAAGAGTTCCACCTAAAAAGCTTCAAAAATTGGTCTCCTCAGTTCCCAAACGTTTACTGAGTGTCATTAAAAGGAAAGGTGATGTAACACAGTGGTAAAAAGACCCCTGTGCCAACTTTTTTGCAATGTGTTGCTGCCTTTAAAATCTAAGTTAATGATTATTTGCAAAAAAAAAAAAAGTTTCTCAGTTTGAACATTAAACATCTTGTCTTTGCAGTGTATTCAATTGAATATACGGTGAAAAGGATTTGCAAATCATTGTATTCTGTTTTTACCTACGATTTACATAATGTGCTAACTTCACTGGTTTTGGGTTTTGTATTTTACACAGTGTTAAATGTCAACAGAGCAAAGATAACAAAGAGAAGTCGAGTTAGAATTTTTAGATAAATGCAAAGTGAAGTGTAGTTAGAAAGCTTAGATCAGTTAAAAAAAAATAGAGCTGCCATTCCCCTCTGTCAGATGCAATAAACTGAACTCCACTTAAGGCAGTATGTTATCGAAAAATGGAGCACAGCTTAAAGCTAGGAAAATTTGGGAAGCTCAGCCAAATTTTGGCTCTTTCTCCTTCCTTGTTGACTGTAAAGAGCATTTGGGCTGGAGCAATATCCCAGGATTATATTACCTTTCCCTAAAGCTAGCATTAAAGCAGAGAACCACACACTGCTGTTTCATTGCAGGTAATTTCAACTGACCCTTAAAACATCTACTTTATTGACCAAGTGCTCTCCATACATTGATTATACACTGTGCTCAAAGAACTTTACAAATAAACGCAGAAAATAATAATAACACAGAAAACAAAACTTGTAAAAATCATAATAAAGAGCATGTAGGAGTGTAACTGTGCTGTAAAAAGAAAACGAACAGTCATAATGAACCAATGAAATAACTCAACTGTTTTGCTTACTTTTATTTTTATGTCGTGACTTTATGAGAACATAAACACTGGTTGCAATAACATCTCGAACACAAATTAAAAACATTATTAAGGGCAAAGGGATGTTTTTGCTGCAGTTGTTGCTTTATCTGACAAGGAGTTGGCTGGAACATCATCTCACCAGAGCTCCAGGGCCTTTGCTGAGAAGCCCAATCAACTAGTGGCTTATTACTTTTTCAAACACAGAGTTTAATTTTTTTTTTTTAAGTAGCTTGTCAATGTTGAGGAAGTGAAGCAATGCTCCAAGATAATGAGTAGACAGAAACAAGCCTGAAGGACAGCTAAAAGCTCATTTGTCCAGACATCTCCATACTTGGAATAAATTAGCGTTTTGGAGCCTGTCCTTCGTCATGGTCACATTATGTCTGCCTACACGGTTTTGCACTGTCGTCTTTGTGATTAAATCTGTCTAAAGAACATACAGAAACACCAGACGAAACTGTTTCTCTATCATTTCAAGGTCATTCTCTGGTTGTTCAGTTTATGACTGTGAGCAACTTTTGCTTTGTGTTATGGTGGGTTATTTATTTTGCTTTCAATTTTAATCTAGCATCACCCGCTCTCTCTCTCTCTCTCCCTCTCCTTATCTCTGTCTCCTCCTGTCTGTTTCTGTCTCTCTCATTTTCCATCTCTATCTCACTGCTTTATTGAATCTAAATTCCTGTCAGAGTAAACCTTAAAATATAGTACATGTACACATATCCCTAATACTGGTATAATCATTATTGTCACAGTAATGGAGTTGTTTTGAAGACTAGCATCTGCCTCATGGTCTCAAATTTTATTACTGCACAATGGGAGAGAGGCAGTGACACCCATCAGCCCAGTCGCTTCTTAATGCATGTACTTCCCCACCCGTTTGATGCACGGCAGCCATTTTATGCCGGAATGGGCGCCGCATATTGGCTGAAATCCTCCGGGAGTTATTAATTTAGGCAGTTATGGAGGGGCGGAGTGATTTTACGGGCAGAATTAAGTGCGGCTTGGATTTGGGAACTTTGCCAGTACGTTGCAATAAGAGCCTTGGGATCATTAGGGAGTATGCTCCCTGTAAGTCACATGACAGGAGTGGAGCAGTGGGGAGGGTGTCGGGTGGGGAGGGCATTTAGGTGTTGGGCGCGAGCGATCACTGGGCTTGGTATTGGTCGACGGCGAGCCTTCGTCCCGGCGCCTCTGCCGCAGGGCACGTTAGCCAGCCCTCCTCCACAGGAGAGTTGAACAGAAAAAACCGTCTCTCCTCTGACTGACAGTGGTTTGACATTTAAACCTCCAAAGTAATGTGCACACAGGAAATGACTGTCCTCAGTGCGACAGGGGGTGTTTGAGACAGGGGCTTTGACGAAGGAGAGAGAGGGAATGTAAAGGAGGGGGGATGGACAGATTGGGGGGGGGGGGAAGTTGCATGGCAAAATGGAAGAAAGAATCAGGTGGTAAGAAAGTAAGAGAGAGGGTCGGAGATCTTATGGAAATAGGGACGTTATGCTGGCAGCAGTGAAGTTGGCTTGGGGCAATAGCCGCAGCATGAACTGTATGTGTATGTGTGGTGTGTGTGTGGGTGTATGTTTGGTATGTTATGCGTGTTTGTGTTCACGCGTGTGCGTGTGTGCGGACTGCAGATTACACTTAGCAGCAGAAGATGCGGGTCTCCAATGCTAATGAACTCGAAGAATTTATGCCAGCAGAGGGCAAATCCCGGTAAATGCCAAGCGTGATAGCCTGTGCTTTCTGCACACACAATGGACCTCTCCCTCTGGAGAGAGAGATAAAGAGTGACAGAGGGGAGAGAGGCGAAAATATGGAGAGAGAAGGAGGCAGACGGAGGGAAAGAGACAAAAAAAGGACAGAAAGGGAGATATAGGCCATAATAACATAGAATGAAATAATATGTAACAGTTGCATTACTCATAATCCTCCTGTTATTGTTGTCACTGTTTTTCCCTATTGCTGCTGATTGAGTGCTGTAATCATGACATGGCAATGTGTGCTCTGAAATTTGTTGTGCTAATAAAGCATTTGAATTTGAATATGTGTGAGAGGGAAGGAGATATAGAGAGGAATGCGGGCAGATCGACTCAGGGAACAAAGCGGTCGGTGATGGAGCCCGTGTGCTGATCTCATTACTGCTGCAGATGAGGCTGTTTAAGCACCCAGCTCACTGCTCGGTCCTGCGAACATACCTGTGTGTGTGTGTGTGTGTGTGTGTGGTGTGTGTGTATGCCTGTGTGTGTGCGGTGTGTGTATGCGTGTGCATGTGTGTGTACATGCCATTGTTTCCGCCCTTTCTGTCTCACCCCTGCGGTGCGGTGAACTCTCGTTATTGGCCTCTGTGTTACCACAGCCTTTCAAAAAAGTCGCTGGAAATACGTAACAATTTCAGGTCAGCTGTTCCATACAATTGTTCTAAGTAACATCATACTGTAATTTGAGGAACGTTTGTCTGTCTGTATGTCTGTTTGTCTGTTTGCTCCCCTACTCCTCCGAGGTCCTCTGACGGATCTTCACCAAACTTGGTGGGTCTATGTAGGTTGTCCCTGGAATTGTCCTTGAGGGGTTAGTTTTTTGAAAGTTCAAGGTCACTGGGGTCAAAGGTCAATTTTTCGCCTCTCCCATCTCCCTGGACAGATTTTCATGAAAGTTGGTACGTGGACGTAGGTCGTCACAAGAAATCACCGCGAGAGGTCCATTCCGTCAAAGGTCAAGGTCACCAGGGTCAAAGGTCACCGTATTCATGAAAGTTGGTATGTGGACGTAGGTCGTCACAAGAAATTATTCTCGCCACGGGTAATTCACTAGTCAGATTAAGTCCTGAGATATTAGGTCAGTTAAATGAAGTACATTAATCCGAAGTTAAACAGTTCAGTGAAGTGGAACCAGCTGACACAGAAATTTTAAGTATACTGCATGCAATATTCCATTTTTTTGAGAGTTGAATCCAGTCCTTGATTCAGATTTTGCTCTGTTGTTCTTTAAAACAGTGAACATGAGACTGAAGAGGAGACGGACAGCTTTAAATTTTGGGATTCTGTGCGACCATATTGGCCAAAACTGGTAGGAATGGCAGGCGTTTTCACATCGGGTCCTTCTGCAAATATTTACAAAGTTCCCTGTACTGTGTAAATCAATGTAGTATTGGGACTACATTGGGCAACAGCATCGAGATTGAGGCGTGAGTCAGCACCAGATTTTAGAAAGGGAGGGCACAGTGTCCCCTCAGCCCAAACCTTTAACCGTTCGGCAGAGGGACAGGTTGTCGGTTGGATTTGAACGGTCAGCGGTCAAATCGGTCAGTCTGGTTGCAGCACAGAGAAGCACCACAATGGGTTTAACGGATACAGGCCCTGTACAACCACCCCACTCCAAACACCGCAGCTAATCACACACCCCGCAGCCTGTGCGTCATGTCAGAGCACCACGCCCATCACAAGTCTGTTGTCATGGAAACGGAGATTATTAAGTCCACGAGGGACCAAGCTGGTAGCTGCCAAGAGTGGGCAGGACTGTGGGGGTGGGCCTGTGGGGCTGGGGGCGGGCGGCTCCATGGAACAGGGCCAAGAGGCTCCAGGCAATACATGAGGAGTGGCCCTGTTCACCCGCCAAGCGCCTGGGGGCCACAGGCAGAATAACCGCCCCTACACACACGCGCACACACACACGCGCGTGCAGGCAAACACACACACACACATATCCATGTACTTTCGTCCTTGTGAGGATATTACACTGATTTCCATTCATTCTTTGTCTATTTCTACAGCCTTTCCCTTATCTTAACAATAAGCAACACATGCCTAAGCCCAAACCCTTACCCGAGCCTTAACCCATCCCTAATTCTAACCTTACCCCTAACCTTAACTAGTAAGTCACAATTTGCCTTTGTCGTTGTCAGGACAGGTGAAAATGTCCTCACTTCCGAATAATGTCCGCACTCTGTAGGAAAAAACACATTCTCTGGTCCTCACTGTGTAACAAGTACAAGAACACACACACACACACACACACACGCTCACACACCCTCCAACTCTCAACAGCCGTCCAACAAGGACACACAAACTACAATAGACGTTGTACCACCGCAGCCAACCCCCCCGCGGGCTTAATTAACCCGCCAACTCCAGGTCAGCAGTAAGGAAGGACGTCCTCACTGAACAGGAAGCCTCTGACAGGGGCCACGGACTGATCACAGATCAGTGCGTCACAGACCCACAGAGGAGCGAGGCTCTGATGACAAGCCAAGAAGTGTCGCTTTCTCCATCTGCTCTCAAAAATAAAACACAGAGAAGAAGAGTCTAGAGGCGTTTGCGGGACCTCCAGTGGCTGTCGGCCAAGCAGCCGCCTCTGAACCCCCCCCCCCCCATGACAGATTATCTCGGTTGTGTCGTTTCTTACCTTTGTACACTCTCAGAAAGAAGCAGTCCTGTCTTGTTCAGAGGTTCTTCGTCAGGCTAAATGGCTCTTTGACTCGGAGCCGCTCTCAAGCTCCGCTCCATTGATAGAGGGCTCCGCTAAGAACTGTAACAAAGGTTTCCTCTTTTAAGGCAAGCCAAATAGCCCTTTTCCGCTTTTGAAAGTGAGCAGTAAAATCAGGTGTACTGTCCTTTTTTCATTTCGATGCGTCTTGGTGGGCAAGTGTGTAGTGCTGTCGCCTCACTGCGAGAGGGTTATGGATTTGACTCCAGCCTGGGGCCTCTTTGACTGGAGTTCCTGAGCTCTTCCAGCAGGTTTCTTCTGGTTACCCAAATGGCCAAATAGCTCTTTTCTGTGAAAGTGCACAGAAATGGCCAGAGGGCTGCATCGTTGCCTCACGGCAGGAAGGTCAGGAGTTTGATTCCAGCCTTTGGCCTTGGACAATCCGGCTCCAGAAAGTACAAGCCTGTCCCAGTATTTTGTTGCAACCACCTGGATCTCATAGCTGCCACAACCCTTCAGCCCAAAGGTTGAAATAAGCAGGGAAATCAGCTGCCTGAGCTCGTGGCTGGAGGTGAAACACGGCCGGATTTTTACTTTCTGATCCCTGGAATGTGCTCTTCCCATGTTTGCGAGGGTTTCCTCGCGGTGCTCCAGTTTCCTCCCACAGTCCGAAGACACGCATGGCAGGCGAACTGGAGACTCTAAGTTGCCCACAGGCAGGAGCGAGTGAGTGAGCGGTGCCTGATCCCAGCGATGGATTTGGCAGATTGTTCAGGGTGTGTTTCTGCCTCTCACCAGAGATGGGTAATCCAGGCTCAGAAAGTATAACTCTTCCCAAGGATTATGATCCAACCACCTGGATTAACCAATCAGAACAAGTCCTCAGCCAAGACTGTGAAGTAATTAGTGAACACAGCTGGCTGGGCTCATGGGAGGAAGTAAAACCAGGCAGGACTTGTACTTTATGACCCCTGAAGTGGCCACAGCTGCCTCTAACCCACTGTACACTGAGAGAAACTCCACCGACTCTCACGGGGAACAGCAGCCATAGATAACACTGTGTCTTGTCAAGAATAGAGCTGGAGTGGGAGGAGTGAGACTTAGTAAGGAGTCTAGTTCTCTTAAACACCCCAGTGTCAAAATTAGCTTTGCATGAAAAGCGGCTCCATTATGGAAGTACTATTATCACCCATTTTCAAGGCTGTGTCTCCTCTGCTTTTTTTCAAACACATTTGCTGACTCGCGCCATTCACACGTACGCTCACCTCCGAGTTCGCACTTCGCAGCGGATGGGGATTCGGATAGCGCTCACGCTACTGATCTCAGATCAGCAGGTGAGGAAGCGTTGTCCTCTGTTTTATTTGTTCTGTCTTTCCAGAGCACTGGTAATATTATTCAGGAGCGCTGCCAAAGATCTGGAAATTACTGAGCATTTTGGTTCAGTCTCTGTTGACCCTTGAGAATTCATGCGGGTGCGCTAGTGAGTGTTTCGAAATAGAGTACGGCCAGAGTGTTTGCGCGTCAAAAGCCAGTTAGCCAGATCTTTTTTGTGCTTGTCGATCGAAAACCGCAGGGTCTGCTTGGCGGGGAGAGCGCTCGAAATGGGAAAAACCACAAAAAGGCGTGGCTGCTTACCGCTGGACTTAAGCATTTAGTTTGTGGTTTTTCTGAAAATAGCGTTTGTGTCCGTAGAGCTGTTGAGGATACATGCGTGAAGACTCAAATGTTGTCTTGAAGAAGGTTCTAGGCTCCAATTCTTGTTGCTTGTCATTCCGAGGGTCCCATTGAAAGTCACCCACGATGGATGCAGTGGTTTCAATACAAGCCATAAGATACTTTAAAAAAAAAAGTTAGAAATTCATCCGTGTAGCAGATCAGATGGTAGAGAGGGGAAGATTGGATTGATAAATAAAAACGTGATGAGAATTCAGCGGCTGCAGTCTTTAGTGGTCACGGTAAAACAAAATAATCCTGTTGTGTCTGCCAGTTAGGCAGCAAACCTGGGCCAGAACTATGATAATCCTGGCCTGAAGTCAGCTGTGCCCGGCCAGGTTTGGTGCACATTCAGGGGCGTGTTTCTGCCGATCTGGGTAGTGGCACTGCATGATCTTGTGCTCACGGTAACGACTGCATGACCTTTCAGCTAGCGTTACACTGCATGAATCCGAGGCCGGAGAAACACCACATGATTCTGAGGTGATAGTAGCACCTCATGACAGTGTGACACGGTCAGGGAGTGAGAAACTCTCGGAAAGATCTTTGCCTATTCTGGCCTAAATCCAGCTCTGCCAGGTGAATATTTGCAAAGATGCATCCCAGACTCACCGGCGGTCTGTGTAGGCGGTCATGTGATTCATGGCCACATTCCTCATTTGCGAGTATTTAGGAAAAAAATTGAGAAGACATCACCTTTCAAATCCCTCCATGCCAGCCCCCGTAATACAATAGAAAGCAGCAGGATACAGAAAAGAACAACGAATTATCGTCTCAGATGTAATGTTTAGTGCCGATAGTGTGTGCTGAAGATGAAATAATAGCTCTGCGAAAGCGATTTTAACTGCGCCGAACATGATGTTTGTATTGTTTCGCGTTCTCAAGGTGGCGGACGACGGGCCCTCTGTTACACACAGAGTCCCGCAGGCTATTAAATCAGAAAAATGCGCAGTTTTTTTTAAACTCCCAGTCAAGTGCACATTGCTGTTTTTCTAACTCCCTCCGAAGTGCCTCCACATGCCCCCGCGGTTTGGAGTCTCTACTGTTGTGCTATTTTTAGTGAATTATTTTCATTTATCCTCCCAGGGTGCTCTGATGGATTTCAGCCATCTCTCCAGCCCATTCACTCCATGGGCATTCTTATTTTTATATTTGTATTATTTCTAATTTTGCTCACCAACAACGTTGGGACTATAGATTGGGGCCAGGAGCCGGAAGTTTGGTGGTTGAGGCCGCTGTGTGGCAAAAGCAGGGCAGCCGTTTGGCCCTTGAGTAAGGCCCTATACTCCTATATTGCATCTGTTGGTTCTGGGCTCCATCCTTGTCGAATGAATTGTAAGTCGCTTCAGATAAAGTGTTTGCTAAATAGCTGTAGCACGGTAATTTCACATATTCTTTGGCTTGATTGCAGATGATCATTCACCCATTTTAAAAACTTGCCTCAAGTTACAGAATATCAGGAAGTGACATCTGTGAGTGATCTTAATATAAGAATATTTTTGACCGGACAGTGCTGCATTCGCGGATGTGAGCATGTGAGTGAGTGATTGAGATAATGAATGAATGAATGAGTGAGAGAGAGATAGATAAAGAGTGACACGCCATTGGTCAGCCGGCCAAATGTACTTTGCTCATTGGTCATTGCTCTTTCAAACTGATTTTGCTTAGTTTCTGTTACTTCATTGGGGGAGTTGAGAGCGAATCCATGCCGATCTAAATCTAATGATTCTTTAAAATCCAGGAAATAACAGTATTGACCAAAATTTTGCACATAGACCACAAACGGTCCAGACATACATATACGAGATTTAGATGTGGTCTTGTTCCTGCTCTGTTTTCTGTGTGGTTGTATCGTTCATTCACTTCAAAGGTTGGGAATTCTTTCTATTTTGTCGGTTGATGTGGTGACTTAAAACCACAAACTCTTGAGAGCTTGAGTCTTGATAGCTGGCAATTTCAGGTCCGTGTCAAAAGCCAGTTCCGAAAATAACAGCCTTAAGTGTTGTAGATGTAATAGGGGGTGGATTTTGGTGTCTGCTTGACTGGTTTCCCCTCTTCTTCTGCAGTATCCCAGGGTCGGCGGTGTGCGCCTTCGACATGCAGCAGCTGGCCAGGGTGTTTGAGGGGAGGTTTAAGGAGCAGAAGTCCCCTGAGTCGATCTGGACGCCTGTGCCCGACGAGCTCGTCCCCAAACCCAGGTGCTCCATCTCACTCGCACTGCCTTTTCTACTACTTTAGAGTCCCGTAATAGTGTGCTAATGCTCAAATGTTCCATCACTCTACAGCTCTAACACTGCTAGGCTCTATCACTCTAATGCTCTAGCACTGTCAGGCTCTATCTCCTTAGTGGTCTATAACGCTCAGGTTACATCATTCCAGAGCGCTAACACTGTGAGCTTCTGGCACTCTAATGTTCTAACACTGTTAGGCTCATTTGACCACTGTGTTCTAGCACTGTGAGGCCCTTTTACCTTAGTGTTTTAGCATTTTGAGTTTCTATCACCCTAATGTACTACAGATTTGAGGTTCTATCACCCAAGTGTGCTAGAGCTTTGAGATTCAATCACGCTGGCGTGCTAGAACTTTGATGTTCTATCAGTATTGTTATGGCCCCAATTTGTTATTACATTTATAACACAACAGCAACAGCAAGGGATGACAGATACAGTTTTAAAACTCAAACACATTTAATTAAACAAAGACAATAACTAACAATAACCTACAACTAAATGACCAAGATTGAAAAAAAAAACAGAAATATTCACAGTTTCCTGGTGATGTGCTGGGTGAGGAAAAAAACTCAAACACAGGCAAAGAAATCCACAAAAGAAATATCACAGGTCTTGAACAGAATGGCAGGTCTGGTCATCTTCTTGCAATTTCTCCTACTACTTTACTGTCTCAATTCTTTTCCTTATATACTCTTTTGCAGACCCCACCCACATTTAGACCTCTTTTTTTTAATTTTCTGAGACTTGCCCCAGACATGTCCAGGACATGTCTAAACATAGCTCCAGTCTGAGATGAATAAAAAAAAAAGGTAAATACTGCCATCCAGTGGCCTATATTCACATTACACCTCCATTCCAAAAGGGAAAAATTTTGATTCATAAAGGCAAAATTTTTCTTTTCAATACAAAATGGTTAAGTGAACACTTGTCTATATATACATATCATACAATATTCAAATAAACACATGATATATATATACATATTCAAACACGGGATAAGCAATCAGCAATTACATTGTCTGTACCCTTCACATGCTTAATTTCCAAGTCAAACTCCTGTAAAATCAAACTCCAATTCAACAATCTCCGATTCTTGTTTTTCATCTTACTCAAAAACATTAACGGATTGTGGTCAGTGTACACAATCATTGGCTTTTGTCCTGTACAAACATAAACCTCAAAGTGTTGTAAAGAAAGGACCCGAGCCAACAGTTCCTTCTCTATTGTGGAATAGTTCCTTTGGTGGCGATTGAACTTGGAGAAGTATGCCACGGGATGCTCAATGTCATCAGAGTCACTTCTCTGTAGGAGCACAGATCCACAAGCTTGGTCGCTAGCATCGACCGCGATGGAGAACGGTTTGTTGAAGTCAGGAGATTTGAGCACGGGGAAGTGACACAGCAGAGACTTCAGGCGATCGAAGGCTCTCTGGCATGCATCATCCCAGGTGAACTTTACGCCTTTCTTCAGTTGGTTAGTTAGACTGAGAGCAATCTCAGCAAAGTTCTTGCAGAACTTGCGGTAGTACCCGATCATTCCAAGGAAGCGGCGCAAAGCTTTTTTGTTGTCAGGAACTGGAAAGTCCATGATGGCTTGGACTTTAGCATTTATGGGTGCCACCTTACCCTGGCCTATGACGTAGCCAAGATAGGTGACAGTAGCACAACCAAAGTCACTCTTGCTCAGGTTAACAGTCAGGTTAGCCTGGGTCAGGCGCTGGAACAACGTCTCTACATCTTTTAGATGTTCTTCCCAGGAGTCACTCCATGTGATCAGGTCATCGATGTACGCACCCGTGTGTGGCAATCCGGCGATTGTAGACTGTATCATCCTTTGGAACGTGGCTGGGGCATTTTCATGCCAAAGGGTAGGGCTTCATACTGGTACAATCCAGATGGTGTAGCAAAAGCAGAGATGCTCTTGGCCCTCTCAGTTAAAGGCACACACCAATAACCCTTCAATAAATCAATCTTGGTCAGAAACTTTGCTTGCCCTACACTATCAATACAATCATCAATCCTAGGTATTGGAAACACATCAGTTCTAGTTACAGCATTGACTTTGCGATAATCTGTACAAAATCTAGTACTTCCATCAGGTTTTGGAACTAGCACACAGGGTGAACTCCAATCGGAGTTGGAGGGTCTGATAATATCATGTTTTAACATGTACTCAACCTCTTTCTCAGCAATCTTTCTCTTTTCAGGATTCATCTGGTATGGACGCTGTTTTATTGGTTTGGCATCACCAACATCTACATCATGAGAGGCTATAGTAACTCTCTTTGGAACATCAGGAAACAAATCCTCATATTTCTTGATCAACCTTTCAAACTGATCTCTCTGTGAGGGTCCTAAGTGCTGGAGTTTTACATCAAGATTTTGCAACACTTCAGAATTTGACAATTTACATGAAAGAACTTCAGCTTTAATTCTTGGTTCATCATCTTGAAACTTCCCCTCATCTTCACACGTTTCGACCATTGGAGAATCCGAAGTGACAGCTGCAACCCTAGCATTTCTGTCATGATAAGGCTTTAGCATGTTAATATGACACAATTGTTTTGGTTTTCTCCTATCTGGAGTCTTCACAATGTAATTGAGATCATTGAGTTTTGTCAGAATTTCATAAGGACCATGAAATCTAGCCTGCAATGGATTGGACTGCAAGGGAAACAACACAAGGACCTTTTCTCCTGGTTTAAACTCACGAGTTCTAGCCTTATGATCATACCAAGTTTTCATTTTTCCCTGACTTGATTTCAAGTTCTCTTTGGCAAGGTCACAAGCTGCACGCAATATTTCCTTGAACTTGCTAACATAGTCTAACAGACTGATATGCGGCTCTTTCTCTTGCCATTGTTCACTCAATAATAGCAAAGGTCCTCTCACTTCATGACCAAACACTAGCTCAAATGGACTGAATCCAGTAGACTCCTGCACTGCTTCTCTAGCTGCAAACAACAGCAAATGAACCCCTTCATCCCAGTCTTTCTCATGGTCATAACAATAAGTCCTCATCATTGTCTTGAGAGTGGAATGAAACCGCTCTAAGGCACCCTGACTTTCTGGATGATAGGCACTAGAAAGAATCTGCTTTACACCTAGTTCATACACAACCTGCTGAAACAATCCTGAAGTGAAATTGCTACCCTGGTCTGACTGAATTTCCCTGGGAAGGCCAAACAACGCGAAGAACTTTATCAAAGCCTTCGAGATTGCAGTTGCCTTGATGTTACGTAGAGGTATGGCTTCGGGGAATCTGGTAGATGCACACATGATTGTCAACAAGTACTGATTTCCAGATCTAGTCTTGGGTAATGGACCAACGCAATCAACAATGACCCTAGAGAATGGCTCCCCAAATGCTGGGATAGGCTGCAATGGAGCTACAGGTGGGTCTAACTGGTGTTTTCCAACTACCTGACAAGTGTGACAGGTTTTGCAAAAGTTGGAAACGTCTTTCCGAAGCCCAGGCCAAAAGAAGTGTTTCATGATCTTATCAACAGTCTTGTTAACACCAAGATGACCTCCTAAAGGTAAACTATGAGCCATTGTTAAGATCTCATTCCTATAGACCTTCGGAACAACAATTTGCCTGACCACTGCCCAATCTGCATTGGCAGGGATATCAGGAGGGCGCCACTTTCGCATCAACACACCATCCTTGAGATAATACCCAACTGGAACTGCGTCTATTTCTTTATCAGGAAGGGCTCTCCTCCTTAGTGCACAAATTTCAGGATCATTAGTTTGCTCCTCAATCAACCGCTTTCTGGACAGAGACAAGTCTCCAGACACATCAGAATCACCAGACCCATCCGGCTGGCTGAATAGAGAACTGATAAAAGTATCTGATAAGTCCTCAAACGGAGAAACCATAGTAGGCCAATCAGAGTCATGAGGCGAACCACCTGAGTCCTGACTATTCAATGTACTGGACGGCACCACATCATCTTCTTCTTTATCCTTCTTGGCCATAGCACGAGTCACTGCGCAAGAAGGATACAGAGATGGGTCCTCATCCCCATCTTCAGTGCTCGGCTGTGAAGTAAGATGTACAGGGGGAACTACTTTGCCCCCAGCCAGGTCATTGCCTAGCAACAGAGAAACACCCTTTATAGGTAGACTTGACATAAGTCCCACCTTTACCTGTCCTGTAACTAAATCTGACTTCAAGAATATAGAGCGCAGGGGTACAGATACAGTCCTCCCTTCAATACCTTGTACAAGTATGAAATCCCCTGAAGCGGTCTCATCACGTAACTCCAAGGAGTCCATCAACAAAAGTGACTGAGAAGCTCCGGTATCCCTTAGGATATATATGGGGACAGGAGTAGTATGCTCATTCAGAGCCACAAATCCCTCTGACACAAATGGAAGAAATTCCTCCCTCACGAAGTCAGCTGTATCAGGCTTTTTAGCCCCACAAGAAGCAGGCAATTTAGCAGATTGGTTATCTACTACAGGGGTTTCTAACCTTGTTTTCACAAAGGCATTTGGTTTGGTATCCTTTTCTTTTTCTTTCTTAGCTTTAAGGAACCAACAGTTAGTTGTAACATGACCAGATTTATTGCAATAACTGCAAACTAGGCCACTTTTGTCACTGTCATCTTTCACACTTTGATCAGACCTGTTACTGGATTTCTGAGCACCATCACCAGATTTGTCATTGTCTTCGGGTGAGGAATCTTGGGTATCACCATAACCCTTTTTCTGAAATTGGGACCATCTATTATTACTGCTAGACTGAAATTTGGACTTATGTGTGAGAACATATTCATCTGCAAATTTTGCAGCTGATTGCAAATTCAGTGCTTGCTTCTCATTAAGGTAGGTCTTAATATCATCTTTAACACAGTTCTTGAATTCTTCAACTAATACCATCTCTTTTAGTGAGTTGAAATCATCCTTGACCTCCATAGAAGTACACCAGCGCTCAAAGCAAACCTGCTTTTCATTAGCAAATTCAACATAAGTCTGATTTTCAGATTTCTTCAGACCTCTGAATTTCTGTCGGTAAGCCTCTGGAACCAACTCATAAGCTCTCAAAATAACCTTTTTGACAGCCTCATAATCAGAGGAATCATCTGCAGACAAAGCCGAATAGGCTTGTTGAGCTTTACCCTTGAGGACAGTTTGCAACATCAGAGGCCAGTGTTCCTTTGGCCACTGGCAACTCTTTGCTACCTTTTCAAAACACTGGAAATAGTTGTCAACATCCTTTTCCGAAAATGGAGGCACCAGTTTTACCTCCTGACTGGCACAAAATTTATTTTTAGTTTCAATTTTAATTTTTAGTTGCTCCATTTGGAGTCTTTCTTCTCTATATAATTTCTCTAATTCAAAATCTCTCTGTCTTGAAAATTTTTCTAACTCAAATTCTCTTTGTTTTTCTTTTTCCTCCCTTTCTATTTTCTCTTCTCTTGCTAATTTTTCTAACTCAAACTGCCTTTGTTTTTCTTTTTCTTCCCTCTCAAATTCTCTTTGCTTTTCTTTTTCCTCCCTTTCTTTTTCTCTTTCCTCCCTTTCAATCTCAAGCATTTTTAATTTAAGTTCCATTTCTATATTTGGATTTTCCACTGGAAACTGTTCCAGATCTCCGGGTGCAAACACATTTTCATCAATGTAATATTCAACTATCTCTCGAGCCAGTCTTGCTTTTCGCATGGCTGGTTTCACCTCTGTCAGCTCTAAATGTCTGCAAATTTCTAGCAGTTCTGTCTTTTTAAAAGACTTCAAAACCCCTACGGTTGGTGATGCCAAGAAATCATCCATTGCTGTTGTCAATATATATGTATTCAATTAAAAAAAATCAATTTTACAATTTGAAATGTTAGATTTTCAATAAATTACTCACAAAATGGTCTATCCCGGACCTTGAGCCCCCAATTTGTTATGGCCCCAATTTGTTATTACATTCATAACACAACAGCAACAGCAAGGGATGACAGATACAGTTTTAAAACTCAAACACATTTAATTAAACAAAGACAATAACTAACAATAACCTACAACTAAATGACCAAGATTGAAAAAAAAAACAGAAATATTCAGTTTCCTGGTGATGTGCTGGGTGAGGAAAAAAACTCAAACACAGGCAAAGAAATCCACAAAAGAAACGTCACAGGTCTTGAACAGAATGGCAGGTCTGGTCATCTTCTTGCAATTTCTCCTACTACTTTACTGTCTCAATTCTTTTCCTTATATACTCTTTTGCAGACCCCACCCACATTTAGACCTCTTTTTTTTAATTTTCTGAGACTTGCCCCAGACATGTCCAGGACATGTCTAAACATTGCTCCAGTCTGAACTGAATAAAAAAAAAGGTAAATACTGCCATCCAGTGGCCTATATTCACATTACAGTATAATATTCTATGACTTTGAGACTTTTTGAGGTTCTATCACCCTAATTTTCTAGAGCTTTGAGGTTCTATCACCCTAATGTTTTAGCACTTTGAGGTTCTACCGCACTGAGGCTCTAGAGCTTTGTGGTTCTATTACCCTAATGCGCTAGAGCTTTCAGGTTCTGTCACCCTAATCTTCTTGCACTGCGAGAATCTTTCATCCTAATTTTCAAGTAAAACTTCAGTTGGACTTCTAATGACTTTGACTTTCTCTCTCACACGCACACTGCAGATTATGGAAGACAGCAGTATTGACAATGAGTCTCTCTCTTTCATACACACACACCCGCACGTGCACACACACACACACACACACACACACACTGTAGAATCAGGAACATGGCAGAAATGATGGTCTCTCTCTCACTCTCTCTGTCAGACACACACACACGCACACACACATTGGATATTCAGAAAGACTGCAGAAATAACTGTGAGTGTCTCTTATACACACTTTCACTTATAGCCACATACACACACACACACACACACACACACATATGCACACACACACGTATACACACTCACACACTTACACACACATTCATACAAAGAAGAGTCAGAAGGACTGCTGTAATAACTGTGAGTGTCTCTTACACTCTCTCTCTCTCACACTCTAACACACACATACATGCACACACACACACATACACATAAAGGAGGTTCAGGACTGCAGTGATAACTGTGAGTCTCTCTGTCACACACTTTCACTCATACCCACACACACACACACACACGCCTGCACAAACACACACAAAGGAGATTCAAGAACCCAGTAACGATGTGACTCTGGGTTTTAGGCCGGGCGGCTGTGCCATTCAGGGCTCCAGGTTCAACTCCTCCAACGTGCTCCCAGACGAGGTGCTGAACTTCGTGAAGACCCACCCCCTGATGGACGAGGCCGTCCCGTCTCTAGGACAGAGGCCCTGGATCGTGAAGACCATGGTCAGGTGAGACTGAGCGGGCTGGCATCATAAAGGCAACTCACTCACATCTCAAGTTTTATAGATCCTCTCAGAACTTTTTTACAAGTCTACAAGCAAATATTTGTTTGAGTTTGTGCGTGCATGTGTTTGAGTGAATATGTATTTTATGCATTTATATGCAAGTGTGCACATCGGTGTATGATTGAGGGAGAGTGTGCGTGTATATGTAAAAGTGCATGTGTTTTTGAGCGTGAAAGTGTGCATGTGCATGTGCACATTATTTAGTGCGTGTGTGTGGGTCTGTTATACTGCATGTGTAAGATATAGTGAGTAAGTCACTCTCTCTCTCTCTCTCTCTCTCAGGTACCAGCTGAATAAGATGGTGGTGGACACAGAGGCCGGCCCGTACAGGAACCAGACAGTCCTGTTCTTGGGTTCCACCAAAGGAACCATCCTCAAGTTTCTCATGCTCCCCACCCGCGATCGCTCCGTCGCCGGGGGCAACATCTTCCTGGAGGAGCTGGACGGCTACAACCGAGAAAAGTGAGTCATGCCCAGGGTTGCCAGATTGGCAGTTTTATCACCAAAGTGGGCTCCTTTATTTTTCCTGGGTGGAAAATCCAGGCTGACGAAGTAAAAGTCCCCCACAGTATTGAGCTCCTGCCACCAGGATTTTCTACTTGGCAGAAACCAGGAGCTGAGAACCAACTTTAAAAGTAGCTGACTGTGTCAGTGGTGGGAAGAAATGTACAGTAGGAGTTCTACATTCTGCCCCTTGGAATTTCTGTCCTTGTTTTTCTCGACATCAGTGGAGGCTCCTGGTCCTCAGATTACGGTCCTCGAGGGCTGACAGCTGCTGGTTTTCACCTGCCTTTTCCCTGGGAGCCAGGGGTAAAGACAGTTTAGCCAATCAGAGGCACCAGGTGTTCATTTGGTTACCTGGGATAAAAGGAAACCCAGGCAAGATTTGGATTAGAGCTCTCGATTTGAGGATCTCTAATGTAGGCAATGAGACGCTGCGGACAGCTTTGCCGAAATAAGTCTGTGTCATTAAATAGTATGAAAGACACAATATGACTTCACTATAGTGTTTTATTTCAAGTATATCCGATTGTTGGATCATTTCAATGACTACTGGGCACCAGTCGCGGTCTTTTCGGGCAATTATTCAGCAAGGGCACCGCGGAGAGAAGGGGGACTCGATTAGACTGTCAGCCAGTCACAGTTAAACAGAACAGTTGTAACCTGTGGGTCGTGCAACTTGCGTCATTGTCAGCTCCCTTGGATCAGCCATTGCTTTGAGGCTAACTTTGTCCACTTATGCAAGGGCTTTCCGCAAATTTAGGGTTAGGATATTTTTTTCACGACCAGGCAAACTTGGTCCTGCCCTTCCCCAAAATCAAAGACGCGCCTGGCGTTTGGCAGATTCGATTCTCGCTGTGCCAGAGGCGAAACCGTGTAGAGGACTTTGGGATTCAAGCAGATGGTTCATTAAGGGTCATCGTCCGTCACTTGGGGAAATTATCAAATTTAAGCAGATCTGAGCGTGTTTGCTAATTTGCTGTCAAAAGCGCTGATTGGCTCATAGTTTCAGCTTGTCTTTCTTCAAAGCCACATTTCTAATGTCATCTTGCTCTTTTGTCTCGATTTTTCTGTATCACGGTCCAATGGCGCATCGAGACACAAATTTATTCTTGAGTTTTGAAGCCTTTTTAGGTTGGGTTTTGAGCGCCAAGCTAAGATGGCAGGCGGTTGGCTGGTAGGGTGGAGATTCCTGGGGAAAATGCCTCAGACTGTCTCTGTTGATAATCGGTCCGCTGATTTGCGTGCTATTCTCCCCAGATCTATCATATTATAATCTATAGGCCTATTGCGTTGACAGTTTATGTACTTAAACGTCAAAAGGAGACCTGGTTTCAATCAAAGTTTGTCTGTTACTTTCAATAACAATGCTCATATTTCTGCGGCTTTATTTCTCCCCACAAATATTCAAGTTTGCCAAAACTCTTTTAGCATTGGAAAATGTGCCACTTGCGTTCAGTTACAATGGGAGTCAAAGGGCGTATTTTGATCAGATCCAGGCTACTTTTAAGATGTGGTTGCTCAGAACTCGAGGTACGGTAAAAGGAGGAAGTGAATTATGCATACAGCCTATCCGGACGTCTGCCCTTTCTACTGGGAGCGTCCAATGAAATCACTTGGAGTGTGTAAAAGAGCCTTTATGGAAAATACATTAACCTTGATTTCTGTCAGAGTGTTTACTCTGAATTAACCCTTGTGTTCCCTTAAATTCATTTTCAGTGGGGTCAACAGACTGAAGTTGTGTAGTACGTTTTGCAAAGCACATCAAAAATGTGGTATCAAGTCAAAAAAAAATATTAAAGTAAACATTAAGTTAGCCCAATTTGAAATATGTTTCTGGGCTGTTTACCCCTTAAGCTCTGATTTTCACTGGAATTTCCGCTTATTTAGGTTCAATGTCAGAAAAAGCATTTTTCTTCATACTGTCGGACAATATCACACAGTTATCTGTATCTGCTGGTTGCAACGTTTCACTGAAGCTACATCACATTTATCCTGAGTGAAATATGCAGACTCAGGATGTTTTTTGCAGCCGCAGTATTACTTACATCAGTTACAAGATATCTTGGTCATGCGCATCATTTTATACGTTTCTCTGCAATTCAGCTGGATATATTTGGGATCTTTGGGAACCTTGGGATCTCCACTAGAATTTAAAATAGGTCTGAAGTTCCACAAGTTTGAATAAAGCTGCTGCATTTGATTAACTCACGTATGGGTCTGTATCAGAGACATGCGGCCGGGGGAGGCAGTGACTTCATCTTTTATCGCTGGATACTGTCAACCTGTTTCCACATACTACGCCTGATTGACAATCAATCAATTTGATCTTTTTTTACCAAACAAGTAAGACCTAGCCGAGGCTATATGTAGACTTTCATGATTATGGGGTGATGGTGACAAAAAGATTTGTTTACATTCACGCTTTGATTAGAGACTGCTAGGAGGGAAATCTTAAAAATTTATTAGAAAAAATCTCAACTCTCGGTAAGTCCGTGTATCATTTTGAACTTCGGTTTTTCGGATTATGAAAGAAGGCTGAAAATAAACTCCTTATTCATAAAATTTTTTTTTTGACTGGCATTAAAAAGTATGTATTTAAGGGGGAGAACATTATCGTAAGCATATTAAGCACGCATTGAGTGTGGTATCAGAAAGGTTTTAATATTTGTTAATGGCATTGCGTTAGCTTCCTGTGAGCAAATATGAACACATTTGCTGTCTCGTGAGCATTTTAAGTTTAATGCACTGATCAATAAAGTCGTGGATGAAACTGGCACGCCATTCTGCCGTTAAGTCTTAGTAAATTAGTTAATCAATCCTCTGATTGAAAATCAAGCAGAGGAATAGGGAGTTATCGTTAGTTTAACAGTGAGGATTCTGCCTCCCCTAACTGACCTCTGATGGCACCTCCCTGGTCTGTAGGTTTTATGGGGTTTGAAAGGCCAGGGCGTCTGTGGCCCCCAGACAGAACAAGAGTTAAAAATATGTTTTAACTCTGATTTAACATTACAGTGTACAGCATCAGTCATGTTGCAGTCCTGTACTGCGAGATTTAAAGGACGCGGCTTTCTTTTGGCCCAGGTGCGGTGAGGACTCGCCCCAGGCTCGTCAGCTGTTGTCCCTGACACTGGACCGGCCCAGCCACTCCCTGCTCCTCGCCTTCCCCTCCTGCGTGGTCCGGGTTCTGATTGCCCGCTGCCAGCTCTTCTCCCGCTGCATGAAGTGAGTCAACATGGGAAACCTGGCCTTTCATTCGCCCGCACACCACACACCTCACAGAGCACTTTCTGAATACCACCTTTAAGCCTTTCAGGAGTACAATCACAGGTTGAAGCCTCTATATTGAGAGAGTTTTTTTTTAAGATTATTTTTTAGGGATTTTCACCTTTATTTGACAGCTGCGAAGTAGAGAAAGACATGAAGGTTGTGGTGAGGAATGGGGAAAGACATGCGGCAAATGACCCGAGCCGGAATCGAACCCGAGGGACACAGCCTTTATGGTGCGCGCGCTTAACCGATGTGCCACCGGGGTGCCCCCTCTAGATTGAGAGCTTTACGACAACTCAAGAATAGGAGCCATTTTGTTTCCATCATGTGAAACCGAGCTGTTTAGCAGAGTTGAAATCATTACACTTTTTCCGGAAGGGAAACAAATTAATATTGGAGGTGAAACGATAAACCAGCTAGCGATGGTTTCCATAAGTATACGAGGGGAAAATGTTGAGACATGAGACATGAGAGAAGAGAATAAAACTCATTCATTTTTTGACGATGCCCGATAATGTGATGGAAACAAAATGGCTCCATGACCAGATTTTCTTGAAGCCTCATGTCACAGCTCTGTCTTGAAAGTTTCACAATTATTTGATTTGATGTTCTGAACGGAACATTCAAATGTTGATGTTACAATCACTACTGGCTACTGAAATCAGTGAAGATCTAGAAAACTCTACTCCTCCAACAGAGCTCTAAAACAGCAAAGAATTTATTTCAAAAGACTTGCTCTTCAGAGGGTCAAGAAAACATTGTAGCAAACTGCACCCTTATATATCAGCCTTCAATCCATTACTGCACTGCTCTGGGGTACAATGTGCTCCCTTTATCCATCATTGTACCGAACTGAACCCAAAATAATCAATCACTCACCGACTCCAGCTCTGCATCAAACTGGGGCATATACCTCGAATTAGGATTTCTCATTTAGCACAATAATTACATGGCTTTAAACCCAAAACTTTGGCAAATCTGGAACAAAGAACGAAGGAGATAATCTGGATTTTTGGCCTTGCTGATACCCAGCTAAGTCCATAATTCTGCAGTGAGATACAGGCCTCTGCTCACAAAATAACCCCACTATCCCCTTTAGCTGGATAACTGCACAGAGTAGGACTGAACACTGCTAAGGTTGCTTCAGTCCATAGTCCAGATTAGGCAGTTATTGGGCACCGTTATCTTGTTCCCTCAGTAATCATGCTTTGAGATACAAACCTCTGCCCTCCAGGTGACACTGATGTCACCCGCAGAGATGGCAGCGAGTCGACCTCCAACACATTACATTATATTACATTACAGGTTCGTAGCAGATGCTCTTATCCAGAGCAATGTACAGAAGTGCAAAAGGTTGGTACAAAAGTGCAGAGCTCCAAGGAGACAAGTACAATGCTAACAGTAAAAGTGACAGAGAGCACATTTGGGTGTTACAGGTCCAAACCATTAGGCAAACACCAAATATACTGATAAAAAGACCAAGTCAAGGGCAACAAAATCAAGTCAAGGGCAACAAAGCAGTGTGGGATGTCATGTCAGGATTCAGGGCGGTGGAGCAGGGGAAAGGTGGAGGCTGAAGAGGTGGGTTTTCAGGCGGCGCTTGAAGGTGCTCAAGTATTCTGACATTCAGACCTCGCTAGGTGGATCATTCCACCAATGAGGAACCAGGACAGACAGCAGCCTTGAGCGGGAAGGGGAGGAGCGGTGAGGGGGTGGAGCCAGGCGACCACAAGTAGCAGAGCGGAGTGCTCTGGCAGGCGTGTATGGTCTGAACAGTCTCTGGATGTACGCTGGACACACACACACCCTCACACACTCATGCTACAACCAAGCCCTCTGAATATGGCCACCCAAGCATGCCCAGCGAACACACTGTACTCTTCTGTAGCTGAATGAAGTATTTACACTGAGCCTCTGTAACTCCACCTACGTTCCTCTCCCCTCCAGAAACTGCATCGCGTCCCGGGACCCTTACTGTGGCTGGACCCGGGGCAGCACCTGTTCGTTCCTGCGTCCAGGCACCAGGTAAAGCCATCTGATTGGGCCAGACGAGGAAAAGTGTCCTTACATCTGAGCGTTGGGCTTGACCTGTTTTCATGAAGTTTCCCTCCATTGTAAAGCGATTGTAATGAATAATCTATTGAGTAGCACAAAGCTTCTTCATGTTGTCTGCTAATACAGGTAATTGTCTCTCTTGCACAGAAATCATGGTTTTTTTTTAATTCTATAAATACAGTTGGTGTTGTTTACCTCACATGTTTTGACTGCCAAGCCTGCAGTGATCATCAGATAATCAGCTGACAGGAAGCCTCGGTACCGCCTGTGAATGCTGCAGGTGTCGCAGTGCTTCCTGTTGTGTCGGGGAGATTTAATCATCAATTCCTTCCAGAAAAAATGTGTTATGATCAGTTACGTATGTTTAGCAAACGTATGTGCTGGTGTTTTCACAAGTATACATGCACACACAAAATATCACTCCCAATTTGAGCTCTCTCATGATTCACCCAGCACTTCTGTCATCAAGATCGATGCCACACTGCGCTGGCATTGTTCGGAGATAAAATACTATTTATGAAACAGAAAAGGGTGTCTAGAGGCTTGAAAGATAATAATAATCACAAGCCACGTAAATTCAATACAGGTATTATCGGAAAAGAAATTACACAGAAAGACTGCACTGATTGTTTCGGTCTGACAATTTCTGTCCGTATTGTCTACTCAGACAAGAAGTTTATCCTCACTGTAACCTCAGATATAGCACTTTGCAGAATGGCAATAATATTCAAACCATATTACCTCAGCACAGTACACATCTCAATACACACAGAGAAAATATAAAAATCATTTTCTCTTTCAGATACCGCATTGTATTTTTAAATTGACATTGGTATGAAATTCGCTAGTCATTACGTGTTCCCGCACGGCGCAAGATGGAATACTGAGTTTTGATTGCAGCAAACACCGCATTCTCTCTGAAAGGCCCATTGAAGAACCGAAAAATGTCCCAAAGTCTTGTTGTGGCCGCTCGAATTCCGCCCTTCTCTTCTGAAAAATTACTATAGTTCCAAGCTATAGTTATCCTATAGTAAATGGGTGGTATTTTCACCACCATAGTGTAGTATTACTACAGTCATAGTTATTCAAACTACAGCACTACAGACTATAGAAATATCATGATGCTGTTGGCTATAGTTATAATGTGATGGCTATAGTACTACTCTAGTTATACTATGCTATAGCAATACTATAGTTATGCCAAAAAAATAATATAGCATTACTAATAAATAACTATAGGATATTTTCATGAGGGTATGTATTTCAAAATATATTGGTATTTTCGATATCTGCTTGCGAAGGCAGCTTTTCTGACAGTCGTGGCCGTAGAACCCAGCCTCCTGTTGCTCTGCGATAACAGGAGCATTAAGAATATTGCCCTCTTCATTCAAGCCCATTACAACGTTTATCTGTCCGCTCTAACTCCGAATGCTGTCATTTTAATACGAGCTGAGTCGCTCTTGGTGATTCTAATTTGCATTTGGCGGCAGCTAAATCAAACTTCGGTGTTGGTGGCCGGCTGTGAAACCGTGTTAATTCCGGTGAGCAAAAGAGATGGTTCGATGATTATTTATATCCGCCCCCAGGAGTCTGTGTTTAGACCGCTGTAATATAATCAGGCGAAATCACCATCTGAGACACATAAAAATGCGCCGGTTCATTGTCATTAGTGGCTCCAAGAATAGTACTGAACTTCTCGGTATTGCTAACCATTATGCAGAATTGCAGGGAGGTGCTTAGCTGAATATTTAACTGTGTCCCAGAGCTTAATATGCATTCTGTGTCTTCAGAAGCCTATTCCTGTACTTCCGTTTCGTTTAATTGCTGCTTTTAAATGTTAATGAGGGACAATGAGCCCTAATAACCCCCTGAAAGAACATGTTACCGTAAACAAGATACATTTAAATAATAATCTCTGGGACAAGCATAATAAACATAACGAGAAATATTAAAGATTAATGTTTGAGGTTAATGTTTTGGCCTTAAGGGCCAGTATTCCTTTATATGGAATGTTTGTTCTTAGTATAATACGCCTGTTATTAGGAAACTTTGTGCTGAAATTTAATTTTGTTCATGCATTGCAAATAAAGTGGTTTAATTAATTAAAATGTCAACGTAAACATACCTGTTGTGCAGACATCTCTCAAATGAACTAGTCAAGTGATTTGTTTGTTATTGCTTGGTGGCTAACGAGTGGATTGTGAGTAAGGTATCTAGACAGATACAGCCCATATGTAACCTTCCATCAGTGGAGAAATTAATAACATGCAAAAACCAAATCTCAAGAAAATTTTATTTTAACCTGGTGCATTTGGTGGAGATATAGGCTAATTCTGTTAATAGTAGGGAAGATGACCTCTGACATTATGTACGCAAGTATCATGGGAAAACGTGGGCTTTGTTCTCAGTCTCTAATAACTGGCCAGAGACGGTTACGCGGGACCAAGGCTGCTATCAGCGTTATTTGTATCAGTGTTACGGCGGATGCTGGCGACGGACATGTTTCGCATACCGTCTCTGATAACGCTAATCAGGCTGGCAGCTTGTTTTTATTCTCCGGCCTGGTTGTCACGGCAACGCGTGAACGGTTCTTCTCCTCTTGTTGCAGGCTGCCATTCGAACAGGACGTGGAGCACGGAAACACCTCCCACCTCGGAGACTGCGATGGTAAGAAGAAAAACTGTATAACCAAATGATCAAAACTCGACAAGCAGCAGGAGTGGACTGTACCTAACTACTGAAATTATGAACATAGTGCAGCACTTCACCATATATATCATTGCCTGGGCCATTACACATTTCCAGGGCCATATGCACTCTTTAGGGGGGGTAAATACTAAGATTAAGGTCATAGACCGTGGGTGAGTGGCAGGAGTGATTGTTTACCTAAACGGGGCATGTTAAACAAGGAAATTGTGCATAGCTGCAATGAACGAGTATGTATAATGTATTTATATTTATTTATATTTTATGGCATTGCATTTTGTATATGCGAGCAGTGAAGTGATTTGAAAACTTCATTACAAGTAATGAACAAAAGTGTCTTTTAGCATCATGCTATTGGTTTCAGGATAATTGATAATGGGTGAATGCTGCAGGCTCCAAGCATACACTTTTTAAGGGATTCTCTTAAAACTTATTGAATGGTACAGTTTCATCTTATAACTTTTTTCGTCAGAAAATTTAAGCCAGAATGGAGCACAATCAGCACAGCATGGAGCGTGTCCTAACGCTGCATTATCACTTGCCTCTCTATGATATAAATGCATAAGGTGCAATAACTTGGCATGGTTTGTGAGGCGTGCATGTGTTTTGGACTTTTCTCTGATGTTCTCATCCCGGGACGAGATCGAATTCCTTTTCAATCAGAATCAATCTTTTACCAGCTGGCTGATTGAACAGGGGCGACGCTTCCCCGGGCTCTATATAAGCCGGATGTTTGCCATGCCTATTTGCTGGAGTGTCTGTTTGTCGCTAAGCACTATAGCCGAAGATATCTCTAGTCAGGATTTGTGTGACTTTATATCTTCCACTTATTATTGGAGTTCCTTCCTCTTGAGGAATTTTCTCTTTTCTACTTTTTCTTTCTCTTGCATTGCTTCCGTTTTTTCAGACTATTGTTCGTCCTTTGGAAGCGCGAGTACTTTCTGGTGGTCTGTGTGATTCTCTGTGTTCGTATTGTTTCTGTGCTGCTCGTTCTCTCTCTGTCCGCTGCACTTGGCCTCTCCATTTTACCACCCATAACATAACTTGCATATTCCACGCGTATCATGGTCTTATTCAGTACTGTTACTGTGTTGTGCCTGAAATATCCTAGAACTTTGAGTGTGGTCTTGGAACTAAACGCCGCAATTAGGCCCTGTTTCGGCTCTGTTAAGAACGCAACAGAGACGACAACTCAGTGTCAGTGTCCTTTTCCCTTTAAGGATTAGAGGTAGCAAATTTGTGATTACAGTGTTCTTAGCGGAATGATTTAATGCTGCTATTGCAGTCAATGCTAGGTACGAAATTCTGACTTAGAATTTAAAATAACATCGAAAAATTGCTACTCTTCGAAGAGTAAAATAAGAAGCAGAATAATACTGTCACGACTATCTCTGCAATGACATTGACGGCTCAAGCAACGCGCAGTGCGTCGGCCAGTCGTTTGCCGGGGACGACCGTGACTCATTACTGAGGGGGGCAGTGGGGCAACGGCGTTGTGAGCGCTTCATAAATTACAGACTGAGTCACATTCTCTTTTAATTTAGGTCCCATCACAACAGCTCTGATGTGTTCGGTGATACCGGAGGAAGCGAGAGACAGACTGGGCTCTCCGAATAGAGCTTTTAAAAGATAAATTTCATAGTGAAGTAGAAACGTCATTTGATGCTAATACGAGTCGGCGATATTTTTCCAATTGGAAAGAATCGAATTTTCATTCCGACGGTGCTGTGGGCGACTGCTTAAGTCGTGCAGGACCTGTCGCCAGGATGTTTTAACGAAGTGAGCCTTTGTTTCACGAGTACTGTCGTTATGCCTGATCTTTCTGGTTTTCCATTCCATCGCAAGATCATCACTCATCCAAGTGATCCAGATCATATTGCGACGAATATAAAAAAACCGGAGAAGACAAGCAGGAGGGAAAATGATTGGGGCCGGTAATGGACTGAGATTAATTCTCGTCAATGACTAAATTCTCATTTGAATGGGGAGCTGAAGCGAGGGAGACAGTTGATCGCTGTCAGGAATCCGTCTCTGTTAATTGGTTTCCCCGCTTGTTGTCTGTCTGCGTCAGCTTCAGTTTCATCTTATTAATTGATTTCAATTATTCTGTTGTTGTTTCATGCCTCCCATTGCTGGTCCGCATCTGTCTGCCATTAGTTTCTTGTTTATTTCATGTGTGTTTATTCCCCTCTGTTTCTCTTTGAGCGCCAACTCGCCATTGTTGAATTTCTTACTGGTGTCTCATGAGCCTCTCTCTGTCGGCCTGCCTGATTAGACCTTCTCCCTTCCCTTCAGATGGGATTTTGATAGAGATTTTCTGATGCATTTCTACCTGACTGTTATTGACCCCTGCCCTTATGAATATGCCCCCACCCTAAAAAAACTTTGGTTTATTTTTTCACTGCTGTCTTTGCCTGGGTTCATACCCCTACCTGCCTGACAAATGCCTTTTCTGGTATACTGCTATATGCTATGCCAGAGCATTTCACCGTAAACAAAAAGAGAAATGCCTGAAATATTTGATTGTTCTGTTACTGCAATTTTTAAAGACTGAAAATCATTAGCCTGCAACCGATATGCCGTTCATCTTTTCATTCTTGTCTGAACAGCAAAAGCCAGCCCTACAAACGTTATCTGTGACAAATTGACTGAGTTGCTCAGTGCTAACACGTGATACGAATTACCATTAAGAAGCTAACGGAAATTAGCATTGTAATTGCGATAATGCTCACGGTTCAACCATGTTCAAGAAGTTAAATTTACGAGAGGACTGTCAGATTTCTGTTGCTGACACAATAACTAATGCGACATTTATCCATTTTCTCTTGTCCTGCCACTGCATACTCATCTTTAATCAGTCTTCATCTAAACTGAGGATGGTAATCTGGGAGTCAGACAATCTTGTTGTGAATCAATGCGAACTAACTGCTGACTTTGCCAAATTTTTTCCTGATAATCCCACTAACCTTAAATCTGCCAGCTCTGCTGATCTTTGGGTGTCAGCCAATAAAATTCATTGGTAACTCTTGTAATTCTGGAGTGTGACCTAATAAAACAATAATAGCTAACACCGCTAACTTATAAGCATGAAATATTAAAACACCACTCACTAACTCGACTAACCTCGGAGAATGAGTCAGTCATACCCCACCCGCTAACTCTGCTAGCTTGATTTTACGAGGTAATTGAAAGAATTCAATTGGCGAGCTACAGGTCGCGGCATAGCGCTTTTCGTCCCCAAAGCCGGGCTGCTGCTCTCCTGGAGCCGTTTCTCTTTGAATGAGAGCCAAATTTTCGGCAGCAGGTGCACTCCGCCGGGAACTTTGGGATGCCGTCTCAGTCGTGTATAGCTCGGCGAGAAACGAGCGGAATGATGTGGAATTTCCCAGCAGGCTGTGGGCTGTCAGTTAAAGGCATTAAGGCCTCTTTAGAAGGGTAATGTGCTGGGGGTGTAAGTGACACACAGACGCAGCCAGGGAAAAGTGCAGAATGCCATTAGCAAAAGGACTTGCCAAAGCCGGTCGCACCTGCTCACAGCTGGTTAGCACACTGGCTCTTTTGTTTGCTTTGTAAAACTCTGTCCGGGCTGATATGGAAAACTGCTTTCGTGATTGAGCTTTTCAACCAATCCCCGCCCGCCCCCCACCCCGTCACCTCCACCCCCTCACGTCTGGAGAAGAAGCCTGCTCTGTGTTGCAGCCAGTCATCAAGAGCTCCTCTCTGACTTGAAGAAGCTTTAGTTTTTTGGCTAATCGGAACGAGTGTTGTGCCAAACTTGGGCTTTGCCCACGTATCAATTAATTTTCAGGCAATAAACTTCCGTCGGGTCCTATATAAAGTGCTCAGCTGCATGGCAAAATTTGGAATATCAGGACTTTGTGTTTCTTTTTTATTCCTAGTGTTTCTCCCCACTTTTCGGAATGGCCGGTCTAAATCGAAGGCCCATTTCTTCCACTGCTCTCGAGTCCACGATCGGTTTTACTCTTTTAAAACAGAACACAGACACAGTAATCAGTTTTGGACTGACAAGGGGCCCCAAAACATTCAACACTCCCAAACATGCAAAATATCCCTCTGCTCGCCAGGATGGCCAACTGGGCAGTAGGGACACTGAATAATTTATCAATCCTTTCATCCATTTTTAAACTGGCTTTTTTCCTGGTCAGGTTTGTGAGTTACCCCAGTTTATCCCAGCAGACTCTGGATGAAATTCAGGAGAGTCACCAAGCCCATGCAGGTCGTAAACACATTTCGCTCACAACTTTATCCAAGGACAGTTTGGGCCAGAGGTGTCAAATTCTGGTTCTGGAGGGGTGATGTTCGGTGTGTTTCAACTCAAATGGCTCACTTAGGCCTCTAATTGGCTAAAGCATCCACAGACCTTGCCTAGATGGCACTAATTGGCCGTTGATTGAGAAGAGACCACAAAGGCCTGCAGACACTGCAGCCCTTCAGGACTGAAGTCTGACAACCCTAGTTTAGACTCTCCAATTAGCCTATCCTGAGAGTCCTTGTGCTCCTTGGACCATGAATGGAAACTGGAATGACACACATGAGCACAGAGAGAACAAGCAAACAGCGCACAGAAAACCCCTTTGTTCGAGACTGACTCTGTGCCCTCTTCTCCGAGGTTACAGACCTCTTCAAAGCATAACGGACCACCCTCGCTGCAACATCCTGTGTCAGATTATAGCATGGCACACACCTTCGTTCACGGGTCATCCAGAATGTGTGCACCCGCGCAGAACTTCCTTTCCCCTGACGCCACTGCACATGAAGGCAGGGTTACTACGGGTCAGGGGTACCCAGATGCCCCAACACACAATGAGAGGGGATCCAGATCTGTCTGCTGCACAAATTAGCAATATAATGTAACAGCAATTCAGGGAATAGCTTTCATACGAGTGCCTACCATAAATGGAAACAGTCCAGATCTGCAAATACGGTGTAAAGGCCAGATTCTCATTTTGGGGGTTTTTAAGCTCTGTAGGATTTTTTAAGGTAGTGTTTTTATTTAAAAAGAGCTTATCAGCAAATCCAACGGAAGAGAAGCTCCAGATCTGTCTGGTACTCCGATCAGGGGGACAATGTTTGAGCAAAGCCATGTAGGGAATAGCTTTGATCCAGTTGCCTACCTCTCCTGGACACTGTCCACTTATATGTATAATGAAAGATGGTACTCTCATTTCAATCATTGTTCAGCTCAGGCGCATCAAGCTCCTGCTGGCTTTTTTACCAGAAAATGTTTTCTTTGAAAAAGGAATTTGTCGACAAATCCAGCATCAGAGAAGCTCAAGATCTGCCTGCTACACAAATCAGTGGCGTGATATTACAGGAAAAAGAACTGAGGGAATACCTTTGATCAAGTAGCTCCCCATCTCCCGGGCACGGTCCAGTTTTTCAGAAAGTAAAAGATTCTTTGAGGATTCTAACCTTAGGTGGATTTTTGAGGAGAACAAAAATATATATTTTCTTTCAGAAAGCGTGCGTTGTCGAAGCCAATTTCTCTTAAAAAGTGGCTTATTGTTCCTGATACCCAGAGGAGATCTGAGTACACCATTGGATTTCAGGTCTACCTCATTGTGTAACTCCATCCTAGGCCTTCCTGCTGAGTTAGCCTTCCAACTGTGCTTCTAGTCCATTAACTCTGAGGTGGTCGACTCACTGGGTTAACTCATAAGTGGTTACCTGAAAAGGTTGCTGGCTCAAAGAAGGTCATCTCGAAGGTGATTAACTCAAAGGGTGATAATGGTTCAAAGGTGCTTATCTCTAAAGTAGTTAACTCAAAGACAGCTAACTCAATGGGCGGTTATTTCAGAAAGGCTTTTAACTTGACGCCAGTTATCTTAAATGTGGTTAACTGAAAGGCAGATAATTCAAAGGTGTTTATCTCTAAAGCCATTACTTCAAAGGCAAGTTGGCGCAAAGGTTGTTATCTCAAAGGTGGTTAGCATGCTGCACATTCTGTCAGCGTTGCTGTAAAAGTACTTGAGTGTGATGACAAAACATCATGCTTAAGAGGAGCTGGGTGGGGGGAGTTGGAGCCACAGATGGGAGCAATCAGAGAGTGGAAGAACCTTGACTAGAATCTCCATGGCCTTGCGAATCAGCAACATTACAGGGCCAGGAAGAGGCATCGGGAAAGTGGATGAATATCTGCTTTGAGGTTTACGCATTTACGGATGAGTGGTAGGAAGTTTGGGGGGTGGGCGGGGGGGTGTGGGGGTTGAGAACATTAAACAATCTCTTTCAGCAGGTCCACTTGCCAACCACCAAAATAGATTGCATCTATGAAGGGAGATGTGCTGTAGTTGCATTATATTACATGAGAGGCATTTAACAGATGCTTGTATCCGGAGTTATGTATGCAGCTTATGCATTTTTTAGCAAAGAACCTATTTAAACAGCTGGAATCAAGCTATTTAGCTTAATAGCTAATGAATGGGGGTGCCTACCCACTGTCTTTGTCAAACATATAGATAAATAAATCAGACTGAAGCATTCAAGTCAAGCACTTTGCCCAAAAGTGCAATGGCAGTGTTTGTAAGGGGATTGAACCTGCAACCTTGACTGTATAACTCTGCAGCAATAGTTCGATAAACCTGTGTAGGGTTGTGTGACGCAAGCCATCCTCCTAAATCCTTAACAGGTATTTTCCTTACCCTGCTAAAGCTCTCTAATATTTCATAAGCTGGATAGCGATTGATAATAACACAATTGATAATTACCCAAGCAGCAAAACTAGGTTAAATGATGTATTCAGTCGCTACTGCGACTGTGGTCCATTATCAGATTGCATTCTTCCAAGGTTGTTCCTGTGTTTCCTTGCTGGAACTAAGCAAGACCTGTGTGCAAGAGGTACCAAAGGCACAGAATAACACTTTGAGATTTTGGGGGTCAAAGCTTTCAAAAGATGATGCAGATAATTTTTTTTCAATGTTAACATACTATGGAGCCCATTGCTGTTTCTAGGGACCGTTGAGAGCTGACAAACACTTTTTTGTAGAAAAATACTTTTTGCTGGACTTGAGTACTTTTAACAGATGAAGCCAACTTTCCTGCATCTGTGGTTGCCATTTTCACAATTAGTCATGTGATACATTCTAGGATTTTGATTGGACGGTCATGAACTTTTATGGACTTAGGTATTTCTTGCACTAAAGTTCAGTGAACTTGACAATGGCAACACACCAATACACAGGACCTGAGTGCTGATTCTGAGAAATCTTGTGTATTAGATGATGCTCTGGCCATTGTGGCTTTTAATTCTGCTGTCAATTCATTTTTTTTTTTGGCAAAATGTGACTTCAGTACTTCTTGCATGCACGTCCTAAATTGCTGCCTTTCCTTCGTGAAATGGACAATTTAGATTGCCGTTGTCATGGCTACCAGCCAAACTATTTGCGGGACTCTGTCGTCATCAATTCGGGTACGCGAAGAGGTTGAGGGAGGAGTGGGAGAGCGACAAAGTCAAAGAGGAAGTGAAGTGTCTTCCATCGATCTTTGGTTGGAGAGAACGCTGAGGTGGGGGTGTTACGGGTGAATAAGCCTGAAGCAGGTCCCAGTAGACTTGTTAAAGGGAATCAGTGAAGCATGACTGTTGTCTGTGGAATGTTCTTCACCCTGAATGCAGGAGAAGCAGAAGAACCGTTCCTGGAGGAATTGGGGATTATTGGGGATGGTGGTGGTGGGGGGGGCTCTGTCTGTCTGGAGAAGCAATGAGGAGTAGTGGATGGTGGTGGATACCTTTTCCGTGGATGCGAGTTTGAAGCATAGTTGAAAGAGGGGGGTGGGGAGTTGAGAGTAATAAGGTTTGAATCCAAGCAATGATGTAGGATCGAGTAAATTATTTGTCAACAGTCCTTGAGAATTTATTTCGGCCATTTTTTCGTTCCACTTGAAATGCGGTCAAAGGAAACTGCATGTGAGACACTGCTGAGGCGGTCCGGTTGGCGGGAAGTTGCCATCACGATGGACTATCCGCACGCCCACCATGTGGGAAAACCAAGCCAAGTCGCCGCAATGTACGCACTAATGGCGAATTCAGCGAGCTGTTGGCCCTTGAAAATGCCTGGCCGCCAAGGGTGTTCAAAGCTGAGTCAGATTTAGGTAAAAGAGCCGATGGCCTAGTCAGCTAGACATTGTCGAAGAGAATATTCCAGAAACTCTAAAGAGGCAGTTGCTCCCCGTTCAGTTGCTTTTGGGGTCCTCGCAAACAGACTAGTCAATCTCCGATTAGCCTTAAAAAGACATTGTGTCCATATGGCAGGACAGGCCCTGGAGATACCGCTTCACCGTGAGAAATAGCGCCATATAAAAAGACCTATTTGCACTAGGCCCGCCTGCTATTTAGCAGATGGGGCTTTTAGATTAAACATAATGAATAAAACGTGGCCGCGGAACTAGAGCAGCCGTCTCTCGGCTCACTCTGTTTATCAGGCCTTATCTATCCACTCACCGGTGGCTAATGCATGGTGTGATTACTTCCTTCTGACTTCACCACTGATCTTTCTTACTGTCCGTTCCTTCATTACGAGTCACTTGCAAAATTCAGCCAATTTTAAGGGTTTTCTCTGCTAGCGCGTGTATGCTGTGGGCTGTGCTCTAGAACAGCGGCAAGTGGCCCTATTCATTAGAGCTCTACAGACCTGAAGGTTTTCATTTCAACCCTAATTTTGCACAGCTCATTTCAGCTAATCAGTAGTTCAAGAAGATTCCTGGCTGTTGGATGACGGAATGCTTTGTTTGGATTGGAGAGAAAACCTCCGGGACTGTTAATCTTTAGGCACAGGCTTGGGTAGCCCTGTGCTGGCAAGATGAACCCTGAGAGCGCTAAATGCAGCTATTACTGCTCAATGATGTGAGACATCAAAATCAAAGCCGTTGAAAGCCTATCATGTGGCGACTTGTTTAAAAGAGATCCTGCAGGGGAGCTCTTTTAAACAAGTCATCACGTGATAGGTTTTCAACTCCACAAGATAATTAAATTTATATTTTTCTACAAATTTATGTCAGCGTGCTAAGGGTTAAAATTGTGTTGCTTGGCTGTACAAAAGCAATTGATTCAAACCTGCAACCTTCCTCGGTTTCCTCGGCAACCATTCTTACCCCGCCTTTGCCGGCGTCCACCCGTCAACTGAATTAAAATTCGTCACGCTGCACGGGCGTATCATATTTTCCAGCTGAGGGCGATGCTTGATATTACGTCGGGAGCGGGCGGGAGAGACGGATCACATGCCAGCTGATTTAGGAGCAGCGCTTTCCCCAGATCCGGGGAACGGATCATTAAACTAATAACGCGGCGACCGTGAGGACCGTGACATTTTCGCTCTCTCCCGCGGTGTTCATTATCTGGTCCAATCGCACGTCTCCGCTCCCTGGCATCTCGCGAACATAAACGACCGCCCTGGCTGCTCGGCTCCTCGTCGCTCGCCATCACCTCGGGAGAAGAGTGTGAGAAAAAAAAGAAGGAAATAAAAGCTATTTCCTTTCACACCTCCCTCCGCTTTTTTTGTGAAAAGCAATTTATTCCCCTCGAAAGCTCCGGAAAGTGTTCCCCTCCTTCCAGCTGTTGAATTATCCCGAATTCGCTGTAACCGAAAGACGCGGAGATGCTCCGAGCGTTATCTTCCGGCTG